>FR997833.1:0-625000 GCA_905475405.1 Schrankia costaestrigalis
ACACGAGCCAAGCAGCACTTGAGCAACTCGAGAAATCTAAAGTTCGAAATAAAGGCTGAAGTTACCAAGGCTGTAGAACGACTTTACAATCTGATAAAAGAATCTGAAAAAGAACTAAAGAATATGCTTGAAAAGGGGGATAAAGACTCGGTCTTCCCGTTGCAGAAAAAGGAGAAGAAACAGAAACAGGACAGTGAAGATAGAGAAAGAGACTTGGAACTAATAAATAAGATAGAATTACAAAGTAAAATACTATATGAAAATCGGGATAGACTGGAAAAGATACAGGAGACACTAAATAATAAAAACTTTACTGAAAAAAGTACTTACGCTAGTGTAGCGGCACGGACGAAGGGCTACACCCCCACACACACGACGCTGCACTCGATTGTTGTCTCGTCGACAGATGAATCTGAAACAGGAGAAGAAGTGTTAAATAAAGTAAGGAAAGCAGTAAATGCGACGGAGAGCGGGATGACAGTGGAAAGAGTCAGGAAGGCAAAAGATAGGAAAATTGTTATGGGATGTAGAACAGAGGAAGAGAGGAACCGGATAAAGGAAAAAATTAGACAAGCAGGCGACCATCTAAATGTGGAAGAGATAAAAAATAAACACCCTCTCATAGCTCTTAAAAACGTGTTAAATTATAACTCAGACGAAGACATAATTAGAGCTCTTAGAGTACAAAATGAGACTATTTTTGAGGGCTTAAAGGAGGAAGACCTAACAATAGAAATGAGGTTTCGCAAACCAACTAGGAACCCACATTCGAGCCATATTGTCGTTAGAGTTGCACCTGTTGTTTGGCAACGCCTGACCACGACAGGAATGGCGAGAATCGATCTCCAAAGGGTTAAAGTGGAGGACCATTCCCCTTTAGTTCAGTGCACTGTCTGTCTTGGATACGGCCATGGCAGGCGCCAGTGTAAAGAGGAACAAGAAAAGTGTAGCCACTGTGGGGGTCCACACAAGAAGGCGGAGTGTCCAGGGTGGAGGGCAGGAGAGCTACCAACTTGTATTAACTGTCAGAAAGCAAAATTGGATGACAGCGGACACAACGCCTTCAGTGGTGAGTGTACCGTTAGGAGAAGATGGGACACCCTAGCTAGAGCCTCTATAGCCTATTGCTAAGGTTGTCCCTGTTGCATTAAGTAGCGCCAATAACACCAAGTCTTATCCTGCAGCGCAAATAAACCTCCAACGGAAGCAACTCGCTACATTGGAACTGTTCCAGATGGCTGCACAAAGAAAGCTTGCAATAGCGCTGCTTCAGGAGCCGTACGTGGGTGGGATAGGTAGGATGAGGGACTACCCCGGCATACGCTTGTACCAAAGCGAAACACAGGGAGAGAAGCCTGTCAAGGCGGCAATCGCGATATTTGACAGTCACCTAAACGTAACACCATGCCCGACTCTCACCACAACCAACATCGCAGTGGTGAGAATAAAGTCCATATTAGGGGAGATCGGGGTAATCTCATTTTATTTTGAACCCAACGAACCTATAGCCTTGTACTTGGAGCAGTTAAAAAGTATAGAAACAGAATTTAGGAATTGTAGAGTAATTATAGGAGTGGCGCAAGAAAAAAATTGTGCATTGTGCAAAAGGAAGAATAAAATTAAAGTTTTGTCTCGACCTTGTTGCAAAAGATACATGCGCAATATTAAGTCTGTTGTGTGTGGAATGTCAAGAAGTTTTAAAAAAGAAGGTAGTACATTGGCAAAAGTTTAATGTGAAAACCGTACCCAATGACAGGCGTGAAGAAGGAAATGAAGGCGATATACTATTATATATTGTAAAAATATAAAATATGTAGTATCAGCACAAAACAGACTAACATAAGAACAGAAGAAAGAATAAAAAAAAAAAAAAAAAAAAAAAAATGAAATTAGGATCAATAAGCGCAAAAAGAACATTGAAAATAAAGAAAAGAAACAAAAACACAAAACTTAAAATAATTAAATCAGCAAAAAATAAAACAAGCAAACACTGTCCCTGATCTCCATGTTAGGGGAAACATAGCTGTACAGTTTTAGAACTGTACAATAAAAAAAAAAAAAAAAAAAAAAAAACCTAACCTAACCTAACCTAACCTAACCTAACCTAACCTAACCTAACCTAACCTAACCTAAACTAACCTAACCTAACCTAACCTAACCTAACCTAACCTAACCTAACCTAACCTAACCTAACCTAACCTAACCTAACCTAACCTAACCTAACCTAACCTAACCTAACCTAACCCACCTATTTAGGGGCGGGTCCCCAAGTGAGTTTGAGTACGTCCTCGTCGTCCGCCCTGGACCCCGTCCTGACCACCGTAACGGAGTGGCAGGCGGGTGACCGAATCTCAGGCTCCAAACTTGTGGACATTAAACAGTGACTTTTGATTGCGATAATGAGTGAAAATATGGATGCGATATTTGATTGGTCGGAGGAGACTCCTGGAGGAGGAGTGGAGGAGATGGCGGCAGTGATTGAGACGCGGGCCGCGAGGCCACGCGTCTCTCCTGCAGAGCCAGTCGTAATGTTAGAGCGTATGATGGACGCTTCGTCGAATGACCTTTCGCGCTCATCGTCTCCTGCGATGGGACGGTTCTGGCTGAAGCGGACCAACTCCGCCTCAGACCTGGAATCGCGAAGTGCGAGTCCTAAGCGCGGTCGTGGCCGCCCTATCACCACTGGCGAATATGCAGGTCTTGCTAAGGCTAAGGCCGATTTAAATGCGGCAAAGGCCAGGGAGCTCGAGCTTCAAGCCGAGAAAGAGTTGGCGGAGGAGTTGCGCCTGCAGCGGCAGAGGGCTCTCTATTTAAGAGAGACTCCCAATCCGCAGAACCAGCCCATCCCGCAGGCATCGGGTATCACTACCTTGGCGGCTACTCAGCTCAGCTCGGAGCAGCTGACCTCATCAATTGAGGCATCGTTGGCGATAGTGCAAAAGGTCGCCTCTAAAAGTTCAAACCTGAAGGGCCAATACGTGCGGGACCTTCACAACGCGTGTTCCGTTATAATGGAGAATGTGCGCGTGCTCCGGTCCCGCACTGAATCTGAAGAAGTGGCCCAACTGCAGGCAGAGTTGACCGCAGTAAGAGCAGAGATGTGGGCCTGGAAGCAGCAGGCAGAGACTGCACCGCCTGTGATGAGCCGCGATGAGATCGCGGTATTTATCGACGCGCGAATCGCAGGTATCCAGGATCGCCTGCTTCCTGAGGTCCGCATTCGCCCACCTCTGCAGGCAGACAGACGCAATGCAGCGCGTCAATCAGGAGCTGAACCCGCACCCCAGCCAGAGCTTCAAGGTCTCTCTGCGGCGTCGCCGCCTCTTCATACGTCCTCGCCCCCTCCTCTTCCTTCTCCTGCGCCAGTTGGGCAAGAGGAATCTTGCCCTGTTGGGCTTACAGGGGGGAAGAAGAAGAAAACGAAGAAGAAAAAAACGTCAGCTGCGGCGAGGGAGGCAGAAGCTGCCCGCCTCTCGAGGCAGCAGCCATCGTCGACACCTCCATCGGTCCCCGCTCCCGTCACGCAAAGTCAATGGAGCACGGTGGCTGCACGGACAAAGCCGACAACGTCCCAGGCTGGGAATTTTGACATTTTTATATAAAAAATTTACATTTTAACTTCTTATTTGGCAACCCTACATCCTATTTTCTAAATTTATACTTATCTGGATTGGGCTAGTCGAGCCCTTTCTCTGGACACCTCATTTGTTAAAATCCGTTCGATAGAAAGTCAAAAAACACCCGCTGAAGACTCTTCCAGTACATACTGTGCATCGAAATATCTAACAAAGTTTACCTCATCCATACGAAACTTAAAAAATCACCTATTTATTTTAGCAAATTTTGACAATTTTTCACTGACTTTTCGTTTTTAACCACCTCCTATAGCAACAATTTAGTGTTCACAGACACCCTTTTGGATACCAACCCCTAGTTTCACCCCTAGGGACTTAGAAAATTTTTACGTGTTTTTGTAAAATTTTGTTTTTGAAAAACACATACAACTTTGATATTTTTTATTAGATTTTGAATTTTTTGGTTTTAAATTACGGGCATTAACGCCCCCTACACGACGACCACCCTCTTGTGGGGTACCGCTGTGTAGTTATTTTCAAATTTTTTGTTTTTATCGTAATATTCTGTTTTTCGCTATAGAAACGAACATTGAGAGTCCTTTATAAGTGTTCGGAGTCATTATTATTGCTGAAATTATTACTTACCTGTGCGTTGACGTACTCCTGAGGTCCCACTGAAGTTTTAGCACCGTCCGACGTCCCGTTGGATCACGACCACCTGAAAAAGGAAGAATTTTGACATTTTTATATAAAAAATTTACATTTTAACTTCTTATTTGGCAACCCTACATCCTATTTTCTAAATTTATACTTATCTGGATTGGGCTAGTCGAGCCCTTTCTCTGGACACCTCATTTGTTAAAATCCGTTCGATAGAAAGTCAAAAAACACCCGCTGAAGACTCTTCCAGTACATACTGTGCATCGAAATATCTAACAAAGTTTACCTCATCCATACGAAACTTAAAAAATCACCTATTTATTTTAGCAAATTTTGACAATTTTTCACTGACTTTTCGTTTTTAACCACCTCCTATAGCAACAATTTAGTGTTCACAGACACCCTTTTGGATACCAACCCCTAGTTTCACCCCTAGGGACTTAGAAAATTTTTACGTGTTTTTGTAAAATTTTGTTTTTGAAAAACACATACAACTTTGATATTTTTTATTAGATTTTGAATTTTTTGGTTTTAAATTACGGGCATTAACGCCCCCTACACGACGACCACCCTCTTGTGGGGTACCGCTGTGTAGTTATTTTCAAATTTTTTGTTTTTATCGTAATATTCTGTTTTTCGCTATAGAAACGAACATTGAGAGTCCTTTATAAGTGTTCGGAGTCATTATTATTGCTGAAATTATTACTTACCTGTGCGTTGACGTACTCCTGAGGTCCCACTGAAGTTTTAGCACCGTCCGACGTCCCGTTGGATCACGACCACCTGAAAAAGGAAGAATTTTGACATTTTTATATAAAAAATTTACATTTTAACTTCTTATTTGGCAACCCTACATCCTATTTTCTAAATTTATACTTATCTGGATTGGGCTAGTCGAGCCCTTTCTCTGGACACCTCATTTGTTAAAATCCGTTCGATAGAAAGTCAAAAAACACCCGCTGAAGACTCTTCCAGTACATACTGTGCATCGAAATATCTAACAAAGTTTACCTCATCCATACGAAACTTAAAAAATCACCTATTTATTTTAGCAAATTTTGACAATTTTTCACTGACTTTTCGTTTTTAACCACCTCCTATAGCAACAATTTAGTGTTCACAGACACCCTTTTGGATACCAACCCCTAGTTTCACCCCTAGGGACTTAGAAAATTTTTACGTGTTTTTGTAAAATTTTGTTTTTGAAAAACACATACAACTTTGATATTTTTTATTAGATTTTGAATTTTTTGGTTTTAAATTACGGGCATTAACGCCCCCTACACGACGACCACCCTCTTGTGGGGTACCGCTGTGTAGTTATTTTCAAATTTTTTGTTTTTATCGTAATATTCTGTTTTTCGCTATAGAAACGAACATTGAGAGTCCTTTATAAGTGTTCGGAGTCATTATTATTGCTGAAATTATTACTTACCTGTGCGTTGACGTACTCCTGAGGTCCCACTGAAGTTTTAGCACCGTCCGACGTCCCGTTGGATCACGACCACCTGAAAAAGGAAGAATTTTGACATTTTTATATAAAAAATTTACATTTTAACTTCTTATTTGGCAACCCTACATCCTATTTTCTAAATTTATACTTATCTGGATTGGGCTAGTCGAGCCCTTTCTCTGGACACCTCATTTGTTAAAATCCGTTCGATAGAAAGTCAAAAAACACCCGCTGAAGACTCTTCCAGTACATACTGTGCATCGAAATATCTAACAAAGTTTACCTCATCCATACGAAACTTAAAAAATCACCTATTTATTTTAGCAAATTTTGACAATTTTTCACTGACTTTTCGTTTTTAACCACCTCCTATAGCAACAATTTAGTGTTCACAGACACCCTTTTGGATACCAACCCCTAGTTTCACCCCTAGGGACTTAGAAAATTTTTACGTGTTTTTGTAAAATTTTGTTTTTGAAAAACACATACAACTTTGATATTTTTTATTAGATTTTGAATTTTTTGGTTTTAAATTACGGGCATTAACGCCCCCTACACGACGACCACCCTCTTGTGGGGTACCGCTGTGTAGTTATTTTCAAATTTTTTGTTTTTATCGTAATATTCTGTTTTTCGCTATAGAAACGAACATTGAGAGTCCTTTATAAGTGTTCGGAGTCATTATTATTGCTGAAATTATTACTTACCTGTGCGTTGACGTACTCCTGAGGTCCCACTGAAGTTTTAGCACCGTCCGACGTCCCGTTGGATCACGACCACCTGAAAAAGGAAGAATTTTGACATTTTTATATAAAAAATTTACATTTTAACTTCTTATTTGGCAACCCTACATCCTATTTTCTAAATTTATACTTATCTGGATTGGGCTAGTCGAGCCCTTTCTCTGGACACCTCATTTGTTAAAATCCGTTCGATAGAAAGTCAAAAAACACCCGCTGAAGACTCTTCCAGTACATACTGTGCATCGAAATATCTAACAAAGTTTACCTCATCCATACGAAACTTAAAAAATCACCTATTTATTTTAGCAAATTTTGACAATTTTTCACTGACTTTTCGTTTTTAACCACCTCCTATAGCAACAATTTAGTGTTCACAGACACCCTTTTGGATACCAACCCCTAGTTTCACCCCTAGGGACTTAGAAAATTTTTACGTGTTTTTGTAAAATTTTGTTTTTGAAAAACACATACAACTTTGATATTTTTTATTAGATTTTGAATTTTTTGGTTTTAAATTACGGGCATTAACGCCCCCTACACGACGACCACCCTCTTGTGGGGTACCGCTGTGTAGTTATTTTCAAATTTTTTGTTTTTATCGTAATATTCTGTTTTTCGCTATAGAAACGAACATTGAGAGTCCTTTATAAGTGTTCGGAGTCATTATTATTGCTGAAATTATTACTTACCTGTGCGTTGACGTACTCCTGAGGTCCCACTGAAGTTTTAGCACCGTCCGACGTCCCGTTGGATCACGACCACCTGAAAAAGGAAGAATTTTGACATTTTTATATAAAAAATTTACATTTTAACTTCTTATTTGGCAACCCTACATCCTATTTTCTAAATTTATACTTATCTGGATTGGGCTAGTCGAGCCCTTTCTCTGGACACCTCATTTGTTAAAATCCGTTCGATAGAAAGTCAAAAAACACCCGCTGAAGACTCTTCCAGTACATACTGTGCATCGAAATATCTAACAAAGTTTACCTCATCCATACGAAACTTAAAAAATCACCTATTTATTTTAGCAAATTTTGACAATTTTTCACTGACTTTTCGTTTTTAACCACCTCCTATAGCAACAATTTAGTGTTCACAGACACCCTTTTGGATACCAACCCCTAGTTTCACCCCTAGGGACTTAGAAAATTTTTACGTGTTTTTGTAAAATTTTGTTTTTGAAAAACACATACAACTTTGATATTTTTTATTAGATTTTGAATTTTTTGGTTTTAAATTACGGGCATTAACGCCCCCTACACGACGACCACCCTCTTGTGGGGTACCGCTGTGTAGTTATTTTCAAATTTTTTGTTTTTATCGTAATATTCTGTTTTTCGCTATAGAAACGAACATTGAGAGTCCTTTATAAGTGTTCGGAGTCATTATTATTGCTGAAATTATTACTTACCTGTGCGTTGACGTACTCCTGAGGTCCCACTGAAGTTTTAGCACCGTCCGACGTCCCGTTGGATCACGACCACCTGAAAAAGGAAGAATTTTGACATTTTTATATAAAAAATTTACATTTTAACTTCTTATTTGGCAACCCTACATCCTATTTTCTAAATTTATACTTATCTGGATTGGGCTAGTCGAGCCCTTTCTCTGGACACCTCATTTGTTAAAATCCGTTCGATAGAAAGTCAAAAAACACCCGCTGAAGACTCTTCCAGTACATACTGTGCATCGAAATATCTAACAAAGTTTACCTCATCCATACGAAACTTAAAAAATCACCTATTTATTTTAGCAAATTTTGACAATTTTTCACTGACTTTTCGTTTTTAACCACCTCCTATAGCAACAATTTAGTGTTCACAGACACCCTTTTGGATACCAACCCCTAGTTTCACCCCTAGGGACTTAGAAAATTTTTACGTGTTTTTGTAAAATTTTGTTTTTGAAAAACACATACAACTTTGATATTTTTTATTAGATTTTGAATTTTTTGGTTTTAAATTACGGGCATTAACGCCCCCTACACGACGACCACCCTCTTGTGGGGTACCGCTGTGTAGTTATTTTCAAATTTTTTGTTTTTATCGTAATATTCTGTTTTTCGCTATAGAAACGAACATTGAGAGTCCTTTATAAGTGTTCGGAGTCATTATTATTGCTGAAATTATTACTTACCTGTGCGTTGACGTACTCCTGAGGTCCCACTGAAGTTTTAGCACCGTCCGACGTCCCGTTGGATCACGACCACCTGAAAAAGGAAGAATTTTGACATTTTTATATAAAAAATTTACATTTTAACTTCTTATTTGGCAACCCTACATCCTATTTTCTAAATTTATACTTATCTGGATTGGGCTAGTCGAGCCCTTTCTCTGGACACCTCATTTGTTAAAATCCGTTCGATAGAAAGTCAAAAAACACCCGCTGAAGACTCTTCCAGTACATACTGTGCATCGAAATATCTAACAAAGTTTACCTCATCCATACGAAACTTAAAAAATCACCTATTTATTTTAGCAAATTTTGACAATTTTTCACTGACTTTTCGTTTTTAACCACCTCCTATAGCAACAATTTAGTGTTCACAGACACCCTTTTGGATACCAACCCCTAGTTTCACCCCTAGGGACTTAGAAAATTTTTACGTGTTTTTGTAAAATTTTGTTTTTGAAAAACACATACAACTTTGATATTTTTTATTAGATTTTGAATTTTTTGGTTTTAAATTACGGGCATTAACGCCCCCTACACGACGACCACCCTCTTGTGGGGTACCGCTGTGTAGTTATTTTCAAATTTTTTGTTTTTATCGTAATATTCTGTTTTTCGCTATAGAAACGAACATTGAGAGTCCTTTATAAGTGTTCGGAGTCATTATTATTGCTGAAATTATTACTTACCTGTGCGTTGACGTACTCCTGAGGTCCCACTGAAGTTTTAGCACCGTCCGACGTCCCGTTGGATCACGACCACCTGAAAAAGGAAGAATTTTGACATTTTTATATAAAAAATTTACATTTTAACTTCTTATTTGGCAACCCTACATCCTATTTTCTAAATTTATACTTATCTGGATTGGGCTAGTCGAGCCCTTTCTCTGGACACCTCATTTGTTAAAATCCGTTCGATAGAAAGTCAAAAAACACCCGCTGAAGACTCTTCCAGTACATACTGTGCATCGAAATATCTAACAAAGTTTACCTCATCCATACGAAACTTAAAAAATCACCTATTTATTTTAGCAAATTTTGACAATTTTTCACTGACTTTTCGTTTTTAACCACCTCCTATAGCAACAATTTAGTGTTCACAGACACCCTTTTGGATACCAACCCCTAGTTTCACCCCTAGGGACTTAGAAAATTTTTACGTGTTTTTGTAAAATTTTGTTTTTGAAAAACACATACAACTTTGATATTTTTTATTAGATTTTGAATTTTTTGGTTTTAAATTACGGGCATTAACGCCCCCTACACGACGACCACCCTCTTGTGGGGTACCGCTGTGTAGTTATTTTCAAATTTTTTGTTTTTATCGTAATATTCTGTTTTTCGCTATAGAAACGAACATTGAGAGTCCTTTATAAGTGTTCGGAGTCATTATTATTGCTGAAATTATTACTTACCTGTGCGTTGACGTACTCCTGAGGTCCCACTGAAGTTTTAGCACCGTCCGACGTCCCGCTGAAAAAGGAAGAATTTTGACATTTTTATATAGAAATTTTACATTTTAACTTCTTATTTGGCAACCCTACATCCTATTTTCTAAATTTATACTTATCTGGATTGGGCTAGTCGATCCCTTTCTCTGGACACCTCATTTGTTAAAATCCGTTCGATAGAAAGTCAAAAAACACCCGCTGAAGACTCTTCCAGTACATACTGTGCATCGAAATATCTAACAAAGTTTACCTCATCCATACGAAACTTAAAAAATCACCTATTTATTTTAGCAAATTTTGACAATTTTTCACTGACTTTTCGTTTTTAACCACCTCCTATAGCAACAATTTAGTGTTCACAGACACCCTTTTGGATACCAACCCCTAGTTTCACCCCTAGGGACTTAGAAAATTTTTACGTGTTTTTGTAAAATTTTGTTTTTGAAAAACACATACAACTTTGATATTTTTTATTAGATTTTGAATTTTTTGGTTTTAAATTACGGGCATTAACGCCCCCTACACGACGACCACCCTCTTGTGGGGTACCGCTGTGTAGTTATTTTCAAATTTTTTGTTTTTATCGTAATATTCTGTTTTTCGCTATAGAAACGAACATTGAGAGTCCTTTATAAGTGTTCGGAGTCATTATTATTGCTGAAATTATTACTTACCTGTGCGTTGACGTACTCCTGAGGTCCCACTGAAGTTTTAGCACCGTCCGACGTCCCGTTGGATCACGACCACCTGAAAAAGGAAGAATTTTGACATTTTTATATAAAAAATTTACATTTTAACTTCTTATTTGGCAACCCTACATCCTATTTTCTAAATTTATACTTATCTGGATTGGGCTAGTCGAGCCCTTTCTCTGGACACCTCATTTGTTAAAATCCGTTCGATAGAAAGTCAAAAAACACCCGCTGAAGACTCTTCCAGTACATACTGTGCATCGAAATATCTAACAAAGTTTACCTCATCCATACGAAACTTAAAAAATCACCTATTTATTTTAGCAAATTTTGACAATTTTTCACTGACTTTTCGTTTTTAACCACCTCCTATAGCAACAATTTAGTGTTCACAGACACCCTTTTGGATACCAACCCCTAGTTTCACCCCTAGGGACTTAGAAAATTTTTACGTGTTTTTGTAAAATTTTGTTTTTGAAAAACACATACAACTTTGATATTTTTTATTAGATTTTGAATTTTTTGGTTTTAAATTACGGGCATTAACGCCCCCTACACGACGACCACCCTCTTGTGGGGTACCGCTGTGTAGTTATTTTCAAATTTTTTGTTTTTATCGTAATATTCTGTTTTTCGCTATAGAAACGAACATTGAGAGTCCTTTATAAGTGTTCGGAGTCATTATTATTGCTGAAATTATTACTTACCTGTGCGTTGACGTACTCCTGAGGTCCCACTGAAGTTTTAGCACCGTCCGACGTCCCGTTGGATCACGACCACCTGAAAAAGGAAGAATTTTGACATTTTTATATAAAAAATTTACATTTTAACTTCTTATTTGGCAACCCTACATCCTATTTTCTAAATTTATACTTATCTGGATTGGGCTAGTCGAGCCCTTTCTCTGGACACCTCATTTGTTAAAATCCGTTCGATAGAAAGTCAAAAAACACCCGCTGAAGACTCTTCCAGTACATACTGTGCATCGAAATATCTAACAAAGTTTACCTCATCCATACGAAACTTAAAAAATCACCTATTTATTTTAGCAAATTTTGACAATTTTTCACTGACTTTTCGTTTTTAACCACCTCCTATAGCAACAATTTAGTGTTCACAGACACCCTTTTGGATACCAACCCCTAGTTTCACCCCTAGGGACTTAGAAAATTTTTACGTGTTTTTGTAAAATTTTGTTTTTGAAAAACACATACAACTTTGATATTTTTTATTAGATTTTGAATTTTTTGGTTTTAAATTACGGGCATTAACGCCCCCTACACGACGACCACCCTCTTGTGGGGTACCGCTGTGTAGTTATTTTCAAATTTTTTGTTTTTATCGTAATATTCTGTTTTTCGCTATAGAAACGAACATTGAGAGTCCTTTATAAGTGTTCGGAGTCATTATTATTGCTGAAATTATTACTTACCTGTGCGTTGACGTACTCCTGAGGTCCCACTGAAGTTTTAGCACCGTCCGACGTCCCGTTGGATCACGACCACCTGAAAAAGGAAGAATTTTGACATTTTTATATAAAAAATTTACATTTTAACTTCTTATTTGGCAACCCTACATCCTATTTTCTAAATTTATACTTATCTGGATTGGGCTAGTCGAGCCCTTTCTCTGGACACCTCATTTGTTAAAATCCGTTCGATAGAAAGTCAAAAAATCGCCCGCCCACCCTCCCTGTAGTGTCTTGACACGTAAAGTAGGGTCCATTGTATAAA
Source organism: Schrankia costaestrigalis (assembly GCA_905475405.1). NCBI lineage: Eukaryota > Metazoa > Arthropoda > Insecta > Lepidoptera > Erebidae > Schrankia > Schrankia costaestrigalis. The sequence continues at coordinate 12,482 of FR997833.1, forward strand.
ACTAACATAAATTTACAAGACTGTATGTTCAGTTATTATTGCTGTGTTGCATATTGAACCTGCTTTTTAAATAGTTTTAAGGTTTGGTTTTATTTTTAGTTTAGTCTAAGGACCAGTCTCAATCGGCTTTATACACCGCTGAGACAAAACATTGACTGTAAATAGTTTATATTGTTAAGTGACATTTTATCTGACCAAGGAATCAGCAGGCGATCTAGACCTGGCTTTTGTTTTAATTTATTGACAAATATAATTATACACCTTTATTTATAATAAAATCAATTTTTTGACAAACGAGACAGGCTCTTTACACCTGCTCGTCTCATAATATTATTAATTTATTACTTTTTACAAATTTTAACCCACATTAATTATTTATTCATTCAATTATTTGTATTACACACCTTAATTTAATTTTAAAATTTTATTTTGATACCTCAAGATGATGAGAACTCCCGCAAAATCAGAAGGGGAAATCTCCGACCCCTCCAGAACAGTTACCAAAGCCTCCAACGTGAGGAAGAGTATTGACAAGTGGGAGACGGGCAAGAAAGATCCCACTTTACTGTCCCCTAAGACAGTCTCGGTTACTAGCCCTACAATAAATAGCGAGACAAAAATATACAAGAGTCGTGTTACGGAGGCTAGAGCTTGTCTCGCTAGAATCACCTCTTTATTGGAAAGCTCTAGAAATCTTAAGAGAGAGATAAAGGAGGGGATGATCAAAGCAGCAGGAAGGCTCTGCCAGATTGTGGTTGAGTCGGAGAGAGATAAATCGATTAAAGGTGTGGCTGCTGAACACCCGCTTGAAGTAGAAGCTGTTAAGAAGAAAACTACAGAGAAGAAAGAAGCAGAAGATCGGACAAATGAAATTTTAAAAGAAATAAAAGAAGTTAAAGATTTAGTAATAGCAAAAAATAGGGGTAAGGAAATTTTACAAGAAATAGTCAAACAGGGGCAAGAAATCAAGGAGAAGATAGAAGAGAAAATAGTAGAAAAACCCACCACTTACGCGCAAGTAGCAGCGAGGCCCCCTATACAGGACTCGCTGTACTCAATCGTGGTATCATCGAGTGATCAGATGGATACAAGCGAACAAGTTCTGAATAAAATTAGAGAAGCCATAGACGCCAAAAAAGAAGGAGTAAAGATAGATAAAGTCAGAAAGGCGCGAGACCAAAAGGTCATATTAGGCTGCAGAACAAAAGAAGAAGTAATGAAAATTAAGGAGAACATAAAGAAAAAAGATAAATACCTTAAGGTGGAGGATGTAGAGAATAAAAGTCCCCTGGTAATTTTTATGGATGTCCTACTTTACAACACAGATGACGACATTAAAACAGCAATACAAAATCAAAACAGAAATTTATTTATTGGCATGAGTGAGAAGGAAAAAGAAATTACGATCAAATATAAAAGGAAAACACATAACAATTTAGCGAGCCACATAGTTGCTCAGGTGTCAACGAAAATGTGGAAGGTGTTGACCGATATAGGGAAGGTGCATATTGACATGCAAAGAGTAAAAGTTTATGATCAGTCTCCTCTCATACAGTGCACGCGTTGCCTTGGATACGGTCATGGCAAAAAGTTCTGCACAGAACCAAATTATAAGTGCAGCCACTGTGCAGGACCGCATCTAAAAGCCGAATGTGAGGCGTGGAAAGCTGCTGCCCAGGCAACGTGTTGCAACTGCGTGAGTGCGAAGTGCGAGAGGACTGATCATAGCGCCTTCAGTTCAGAATGTCCCGTAAGGAGAAGGTGGGACGAACATGCCAGGAGTTTGGTGGCCTATAGCTAATTTGCCTTTAGATAATATTATTAAAAATTTAAAACTTTTAGTCTAAAAAAGAGTATGTCAAATTAGAATTTGCCCATAATCTTTTAGCAACTTGGACTTAAAAGCACAGGTATCTCCATGAAAGAAAAGAGGAAAGATTGTGAGGCGGTCTTAATTTCATGATGAAAATAAGGGCGGCTACAATATCAGAAAGATAGAAAGGTGAAACACTATTAAGTATTAAACATAATACATTAATAAGTGTTCACATAAAGAAGGAAATGAAGATGCCTTATTAAGTAAAAAAATAACAGAATTATATTAGAACACACAAAATAGAATCTAGAAATTTAATAACAGCTTTAAAATAGTAAAAAGAAATATAGGTAAAGTAAAATTAAAAACCAGGAAATAAAAATAAGCTACACACATACTAAAAATCAAACATACAAACTCCATAAAGATAAAAAACAAAATGCTGAATAATGTCCCTGATTATGTTAGGGGAAAAGTAGTAAAATACCCCTCAAGCGGGTGTTTATATAAAAAAAAAAAAAAAAAAAAAAAAACCTAACCTAACCTAACCTAACCTAACCTAACCTAACCTAACCTAACCTAACCTAACCTAACCTAACCTAACCTAACCTAACCTAACCTAACCTAACCTAACCTAACCTAACCTAACCTAACCTAACCTAACCTAACCTAACCTAACCTAACCTAACCTAACCTAACCTAACCTAACCTAACCTAACCTAACCTAACCTAACCTAACCTAACCTAACCTAACCTAACCTAACCTAACCTAACCTAACCTAACCTAACCTAACCTAACCTAACCTAACCTAACCTAACCTAACCTAACCTAACCTAACCTAACCTAACCTAACCTAACCTAACCTAACCTAACCTAACCTAACCTAACCTAACCTAACCTAACCTAACCTAACCATCTATTTATTTTAGCAAATTTTGACAATTTTTCACTGACTTTTCGTTTTTAACCACCTCCTATAGCAACAATTTAGTGTTCACAGACACCCTTTTGGATACCAACCCCTAGTTTCACCCCTAGGGACTTAGAAAATTTTTACGTGTTTTTGTAAAATTTTGTTTTTGAAAAACACATACAACTTTGTCATTTTTTATTAGATTTTGAATTTTTTGGTTTTAAATTACGGGCATTAACGCCCCCTACACGACGACCACCCTCTTGTGGGGTACCGCTGTGTAGTTATTTTCAAATTTTTTGTTTCATCGTAATATTCTGTTTTTCGCTATAGAAACGAACATTAAGAGTCCTTTTATAAGTGTTCGGAGTCATTATTATTGCTGAAATTATTACTTACCTGTGCGTTGACGTACTCCTGAGGTCCTACTGAAGTTTTAGCACCGTCCGACGTCCCGTTGGATCACGATCACCTGAGAAAGGAAGAATTTTGACATTTCTATATAAAAATTTTACATTTTAATTTTTTATTTGGCAACCCTACATCCTATTTTCAAAATTTATACTCACCTGGATTGGGCTAGTCGAGCCCTTTCTCTGGACACCTCATTTGTTAAAATCCGTTTGATAGAAAGTCAAAAAACACCCGCTGAAGACTCTTCCAGTACCTACTGTGCATTGAAATATCTAACAAAGTTTACCTCATCCATACGAAATTTAAAAAATCATCTATTTATTTTAGCAAATTTTGACAATTTTTCACTGACTTTTCGTTTTTAACCACCTCCTATAGCAACAATTTAGTGTTCACAGACACCCTTTTGGATACCAACCCCTAGTTTCACCCCTAGGGACTTAGAAAATTTTTACGTGTTTTTGTAAAATTTTGTTTTTGAAAAACACATACAACTTTGTCATTTTTTATTAGATTTTGAATTTTTTGGTTTTAAATTACGGGCATTAACGCCCCCTACACGACGACCACCCTCTTGTGGGGTACCGCTGTGTAGTTATTTTCAAATTTTTTGTTTCATCGTAATATTCTGTTTTTCGCTATAGAAACGAACATTAAGAGTCCTTTTATAAGTGTTCGGAGTCATTATTATTGCTGAAATTATTACTTACCTGTGCGTTGACGTACTCCTGAGGTCCTACTGAAGTTTTAGCACCGTCCGACGTCCCGTTGGATCACGATCACCTGAGAAAGGAAGAATTTTGACATTTCTATATAAAAATTTTACATTTTAATTTTTTATTTGGCAACCCTACATCCTATTTTCAAAATTTATACTCACCTGGATTGGGCTAGTCGAGCCCTTTCTCTGGACACCTCATTTGTTAAAATCCGTTCGATAGAAAGTCAAAAAATCGCCCGCCCACCCTCCCTGTAGTGTCTTGACACGTAAAGTAGGGTCCATTGTATAAAACTAACATAAATTTACAAGACTGTATGTTCAGTTATTATTGCTGTGTTGCATATTGAACCTGCTTTTTAAATAGTTTTAAGGTTTGGTTTTATTTTTAGTTTAGTCTAAGGACCAGTCTCAATCGGCTTTATACACCGCTGAGACAAAACATTGACTGTAAATAGTTTATATTGTTAAGTGACATTTTATCTGACCAAGGAATCAGCAGGCGATCTAGACCTGGCTTTTGTTTTAATTTATTGACAAATATAATTATACACCTTTATTTATAATAAAATCAATTTTTTGACAAACGAGACAGGCTCTTTACACCTGCTCGTCTCATAATATTATTAATTTATTACTTTTTACAAATTTTAACCCACATTAATTATTTATTCATTCAATTATTTGTATTACACACCTTAATTTAATTTTAAAATTTTATTTTGATACCTCAAGATGATGAGAACTCCCGCAAAATCAGAAGGGGAAATCTCCGACCCCTCCAGAACAGTTACCAAAGCCTCCAACGTGAGGAAGAGTATTGACAAGTGGGAGACGGGCAAGAAAGATCCCACTTTACTGTCCCCTAAGACAGTCTCGGTTACTAGCCCTACAATAAATAGCGAGACAAAAATATACAAGAGTCGTGTTACGGAGGCTAGAGCTTGTCTCGCTAGAATCACCTCTTTATTGGAAAGCTCTAGAAATCTTAAGAGAGAGATAAAGGAGGGGATGATCAAAGCAGCAGGAAGGCTCTGCCAGATTGTGGTTGAGTCGGAGAGAGATAAATCGATTAAAGGTGTGGCTGCTGAACACCCGCTTGAAGTAGAAGCTGTTAAGAAGAAAACTACAGAGAAGAAAGAAGCAGAAGATCGGACAAATGAAATTTTAAAAGAAATAAAAGAAGTTAAAGATTTAGTAATAGCAAAAAATAGGGGTAAGGAAATTTTACAAGAAATAGTCAAACAGGGGCAAGAAATCAAGGAGAAGATAGAAGAGAAAATAGTAGAAAAACCCACCACTTACGCGCAAGTAGCAGCGAGGCCCCCTATACAGGACTCGCTGTACTCAATCGTGGTATCATCGAGTGATCAGATGGATACAAGCGAACAAGTTCTGAATAAAATTAGAGAAGCCATAGACGCCAAAAAAGAAGGAGTAAAGATAGATAAAGTCAGAAAGGCGCGAGACCAAAAGGTCATATTAGGCTGCAGAACAAAAGAAGAAGTAATGAAAATTAAGGAGAACATAAAGAAAAAAGATAAATACCTTAAGGTGGAGGATGTAGAGAATAAAAGTCCCCTGGTAATTTTTATGGATGTCCTACTTTACAACACAGATGACGACATTAAAACAGCAATACAAAATCAAAACAGAAATTTATTTATTGGCATGAGTGAGAAGGAAAAAGAAATTACGATCAAATATAAAAGGAAAACACATAACAATTTAGCGAGCCACATAGTTGCTCAGGTGTCAACGAAAATGTGGAAGGTGTTGACCGATATAGGGAAGGTGCATATTGACATGCAAAGAGTAAAAGTTTATGATCAGTCTCCTCTCATACAGTGCACGCGTTGCCTTGGATACGGTCATGGCAAAAAGTTCTGCACAGAACCAAATTATAAGTGCAGCCACTGTGCAGGACCGCATCTAAAAGCCGAATGTGAGGCGTGGAAAGCTGCTGCCCAGGCAACGTGTTGCAACTGCGTGAGTGCGAAGTGCGAGAGGACTGATCATAGCGCCTTCAGTTCAGAATGTCCCGTAAGGAGAAGGTGGGACGAACATGCCAGGAGTTTGGTGGCCTATAGCTAATTTGCCTTTAGATAATATTATTAAAAATTTAAAACTTTTAGTCTAAAAAAGAGTATGTCAAATTAGAATTTGCCCATAATCTTTTAGCAACTTGGACTTAAAAGCACAGGTATCTCCATGAAAGAAAAGAGGAAAGATTGTGAGGCGGTCTTAATTTCATGATGAAAATAAGGGCGGCTACAATATCAGAAAGATAGAAAGGTGAAACACTATTAAGTATTAAACATAATACATTAATAAGTGTTCACATAAAGAAGGAAATGAAGATGCCTTATTAAGTAAAAAAATAACAGAATTATATTAGAACACACAAAATAGAATCTAGAAATTTAATAACAGCTTTAAAATAGTAAAAAGAAATATAGGTAAAGTAAAATTAAAAACCAGGAAATAAAAATAAGCTACACACATACTAAAAATCAAACATACAAACTCCATAAAGATAAAAAACAAAATGCTGAATAATGTCCCTGATTATGTTAGGGGAAAAGTAGTAAAATACCCCTCAAGCGGGTGTTTATAAAAAAAAAAAAAAAAAAAAAAAAAAACCTAACCTAACCTAACCTAACCTAACCTAACCTAACCTAACCTAACCTAACCTAACCTAACCTAACCTAACCTAACCTAACCTAACCTAACCTAACCTAACCTAACCTAACCTAACCTAACCTAACCTAACCTAACCTAACCTAACCTAACCTAACCTAACCTAACCTAACCTAACCTAACCTAACCTAACCTAACCTAACCTAACCTAACCTAACCTATCCTAACCTAACCTAACCTAACCTAACCTAACCTAACCTAACCTAACCTAACCTAACCTAACCTAACCTAACCTAACCTAACCTAACCTAACCTAACCTAACCTAACCTAACCTAACCTAACCTAACCTAACCTAACCTAACCTAACCTAACCTAACCTAACCATCTATTTATTTTAGCAAATTTTGACAATTTTTCACTGACTTTTCGTTTTTAACCACCTCCTATAGCAACAATTTAGTGTTCACAGACACCCTTTTGGATACCAACCCCTAGTTTCACCCCTAGGGACTTAGAAAATTTTTACGTGTTTTTGTAAAATTTTGTTTTTCAAAAACACATACAACTTTGTCATTTTTTATTAGATTTTGAATTTTTTGGTTTTAAATTACGGGCATTAACGCCCCCTACACGACGACCACCCTCTTGTGGGGTACCGCTGTGTAGTTATTTTCAAATTTTTTGTTTCATCGTAATATTCTGTTTTTCGCTATAGAAACGAACATTAAGAGTCCTTTTATAAGTGTTCGGAGTCATTATTATTGCTGAAATTATTACTTACCTGTGCGTTGACGTACTCCTGAGGTCCTACTGAAGTTTTAGCACCGTCCGACGTCCCGTTGGATCACGATCACCTGAGAAAGGAAGAATTTTGACATTTCTATATAAAAATTTTACATTTTAATTTTTTATTTGGCAACCCTACATCCTATTTTCAAAATTTATACTCACCTGGATTGGGCTAGTCGAGCCCTTTCTCTGGACACCTCATTTGTTAAAATCCGTTTGATAGAAAGTCAAAAAACACCCGCTGAAGACTCTTCCAGTACCTACTGTGCATTGAAATATCTAACAAAGTTTACCTCATCCATACGAAATTTAAAAAATCACCTATTTATTTTAGCAAATTTTGACAATTTTTCACTGACTTTTCGTTTTTAACCACCTCCTATAGCAACAATTTAGTGTTCACAGACACCCTTTTGGATACCAACCCCTAGTTTCACCCCTAGGGACTTAGAAAATTTTTACGTGTTTTTGTAAAATTTTGTTTTTCAAAAACACATACAACTTTGTCATTTTTTATTAGATTTTGAATTTTTTGGTTTTAAATTACGGGCATTAACGCCCCCTACACGACGACCACCCTCTTGTGGGGTACCGCTGTGTAGTTATTTTCAAATTTTTTGTTTCATCGTAATATTCTGTTTTTCGCTATAGAAACGAACATTAAGAGTCCTTTTATAAGTGTTCGGAGTCATTATTATTGCTGAAATTATTACTTACCTGTGCGTTGACGTACTCCTGAGGTCCTACTGAAGTTTTAGCACCGTCCGACGTCCCGTTGGATCACGATCACCTGAGAAAGGAAGAATTTTGACATTTCTATATAAAAATTTTACATTTTAATTTTTTATTTGGCAACCCTACATCCTATTTTCAAAATTTATACTCACCTGGATTGGGCTAGTCGAGCCCTTTCTCTGGACACCTCATTTGTTAAAATCCGTTTGATAGAAAGTCAAAAAATCGCCCGCCCACCCTCCCTGTAGTGACTAGACACCTTAACTAGGTTCCATATATTGGTGGGACAAACATTACAAAATTATACGGTAAGTTAGGTTTTAGATTTTTAGGACAAATTGGCAATATACACCAATAAAAATTAACTTTGACTTAGACGAAATTATTATATATTAATTTATTGAATTTTATTTTATAGTTTTAATTATTGAATTTTATTGACTGTTATTATTTATTAATTATTATTAATTATTATTATACATATATACAAGCTTTAATATTGACAAAACAGGCCATATACACCTGTTTTTTATTTAATTATTAACTTTATAATAATGTTTAGAACTCCATCTAAACAAATGGGAGAAAGCGCAGATGACTCGCAGACCAGTGGTCTCGACTATTTAGTGTCACCATCGAAAACCGTGACGAAGGCGCCAAGAGTTAGGCGAAGCATTGACGAGTGGGAGGCGGTTAGGTGTGACGCAGCCCCAATACCATCAACTCAACCTCAACCTAACCCACAAAAAGTTGCTACAGAAAGCGCTAAGCAGAAGGGGGCACTTACTGCAACGGAAGGAAGTAAATTATTACCCTCAGAAGCTCTTATACCCGCTCAAAAATATCAAGATCGACTAACAGAGGCTAAAGCTTGTTTGACAAGTGCTAAACTACACCTCAATAATTCGCGGAATCTGAGGAGCGATATTAAGACTGAAGTTACAAGAGCAGTAGAACGACTATACGGCCTCATTAGAGATTCAGAAAAAGAATTGAAAGAAAGTAGAAGTCATCAAGGAAAAAAGCTGATACCCACACTAGGAGAAAACATAAAACAAGGAAAAAAGGATAAAGAGGAGGAGACTAGAATGGAAAAGGACAGCCTACTGTTGGATAAGATAGAAGAACAAGGTAAAATACTAAAAGAGAATAGAGATACACTAAGTAAAATTCAAGAGGTACTAAATAGAGAACAGAAAACTTACGCAAGAGTTGCAGCAGGAAAAACGAAAGAAACACATACCACACTGCACTCTGTGGTTATCACATCGAGGGACGAAAATGAGACTGGAGAGGATGTACTAAATAGAGTTAGGAAGGCGGTGAATGCAAGAGAGAGTGGTATTACGGTGGAAAATGTGAGGAAAGCAAAGGATAGGAAAATAGTCATGAGTTGCAAGACTGAAGAGGATAGATCTAGAATAAAAGAGAAAATAATGAAAGCGGGAAATCATCTACACGTCGAGGAAATCCGAAACAAGAATCCACTTATTGTGCTAAAAAACGTACTCAGTTATAATTCTGATGAGGATGTTATAAATGCGCTAAAATGTCAGAATGGTCAAGTGTTTCAGGGTTTGGATGATGAGAAAAGTAGCATCGAGATCAGGTATCGAAAACGCACTAGAAACCCCTTCTCTTGTCACATTGTGATGAGGGTATCTCCTACAATCTGGCAGAGGCTGACATCAGGAGGATCCGCAAAGATAGATCTACAGAAAGTTAAAGTGGAAGACCATTCTCCTGTAGTACAGTGTACTGTCTGTCTTGGGTTTGGGCATGGGAGAAGACATTGCGAGGAGACACAAGAAAAGTGCGGCCACTGTGGGGAAGGACATAAGAGAGCAGAATGTCCAAAATGGATTGCAGGAGTGCAGCCTGCTTGCATTAATTGTAAAAATGCAAAACTAGAAGACGGAAAGCACAATGCGTTTAGTGAAGATTGTCCAGTAAAACGCAAATGGGATGCCTTAGCAAGAACCAAAATAGCTTACTGCTAAGGTTGTCCCAAGGATTAATGCTCTGAATCTTACACCTCACCTCGTAGCTCAAATCAACTTACAGCGGAAGGAAGTTGCATTGCTCGAGTTTCTAAAAGAAGCAAAAACACGGAAAATGTCTGTAGCGTTGCTTCAGGAACCGTATGTTGGTGGAGTGGGCAGGGTAAGAGATTATCCGGGGATCAGGATATTCCAGTGCGAACGGGGAAACGATGGCCCGGTAAAAGCAGCTATTGTCATCTTTGACAGTAAACTAGCTGTCACACCATGTACCGAGTTTACCAACAAAAACATCGTTGCGGTTAAAATTCACACTGGGAGGGGTGACTTCGGACTAGTTTCCTTTTATCTGGAACCAGACAAGCCCATCGGCCCGTACCTGGAGCAACTGAAAAATGTAGAAGAGTCACTAGGATCATACAGAATTCTGATGGGGGGCGACTCAAACGCTAAAAGCACCTGGTGGGGAGGCTGTAAGGTTGATAGTCGGGGGGAAGAGCTTGGTGGTATGCTGGATGAAATAAGAATGCAAATACTTAATGTTGGAGACACGCCCACTTTTGACACAATTAGGGGAACAAAATCATACTCGAGCCATGTGGATATCACAGTATGCACAACGGATCTGCTGGATTGTATAGAAGGGTGGAGAGTGGAGGAAGGTAAGGTGAGCTCTGACCATAACATGATTACTTTTAAATTGCATCTGAAAAAAAGACAAGAAATAGATATAAAAAGAACTACTAGAATATACAACAGTAAGAAAGCTGACTGGACTCAGTTTCATGAGAGACTGAGCCAGTCAGTAATAGAACAGAAATTATTAGAAACAAATATACAAGAAATAAATTCAGAAGAAGAAATAGACAATTTAATACAAAAAATTAACAAAACAATTAACAATGCATGTGAGGGTAGTATGCCGAAAAAGAAAAACAATACAAAATTTAACTTACCTTGGTGGAATGAAGAACTTACCGAATTGAAGAATGCTGTAGGGACGCGGCGTCGAAGAATACGGTGCGCAGCACCGCAACGTAGAGCCAAAGTCGTAGACGAATATCTGAAAAAGAAAGAAGAGTATGAAATTAAGGTAAAACAGACTCAGGTGAGGAGCTGGAAAGAATTTTGTGAGAGGCAGGATCGAGAGACCATGTGGGGGGGGATTTACAGAGTAATGGCGAGAACAACAACAAGAAAAGAGGATATATGTCTGGTTGAAGAAGGAAGAATTTTGAGTGAGGAGGAATCCGTCCACCTTCTGGCTAAAACTTTTTACCCAGAGGATGAAGAAGATCAGGACAAAGAGGAACACAAGCATATTCGCGTACAGGCCAATCTTGTAAATGAATGGGTCCAAAATGAATATTTGGATCCACCATTTACAAAAGATGAACTAAAAACGGCGTTGTGGTCCTTTAGTCCTAAAAAGGCACCTGGGGAGGATGGGTTTACGGCCGACATCTGCCAGAATGCCATCATGCATGACCCAAAAACTTACCTATCGCTGGCAAACAAGTGTCTCCAAATGGGGTACTTCCCCAAAATCTGGAAAGAGGCAACAGTAGTGGTGCTCCGAAAACCTGGGAGGGAAGACTACTCTAACCCCAAGTCTCACAGACCGATTGGCCTACTGCCAGTGATGGGTAAGATTTTTGAGAAAATGTTGATGGCGAGAATAAAATGGCATATCTTGCCACAAATTTCCCCCAACCAATATGGTTTTATGCCCCAGCGCGGTACCGAGGACGCCCTCTATGTCCTAGTGAAACACATCAAAGACAAGATAATGCAAAAGAAAATAGTCGTACTTGTCTCTCTGGACATAGAGGGTGCCTTCGACGCTGCGTGGTGGCCTGCAATCAGGGTTCGTCTGGCCGAGGATGGCTGCCCAGTAAACCTGCGACGTGTGCTGGACAGCTATCTCCGGCAAAGATCAGTGAGAATTTTATATGCTGGAAAAGAGTGCAGGAAGACGACATCGAAAGGCTGCGTGCAAGGTTCCATTGGCGGGCCCGTGCTCTGGAACATTCTTCTGGATCCACTGCTCAGGTCACTTGGTGAGCGCGGGAACCACATTCAAGCTTTTGCTGATGATGTGGTTCTCGTATTCGATGGTGATACGGCAGCGGAAGTCCAGCGATGTGCCAATGCCGCCCTCGACCATGTTCGGGAGTGGGGTGTGAAATACAAGCTCAAATTTGCTGCAAGCAAGACAAAAGCTATGCTTTTGACCAACAAATTGAAGTATGACACTCCACTCCTGAGCATGGGAGGGGTCCACATTGACATGTCCAATTCCATAAAAATACTGGGTCTTATAATTGACAGGAAACTGACGTTTAACCAGCACGTCAGAGGTGTCATCACTAAGGCACAGTCAATATATAAAAGTCTGTCCAGAGCAGCAAAAATAAATTGGGGTCTTCATAAGGAAGTCATTAGGACTATTTATACAGCAGTTGTGGAGCCTACAATACTATATGCGGCCAGTGCATGGGCACCAGCAGCATCAAAAAAGTCCATACAAAAGCAGCTTAACTTTGTCCAAAGGGGTTTCGCACAAAAGTTGTGTGGGGCTTACAGAACAGTCTCCCTGAACGCGTCACTGGTTCTGGCCGGGATATTGCCGCTTGACATCAGGGTCCGTGAGGCAGCAGCCCTGTATGAAGCTAGAATTGGCGTCCCCCGGCTGGGGTTGGTGGCGGGCGAGGTGGAAAGGAGAGTACATTACTCGAAAGCTCCTCATCCGGCTGACCGCTTGCCCATAGAGTTTGAGAGCCTGGTACACGCAGATGAAGTGCTTACCAACACCACTCAACAGGTGCGCATCTTCACCGATGGTAGCAGGATTGAGGGTAGGGTTGGCGCGGCACTGTCAATATGGACAGATGATCGCGAGGACCGTGCCGTCAAACTTAAACTGTCAGCGCACTGCACCGTGTACCAGGCTGAGCTTTTGGCCATAGGGATCGCATTAGCGGAGGTTGCTAAGCGCCCTGAGACAAGTTTCGGGGTGTATAGCGATTCACGAGCGGCCCTGGAAACAGTTGGCAACTGGGAGGCGTTACATCCGCTCGCAGTCGAGGCTCGCGGAAGCCTGCGTGCATCGCTGACCCAAGGCAAAAATGTATTCTTGTATTGGATCAAAGCGCACGCGGGTCACGAGGGCAACGAACGAGCGGACCAGTTGGCTAAAGATGCAGCTCTTAAGCTCAAAACTGTGCCGCATTACGACCGATATCCGATCTCATTCCTCAAGCGAGATATCCGCAAGGAATCGCTTGTGGAATGGAATCGGAGATATTGTGAGGGTGACGTTGCTGCTGTCACAAAAACATTTTTCCCCAATGTTATCGAGGCGTACAGACTAGTAAGGAAAAACGAACTATCATCTTCCATGACGCAAGCGCTCACAGGGCATGGTGGCTTCTCCGCCTACTTACATCGATTTAAGTGTGCGGAGAGCCCATCATGCCTGTGCGAGCCAGAAGTTTCCCAAACATCAGAACATGTGCTGTCTGAGTGCCCGATGTTCCTCACACTGAGATGCGAAGCTGAGCAGCAGCTAGACGAACGAATCTGTGTAGAAAATTTTAAAACATTCATGTTTAGTAAGACACAAATAAAAACATTTATTAGCTTTTGTGAATCGGTGGTACGCAAGACATGTTCGCTTAACAAAAGCGAAATGATAAGGACGTCGACTTCTTAATAAACATATTAAGAAACTCGAACGTAGGAATGATAAATAAAAGCAAGAAACCAAGGTAGTAAAATAGTACAAAATTAAGAATGTAAAAGAAAATTTGGACTCATTAAAAAAGAATAAGCAAATTAGAAAACAACATATAAGAACAAGAAACTTTAACAGTAAGAAAAGACCCTGACCGCCATATTAGGGGTAAAAGAATTAAAAAAAAAAAAAAAAAAAAAAAAAAAAAAAACCTAACCTAACCTAACCTAACCTAACCTAACCTAACCTAACCTAACCTAACCTAACCTAACCTAACCTAACCTAACCTAACCTAACCTAACCTAACCTAACCTAACCTAACCTAACCTAACCTAACCTAACCTAACCTAACCTTTTTTTTTTTTTTTTTTTTTTTTTTTTCCGGGAGGGAAGCTTTATGCCAGAGTGTGAGGACTCCCCGACCAAATTGGCCGGTATACCACACTAAACCCTCCACGGTTACCCTTTTAGCTCATAGGGACAGAGTTCCGGGACCAGGGTGCTACACCCATACTCCGGAGACTCCGTCGAGCTTCCTGGCGGCCGCCAGGTGACGCAATTCAAGAAAGGCCCGGGGTAACCCAGAGTACCTCTCTTTGACGTCGTAGCAGGTCACCTCCGCAACTGCCGTCCATACGGACAACAGCCCAAGGCACCCCACACGCAGGCGACAAAACCCTGCGCGAGCTACGTACGAGGTTGGCTAGGATTAGACGACGCCGCGCCCAATCCCCTCCCACCTCTTCGTCTGCGCCGAGCGGGTGCGGCTTGAGCATCATTCTCCCGCACCCGCTCCGCTTCCTCCTTCCGCGAGATGACGGTCTCGCAGAAGGAGGTCACGGCATTCCACGCCTCCGCGCTACCGAGCATTGTTCTGACCAATGTCGGCAGCGCGAGGTCGCTTGTTCTCAGCGCCGCGCAAAGATCGCGGCGCTCATCGTCCCAGGCCGAGCACAGGAGCAGAGTGTGCTCGGCCGTGTCATCTGGATCGCCGCAGTGGTGGCACTGCGGCGTTTCTTCCCGGCGGGCGACCCGGTGCAGGTAGTGACCGAAGCAACCATGTCCGGTCAGTACCTGCACCAGGCGGTAGGTGAGGCTGCCACCCGGGCGCCCCACCCACTCCTTCAACACCGGACGGATCGCTTCGATCGTCCGGTGACCGGCGGCAGGTTGGGAGAGAGTCTCCATCCACGCTCTGATGGCGTCATCCTGGATGTTGGACTGGGCCCGCTCTATATCTTCTAGAGCGGGCCGCACGCCCCGCACCCTCGCCTCCACTTTGCGTCGATGCGCCTCGGCGAGTGCCATTGCATCGACCTCGAAGGGAGGCGTGCCTGCAAGTACGCAGGCCGCACCGTGGCTTACCGTCCGGTAAGCCCGGATTTCGCGTATAGCGATTATCCGCTGCGGCCTGCGCAATAAGGCCTTGGTGCGAGGCGTGAGACTCCCTGCCCACACCGGAGATCCGTAGAGTGCCATCGACCGTACCGTTCCGTGGTACAGTCTCCGGCACTTGGCTGATGGCCCCCCTATGTTGGGGAGCAGCCGTCCGAGAGCTGCCGCAGCAGCACACAGTCTGGGAGCCAGGAGCGTGAAATGCTGCTCCCAGCTCCAGGAAGAGTCCAGTTCAAGGCCAAGGTACTTCATATGTACCTCGACCGGAACACAGACCCCCCCTACTCGGACACGGAGCTCCGGTGGGATTCTGCGTCTTCTTCTTGGGGGCGGGAAGCCAATGGCCCTTGTTTTGTCCAGAGCCACTTCCAGCCCCAGGAGGCGGATGCGTCGGACAATCCTCTCGGTATAAACCGACGCATTTTCGGCCGCCTCCTCCCAGAATTTGGCCGCTGCCGCAACGAGCGTGTCGTCCGCATAACAGACTATCTCTGTTTGCGGCAGCAGCCTTCCACGCAGAACCCAGTTGTACCCCAGATTCCACAACAACGGACCCAACACTGATCCCTGGGGTACACCTGCCGCCACTCTCCACGACTGAACGCGACCCTCCGCATCCTGGTAGAGCACTACCCTATCCTGCAGATAGTCCCTAACCAAGGAGCGGAGGTAGAGGGGCACTTCATGGAAAACTAGCGCCCCCTCTATCGCTTCGTGGGGGATGGTGTTAAAGGCGTTGGCGATGTCAAGAGACACCGCCACCACCATCTCCCCGCGCGCGGCGGCCGCCTCGGTGAAAGATTTGAGGCGGCCTATCGCGTCAATCGTGGACCGACCGGTGCGGAACCCGTACTGGCACTCCGCCAAGTCCGGGCCTACGCACTCGATGTGCTCGATTAGACGGGAGGCGAGAATCTTCTCGAAAGCCTTGGCCGTCTCATCGAGCATCACCAGCGGTCGGTAGCCCGCCGGGACATCGGCGGGGCGACTCTCCTTTCGAATCAGGACCAGTCGCCCCGCCTTCCATCGCCTGGGAAAGCGTGCCGACGCAATACAGCAGTCGAACACGGTGCGAATCCTCTGTTCTAGGGGCCCCAGTGCCACGCCCATTGCCTTGGCAGGGACCCCGTCCGGCCCTGGCGCTTTCTTTCCGCGCCGAAGCCTCTCCCGCACCGTGCCGAACTCCGCGTCGGACACAGGAGGCCCCGCGACCCACACCTCCGGGACAGAACCGGAGGTGTATCTCCTCTCCTGAACCAAGTGAGGGACGGAGGGTCTCGGCTCTGGAAATAGAGTTTCGAGGACCCTCCGTCGCAATTCCGGATCCATACAGGGAAGCGGGGGAGCTGGAGAGAGCTTCCCCCTTATCGCCCTGTATGGCCGGCCCCACGGGTCGCGGTTGAGGATGCCCAAGAACTGATCCCAGGCATCCTTCTTGGCCCTGCGGATACCGTTCCGCAGAGCCCTTATAGCCTCCTTAGAGGCCATGTGTAGAGCCTCCTCTTCCCCAGGCGATCTATGGACACGTCTGCGGCACCTTTGGTACGCGCGTCTGGCCCCCATACTGGCGGACCGCAGTAGCGCAATCTCCTGCGTCCACCAGTAGACCCGCCCACAACGAGGGCGGGCCTGCGTCCTCGGCATGGCGGCATCGCAGACAACCCGCAGGTCGTCCGCGAGCAGCTCCGCCATGCCGTCGGCATCCCCTGCGATGGTGTCGGGCACGTCACTCCACGCCCGCACCACCGCCGCCTCCTCCGCCACATCGCGACGGAAGCGTGCAAGCGCCCACCTTGGAAATGGTGAGGCACCCGCAGCGGAGCCCAGATGAATGGGGGCTCCGGGGGACACCGTAGAGACCTCGTACCGGACGTAACGATGATCCGATAGGGTCTCTACATCCTCCACCACACGCCAGTCCCTGATTCGGGCTGCGAGTGGCGGAGTGGCTAGGGTCACGTCCACAATCGACGTGCCCTGCCATCGGACGCAGGTCGGGGTAGTGCCTCGATTGAGGATGTGAAGCCCCAGGGCTGAAACCCAGGACTCCACGTCACCACCCCGCACATCTGTGTTGGGGGAACCCCACGCCGTTGAATGGGCGTTTAGGTCCCCCGCAACCAACACAGGGTTGGGGGCCGAGCGGCGCACCACTCCTTCGACCGCAGCAAGGAACCTTTCGAATTCGGCCCTGCTGCGGTTGGGGGAGAAGTAGGTAGCCACCACCACTATTCTCCCCCATCGTGCCGCGACGTATCCTGCTCCCCTCTCGGTCAGAACGAGAGAGGAGCCTGCTCCAAATGTTGCTATCGCCGCGGAGCCATCGGCGGCCCCTAGCCAGTTGGGTCGGCCAGGGGGAATACTGTGTGGCTCCGCGGCGACTAGCAGGTCAACTTCCCACTCGGCGGCCGACTGGCACGCCAAATCCTGTGCCCCAGCCGAGTGGTTGAGGTTTACCTGGAGTACCCGCCCTGAGGACCTACTGTCCATCAGTTTGCATAGGGCGGGACTCGGTTGGCGCGGCCGTCACCGCGCGACGCTGGGGCGCACCCAGTGGGCGGCCTTTTACGGGGGGAGGTCGGCAATTAGCTCCCCCCATTCTGTGTCCGGACGGGACTCCTTTTTCGGCGCACACGGCGCAGTGCGGAGTGGCCTCGCAGGCCGCCGCGAGATGCCCCTCACCGCCACACCGGAAGCACAATTTGCTCCGGTCCTTGGCAGAGGGGCACAACTGCTGGGGGTGTCCGATGCCGAGGCACCGGTGACACCGCAGCGGCCGCTGCTCCAACAAATTGATAGAGGCGGCGCTCCAACCTACGCAAACGCGCCCTATCTCCGCTAACTTGAGCGCCGCCTCTACAGGGCAGGAGGCAATCGTTGCCCCTACACCTCTGAGGTTGGACACGATTGCCCCTACCCTCACGACATCAATGGAGCAGTCAGCTAAACTGGCCAACTCCGCTTGCACTTCAGGAACCGTGCACGAGTCATCAAGCCCCGTCACCCGGAAGCTTGCAAGTTTCTGGGGCCGGGTAACTTTGGCCGACTCCCCCAACACCACTCCAATCTTAGTGGCGAGGTTGTCGGCCTGGGCCGGTGTCGTACCCTTAGGGAGCTCGATGACTCAACCTAACCTAACCTAACCTAACCTAACCTAACCTAACCTAACCTAACCTAACCTAACCTAACCTAACCTAACCTAACCTAACCTAACCTAACCTAACCTAACCTAACCTAACCTAACCTAACCTAACCTAACCTAACCTAACCTAACCTAACCTAACCTAACCTAACCTAACCTAACCTAACCTAACCTAACCTAACCTAACCTAACCTAACCTAACCTAACCTAACCTAACCTAACCTAACCTAACCTAACCTAACCTAACCTAACCTAACCTAACCTAACCTAACCTAACCTAACCTAACCTAACCTAACCTAACCTAACCTAACCTAACCTAACCTAACCTAACCTAACCTAACCTAACCTAACCTAACCTAACCTAACCTAACCTAACCTAACCTAACCTAACCTAACCTAACCTAACCTAACCTAACCTAACCTAACCTAACCTAACCTAACCTAACCTAACCTAACCTAACCTAACCTAACCTAACCTAACCTAACCTAACCTAACCTAACCTAACCTAACCTAACCTAACCTAACCTAACCTAACCTAACCTAACCTAACCTAACCTAACCTAACCTAACCTAACCTAACCTAACCTAACCTAACCTAACCTAACCTAACCTAACCTAACCTAACCTAACCTAACCTAACCTAACCTAACCTAACCTAACCTAACCTAACCTAACCTAACCTAACCTAACCTAACCTAACCTAACCCTCCTTCTGGTACCAGAGCTAGCAAGGATGGCAGATCAGGCCTCTCAGCAATCGAACTCATCGTCATCAAAACAAAAGTCAGCCACTACTACCAGGCAGAAGAAAAACTCACCGCAGAAACCTAAAGTGGTAGCGAGATCTTTAAGACAAAAAGTTCTCACAAGAACAACATGTTTGAAACCAACAAGGTCATCTTGCCAGCAAAGCCCGGAACCAACACAAAGCGTCACTCCAGAGCCTTCTGAACACCTGTCGCCTGGACAAGAGACCCAAGAGACCACAAAAGCGAGCTCGCCAATAAGTTTAGCTATGGATAACCTCAAAAGGTGGCGGTCCATACAAGCTGAAGTTGAAGAACAAACAGGGAGCCAACTCTTTATGGAGGACAGTGACTTGTCAATATCTTCGGTTGCCGAGGCATACATCGACTCAGACAACCAAAGCGAAGGAAGTCGCAAAAGCCTGCTCTTCACATCTGGGAGGCGCAAAGGAGTAGAAATGGACGTGGCAACAAAGGAGGCCAACAAACAGCTGCTGAAAGGCAAGGAGGCACTGGAGAACGCCGGAAACATGAAAAGAGAGTGTAAGCAGATAGCCCTCGAATCGTTACAGGATCTCTACGAAACCGTGCTCTCCCTTTCGGACTCTAGGTCTAGACACAGACACAACTTGGAGAAGGAGAGGTCGAGGCACGCGAGGGAGTTGTTAGGGATCGAGAGAGCCCACTCCAAAACCATCAAGGAGCTTACCACAGAGCTTTTAAAGACGAAGGAGAGTGTGGCAGACAATCTGGAGGAAGCCAAGAACATCAGAAAATGGCTTGAATTTGAGACTCGAGATCCTCACCGGCATGCAAAGGAGAGTGCATGCGGCATCGCAGCGCTGCAAAGACAGGTGGACCAACTGCAGGAAGAGCTAAAGAAGGCGACCGCAGGCAACGAGGTGGCTAACATGGATGCAGTCCAGAGGGATATTGCCTCAATGTCTCGAATGACAAAAGACATACAGGCCCAGGTCGAGACAGTGAAAACGGATATCCGCAGAGTAGAGACCAAAACCACAGACCTCACCATGAGGGTGTCTAAACTACCATCTCCTGATTTAGACAATAGCCAACTGGATCAACACATGGCGTCAGTGAGAGAAGACATCAAAGCCCTAAGCAGAAGCGTCGCCGAAGCCCGACCTGTATTACAACCAGCACCTGAAATAGATATAGGCAAACACCTCATGCCTATCAGCGAAAGGCTGAAAGCGGTGAGCACGGAGCTCAATCAGATGAGAAGAGAGAAGGAGGAAACCCTACCACCATCGAGCGCAATGAGCATCGGAGCAGAGATGGCCATTACAGAATTAATAAAGAGCCAGACTCAGCAAAGGCCAACATATGCCCAGCAAACAAAAAAGAAACCACCAGTTCCAAGACGACCCAACCACAGCATTATAGTGTCGTCAACGGACGCTACCAAAACCGGTGACAATGTTATATCCGACATAAGGGACACCCTAGACGTCAAGAACACCGGAGCTAGGGTAGACCGAGTGAAAAAGGTTCGCAACCAAAAAATAATCATAAGTTGCAGTGACAAAGAAGACCTGAACCTTATACATAGCCGGATTAAGCAAAACACGACCCTAAAAGCTGAAGTAGCAAAAAACCTGAATCCCCAACTCATCGTACGAGATGTCCTCTCATACCACTCGGACACCGCGATCATAGACCATATAGTTGCCCAAAACGCCCACATCCTGAACAACACAGACACCAATGAACGGACTCTCAGAGTGAAATATAGGAAGCGAGCGAGAAACCAGCACGAGTGTCATATAGTGCTAGAGGTATCCCCACAGCTCCACAAAAACATCCTGGAAGCTGGCAAACTATATATAGATCTCCAGAGGAGACCTGTCGCGGACCAATCACCCCTCGTACAATGTACTAAATGTCTGGGCTTCGGGCACACGAAAATTCTGTGCCAAGAAGAAAAACAACGCTGCAGTTTCTGCGGGAACCAACACGGATGGGAAGAGTGCCCCGACAGGAAAGAGGGAAAACCACCATCATGCAGGAACTGCATAAAAGAAAACAAAAATAAACCCTGCAATACCGATCACCACGCATTTAGTATGGAATGCCTCGAGCGAGACAAATGGGATGCTATAGCACGCTCCAAAGTTTCATACCTATGCTAAGGGCAACCACACGATTAATATACTCCAAATTAACCTCCAGAGATGCAAACGCGCTACATACGAGCTTTTACAACTGGCAGAGGAACAAGGTATATCAATTGCCCTAGTACAAGAACCATATACAGGGAATACAGGTACAGTAAAACAGTATCCAGGCACCACAACCATCCAGTGCACCCTCAACCGCCAAACTCACAACAAAGCCGCGATAATGATCTTTGGTGACAATATCGAAGTAACACAGGACCCCCAAATGGCAACTGAGACAGAAGTAGCAGCAACAGTCAAAGTTGGAAATATGAACCTGGGACTCCTTTCCATATATTTTGATGGAGAACAGGAAATCGCTCCATACATAAACCGCTGCAGGACCATCTTACTACAACTCAACACCACAAACACCATAGTAGCAGGAGATGTAAATGCATGGAGTCCATGGTGGGGAAGCAACGCCGACGATAGAAAAGGCAGAGGAAGGGACTACAGCGCATTCCTAGACGAAAGAGACTTGCACATCCTAAACGAAGGGGATACACCGACGTTCGAAACAGAAAGGAGGGGCAAGATCTACACCAGCATCGTCGACGTCACAGCATGCAGCTTGCCACTCTTAGGGAAAATAACCGAGTGGACAGTCCACAAGGAAATGATAACTTCCGACCACAACGCCATTACCTTCAAATTGAAATTGGATAGAGCTCCACAGCCATTAAAGCCCGTCACCACACGCAAGTACAACACAAAAAAGACCAACTGGGAAAAGTTCAGGGGCACGATGAAGACAACCCTAACTAACAACAGCATAACAGCGGAAAATATTAGTGCAATAAACACGACTGCTGAACTGGAAGTCCTTGCCACATCCTACATAACTGCAATTCAGGATGCATGCGAGAAAACAATCCGTCCCGCGGGAGTCTATAAGGGAAGTCCAACTCCACCCTGGTGGACCCCAGCACTCAGCGAACTCAAAAAAGACGTCCTTCGGAAGAAGAGGAGAATAAGGAACGCAGCCTCGACCAGAGTGCTGCATGTCATCGAAGAATACAAGGTCGCAAAACACACATACAACACCGAAATGGAAGAAGCTCAAACATCGAGCTGGAAGCACTTCTGTTCCACCCAAACCAACGAAAGCGTGTGGGATGGGATTTATAGAGTCATAAGGAAAACGAGCAAAAGGCAGGAAGATACTCTGCTGCGCGATGCCTCCGGGAGAACGCTGAGTCCCCGCGAATCTGCCAATCTCCTAGCCAACACGTTCTACCCGGACGACTCCTTGGAAACAGACTCACCCTACCACACAGCTTTAAGAAGAGAGGTGCAAATATCGACACCAACAACAAACACCTACCCCTACGCAGATGACCCCCCCTTCACTCAGGCGGAACTGGAGACAGTGCTTTCAGCACTCAACCCGAAAAAAGCTCCAGGACCGGACGGGTTGACAGCCGATATCTGCACCGAAGCCATCACATCTGATACAGAGGTTTTCATGGCGCTAGCAAATAAATGCATGGCGCTAGAACACTTCCCCGATCAATGGAAAAAGGCACACGTGGTGATCCTGAAGAAACCGGGAAAGGAAGATTACACACACCCAAAATCTTACCGCCCAATCGGCCTCCTATCAATCTTAGGAAAGATACTGGAGAAAATGATGATAGGTCGTATACAGTGGCACATCTTCCCAACCCTCTGCAAAAATCAATACGGATTCATGCCGCAGCGCGGGACGGAGGACGCCCTCTATGATCTAGTGGAAAGCATCCGCAAAGAGATCCGAGATCAAAAAGCAGTGATAATGATCTCCCTAGACATAGAGGGTGCTTTCGACAACGCGTGGTGGCCCGCACTCCAGAGACAGCTATTGACCAAAAAATGCCCAAAAAACCTGTACGGAATGGTGGGATCATACTTGCAGAGCAGAAGCGTCACTGTGAACTACGCCCGGGCGACTAGCAAAAAGGAGACCACAAAAGGATGTGTCCAAGGATCCATAGGTGGACCGACATTCTGGAACATCATTTTGGACTCCCTCCTTCAAACCTTGACCAACCAAGGTGTGATATGCCAGGCATTCGCGGACGACGTGGTGCTGATATTCTCTGGTCATTCTATCAGTACGTTGGAAGAGACAGCCACCAGCACCCTGCAGACAGTGGCAGAATGGGGCCACCAAAACAAGCTTAATTTCGCACCACAAAAAACATCGGCAATGGTGATCACAAAGAAATTAAAATACGATCCGCCTATAATCATTATGTCCGGGAAAATACTAGCGCTGACAGATGAGATAAAAATCCTGGGTCTCATCATAAATAGGACTCTAACTTTCACCTCTCATGTGGCTGCAATCTGCAAAAAAGCAGCTGACATCTACAAACAGCTAGCGCGCGCGGCAAAGGTGACATGGGGACTGAACCCAGAGATAATAAGGACAATCTACGTCTCTGTAGTGGAACCCATAATGACATACGCGGCGAGCACGTGGGCGCCTGCAACCGAGCTTGAAATAATCAGAACCAAACTAAACTCCATCCAACGTGGCTTCACCCTCAAAATATGCAAGGCATACCGAACTGTCTCACTTACATCGGCCCTTACACTTGCGGGAATCCTGCCAATAGACCTTCGCATACAGGAAAACGCAAGTCTCTACCGAACAAAGAAAGGCTATACACGGGACTACTTACCTCCAGATGAGCAGCTCGAGACCAGGCTGCACTACCTTCACCAACCACACCCTTCTCAACTTACGTCCTTCCGGTACGAATCCCTGGAAGACATGCGATCCGAAACCATCGATACCAACCAAATCTCTGGCCCCCAAATATATACTGACGGCAGTAAAATCGAGGGTAAAACAGGAGCAGCATTGTCGTGGTGGGAAGAGGGAGAAGAAAGAAAGCACGCTACCTACAGCCTCGGACCAGCCTGCACCGTGTTCCAGTCGGAAATGTATGCCTTGCATAAAGCAGTAGACATGGCGAAAAACAGTACAGAACCAATAATTAACATCCTGAGCGATTCTAGATCATCCCTAGACCTACTCAAAAATCCCAAGCAAACCCTACCACTAGCGATACAAATTAAAAGAGACCTTGAAACCAGAAACCTAACTGGGCACAAAACCAGAATATTCTGGCTACGGGCCCACGTAGGCACAACAGGCAATGAAAGAGCAGACGAACTGGCTAAAACAGCGGCACTAACACCCAAGCCAACGCCAGACTATCGACTTGTCCCACTGTCTTATGCTAAAAGGAAGATAAGGGAAGAGAGCATCCGCAAGTGGCAGGACAGGT
This sequence comes from Schrankia costaestrigalis, assembly GCA_905475405.1. Taxonomy (NCBI): domain Eukaryota; kingdom Metazoa; phylum Arthropoda; class Insecta; order Lepidoptera; family Erebidae; genus Schrankia; species Schrankia costaestrigalis. Next base: position 36,991 of record FR997833.1, read on the forward strand.
ACAACAACTCAACAACTGGAGCCGTCACGAGGGCGTTCCTACCGGAGATCAACACGGCATATCGAATGGTGAGGAACACGAAGTTAACACCAATTCACGTACAACTGCTGACGGGGCACGGAGGCATTGCTGATTATTTACACAGATTCAAACTGATAGATAGTCCAGGATGCGAGTGCGACCCCAACATAATTGAATCGGTTTGGCACGTCATTCTGGAATGCCCTAGATACTTACCAGCAAAAATAAACTTGGAGTTCGAAATCGACATAAATCTCAGCAAAGACAGCTTACCACAAATTATGGACGATCCGGTCACCAGGAAACCTTTCCTAAAATATGCCGAGAAATTACTCCGAGCCGTTAGCAAGCGCCACAACACCAACAACATCCCACCCAACACTGTCCCGCGAGTAATGGAGACACACCCAGACTCCTCAGACAAAGCACCTGTCATCAAACCAGCAATACCCAGGATAGCTGAGGAAACTATACTGGAACTGGGAGAGAAAGGAGTCCCAGGACTTAGAACGAGACCAGTGGCTCTATTCATGAATCAACCCTGCGAGAAATTAGGCATAAGTTTTTGCACCAGGACTGGGCCGAACAGTGTATCAATAGCTCCGGGACTGGCGTCACTAATAAAGGGGAGCACAACAAAGACTACGATCAGAAGGAAAAAGCTCGAGGAAATGAGCGAAATGGACATATCTGGCATAAAATGCCGGACACTACGAACGAAGAACAAGATGGTGATCATCATTGAGGGCGACTATGATAAATCTCAGTTCGCGGACGCATCCTCGCTCCTTACCTCAATCACCGAAATCAGTAGGGAGAAAAATCTACCACCGCGGGTCGTAAGCGTAGACGCGATGACTGCAGGCTACTACAAGGGTAACGCCAACGACTATCTGGGCAGTGTCAGTGCAGCGAAGATACACGAGATAATCATTTACGAAAACAGAGGGGAAGACCTTAGTCACCTGAAACCTGAAAATGATACAAACCTTGAAACACCTCAGCCAAGCCCCAATGCCTCCACCGGATCAAAACACCTGCAAAAAGAAGTCCAGGAACCTGAAAACACAAATAACAGTTAAATTACAAACCTGAAACACCTCAGCCAAGCCCCAATGCCGCGGATCAGAACACCTGCAAAAAGAAGTCCAGGAACCTGAAAACAGAAAAAAACAGTTAATAAAATTAGTCAGACAATAAAACAGAACATACATAAATAACATTAATCTTAAAAAGTCATGTACCCTAGAGTTCATGGAGAATAAAAAAAAAAAAAAAAAAAAAAAAAAAAAAAAAAAAAAACCTAACCTAACCTAACCTAACCTAACCTAACCTAACCTAACCTAACCTAACCTAACCTAACCTAACCTAACCTAACCTAACCTAACCTAACCTAACCTAACCTAACCTAACCTAACCTAACCTAACCTAACCTAACCTAACCTAACCTAACCTAACCTAACCTAACCTAACCTAACCTAACCTAACCTAACCTAACCTAACCTAACCTAACCTAACCTAACCTAACCTAACCTAACCTAACCTAACCTAACCTAACCTAACCTAACCTAACCTAACCTAACCTAACCTAACCTAACCTAACCTAACCTAACCTAACCTAACCTAACCTAACCTAACCTAACCTAACCTAACCTAACCTAACCTAACCTAACCTAACCTAACCTAACCTAACCTAACCTAACCTAACCTAACCTAACCTAACCTAACCTAACCTAACCTAACCTAACCTAACCTAACCTAACCTAACCTAACCTAACCTAACCTAACCTAACCTAACCTAACCTAACCTAACCTAACCTAACCTAACCTAACCTAACCTAACCTAACCTAACCTAACCTAACCTAACCTAACCTAACCTAACCTAACCTAACCTAACCTAACCTAACCTAACCTAACCTAACCTAACCTAACCTAACCTAACCTAACCTAACCTAACCTAACCTAACCTAACCTAACCTAACCTAACCTAACCTAACCTAACCTAACCTAACCTAACCTAACCTAACCTAACCTAACCTAACCTAACCTAACCTAACCTAACCTAACCTAACCTAACCTAACCTAACCTAACCTAACCTAACCTAACCTAACCTAACCTAACCTAACCTAACCTAACCTAACCTAACCTAACCTAACCTAACCTAACCTAACCTAACCTAACCTAACCTAACCTAACCTAACCTAACCCAGTGTTCACAGACACCCTTTTGGATACCAACCCCTAGTTTCACCCCTAGGGACTTAGAAAATTTTTACGTGTTTTTGTAAAATTTTGTTTTTGAAAAACACAACCCTCCCTGTAGCGACTAGACACCTTAACTAGGTTCTATATATTGGTGGGACAAACATATTATCTGCAAGAAAAATACTTTGGTAGTTAGGTCTTTTTAGTTTTTAAGGACTTTATATTTGTTGGCAATATACACCATTAGGATAAAATATTGACTTGACGTATTTGTATAAATAATTTATTTAATTTTATTATTTTTATTTTTTTATTGAATTTGAATTGACTTTAATTGTTTAATTAATTATTATTTTAGTATTATTAAAATTTTTATTGACAACTAATTTATTTAAATAAGCTTTTTTATTGACGAAACAGGCCATTTACACCTGTTTTGACAAATCATTACTTAAATCAATAAGTGCTAGTGATTCAAATAGGTTATAACTAAACTTGTACCTCTGAAAATGTATCGTACTCCGTCTAAGCAGACAGGCGAAAATGATGACAAAGTCCAAGCAGTTGACTTAAAAAACTCTGCTTCAAAAACGGTAACAAAAGCTCCAAGTGTAAGGCGCAGCATAGACGAGTGGGATGCAGGGAAAAACGACAGTGTGTTGTCATCCCCGGATAGCGTTCGGTTGACCCAGGACGCTGCCCCACGAGCTAAGCAGAAGATTGTTTTTACACAAACGAGCCAGAAAGTAATGGGAGAAGCAATGAAAGTACCACCACAGGAAAAATATACGGACAGAGTAATAGAAGCTAGAGCATGCTTAACACGAGCCAAGCAGCACTTGAGCAACTCGAGAAATCTAAAGTTCGAAATAAAGGCTGAAGTTACCAAGGCTGTAGAACGACTTTACAATCTGATAAAAGAATCTGAAAAAGAACTAAAGAATATGCTTGAAAAGGGGGATAAAGACTCGGTCTTCCCGTTGCAGAAAAAGGAGAAGAAACAGAAACAGGACAGTGAAGATAGAGAAAGAGACTTGGAACTAATAAATAAGATAGAATTACAAAGTAAAATACTATATGAAAATCGGGATAGACTGGAAAAGATACAGGAGACACTAAATAATAAAAACTTTACTGAAAAAAGTACTTACGCTAGTGTAGCGGCACGGACGAAGGGCTACACCCCCACACACACGACGCTGCACTCGATTGTTGTCTCGTCGACAGATGAATCTGAAACAGGAGAAGAAGTGTTAAATAAAGTAAGGAAAGCAGTAAATGCGACGGAGAGCGGGATGACAGTGGAAAGAGTCAGGAAGGCAAAAGATAGGAAAATTGTTATGGGATGTAGAACAGAGGAAGAGAGGAACCGGATAAAGGAAAAAATTAGACAAGCAGGCGACCATCTAAATGTGGAAGAGATAAAAAATAAACACCCTCTCATAGCTCTTAAAAACGTGTTAAATTATAACTCAGACGAAGACATAATTAGAGCTCTTAGAGTACAAAATGAGACTATTTTTGAGGGCTTAAAGGAGGAAGACCTAACAATAGAAATGAGGTTTCGCAAACCAACTAGGAACCCACATTCGAGCCATATTGTCGTTAGAGTTGCACCTGTTGTTTGGCAACGCCTGACCACGACAGGAATGGCGAGAATCGATCTCCAAAGGGTTAAAGTGGAGGACCATTCCCCTTTAGTTCAGTGCACTGTCTGTCTTGGATACGGCCATGGCAGGCGCCAGTGTAAAGAGGAACAAGAAAAGTGTAGCCACTGTGGGGGTCCACACAAGAAGGCGGAGTGTCCAGGGTGGAGGGCAGGAGAGCTACCAACTTGTATTAACTGTCAGAAAGCAAAATTGGATGACAGCGGACACAACGCCTTCAGTGGTGAGTGTACCGTTAGGAGAAGATGGGACACCCTAGCTAGAGCCTCTATAGCCTATTGCTAAGGTTGTCCCTGTTGCATTAAGTAGCGCCAATAACACCAAGTCTTATCCTGCAGCGCAAATAAACCTCCAACGGAAGCAACTCGCTACATTGGAACTGTTCCAGATGGCTGCACAAAGAAAGCTTGCAATAGCGCTGCTTCAGGAGCCGTACGTGGGTGGGATAGGTAGGATGAGGGACTACCCCGGCATACGCTTGTACCAAAGCGAAACACAGGGAGAGAAGCCTGTCAAGGCGGCAATCGCGATATTTGACAGTCACCTAAACGTAACACCATGCCCGACTCTCACCACAACCAACATCGCAGTGGTGAGAATAAAGTCCATATTAGGGGAGATCGGGGTAATCTCATTTTATTTTGAACCCAACGAACCTATAGCCTTGTACTTGGAGCAGTTAAAAAGTATAGAAACAGAATTTAGGAATTGTAGAGTAATTATAGGAGTGGCGCAAGAAAAAAATTGTGCATTGTGCAAAAGGAAGAATAAAATTAAAGTTTTGTCTCGACCTTGTTGCAAAAGATACATGCGCAATATTAAGTCTGTTGTGTGTGGAATGTCAAGAAGTTTTAAAAAAGAAGGTAGTACATTGGCAAAAGTTTAATGTGAAAACCGTACCCAATGACAGGCGTGAAGAAGGAAATGAAGGCGATATACTATTATATATTGTAAAAATATAAAATATGTAGTATCAGCACAAAACAGACTAACATAAGAACAGAAGAAAGAATAAAAAAAAAAAAAAAAAAAAAAAAATGAAATTAGGATCAATAAGCGCAAAAAGAACATTGAAAATAAAGAAAAGAAACAAAAACACAAAACTTAAAATAATTAAATCAGCAAAAAATAAAACAAGCAAACACTGTCCCTGATCTCCATGTTAGGGGAAACATAGCTGTACAGTTTTAGAACTGTACAATAAAAAAAAAAAAAAAAAAAAAAAAACCTAACCTAACCTAACCTAACCTAACCTAACCTAACCTAACCTAACCTAACCTAACCTAAACTAACCTAACCTAACCTAACCTAACCTAACCTAACCTAACCTAACCTAACCTAACCTAACCTAACCTAACCTAACCTAACCTAACCTAACCTAACCTAACCTAACCTAACCCACCTATTTAGGGGCGGGTCCCCAAGTGAGTTTGAGTACGTCCTCGTCGTCCGCCCTGGACCCCGTCCTGACCACCGTAACGGAGTGGCAGGCGGGTGACCGAATCTCAGGCTCCAAACTTGTGGACATTAAACAGTGACTTTTGATTGCGATAATGAGTGAAAATATGGATGCGATATTTGATTGGTCGGAGGAGACTCCTGGAGGAGGAGTGGAGGAGATGGCGGCAGTGATTGAGACGCGGGCCGCGAGGCCACGCGTCTCTCCTGCAGAGCCAGTCGTAATGTTAGAGCGTATGATGGACGCTTCGTCGAATGACCTTTCGCGCTCATCGTCTCCTGCGATGGGACGGTTCTGGCTGAAGCGGACCAACTCCGCCTCAGACCTGGAATCGCGAAGTGCGAGTCCTAAGCGCGGTCGTGGCCGCCCTATCACCACTGGCGAATATGCAGGTCTTGCTAAGGCTAAGGCCGATTTAAATGCGGCAAAGGCCAGGGAGCTCGAGCTTCAAGCCGAGAAAGAGTTGGCGGAGGAGTTGCGCCTGCAGCGGCAGAGGGCTCTCTATTTAAGAGAGACTCCCAATCCGCAGAACCAGCCCATCCCGCAGGCATCGGGTATCACTACCTTGGCGGCTACTCAGCTCAGCTCGGAGCAGCTGACCTCATCAATTGAGGCATCGTTGGCGATAGTGCAAAAGGTCGCCTCTAAAAGTTCAAACCTGAAGGGCCAATACGTGCGGGACCTTCACAACGCGTGTTCCGTTATAATGGAGAATGTGCGCGTGCTCCGGTCCCGCACTGAATCTGAAGAAGTGGCCCAACTGCAGGCAGAGTTGACCGCAGTAAGAGCAGAGATGTGGGCCTGGAAGCAGCAGGCAGAGACTGCACCGCCTGTGATGAGCCGCGATGAGATCGCGGTATTTATCGACGCGCGAATCGCAGGTATCCAGGATCGCCTGCTTCCTGAGGTCCGCATTCGCCCACCTCTGCAGGCAGACAGACGCAATGCAGCGCGTCAATCAGGAGCTGAACCCGCACCCCAGCCAGAGCTTCAAGGTCTCTCTGCGGCGTCGCCGCCTCTTCATACGTCCTCGCCCCCTCCTCTTCCTTCTCCTGCGCCAGTTGGGCAAGAGGAATCTTGCCCTGTTGGGCTTACAGGGGGGAAGAAGAAGAAAACGAAGAAGAAAAAAACGTCAGCTGCGGCGAGGGAGGCAGAAGCTGCCCGCCTCTCGAGGCAGCAGCCATCGTCGACACCTCCATCGGTCCCCGCTCCCGTCACGCAAAGTCAATGGAGCACGGTGGCTGCACGGACAAAGCCGACAACGTCCCAGGCTGCTCCAGCAGTACCACTCACAAAGAAGAAGCCTGGCGCCCGTAAATTGCGCACCCCTAACACTGCAGCTATCACGCTCACGCTTCAGCCGGGTGCCGCAGAGCAGGGCGTCACTTTTGCGCAAGTCCTCAGCAAAGCCGAGAGTGCAATCGACCTCAAAGCTTTGGGGATTGACGGCTTACGATTCCGCACTGCCGTAACTGGTGCGAAAATCCTTGAGGTGACCGGCGTCGACCGAGTGCAAAAGGCGGATGCGCTCGCAGTAAGATTGAGGTCGGTGCTGGATGAGGTCCGTATTGCTAGGCCGGAGAGATGTGTGGAGATGCGCATCTCTGGCCTAAGCGAATCGGCCTCAAAAGAAAAGGTGGCGGCATCGCTGGCAGCAGAGGGTGGCTGCTCAGCCGATTTAATTAAAGTGGGGGACATCCAGCGTTCAGCTGGGCGCCAGGGCACTGCCTGGCTGCGTTGCCCGGTTGAGGCGGCGAAGAAACTTGTGGACGGTCGCAGAATTTATGTCGGGTGGTCGCAAGTCACCTTGACCACCCTGGACCCAAGGCCGGCACGGTGCTTCCGCTGCCTCGAGCCGGGACATGTGGGAACTAAGTGCACGTCGTCCACTGATCGCAGCGCAGTCTGTTTCAACTGCGGGCAGCTGGGTCATAAGGCGGCTGCCTGCTCTGCGGAGCCCTGCTGCCCTATTTGTGTGTCGGCAGGTGTATCGTCTGGCCACAAATTAGGGTCAGCGCAATGTAAGCCGGTCCAACGTAATAGAGGCCAGCCTAAAAGTAGACCCGCAAGCGGGGCGCATTCTTCGCTCACCCCCGCCCAGCAGGAACATGCCGAGGAGGAGATGGACACCGCCCCAATATAATGGCCCACACCGTCTCTATACTGCAGGCCAACGTCAACCACTGCGTCACGGCTCAGGATCTCTTGGCCCAGTCTATGGCGCAGTGGCAGACGACAGTGGCAGTAGTCGCCGAGCCGTACTTCGTTCGCGACGCCCCTAATTGGGCCAGCGACAATTGCAGCTCGGTGGCTATCGTCGCCCAGCAAACGGCTCCACCATTCGACTGTGTGCGGAGAGGTCGCGGTTGTATACTCGTCGCGCTGGGCGGCGCTGCAGTGGTTGGGGTGTACTGCCCCCCCAGTTGGAGCCTCGCCGAATTTGAACTGTTGCTCACGGAGGTCGGGGCTCTACTGGCTGAAGTGCACCCCACCCCGGCAGTGGTGGCCGGGGATTTCAACGCACATTCACGCGCGTGGGGTTCCCCGGCAACCGATGCTCGAGGGGAGATGGTAGAGGAGTGGGCGGTGTCGCAAGGCTTGGTTCTGCTTAACCGAGGGTCAGTTCACACTCTGGTGCGTCCACAGGGGAGGTCCATAGTTGATCTGTCGTTTGCCAGTTCTGACCTGGCACGACGGATCGGGAACTGGCGGGTCGTCGAGGGGGTGGAGACTGCATCGGACCACCGATACATTCGTTTTGATATCGTCCCCGCCGCCTCGGCGGCTCGTGTTGATTTGAACCGTCCCTTGGTTGGAGAAGGTCCGCGGTGGAGACTGGGTACATTGGATCGAGAGCTGGCCAAAGAGGCGGCTATCGTCGAGCGATGGGCTACGTCTGACAGTGGCCTGGATGTGGACGTGCGGTGTGAGCGGCTTGCTGGAGCGCTTACTCGCGTCTGCGACGCTTCAATGCAGAGGGCGAGGCCTATTCCGCCCCGGAAGCAAGTGTACTGGTGGCGTCCCCACCTAGCCGGGCTGCGTACAGCTTGTAACGCAGCCCAGAGGCAGTACACCCGCAGCCGAAGGCGAGCCGTGAGAGACCTCGCCCGTGAAGAGCTGTTGCACGCCACGTACCGGGCCGCTCGTGAGGCCTTAAGCTCGGCGATAAGAGCCGCCAAAGAGGAGTCGTGGAGGGAATGGCTTGAAAGCCTCGACCAAGATCCGTGGGGGCGCCCGTACAAGAATGTGAGTCAGAAACTCCGGCCTTGGGCGCCGCCCCTCACTAGAACTCTCGAGCCGGCCCTTCTAGACCGAGTCGTTAATGCCCTCTTCCCTGCCAGGGAAGACTTTGTCCCACCGCGAATGGTCGCACCGAGTGAAGTGCCGGCAGATGACGGGGCAATACCTCCCGTGTCTGAGGCAGAGTTGGGGGCTGCGATACTGACACTTAAGTCCAGAAATCGCGCCCCAGGTCCAGACGGAGCGCCTGGGAAGGTGGTTGCCGCCGTTATGCCGGCACTAGAAGAGGAGACACTGTCCCTCATGTCGGGGTGTTTGCTGTCAGGGCGATTCCCGCAACGATGGAAGACCGGCAAGCTCGTGCTGCTTAAAAAGCACGGGCGCCCAGCCGAGTCGCCGTCCGCCTACCGCCCCATCGTTTTGCTCGACGAGACGTGCAAGCTGTTTGAGCGAGTGCTCGCTGCGCGTCTCGTCAACCACTTGGAGGGGGCGGGGCCCAATCTCAGTGACGGCCAGTTCGGCTTTCGTCGCGGGAGGTCTACCCTCGACGCTATATCCCGACTCAGGGACAGTGTGGACGTTGCGGTTGCAGGGGGTGAGGTGTTGTTGGCAGTATCGCTAGATATAGCAAACGCCTTCAACACCCTCCCCTGGGAGACCATTGCTGAGGCGTTAAGGTACCACAACGTACCGTGGTACCTCAGGCGTGTCCTTGCGGACTACTTCGTGGACCGGGTCATCATCTACCCGGCCCAAAGCGGTGTGGCTCGCAAGGGCATGTCTTGTGGCGTTCCACAGGGGTCGGTCCTTGGGCCGCTCCTGTGGAACATAGGATATGATTGGGTCCTGCGCGGCGTTAATCTTCGGGGTGTCGGTGTTTTATGTTATGCTGACGACACCCTAGTCACCGCGCGGGCCCAATCCTTTCGTGACGCCTGTGTCTTAGCGACGGCGGGCGTCGCCCATGTCGTGCGCCGTATTGGAGCGCTTGGTTTGACTGTGGCCCTCGAAAAGTCTGAGGCCCTCTTCTTCCATGGACCTCGTCAGACGCCGCCTCGAGGTCGGTCTATTGTGGTGGGTGGCACGCCGATCGCTATCGGTACCAGTCTGAAGTACCTCGGGCTGGTACTTGATAGTCGATGGCGTTTCGCGGAGCATTTCCGGCAAATGTCTCCGAAGTTGTTGTCTTTTGCCGGAATGCTCTCGCGGCTGCTGCCCAACAGCGGAGGACCGGGTTCTGCCTGCCGCCGTCTCTATGATGGAGTGGTGCGCTCTAAGGCGCTCTATGGAGCGCCAATCTGGGCGGAGTCCCTCTCTGCGGCTAATATTGCGCTGCTGCGGCGCTCGCAGCGCGCCATCGCGCAGAGAGGTGCACGGGCGTACCACACCGTGTCTTGCGAGGCGGCGTGTTTGATCGCGGGCAGTATCCCTTGGGATTTAGAGGCCGGCGTCTTAAAGAGGGTGTATGAGGAGGGCGCCTTAATGCGGCGCGAATTTGGAGGTCGTCCGCTTCCGGAGGAGATCGATCGCTGGAGACAGGCGGCTCGCGACGATCTCTTCCGCAAATGGAACGAAAGGCTGGGTGCGACCCGTAGTAGCCTGTTGTTGGTGGGGGCTATTCGGCCCGTCCTGCGCCAGTGGATTGAGAGGCGGCATGGGGCCCCGACCTATCACCTTACGCAGCTGCTCACAGGTCATGGCTGCTTTGCCAAATATCTGTGGGAAGTTGTAGGTATAGAGTCGGAGCCTCAGTGCAAACACTGCGCCAGTGGAGAGGTGGACACGGCCTATCACACCTTGGCCGTGTGTGAGGCGTGGGACGGCCAGAGAGCAGCCCTCAGGCAAGTTGTAGGAGAGGAGAGTGGGGATTTGTTGCTGTCGGCCTTAGTTTGGAAGATGGCCGACAGCGAAGTTTGTTGGGCCGCCGTCGCCTCGTTTGCTAGTGAAGTGATGGCGGCGAAGAGAGAGGCCCTTCGGGAGCGGGAGCGAGCAGGGCTCACCCTCCCACCTCGAAGGCCCCCGGTGAGGGGACGCCGGCGTGCGCTTTATGCCCGCGTCCCCGAGTGAGTGTGGCCACGGGCGGCAGTCGGGGGACTGGCCGATGCCCAATGGCGGAGTGGAGAGATGTGCCCCTGTGTGTTCCAGGGGCGCACTTGGAGGAGGTAGGCCCCACTATCTGTGTTTATTGACTCAGGTAGTGGGGCCTCGAGAGGAGAGCCCGTCATTCTGTTGACGGGCGGCCCTGTCCGAGTCCCGGTGAGGCAACTATCCCGTGGCTCGGAGTAGGGGAAGGAGGAACACCGTGGTGGTTTTAGTGGGTAGTCTGGTCTCTGTCCGAGGCCAGGAGTCCCACACGAAGCTCACCCTACACCCCCGTGCAGGGTGAGCGAAGTGCGCAAACGCATTTCCACCAGGCAAAAAAAAAAAAAAAAAAAAAAAAAAAACCCACCTATTTATTTTAGCAAATTTTGACAATTTTTCACTGACTTTTCGTTTTTAACCACCTCCTATAGCAACAATTTAGTGTTCACAGACACCCTTTTGGATACCAACCCCTAGTTTCACCCCTAGGGACTTAGAAAATTTTTACGTGTTTTTGTAAAATTTTGTTCTTCAAAAACACATACAACTTTGTAATTTTGTATTAGATTTTGAATTTTTTGGTTTTAAATTACGGGCATTAACGCCCCCTACACGACGACCACCCTCTTGTGGGGTACCGCTGTGTAGTTATTTTCAAATTTTTTGTTTCATCGTAATATTCTGCTTTTCGCTATAGAAACGAACATTGAGAGTCCTTTTATAAGTGTTCGGAGTCATTATTATTGCTGAAATTATTACTTACCTGTGCGTTGACGTACTCCTGAGGTCCTACTGAAGTTTTAGCACCGTCCGACGTCCCGTTGGATCACGATCACCTGAAAAAGGAAGAATTTTGACATTTCTATATAAAAAATTTACATTTTAATTTTTTAATTGGCAACCCTACATCCTATTTTCTAAATTTATACTTATCTGGATTGGGCTAGTCGAGCCCTTTCTCTGGACACCTCATTTGTTAAAATCCGTTTGATAGAAAGTCAAAAAATCGCCCGCCCACCCTCCCTGTAGTGACTGGACACCTCAACTAGGGTCCATACATTGGTGGGATAAAAATTTTTTTTTTTTTAAGTTAGGTTTTAGTTTTTAAGGATTTTAGTGACGAAATATTATTTGGCAATATACACCAATTTTAAAAAATTATTGTTGACGTAGTTAATTTATACAATTAAATTAAGATTTTATTTAGATTTTTAGATTTATTGATGTATTTATTATTTTTAAATTGTTTTATTTAGCTATTTAATATTTTAGATTACGTTTACTTTAGTTTTAAGACTAGTCTTACTCGGCCATTTACACCGATAAGGCAAGAGACTGATTTTACGAATTTTATACAATATTTATTGACAAAATTTTGACGGCAAACAATAATTAGTAAGGTATTGATTTTGAAGTTAGGTTAAGGCAAAACATTTAACTCATTTTTGACTGTACTTGGTTGTAATTAAAATGTATCGAACTCCCTCTAAGCAGACGGGTGAAAATGCTGACAATGCTATTGACCTAAAAAATTCAGGCTCAAAAACAATAACAAAGGCTTCGAGTGTGAGACGTAGTATAGACGAGTGGGAGTCTGGTAGAAATGACAGTCTGTCACTATCCCCTGATACGGCTCAGTTGACTCAGAACGCCTCGCAGGCTAAACAAAAGAGTACTTCAACACAAGCGAGCCAGAAAGTAGCGCTAGACGCTAAGAAAGTACCACTCCAGGATAAATATGCAAACAGGTTGACAGAAGCCAAAGCCTGCCTAACAAGAGCCAAACAGCACTTAAGCAACTCAAGGAACCTCAAGTATGAGATAAAAACCGAAGTCACTAAGGCTGTGGACCGGCTATATAATCTCGTGAAGGAATCCGAAAAAGAACTAAGGGAAATACAAGGAAAGACGGATAGTGACTTAGTCTCATCATTGCCGAGGAAGGAGATGGAAACTGAAAATAAAGATAGAGAAAGGAACATGCAACAAAAAATAGGAGAGGAAACGGATGTAGAAGCTAGTATCAATAGGGGGGAGAGAAACAAAGATATTATAAGAATGTTAGAAGAACACGGAAGAACCTTAAATGAGAACAGTGAAAAGTTAGACAAACTCCAGGAAACTCTTAACATCCAGAATAGAAAAAGAGATAGCACAACATATGCGAGTGTTGTAGCAGGTCATACGCAGTCAGTCGCGCAGGAGAGAACCACCTTACACTCTGTGGTGATAACATCAAATAACGAAACAGAAACAGGAGAAGAAGTATTGCAAAGAGTGAGAAAAGCTGTAAATGCAAAAGAGGAAGGCATAACCGTAGAAAGAGTTAGAAAAGCTAAAGATAGAAAGATAATAGTAGGATGTCGAACAAAGGAAGAGAGGAATAGAGTAAGGGAGAAAATCTTGCAGGCAGGAGTGCACCAAGACCCTGGCACAAACTTGCAGGTTGAAGAAATTAAAAATAAAGACCCCTTAGTTAAACTGATGGATGTTTTGACTTGCAATAGTGATGAGGATATTGTGGCAGCACTCACAAAACAAAATGCTTATCTGTTTCAAAATTTAGATGAAGAAGATTGTAGGTTGACTGTAAAGTACAGGCGCAGAGCGAGGAACCCACATACTGGCCATGTAGTGTTACAGGTATCACCCCAGATATGGCAACGATTGACTCGAGCAGGAAAAGTACACATCGACTTACAACGGATACGTGTAGAGGATCAGACCCCTCTGGTTCAGTGCTCCTTGTGTTTGGGTTACGGTCACAGCCGCCGGTTCTGCAAGGAGACTGTTGAGAAGTGTAGCCATTGTGGTGGGACACATATGTGGATGGATTGCCCAGAAAAACTAGCAGGCGCAGCGGCAACATGTTGTAACTGCGTTCGTGACAAACTGCTCAAAACGGATCACATAGCATTTGACAGAGAATGCCCTGTGAGACGTAAATGGGATGCCTTGGCTCGCGCCACGACAGCGTATTGCTAAGGGCCCATACAGTGCAAATACGGAGAACAATATTGGCGGCGACTACGAGATACTCCAAGCAAACCTGCAAAGAAAAAAGTTGGCAACGTATGAACTTATGATAGAAGGGACAAAAAGAAAAGCAGCAGTTGCACTCGTTCAGGAACCCTATATAGGAGGATCAAACGAGATGAGAAGCCATAAAGGAGTTAGAATTTATCAGAATAGCGGAAAGATGGAGGGCAAAGTGAAGGCTGCGATAATAGTATTTGACGAAAATCTCGACGTAGAACAAGATCAAAGTCTCACCACCGATAACATCGTGGTGGTGAGACTGCTTACTAGCGCCTGGCGAGTGGTTTTGGTATCATATTACTTTGAGCCAGATACCCCAATTGGACCGTACTTGGACCACCTGAAAAGAATCTCAAGTAAATACAACACTGAAAAAATAATAATGGGAGGGGACTCAAATGCCAAGAACACCTGGTGGGGTGGAACAAAAATAGATCAAAGAGGAGAAGATATGATAAGTACTCTGGATGAAATGGACCTCCAAGTTCTTAATAACGGAGATACCCCGACTTTTGATACCATTAGAGGAGGAGAAAGATATCATAGTTTTGTAGATATAACAGCTTGTTCTACAAACTTACTTAATAGGGTAGAAGACTGGAGAGTTGAAGAGGGCTTGACAAGCTCCGACCATAATGGGATAGCTTTTTTACTGAAACTACAGAAATCGAGAGGAATTAGTATAACAAGGACAACAAGAAATTTTAATACTAAGAAAGCAGACTGGAACAAATTTCGCGTAGAACTGAAAAAACAATATGAAGAGCAGGACATTACATTAAGCAAAGTAGATACAACTGGAACTATTTTAGAAATGGACGAAATTTTGAGTAAATATACTAATACTATAACTAAGGCGTGTAATATAGCAATTCCTAAAAAGAAAACAAAAGAAATACTTACCGTACCTTGGTGGTCCGAAGCGTTGGCGGCCTTGAAGAAGGAAGTGAAAACACGACGAAACAGGATCAGATGCGCAGCCCCAGCCCGGAAGGTGAAGATGATAGAAGAGTACCTGGAAAAGAAAGAGATGTATGAGAATGAGATAAAGAAAGCACAAGTAGAAAGTTGGCAGGAATTTTGTGGAAAGCAAAGCAAGGAAGGACTATGGCAAGGAATTTACAGAGTCATTGGAAAAACAATGAAGAGGGAGGAGGATATACTGTTGGAGGATGAGGGATTGTTGCAGAGTGCGGAGGGATCGGCTCGACTTTTAGCGGAGACTTTCTACCCTGAAGACAGTGAAATAGGAGAAGGCGTGCGACAGTGGGAAACTAGAAAGAAAGCAAGTAAAGTGAACGAAGATGAAACGGAAGACCAAGATCCACCTTTTACATTGGTAGAGCTACAAAGGGCAGTGACTACCTTCAACCCTAAGAAAGCCCCGGGAGCAGATGGCTTTACTGCTGACATTTGCCAACAAGTAATCCACAGCGACCCAAACTTGTTTCTGGGCATTTTAAACAAATGCTTAGCGTTATATTATTTCCCCAAGATATGGAAGGAGGCAACAGTGGTAGCACTTAGGAAGCCTGGAAAGGTCACCTACACGTCTCCAAAATCGTATAGACCCATAGGCCTGCTTCCAGTATTGGGGAAGATATACGAGAAGATGCTCGTTGCTCGGATAAAATTCTACTTACTACCTAAGATGAGTACTCGCCAGTACGGATTTATGCCCCAGAAGAGCACTGAGGACTCCCTCTATGTTCTTATGCGATTCATTCGCAACAAATTGAAAGAAAAGCAGATTGTGACAGTGGTATCGCTGGACATAGAGGGAGCCTTTGACAGCGCTTGGTGGCCAGCTATAAAAGTCCGTCTGGCTGAGGAAAAGTGTCCACCAAATGTCAGAAAAGTTATGGATAGCTATCTTTGCGATAGGAAGGTAAGAGTCAGGTATGCCGGACGAGAGTATGTAAAGTCCACTAACAAAGGCTGTGTTCAGGGTTCGATAGCCGGACCTATACTCTGGAACCTGCTCTTGGATCCACTATTAAAGATCTTGGAGAGAGGGGGGTACTATTGCCAGGCATTTGCGGACGACGTTGTCATGGTTTTTAGTGGAGCGACGGCCTTGGAGGTGGAGGCTCAGGCTGACGTGGCTCTCGAACATGTTCGGGAATGGGGAGTTGCCAATAAGTTAACCTTTGCTCCGCAGAAAACCTTGGCAATGGTACTAACAAGAAAATTAAAATATGACACACCGCGTCTGAGTATGGGAGGTAGGCCAATTGCGATTGCCAATGAGATTAAAATATTAGGCCTCATAATAGACGACCGACTGACTTTTAAGTCACATATAAGCATGGTATGTCAAAAGGCAGTTAATATCAGCAAGCAGCTTACTAGGGCCGCAAAGGTGAGTTGGGGTCTCCATCCTGAAATAGTGCGCATCATCTACACTGCGACCGTTGAACCTGTTTTATTGTACGCTGCCAGTGCCTGGGGATCGGCTGCGGCGAGGCTTGGAGTTCGGAGGCGGCTAAATAATGTACAACGCAGTTTTGCACAAAAAATGTGTAGGGGTTACCGCACTATCTCCCTGAACTCTGCATTGGTTTTGTCTGGGGTGCTTCCTCTAGACATTCGTATTCGCGAAATGGCCTTATTATATGAGGTCAAAAAGGGGGTGCCCTGGCATGAATTGGGAGGCAGGGAGGTAGAGCGAATAGCTTCATTTTTGCAGAACCCACACCCGGCAGAACATATGAGTTTGGAGTTCAAATGTATGATGTAGGTATTAAGGAGTAAACAGAAACACGTACATTACTAACGAAACCCCGTTTATTACTACTCTTCACATTAACATAAAGAACATTTACTTACTACCATAATGCTTACATATACAATTATGAATAGGGCTGTACCATACCACATGCCCTTACCAAAAAGAAAAAAAAATAAAACTAAAATTACAAGTTTTTTTTTTTTTTTTTTTTTTTTTATCTATGAAAAGGTTTTGTACGATTCTTATGGATAATTTCAATTTTTCCATTTCGGTCTATTTTTACATTACAATTTAAATCTTCAATTACCTTAAATGGTCCTAAATACACTGGTTTGAATTTATTGTCTTTTTCACTTTTAACTAACAACATATCACCAATTTCATATCTTACTGGTTTTGTGTACATATCATAAACAGATTTACGCTTAACTTTACTACTAATTAAATTACACTTTGCATCATTTTGGGAGACCTGTAATCTATATTTTAATTGTTTAACATAGTCATTATCATTATATAAAGGTTCTATAATTCCTGATGTTAAATTACTAGGTAAATTACACTGTTTACCAAAAACTAGCTCAAACGGTGTGTACTTTGTTTCAGAGTGAACAGTTGTATTATAGGCAAAACAAAAATACGGAAGCCATGTACTCCAATATCTAGGATTATTATCAGTTTGAATTCTTAAATACGCATTTAATGATTTGTGTGTATTTTCCAAAGCGCCAATTGATTGGTGATGATAGGCTGTGGAAGACATCTGATTTATATTTAATAGTTTACATACCTCTTTCATAGTTGTAGACATAAACTCGGTGCCACGATCTGATGCTATTTCTCGAGGTATCCCATACCTTAGAATGAAATTATCAACTAAAGCTTTTGCTGTACTAAGACTATCCTTATTTTCTAATGGGTAAGCTTCTATATACTTACTTAGCTCACACTGTAAGGTGAGTATATATGAATAATTATAATAATCTTTACTTAAGGGCCCAACTATATCTAAATATATCTTATCTAAAGCTACCTGCGCAGTGGTTGAAATCTCCATTGGCTGTTTGGTAGGTAAGGAATGTTTCTGTGTTTGACATTTAATACATTTCCTTACATACTTTGTAACATCAGCCTCTAAATTTGGCCAGAAATAATATCTCTTGATATTATTTAGCATACGTCTTATTCCAGCATGGCCGCTTGTCGGCAATAAATGAAAATCATTGAGAACTACTAGTTTATCATCGTCATTATTTATTCTTATTGCCTCTCTTACTACACAAATTCGTGGTCCGGACCACTTTTTATTAACATTGGTTAACCATTTGATATATTTCATTGTTTTATTATTTTTCATTATATAAATTTCTTTAACATTATTTTCTTTACAAAACCATCCAAAGTCTCTCACGAAAACGTCTCGCGTTTGACATGATCGAGAACTCGGATTGAGGCCTATTATATATTTTTCTTTAAAATTAACAAAATTTCCTTTCAAATTCTTTTTGACTATCAATTCTATACAATTCTTTGGTTTTTTAGTAACTTCTACGACACCTGGGTGATCAGTCCGGCTGTCAGTAAAAATTCTATCATCCAAAGAGTTGTTAGTTGTGTCTTCATTTAATTTTCTAGTCATACTTCTAGTCATTACATTCACTGATTGTATACTAATTTCTTTTAAATCCTCTGACGAAATTGATATACGAGATAATGCGTCGGCCGCCACATTACTCGCACCTGTAACATACTCAATCTTATAATTATACTCCTCTAAAGTTAATCTGAATTTTAAAAGTCTACTGGATGGATTACTCATAGAAAATAGATAGACAAGTGGTTTATGATCCGTAAATATTTTGAAAAGTTTGCCAAACAAATATGGTCGGAAATATCGAACCGCCCACACTATGGCCAAAAGCTCTTTCTCTATAGTAGGATAATTAATTTCAGCTTTATTTAAAGTACGGCTTGCATACGCTACTGGTAAGTCATTTTGGTTACACAAAACGGCTCCAATAGCTTTACCAGAGGCATCGGTTCTCAAAATAAATTCACTATCAGTTGAAAAATCTGGATATTGTAATATAGGAGGGTTAGATAACAAATCTTTGAGATGTTTAAAAGCATATTCACATTCATTCGTCCAATCAAATTTAGCTCCTTTCCGAAATAATTTATTAAGTGGTATTGTAATTTCAGCAAAATTTGGTACAAATTTTCGATAATAATTGGCAAAAGCGACAAAGCGTTTAACTTCGTCAGTAGACTGAGGCCTTGGGTAGTTTTTGATAACTTTAGTTTTCTCTGGATCTGGCTGTACACCTTTTGATGATACTAAATGTCCTAAATATAATAATTCCTTTTTTAAAAATTGGCATTTACTTGGGTTTACTTTTAAATTAACTTTCCTTAATCTTTCAAATATATCGATAAGGTTTTTGTTATGAATTTCTAAATTACGACCATAACAAATTAAATCGTCGCAGTATATTAATGCTTTTTCATAATTTAAACCAGCCATAGCTACTGTCATTAAACGACTAAATGCACTCGGACTAATTTTTAAGCCCATGGGTAATCTTTTAAGATGATATTGCTTATCAGTTGTGAAAGCTGTGTATTTTCTGCTTTCAGGATCTAATGATAATTGATAATAAGATTGCGTTAAATCTAAATGGCTAAAATATATTGCACCAGAGAGAGAATCCAAAATTTCAGTTATGTTCGGGAGAGGAAACTTATCATCCATAATCCTTTCATTTAACTTCCTATAGTCTATTACTAATCGCCATTTCTTACTAGAATCTTCACTCTTTTTTGGTACAAGCAAAATAGGACTATTCCATTCACTTTGACTTTCCTCAATAATGTCATCTTTTAACATTTGTTGTATTTGACTTTCTATTTCCTGTTTTTGTGACTGGGGTAATCTATACGGTTTAACATAAGATGATGTGACGTTTTCCTTTAAATATATTTTCTGTTGATATAAATTTGTAACACCTAATTTATCACCTTGCAACAAAAATATGTCTGAATATTTGGCACAAATATTTTCTATAGATATTTGTTCTTCAGAATTTAAATGGTTTAAATTTAACATGGAAAACAGGTTCTTTACTCTGTCTGAATTATTTAATTTATTTTCAAAACTACAAATTAAATAATCACTTAAACACATTAATTCTGGAATGAAATAACTGAGTCGAACTTCGTCATCTCTAGTATTTAAAATCTTAATAGGTATTTTTCCTTCTTTATTTGGACTAACTAACACACTAGCAAGAAAAACTCCTTCACACAATTCACTGGGGTTTGTAATACACTCTTGATTAATTTTCAAATCTATAAAATGAATCGATTCGCATCTGGGTTGTAAAGTAATGTAATTATTTTGACCTATACATCCCATTTGTAAAGGCAACGAAAAAGAATTGTCATTATTAATAGTTAAAATATTTTTTTCAAAGTTTAAAATACAGTGAAACTTACAAATAAAGTCTTGACCTAAGATGCCATCTGAACGGCAAGGTAAGTCTTTAAACACGTAAAACTTATGATTTAATATTTTTCCTTTATAGCAGAGATCTAAAAAAACAAAGCCTTCTGATACTACATCACCTCCTATGCCTTTAATTTTTATTTTCTCAGCGTGATAAGGTATCTGATCTCTCACCATCGCTTCATGCCTAACGAGAGACAGTGAGGCTCCGGTATCGAGCAGCCAAGAATAAATAACATCGTGAACTTTAAATTGTACTGAATTAATGTTAGCATAATAGCAAATTAAATGATTAGGATCGAAAAAAATGATTAGAGGTTTCCAAATTTTTCACACTACTACTGTCATTGTTTGTCTGTACCACAGTAGCATGATGACCACTTTGACCACGCGAACCTCGGGTTCTGTTATACAATTGTCGTCCTCGAAAACTAGAATTATTATTATGTCGTCTGTAACCATTACCTTGATAACTTTGGGTATTATAATAAGTGCGTTGTCCTCTATTAAAATTAAAACGACCGCGATAATTGCTACGGGGCATAAAATTATTAGACCTACCTTTATACTGCTGGTAATTCATCACTCGGGGTCCAGTTTCAATTGATGATGATAACTCTTCATCCAACGCACCACGGATTGCGTCGTTTAAGGAAGTATAGTTCCTCGCCGCTATTATAGTGCTGATTCGACTATTTCTCAGACCATCACTAAAACGCTTAATAGCATTCCTTTCGTTTACTGTTTTTAAAACTTCATACTTATTCGGGTCTCCATCCGCCTGAGAAATAGTTAAATCAACGAATAATTGTTCAATTTGCTTACCAAAGTCGGCCATACTTCTGTCGTTCTGCCGAGCTCTTTGCAGTTGTTGTTGGAGTGACGTGTCTGATTTTTTGCTAAGAAGTCTATCCTTCATATCCTTCACCAAATCTGAAACTGTGGCATAATTTTCGTGCAAGCGTAGTTTTGCACTTTCAGATAGCCTTGACCTTAAAACGAAAGTTATTAGCTTTTTGTGCTCGTCGACTTCCAGCATATCAGAGTACATTTCTATATTAGCAATTAATTGTTTTGTAACCGACTCATTTTTGTCCATAACCGGTAAAAGACTAATAGCGGTTTTGAGTTGAAAGTTCTCCATTTTTATTAAATTAATTAAGGTTCCCTCAGAAACGTAATCTGACTGAGTACACAACTCTCCTATTTTAATATAATATTTACTAATTTTATCTGATAAACTTTCTATTCTAGCTACTTCTAAGTTATCTAATTTCTCTGTTTTAGACAGAACATTAATACTATTCAAAACAAAATCAAATTGCTCTTTTAAATTTTCTGATTCAATATACTTATCATTCTTTATTTTAGCTGTCCTTCTTCTAGGTCCTAACTTAGTTAAGTAATCTTTAATATGCTTGAACTTTTCAAGTAACTGTATGAGCTCATCTGCCATTTATTTCGGCAATACAATACGTAAAATATATAAAAATATGTATAAACCCTTAATTATTACAACACTAAGTTAACAGCATTAAAAACTTACATTATTTATTACAATAACTCAATAACTTTGAATGCGTTTCGCCTAACTAACTAAAGATAAAAAGAAATAAATGATAATATCGGTACCAATTTCAGTCCAAGGTCATCTTGTTGTCTTCTAAACTTTCCGTTAAAGACGCCTACAACTTTACAACACTTTTATTTTACTCACGCATATTTTAAGATACTTTTATTTTAGACACATATTTTATGATACTTTTATTTTACGCACACATATTTTATGATACTTTTATTTTACGCACACATATTTTATGATACTTTTATTTTACGCACACATATTTTATGATACTTTTAATTTACGCACACATATTTTATAACCGCACTTATAACTCCACCGCAGACAGTCTATTTAGGTACGTATATACTTCAAACAGGAGGCACAGCGTACCTGAGTGCTAGATTGTCTCCTCACTGATCGGCTTACGCTGGAGCCTTTTAAAATAGCTCGCAGACCGCTCCAAAGCGAACTCACGTATCTGATGGTCCATCCAATTTCGGTGACACTTACGGTAGACTTTGTATATAATGTACAGCATACCTATACTCAGGAAGGTACATATTGCAGCTAGGATATAATTTGTGGTGGCTGCTTGCACCCGAAGTTGTTCCACAGGCGCCGAATTGGTGCCTGCACCAGCCGCCGTCTGCGCCACAATCACCTCCTCCTTCTCTACAGCTTGGTTGTTGCCCATCTCTGACCTTTATAATCTTTATTGTATGAAAATGGCAAATCGTGACCACGTTGTCGCGCAGAAGAACGAAGACTCGTTTTAAAACTCATATTTTTAAAGCGACATAAAACGATGCACAATAGACGAGTTATCGGGCCAGTTCGCACGAATTTGCTTACACCGCAAAAGTACACCTGCACTGTCTCGAGTTACCGGATGGCGTGATGCAATGTTACAGGCAGGGTCGCCATATGATGTAGGTATTAAGGAGTAAACAGAAACACGTACATTACTAACGAAACCCCGTTTATTACTACTCTTCACATTAACATAAAGAACATTTACTTACTACCATAATGCTTACATATACAATTATGAATAGGGCTGTACCATACCACAAATGCCTGGAGACTCAAGAGCAAATAGACGCAGACGGTGATCTTACTGTGCGTATATTCACAGACGGCAGTAAGATTGAAGGCAAAGTTGGTGCTGCATTATCCTGGTGGAATAATGAGGTAGAAACGAAAACCTTCAAACTTAGCTTGCCGTCATATTGCACAGTCTACCAGGCAGAACTCTTGGCCATATGGAAAGCAACCGGCGAAGTTCTTAAAAGCAAAGCGGTCGCCTTCGGAATCTATAGTGACTCTGTGGCTGCTCTTCAGACAATTAAAAACCCTGATTGCCTTCACCCCCTTGCTGTGGAAACAAGAAGCAATTTAAAAAGAGTCTTGGCTCAAAACAAAACTGTGTCTTTGAATTGGGTCAAGGCTCACACAGGGTTAATGGGCAATGAGAGAGCCGATCAACTAGCGAAGGAGGCGGCTCTAGGCTCAAAAAAGGCACCGGATTACGATCTGTGTCCGGTTTCATTCGTGAAGCGAAAAATTAGGTCTGCTTCGCTTGACGAATGGAATCAGCGATACGAAAACGGTGAGACCGCCTCCATTACAAAGTTATTTTTCCCATCGGCGGTGGCGGCGTACAGAGTGGTACGCAAATTTGAGGCAACCAATTTTACAACCCAAATTTTGACTGGGCACGGTGGGTTCTCCGAATACCTAAGCCGGTTCAGGTGTAAGGAGAATCCATCGTGTGTTTGTGACCCAGAGATGTTGGAAACGGTTCCTCATGTCTTGCTTGAGTGTCCGCTCTATATGAGTGAACGACTGGAAATTGAGATTCGGCTTGAGAGAAAATTATCAATTGAAACTTTACCATCAATAATGGAAAGTAAAAATAGAAAAATGTTCATGGACTATTGTGTAAATATTGCAGTTAAGGTTAATGAAAGGAATAAAAGTAAGTAAATTATGATGCCGGTATAATGTGCGAGTTATAGTGTTCATCATAAATTTGGTTAAGAAGCTAATTACTGGGTAACTGTAATGTTTGTACAATAGTCAAATAGATATAGGTAAAATTGGTATAATGCTTAAAAGAAATCCATGCAATTGCGTATTTCGAAAAGATAAAAATAAATAGTCTGGTAGATAATAAAAGGATAAAGTAAAAAAGGTCTCCAAATTATTATACATTGGAGGTTCCGTGTTCTATATTTAAAAAAAAAAAAAAAAAAAAAAAAAAAAAAAAAAAAACCTAACCTAACCTAACCTAACCTAACCTAACCTAACCTAACCTAACCTAACCTAACCTAACCTAACCTAACCTAACCTAACCTAACCTAACCTAACCTAACCTAACCTAACCTGGGGCGGGTCCCCAAGTGAGTTTGAGTACGTCCTCGTCGTCCGCCCTGGACCCCGTCCTGACCACCGTAACGGAGTGGCAGGCGGGTGACCGAATCTCAGGCTCCAAACTTGTGGACATTAAACAGTGACTTTTGATTGCGATAATGAGTGAAAATATGGATGCGATATTTGATTGGTCGGAGGAGACTCCTGGAGGAGGAGTGGAGGAGATGGCGGCAGTGATTGAGACGCGGGCCGCGAGGCCACGCGTCTCTCCTGCAGAGCCAGTCGTAATGTTAGAGCGTATGATGGACGCTTCTTCGAATGACCTTTCGCGCTCATCGTCTCCTGCGATGGGACGGTTCTGGCTGAAGCGGACCAACTCCGCCTCAGACCTGGAATCGCGAAGTGCGAGTCCTAAGCGCGGTCGTGGCCGCCCTATCACCACTGGCGAATATGCAGGTCTTGCTAAGGCTAAGGCCGATTTAAATGCGGCAAAGGCCAGGGAGCTCGAGCTTCAAGCCGAGAAAGAGTTGGCGGAGGAGTTGCGCCTGCAGCGGCAGAGGGCTCTCTATTTAAGAGAGACTCCCAATCCGCAGAACCAGCCCATCCCGCAGGCATCGGGTATCACTACCTTGGTGGCTACTCAGCTCAGCTCGGAGCAGCTGACCTCATCAATTGAGGCATCGTTGGCGATAGTGCAAAAGGTCGCCTCTAAAAGTTCAAACCTGAAGGGCCAATACGTGCGGGACCTTCACAACGCGTGTTCCGTTATAATGGAGAATGTGCGCGTGCTCCGGTCCCGCACTGAATCTGAAGAAGTGGCCCAACTGCAGGCAGAGTTGACCGCAGTAAGAGCAGAGATGCGGGCCTGGAAGCAGCAGGCAGAGACTGCACCGCCTGTGATGAGCCGCGATGAGATCGCGGTATTTATCGACGCGCGAATCGCAGGTATCCAGGATCGCCTGCTTCCTGAGGTCCGCATTCGCCCACCTCTGCAGGCAGACAGACGCAATGCAGCGCGTCAATCAGGAGCTGAACCCGCACCCCAGCCAGAGCTTCAAGGTCTCTCTGCGGCGTCGCCGCCTCTTCATACGTCCTCGCCCCCTCCTCTTCCTTCTCCTGCGCCAGTTGGGCAAGAGGAATCTTGCCCTGTTGGGCTTACAGGGGGGAAGAAGAAGAAAACGAAGAAGAAAAAAACGTCAGCTGCGGCGAGGGAGGCAGAAGCTGCCCGCCTCTCGAGACAGCAGCCATCGTCGACACCTCCATCGGTCCCCGCTCCCGTCACGCAAAGTCAATGGAGCACGGTGGCTGCACGGACAAAGCCGACAACGTCCCAGGCTGCTCCAGCAGTACCACTCACAAAGAAGAAGCCTGGCGCCCGTAAATTGCGCACCCCTAACACTGCAGCTATCACGCTCACGCTTCAGCCGGGTGCCGCAGAGCAGGGCGTCACTTTTGCGCAAGTCCTCAGCAAAGCCGAGAGTGCAATCGACCTCAAAGCTTTGGGGATTGACGGCTTACGATTCCGCACTGCCGTAACTGGTGCGAAAATCCTTGAGGTGACCGGCGTCGACCGAGTGCAAAAGGCGGATGCGCTCGCAGTAAGATTGAGGTCGGTGCTGGATGAGGTCCGTATTGCTAGGCCGGAGAGATGTGTGGAGATGCGCATCTCTGGCCTAAGCGAATCGGCCTCAAAAGAAAAGGTGGCGGCATCGCTGGCAGCAGAGGGTGGCTGCTCAGCCGATTTAATTAAAGTGGGGGACATCCAGCGTTCAGCTGGGCGCCAGGGCACTGCCTGGCTGCGTTGCCCGGTTGAGGCGGCGAAGAAACTTGTGGACGGTCGCAGAATTTATGTCGGGTGGTCGCAAGTCACCTTGACCACCCTGGACCCAAGGCCGGCACGGTGCTTCCGCTGCCTCGAGCCGGGACATGTGGGAACTAAGTGCACGTCGTCCACTGATCGCAGCGCAGTCTGTTTCAACTGCGGGCAGCTGGGTCATAAGGCCGCTGCCTGCTCTGCGGAGCCCTGCTGCCCTATTTGTGTGTCGGCAGGTGTATCGTCTGGCCACAAATTAGGGTCAGCGCAATGTAAGCCGGTCCCACGTAATAGAGGCCAGCCTAAAAGTAGACCCGCAAGCGGGGCGCATTCTTCGCTCACCCCCGCCCAGCAGGAACATGCCGAGGAAGAGATGGACACCGCCCCAATATAATGGCCCACACCGTCTCTATACTGCAGGCCAACGTCAACCACTGCGTCACGGCTCAGGATCTCTTGGCCCAGTCTATGGCGCAGTGGCAGACGACAGTGGCAGTAGTCGCCGAGCCGTACTTCGTTCGCGACGCCCCTAATTGGGCCAGCGACAATTGCAGCTCGGTGGCTATCTTCGCCCAGCAAACGGCTCCACCATTCGACTGTGTGCGGAGAGGTCGCGGTTGTATACTCGTCGCGCTGGGCGGCGCTGCAGTGGTTGGGGTGTACTGCCCCCCCAGTTGGAGCCTCGCCGAATTTGAACTGTTGCTCACGGAGGTCGGGGCTCTACTGGCTGAAGTGCACCCCACCCCGGCAGTGGTGGCCGGGGATTTCAACGCACATTCACGCGCGTGGGGTTCCCCGGCAACCGATGCTCGAGGGGAGATGGTAGAGGAGTGGGCGGTGTCGCAAGGCTTGGTTCTGCTTAACCGAGGGTCAGTTCACACTCTGGTGCGTCCACAGGGGAGGTCCATAGTTGATCTGTCGTTTGCCAGTTCTGACCTGGCACGACGGATCGGGAACTGGCGGGTCGTCGAGGGGGTGGAGACTGCATCGGACCACCGATACATTCGTTTTGATATCGTCCCCGCCGCCTCGGCGGCTCGTGTTGATTTGAACCGTCCCTTGGTTGGAGAAGGTCCGCGGTGGAGACTGGGTACATTGGATCGAGAGCTGGCCAAAGAGGCGGCTATCGTCGAGCGATGGGCTACGTCTGACAGTGGCCTGGATGTGGACGTGCGGTGTGAGCGGCTTGCTGGAGCGCTTACTCGCGTCTGCGACGCTTCAATGCAGAGGGCGAGGCCTATTCCGCCCCGGAAGCAAGTGTACTGGTGGCGTCCCCACCTAGCCGGGCTGCGTACAGCTTGTAACGCAGCCCAGAGGCAGTACACCCGCAGCCGAAGGCGAGCCGTGAGAGACCTCGCCCGTGAAGAGCTGTTGCACGCCACGTACCGGGCCGCTCGTGAGGCCTTAAGCTCGGCGATAAGAGCCGCCAAAGAGGAGTCGTGGAGGGAATGGCTTGAAAGCCTCGACCAAGATCCGTGGGGGCGCCCGTACAAGAATGTGAGTCAGAAACTCCGGCCTTGGGCGCCGCCCCTCACTAGAACTCTCGAGCCGGCCCTTCTAGACCGAGTCGTTAATGCCCTCTTCCCTGCCAGGGAAGACTTTGTCCCACCGCGAATGGTCGCACCGAGTGAAGTGCCGGCAGATGACGGGGCAATACCTCCCGTGTCTGAGGCAGAGTTGGGGGCTGCGATACTGACACTTAAGTCCAGAAATCGCGCCCCAGGTCCAGACGGAGTGCCTGGGAAGGTGGTTGCCGCCGTTATGCCGGCACTAGAAGAGGAGACACTGTCCCTCATGTCGGGGTGTTTGCTGTCAGGGCGATTCCCGCAACGATGGAAGACCGGCAAGCTCGTGCTGCTTAAAAAGCACGGGCGCCCAGCCGAGTCGCCGTCCGCCTACCGCCCCATCGTTTTGCTCGACGAGACGTGCAAGCTGTTTGAGCGAGTGCTCGCTGCGCGTCTCGTCAACCACTTGGAGGGGGCGGGGCCCAATCTCAGTGACGGCCAGTTCGGCTTTCGTCGCGGGAGGTCTACCCTCGACGCTATATCCCGACTCAGGGACAGTGTGGACGTTGCGGTTGCAGGGGGTGAGGTGTTGTTGGCAGTATCGCTAGATATAGCAAACGCCTTCAACACCCTCCCCTGGGAGACCATTGCTGAGGCGTTAAGGTACCACAACGTACCGTGGTACCTCAGGCGTGTCCTTGCGAACTACTTCGTGGACCGGGTCATCATCTACCCGGCCCAAAGCGGTGTGGCTCGCAAGGGCATGTCTTGTGGCGTTCCACAGGGGTCGGTCCTTGGGCCGCTCCTGTGGAACATAGGATATGATTGGGTCCTGCGCGGCGCTAATCTTCGGGGTGTCGGTGTTTTATGTTATGCTGACGACACCCTAGTCACCGCGCGGGCCCAATCCTTTCGTGACGCCTGTGTCTTAGCGACGGCGGGCGTCGCCCATGTCGTGCGCCGTATTGGAGCGCTTGGTTTGACTGTGGCCCTCGAAAAGTCTGAGGCCCTCTTCTTCCATGGACCTCGTCAGACGCCGCCTCGAGGTCGGTCTATTGTGGTGGGTGGCACGCCGATCGCTATCGGTACCAGTCTGAAGTACCTCGGGCTGGTACTTGATAGTCGATGGCGTTTCGCGGAGCATTTCCGGCAAATGTCTCCGAAGTTGTTGTCTTTTGCCGGAATGCTCTCGCGGCTGCTGCCCAACAGCGGAGGACCGGGTTCTGCCTGCCGCCGTCTCTATGATGGAGTGGTGCGCTCTAAGGCGCTCTATGGAGCGCCAATCTGGGCGGAGTCCCTCTCTGCGGCTAATATTGCGCTGCTGCGGCGCTCGCAGCGCGCCATCGCGCAGAGAGGTGCACGGGCGTACCACACCGTGTCTTGCAAGGCGGCGTGTTTGATCGCGGGCAGTATCCCTTGGGATTTAGAGGCCGGCGTCTTAAAGAGGGTGTATGAGGAGGGCGCCTTAATGCGGCGTGAATTTGGAGGTCGTCCGCTTCCGGAGGAGATCGATCGCTGGAGACAGGCGGCTCGCGACGATCTCTTCCGCAAATGGAACGAAAGGCTGGGTGCGACCCGTAGTAGCCTGTTGTTGGTGGGGGCTATTCGGCCCGTCCTGCGCCAGTGGATTGAGAGGCGGCATGGGGCCCCGACCTATCACCTTACGCAGCTGCTCACAGGTCATGGCTGCTTTGCCAAATATCTGTGGGAAGTTGTAGGTATAGAGTCGGAGCCTCAGTGCAAACACTGCGCCAGTGGAGAGGTGGACACGGCCTATCACACCTTGGCCGTGTGTGAGGCGTGGGACGGCCAGAGAGCAGCCCTCAGGCAAGTTGTAGGAGAGGAGAGTGGGGATTTGTTGCTGTCGGCCTTAGTTTGGAAGATGGCCGACAGCGAAGTTTGTTGGGCCGCCGTCGCCTCGTTTGCTAGTGAAGTGATGGCGGCGAAGAGAGAGGCCCTTCGGGAGCGGGAGCGAGCAGGGCTCACCCTCCCACCTCGAAGGCCCCCGGTGAGGGGACGCCGGCGTGCGCTTTATGCCCGCGTCCCCGAGTGAGTGTGGCCACGGGCGGCAGTCGGGGGACTGGCCGATGCCCAATGGCGGAGTGGAGAGATGTGCCCCTGTGTGTTCCAGGGGCGCACTTGGAGGAGGTAGGCCCCACTATCTGTGTTTATTGACTCAGGTAGTGGGGCCTCGAGAGGAGAGCCCGTCATTCTGTTGACGGGCGGCCCTGTCCGAGTCCCGGTGAGGCAACTATCCCGTGGCTCGGAGTAGGGGAAGGAGGAACACCGTGGTGGTTTTAGTGGGTAGTCTGGTCTCTGTCCGAGGCCAGGAGTCCCACACGAAGCTCACCCTACACCCCCGTGCAGGGTGAGCGAAGTGCGCAAACGCATTTCCACCAGGCAAAAAAAAAAAAAAAAAAAAAACCTAACCTAACCTAACCTAACCTAACCTAACCTAACCTAACCTAACCTAACCTAACCTAACCTAACCTAACCTAACCTAACCTAACCTAACCTAACCTAACCTAACCTAACCTAACCTAACCTAACCTAACCTAACCTAACCCAGTTGCCATTGACCTCTGGCCGTGAACGGAAGCAAAAACCACGTGCTCCGCACTTAAAAAATCAAAAAAGTGGGTTTTTCTTGACCAATATCGACGCGAGTGGTGTCAAAAGATCCGCCTTAACGAGATCTATAAAATTACAAATAGTGCAGTGACAATTTCAAGTGCCTGTAACTGAAAAAGCGAAAAAACAAATAATATTAAGGTTATTTACCACGTGTTTTTGTGCTTCGAGCTTCGTTGCGGCGTCCCTTACTGTGGCCCCAAGTTGAAAATTGGGTGGCCCGGTAAAACCAACAGCGGCGCATCTTCCTGCACAACCAGCAACCTGAAAAAACCGTGAACAAAAAAGTTATTGACGAAAAACTGAAAACCACGTGCTCCTGAAAATTGCTGTTTGCAGTGGTAGGAGGCTGAAATTTTGCTGACATAAAGACTGCTTCCTGACAAGTAAGAAAACCTTATTAGAAAAATTTTATCTCGTAAGGAAAAATTTTTATTGCAATTACAAAAACCAAACTTTGCACCCTTATAACTTTTGACCTGCTGAAAAAATTAAAATTTTTCAACTGCTATCCTGTGCGCGCTAATGAGGACTACAAACCTAGCAAGACTCAGATTTTTACTATAAGTAGTTTAGAAATTAGAATTAAATTTGTAAAAATTTTTAAATTTTGAAAAAATTTAATATAAAAAATTTAGATATAAAATTAAAATTAATCTTAGAATATAGCCCTTAACTTACTCTATCTTTAGAAATTTTTTCCATATTTTTTAGACAAGTAACAACAAAGTTACAGAATTTTTTATGTTTTTTGCATTTTATTCCTAAACTAATAGAAAAATAATTATTTTTATTGTGTAATAGTGTTAAGTAGACCTAAGACAACTAGTTTAAGCCCAAACGCGGCTTAAAAATC
The DNA here is from genome assembly GCA_905475405.1 of Schrankia costaestrigalis. NCBI lineage: Eukaryota > Metazoa > Arthropoda > Insecta > Lepidoptera > Erebidae > Schrankia > Schrankia costaestrigalis. The sequence continues at coordinate 67,684 of FR997833.1, forward strand.
TCGCATTTTGAAAATCCGAGACATTTTCGCCATCTTGGTTTTCATGGTTGGGAAGTTTGCGGGTCCATAGCTCTGAAACCGTTGACCCTAGAGAGGCGCGGTTTAAACAGTTAAACGTGTCACAAAGCGTATTTTAAGAAAATAAAAATTTCAGGAATTTTCAGGACCTAAAAATTTTTCAGCCTGAAAATATTTTTAAAATAATTTAGACATAAGGACAAATAAGGTATTTAAAACCCGGAGTTTCTGTGACGTCTGGGGGCTGAGCTGTGGACCTCCAAAGTTCTGGTTTGACAGTTGTCAACTGTCAGTCACCATCTTTGGCAGTCGATAGCTCTGCGACGGAGTGTCGTAGAAGGTTAAAATTTTAAAATTAGACTGAGCGGGACATTCTAAAGCCGGCAGACTGAAAATTTTCAGGATCAGAATCGACGATTTTCAGGAGTCTGAAAAGACGATAGACGGAAAGAGCAGTCCGAGCTGGTGGTAAAAGTGAAATCGCGAAAGCTCTACGACAGCGGGGGCCGGTGTTATAGGTCGGCGAACTTTGGTTTTGACAGTTCTGAACTGTCAAAGTCAAACTTTCGGGATCTGTAGCTCGGGCGCGGGAGGTCGTGGAGCGGCAGGGTTTTCGCTGGAACTACTGGGGAGGGCTACTCTATTAATTGCCACTGGTTTCAGGCACGTCGAAAACCTGAAAATTTTCAGCCTGAAAAGTACAAATATTGATAGCTCTCATTTAGTCTAATACACTGTCGAAATTCCGGTCTCGATAGGACAAGAGGTTCCTGAGCAAACCAGCCTCAACCACTTTAACCAAAAATCTTTGGAGCTGGTTTTCTCAAAAACCGCTAAAGCTAGCATACCCGAGTTTGGGTTTATTAGAACGGGCTTGGAGAGAGCAAACCGATAGACCTACACGCAAGACTCTACATAGAGTATTTAGAAAAAATTATAAAAAATAGCCGTTAAAATAATCTAGCTTAATTAGAGTTAAGGTATTTATGATCCTGAAGCCTTTTTAGACTTCATATTATTAGTTTAACACCGTAGAGCAGAGCTCTACAATAAGTTCTGACCACATTCTCGCAGAGGACGTGTTTGACACACGACTAAACAAGTAAATAGCGCTTACCTTGTGTTGTCTTCTTTCTCTTCTTCTTTTCTTTCTTCGAAACAACATCTGCAGATCGGGAAACTAGAGTACGAAATACGCGTACACAGTTACTTACTTACCTGAATACTTACCTTGCACTTACCTTTTACTTACTTTATATTGACGCGCGGATCCTCTGGAGAACACCTGTTGACCCCGTAGCAGCATACGTGACGGTACCTGAAACACAAAAACAATATTAAAATCATAGGAACTGACGAGATTCTGTGAATCTTCCTATAACTTTATATTATATTTTATTAAACTGCAATTAAATTATTTACACCTGTTTTGTTCTTCGTTAGTTTTTATTTTACACTTTACATTACACTTTTACACAAACTGACAGAGATAGCCCTATACACTATCTCTTTGACGTTGCATCATAACCCGCAATAAACGGCTGACATAATGATGGGAATACGCACACCAACCAAAAAGCCCTCGCCTGGAAAACAACCAAGTAAAAGCCCTCAGGAGGCTGGACCTTCAACGCAAACTAGCGTTCGCAGAAGCGTGGGGGAATGGGAGGCCGGGATAGGGGAACGTAAAACAAACCCCCTAGTCGATGCGGAAGGGGAACCTGGAGGAAGACCTGTTCGGACAACCTCTACGAAGGCCAAGGCAACGTCCTTCGTAATAACAAACGACAGCCCAAAAACCGCAAGCACAGCCGAGCGAAACCCTCGAATCGCGGCGGCCAGGAAATGCCTGGTCGCAATAAAACACCAGATGGCTGCCTCAAGAAACATCAAGAGGGAAATCAAGGAGGAGGTCAGAATTCAAGCCGAAAAACTTTACAGCTTGGTAAAGGAAGCAGAGGCGGATAGTGAGCGCGCCCCTACCGCTACAGTGACGACAACTACCCCTAAAACCAATACCGCAAAAACCGACCGCCCTTCACCCCCCCGTACTGTGAGGGAGGGCGAGGAAGGTGGAGTCGGCGTGACTGAGGCGCTAAAAAAGATGCTGGAGGAGCACAGCAAAAAGCTGGCCGAAAGCAACGAAACCATGGACAGATTGAAAGAGGCACTGCGCAATAGCCACGATAGCATGGAGAGGATCTCCTACGCTAGCGCAGCGGCAAGTCGACCTGTCCATGCACAAACACCACCTAGCCAGGCCGCTGCCCTCCACTCAATAGCGGTTTCCACAGAAGATGAGCAAGTTACAGGAGAAGGAGTGCTTACGAAAATAAGAGAAGCTGTAAACGCCAAGGATGATTGGATCAAGGTGGAAAGAGTGAGGAAAGCGAAAAATAGGAAGGTGATAATGAGCTTCGAGAGCAAGGAGGATAGAGAAAAAGTTAAGGAGAGATTAAAGAAGAACGGCACTGACCTCACCGTGGAGGAAGTAAAAAACAGAGACCCGCTGCTGATTCTAAGGAGCGTCCTTTTGGTTCACACCGATGAGGACGTCCTTAGAGCCATAAAAAACCAAAACCCGGGTGTTTTTCACGGTCTCGACGGCGAGGAACAGAGGGTACATATCAAGTACAGAAAGAGAGCTAGAAACCAGCACACCGGGCACATAGTGGTGAGTACCTCACCCACCATCTGGAGAAGAATTATCGAAAGAGGTTTTATCTACATAGACCTCCAGAAGATTCGAGTCGAAGACCAGAGCCCTCTCCTTCAATGCTCGCTATGCCTCGGATACGGCCACGGCCGACGTCTGTGCACGGAAACTATAGAAAAGTGCAGTCACTGCGGCGGCCCGCACCTGAAAACAAATTGTGCGGATTGGATCGCAGGTTCTGCACCGACGTGCTGTAACTGTGTGCACGCGAAGGTGAGTACCACCGACCATAATGCGTTTAGTACAGAATGTTCGGTAAGGAAGAAGTGGGACACTATAGCCCGAACAGCGGTAGCGTATTGCTAAAGTTGTCCCAACGAGAACTCCTGTCCAGCAAGAAGCAAGACCATACCGTGTGGCCCAAGCAAACCTACAACGTAAAGAACTGGCAACCACCGAACTCTTCATAGAGGCCAGTAAACGGCAGATCGCATGGGCACTGATCCAGGAGCCATATGTGGGAGCGAAGAGAAGTATGAGGAGCTACCGTGGTGCAAGAGTCTACCAGTGCGAGGATGAAGGAAGTGGGAGGGTAAAAGCGGCAATAGCCGTGTTCGACGATGATCTTGACGTCATCCCCTACCCGAAACTCACCACGACCAACATCGTAGTGGTGGGGATCCGTACCATAGCCTGGGAAATTGCAGTAGTCTCATACTATTTTGAGCCAGACCTCCCCATCGGGCCATACTTGGACCAGCTGACCCAGATCAAAACTGAGGTGGCCAACGGCAGACTGCTAATAGGAGGCGACGCAAATGCCAAAAGTCCCTGGTGGGGCAGCACAACAGAGGACTCCAGAGGGGAAGATATGTCCGGGACCCTGGAGGAGCTTGAGCTCCAGGTACTGAATACTGGCAACACACCAACTTTTTACACCACGAGGGGTGGTAGAACATTCCAGAGCCATGTTGACGTCACGGCCTGTTCGGTCAACCTGCTGGACCTTATAGAGAACTGGCTGGTCGACGTGGGAGTAACATCTTCGGACCACAATACTATATTTCTAAAAATAAACCTAAAAAAGGAAAAAGGTACAAACATTGAAAGGACAACTAGGAAATATAACACAAAAAAAGCAAACTGGGATAAATTTAGAGACAAGATAAATGAACAAAAAATTGTAAACAACATTAATTTAGATAGTATAAAGAACATAAATAGCAAACAAAAACTAGAAGGAATAGTAATAAAATACAGTAAGTTAGTCAGCGAAGCGTGCAATTCCGCGATACCTAAACTAAAAAACAAACAGAAACTTACCTTTCCGTGGTGGTCCGAAGAGCTCGCCGCGTTGAAGAAGGAGGTCAGCAGGAAGAAGAACCGCATCCGAAATGCTGCGCCGGTCCGTAGGGCGAGGGTCGTCGACGAGTACCTGGAAGCAAAAGAAGAATATGAGCATCAAGCAAAGCAAGCCCAAGTCGCCAGTTGGAAGGAGTTCTGTAGGAAGCAGGACAGAGAGGGAATGTGGGAGGGGATTTATAGGATTATAGGGAGAACGGCCAGGAGGCAGGAAGATTTGACCCTACGCAATAATGGTGCATTCCTAAACCCAAAAGAATCGGCAATACTACTGGCAGATACTTTCTACCCCAAGGATACAGGTGAGCAGGACAACGCTGACCACAGGCGGATCAGAGAGACCGCGAATCGGGTAAACGATGTGAGTCATGATGATTACCATGACCCACCGTTTACACTGCTGGAAATGACGACCGCCGTGGCGGGTTTTAATCCGAAGAAAGCACCTGGAGGAGATGGACTAACATCGGACATCTGCAGTCGAGCGATCTGCCAGGACCCGGACTTTTTCCTTGCCCTATACAATAAGTGCTTAGAAGTGGCACACTTTCCGGACATCTGGAAGGAGGCAACCGTGGTGGTCCTCAGGAAACCGGGCAAGGACGATTACCAGAGTCCCAAGTCGTACAGACCAATAGGGCTACTGCCGGTCTTGGGGAAGGTCCTGGAGAGAATGATAGTAGCAAGGATTAAATGGCAGCTCGTGCCGCGGCTCAGTACTCGCCAGTACGGCTTTATGCCCCAGAGGAGCACCGAAGACGCCCTTTATACCTTAATGAAACACGTACAGGACAAGTTGAGGCTGAAAAAGCTAATTGTCCTGGTGTCATTGGATATAGAGGGGGCCTTCGATAGCGCGTGGTGGCCGGCTATCAGAGTCAGACTGGCTGAGGAAAACTGCCCGGTAAACATCAGGAGGCTGCTAGATAGCTACCTCGACAGTAGGATGGTCAAGGTACGGTATGCCGGGGAGGAATGCACTCGAGAAACGAACCAGGGCTGCGTACAAGGGTCAATCGGCGGCCCTATCCTTTGGAATCTTCTTCTCGACCCACTTTTGCACGAATTAGAGCGGCGTGGGAACTACGTGCAGGCCTTCGCTGATGACATCGTGCTTGTCGTGGACGGCGATACAGCGCTCGAGCTGTCTAGAACTGCGAACGCCGCCCTCGCCCATGTTCGGGACTGGGGTATTAAGAACAAACTAAGATTCGCACCGCACAAAACATGTGCGATGCTGGTAACAAATAAGCTAAAATACGATACCCCAGTCTTGAGCATGGCCGGAATAAATATCTCCATGGTTAGAAAGATGAAGCTACTGGGTCTAACCATAGACGACAAGCTGACTTTCAATGAACATACGGCGAATGTCTGCAAAAAAGCCGCAGATATTTACAAGCAGCTGTCCCGCGCTGCCAAAGTAAGTTGGGGTTTAAACACCGACATTATACACACCATTTACACCGCAACCATCGAACCCATCGTCACATATGCTGCTGCCGCCTGGGCTCCGGCTACATTTAAGTTAGGAATACGGAAGAGGCTGGGCTCAGTCCAAAGAGGCTTCGCCCAAAAACTCTGCAGGTCGTACCGCACCGTCTCACTAAACTCCGCATTGGTACTAGCCGGGATACTTCCGCTAGACCTCCGCATACAAGAGGCAGCCGCCCTGTATGAAGCGAGGAGAGGGTCATCCAGTTTCGTGCCCGGGGATAGGGAAATTGAGGGTCCGATAGGGTTTGCAGATACCCCTCACCCAGCTACGCAGATTGCTCTTGAGTACACCTGCCTTTCGGATCAGCACCGGGTAGACGAAAACAACGTGCAGACAGTGCGAATCTTCACTGACGGCAGCAAGTTTGAGGGGAGGGTTGGAGCCGCATTATCCTTTTGGGATAATGTGGGTGAAACCCGAAACCAAAAACTCAGTCTGGCCGCGTACTGCACGGTCTACCAGGCCGAGCTCTTGGCAATCTGTAGGGCAACGGACGAAGTCCTCAAGTGCAAAGAGGAGAGCTATGGCTTGTACAGCGACTCAATGTCAGCATTGCAGGCGCTAACAAGCCATCGCTCCCTCCACCCATTGGCAGTACAGGCACGCGGAAACCTGACGCGGGCCTTGAGTCAGGGCAAAGCTGTGTCCTTGTTCTGGATCAAGGCCCATGCGGGCCTGCCAGGGAACGAGCGCGCTGACGAGCTGGCAAAAGTGGCGGCATTGGCGTCGCGGCGGAAGCCGGACTACGACTTTTGTCCGGTTTCGTACATCAAGCGTTGCATTCGCATGCACACGCTCGGTGAATGGAACCGGAGATATGTGTCGGGCGAGACGGCCGCCGTGACGAAAATGTTTTTACCGGATGCAATAGCTGCCTTCCGTGTAGTAAAAAAGGTGCGGCCAATAGGCGTCCTTACACAGGTGTTAACAGGGCACGGTGGGTTCTCAGAATACTTGAACCGGTTCAAGTGTAAGGACAACCCATCGTGCACCTGCGATCCGGGCGCGGCGGAAACCGTCGAACATCTTATATTGTATTGTCCACGTTTTACCAAACAAAGACATGAAGTGGAGAATGAGGTAAACACCGCGCTTACCAAAGAAACGGTGAGGGAAGTGATGGCGGGTAAAAATAGAGACAAATTTATAAAATACTGCGAGAATGTGGCCAAAGTAGTTATAAATAGCAATAAAACAGTGTAACAAAAATGCCTCTTACTATATAATTGTATATATCACAAGAGGCATTAATATTATATGTATTTAATAATTAGAGTGTAAGCAGAGAATAATTTGTACAAGATGTGTAGAATAAAAATAATAGCTTATTAAGCATAGTAATAAGAAAATATGTAATAGACAGTAAGAAATAAGAAATAGTAAGTAGTAAAATAAGAAAATATGTAATAGAGATTAAGAAATTGTAATAGAAATAAGAAATAGTAAATAAGTAAAATTGTAATTAGACAGTAAGAAATTGTAACATAAATAAGTAACATAAGAAAAAGAGAAAAAATTAAAAACTAGTATTAAGTGTTCAAAAATCATTTACCCGTGTTAAAATATAAATAAATAAAGTAAACATAACAGATAGTATAAAAGTGGGAGCCCCACCCACTAGAATGAATGAGATGAATACTAGAAAGACAAAGTATGAAGCATGAAAGTACGAGAGGCACAAAAGCGAGAACTGGTATGAATGAAACTTAGCTAGAATAGGCGCCAATTCATGTGGCGGGTTATGGCAAAAAAAAAAAAAAAAAAAAAAAAAAAAAAAAAAAAAAAAAAAAAAAAAAAAAAAACCTAACCTAACCTAACCTAACCTAACCTAACCTAACCTAACCTAACCTAACCTAACCTAACCTAACCTGGGGCGGGTCCCCAAGTGAGTTTGAGTACGTCCTCGTCGTCCGCCCTGGACCCCGTCCTGACCACCGTAACGGAGTGGCAGGCGGGTGACCGAATCTCAGGCTCCAAACTTGTGGACATTAAACAGTGACTTTTGATTGCGATAATGAGTGAAAATATGGATGCGATATTTGATTGGTCGGAGGAGACTCCTGGAGGAGGAGTGGAGGAGATGGCGGCAGTGATTGAGACGCGGGCCGCGAGGCCACGCGTCTCTCCTGCAGAGCCAGTCGTAATGTTAGAGCGTATGATGGACGCTTCGTCGAATGACCTTTCGCGCTCATCGTCTCCTGCGATGGGACGGTTCTGGCTGAAGCGGATCAACTCCGCCTCAGACCTGGAATCGCGAAGTGCGAGTCCTAAGCGCGGTCGTGGCCGCCCTATCACCACTGGCGAATATGCAGGTCTTGCTAAGGCTAAGGCCGATTTAAATGCGGCAAAGGCCAGGGAGCTCGAGCTTCAAGCCGAGAAAGAGTTGGCGGAGGAGTTGCGCCTGCAGCGGCAGAGGGCTCTCTATTTAAGAGAGACTCCCAATCCGCAGAACCAGCCCATCCCGCAGGCATCGGGTATCACTACCTTGGTGGCTACTCAGCTCAGCTCGGAGCAGCTGACCTCATCAATTGAGGCATCGTTGGCGATAGTGCAAAAGGTCGCCTCTAAAAGTTCAAACCTGAAGGGCCAATACGTGCGGGACCTTCACAACGCGTGTTCCGTTATAATGGAGAATGTGCGCGTGCTCCGGTCCCGCACTGAATCTGAAGAAGTGGCCCAACTGCAGGCAGAGTTGACCGCAGTAAGAGCAGAGATGCGGGCCTGGAAGCAGCAGGCAGAGACTGCACCGCCTGTGATGAGCCGCGATGAGATCGCGGTATTTATCGACGCGCGAATCGCAGGTATCCAGGATCGCCTGCTTCCTGAGGTCCGCATTCGCCCACCTCTGCAGGCAGACAGACGCAATGCAGCGCGTCAATCAGGAGCTGAACCCGCACCCCAGCCAGAGCTTCAAGGTCTCTCTGCGGCGTCGCCGCCTCTTCATACATCCTCGCCCCCTCCTCTTCCTTCTCCTGCGCCAGTTGGGCAAGAGGAATCTTGCCCTGTTGGGCTTACAGGGGGGAAGAAGAAGAAAACGAAGAAGAAAAAAACGTCAGCTGCGGCGAGGGAGGCAGAAGCTGCCCGCCTCTCGAGACAGCAGCCATCGTCGACACCTCCATCGGTCCCCGCTCCCGTCACGCAAAGTCAATGGAGCACGGTGGCTGCACGGACAAAGCCGACAACGTCCCAGGCTGCTCCAGCAGTACCACTCACAAAGAAGAAGCCTGGCGCCCGTAAATTGCGCACCCCTAACACTGCAGCTATCACGCTCACGCTTCAGCCGGGTGCCGCAGAGCAGGGCGTCACTTTTGCGCAAGTCCTCAGCAAAGCCGAGAGTGCAATCGACCTCAAAGCTTTGGGGATTGACGGCTTACGATTCCGCACTGCCGTAACTGGTGCGAAAATCCTTGAGGTGACCGGCGTCGACCGAGTGCAAAAGGCGGATGCGCTCGCAGTAAGATTGAGGTCGGTGCTGGATGAGGTCCGTATTGCTAGGCCGGAGAGATGTGTGGAGATGCGCATCTCTGGCCTAAGCGAATCGGCCTCAAAAGAAAAGGTGGCGGCATCGCTGGCAGCAGAGGGTGGCTGCTCAGCCGATTTAATTAAAGTGGGGGACATCCAGCGTTCAGCTGGGCGCCAGGGCACTGCCTGGCTGCGTTGCCCGGTTGAGGCGGCGAAGAAACTTGTGGACGGTCGCAGAATTTATGTCGGGTGGTCGCAAGTCACCTTGACCACCCTGGACCCAAGGCCGGCACGGTGCTTCCGCTGCCTCGAGCCGGGACATGTGGGAACTAAGTGCACGTCGTCCACTGATCGCAGCGCAGTCTGTTTCAACTGCGGGCAGCTGGGTCATAAGGCGGCTGCCTGCTCTGCGGAGCCCTGCTGCCCTATTTGTGTGTCGGCAGGTGTATCGTCTGGCCACAAATTAGGGTCAGCGCAATGTAAGCCGGTCCCACGTAATAGAGGCCAGCCTAAAAGTAGACCCGCAAGCGGGGCGCATTCTTCGCTCACCCCCGCCCAGCAGGAACATGCCGAGGAGGAGATGGACACCGCCCCAATATAATGGCCCACACCGTCTCTATACTGCAGGCCAACGTCAACCACTGCGTCACGGCTCAGGATCTCTTGGCCCAGTCTATGGCGCAGTGGCAGACGACAGTGGCAGTAGTCGCCGAGCCGTACTTCGTTCGCGACGCCCCTAATTGGGCCAGCGACAATTGCAGCTCGGTGGCTATCGTCGCCCAGCAAACGGCTCCACCATTCGACTGTGTGCGGAGAGGTCGCGGTTGTATACTCGTCGCGCTGGGCGGCGCTGCAGTGGTTGGGGTGTACTGCCCCCCCAGTTGGAGCCTCGCCGAATTTGAACTGTTGCTCACGGAGGTCGGGGCTCTACTGGCTGAAGTGCACCCCACCCCGGCAGTGGTGGCCGGGGATTTCAACGCACATTCACGCGCGTGGGGTTCCCCGGCAACCGATGCTCGAGGGGAGATGGTAGAGGAGTGGGCGGTGTCGCAAGGCTTGGTTCTGCTTAACCGAGGGTCAGTTCACACTCTGGTGCGTCCACAGGGGAGGTCCATAGTTGATCTGTCGTTTGCCAGTTCTGACCTGGCACGACGGATCGGGAACTGGCGGGTCGTCGAGGGGGTGGAGACTGCATCGGACCACCGATACATTCGTTTTGATATCGTCCCCGCCGCCTCGGCGGCTCGTGTTGATTTGAACCGTCCCTTGGTTGGTGAAGGTCCGCGGTGGAGACTGGGTACATTGGATCGAGAGCTGGCCAAAGAGGCGGCTATCGTCGAGCGATGGGCTACGTCTGACAGTGGCCTGGATGTGGACGTGCGGTGTGAGCGGCTTGCTGGAGCGCTTACTCGCGTCTGCGACGCTTCAATGCAGAGGGCGAGGCCTATTCCGCCCCGGAAGCAAGTGTACTGGTGGCGTCCCCACCTAGCCGGGCTGCGTACAGCTTGTAACGCAGCCCAGAGGCAGTACACCCGCAGCCGAAGGCGAGCCGTGAGAGACCTCGCCCGTGAAGAGCTGTTGCACGCCACGTACCGGGCCGCTCGTGAGGCCTTAAGCTCGGCGATAAGAGCCGCCAAAGAGGAGTCGTGGAGGGAATGGCTTGAAAGCCTCGACCAAGATCCGTGGGGGCGCCCGTACAAGAATGTGAGTCAGAAACTCCGGCCTTGGGCGCCGCCCCTCACTAGAACTCTCGAGCCGGCCCTTCTAGACCGAGTCGTTAATGCCCTCTTCCCTGCCAGGGAAGACTTTGTCCCACCGCGAATGGTCGCACCGAGTGAAGTGCCGGCAGATGACGGGGCAATACCTCCCGTGTCTGAGGCAGAGTTGGGGGCTGCGATACTGACACTTAAGTCCAGAAATCGCGCCCCAGGTCCAGACGGAGTGCCTGGGAAGGTGGTTGCCGCCGTTATGCCGGCACTAGAAGAGGAGACACTGTCCCTCATGTCGGGGTGTTTGCTGTCAGGGCGATTCCCGCAACGATGGAAGACCGGCAAGCTCGTGCTGCTTAAAAAGCACGGGCGCCCAGCCGAGTCGCCGTCCGCCTACCGCCCCATCGTTTTGCTCGACGATACGTGCAAGCTGTTTGAGCGAGTGCTCGCTGCGCGTCTCGTCAACCACTTGGAGGGGGCGGGGCCCAATCTCAGTGACGGCCAGTTCGGCTTTCGTCGCGGGAGGTCTACCCTCGACGCTATATCCCGACTCAGGGACAGTGTGGACGTTGCGGTTGCAGGGGGTGAGGTGTTGTTGGCAGTATCGCTAGATATAGCAAACGCCTTCAACACCCTCCCCTGGGAGACCATTGCTGAGGCGTTAAGGTACCACAACGTACCGTGGTACCTCAGGCGTGTCCTTGCGGACTACTTCGTGGACCGGGTCATCATCTACCCGGCCCAAAGCGGTGTGGCTCGCAAGGGCATGTCTTGTGGCGTTCCACAGGGGTCGGTCCTTGGGCCGCTCCTGTGGAACATAGGATATGATTGGGTCCTGCGCGGCGCTAATCTTCGGGGTGTCGGTGTTTTATGTTATGCTGACGACACCCTAGTCACCGCGCGGGCCCAATCCTTTCGTGACGCCTGTGTCTTAGCGACGGCGGGCGTCGCCCATGTCGTGCGCCGTATTGGAGCGCTTGGTTTGACTGTGGCCCTCGAAAAGTCTGAGGCCCTCTTCTTCCATGGACCTCGTCAGACGCCGCCTCGAGGTCGGTCTATTGTGGTGGGTGGCACGCCGATCGCTATCGGTACCAGTCTGAAGTACCTCGGGCTGGTACTTGATAGTCGATGGCGTTTCGCGGAGCATTTCCGGCAAATGTCTCCGAAGTTGTTGTCTTTTGCCGGAATGCTCTCGCGGCTGCTGCCCAACAGCGGAGGACCGGGTTCTGCCTGCCGCCGTCTCTATGATGGAGTGGTGCGCTCTAAGGCGCTCTATGGAGCGCCAATCTGGGCGGAGTCCCTCTCTGCGGCTAATATTGCGCTGCTGCGGCGCTCGCAGCGCGCCATCGCGCAGAGAGGTGCACGGGCGTACCACACCGTGTCTTGCGAGGCGGCGTGTTTGATCGCGGGCAGTATCCCTTGGGATTTAGAGGCCGGCGTCTTAAAGAGGGTGTATGAGGAGGGCGCCTTAATGCGGCGCGAATTTGGAGGTCGTCCGCTTCCGGAGGAGATCGATCGCTGGAGACAGGCGGCTCGCGACGATCTCTTCCGCAAATGGAACGAAAGGCTGGGTGCGACCCGTAGTAGCCTGTTGTTGGTGGGGGCTATTCGGCCCGTCCTGCGCCAGTGGATTGAGAGGCGGCATGGGGCCCCGACCTATCACCTTACGCAGCTGCTCACAGGTCATGGCTGCTTCGCCAAATATCTGTGGGAAGTTGTAGGTATAGAGTCGGAGCCTCAGTGCAAACACTGCGCCAGTAGAGAGGTGGACACGGCCTATCACACCTTGGCCGTGTGTGAGGCGTGGGACGGCCAGAGAGCAGCCCTCAGGCAAGTTGTAGGAGAGGAGAGTGGGGATTTGTTGCTGTCGGCCTTAGTTTGGAAAATGGCCGACAGCGAAGTTTGTTGGGCCGCCGTCGCCTCGTTTGCTAGTGAAGTGATGGCGGCGAAGAGAGAGGCCCTTCGGGAGCGGGAGCGAGCAGGGCTCACCCTCCCACCTCGAAGGCCCCCGGTGAGGGGACGCCGGCGTGCGCTTTATGCCCGCGTCCCCGAGTGAGTGTGGCCACGGGCGGCAGTCGGGGGACTGGCCGATGCCCAATGGCGGAGTGGAGAGATGTGCCCCTGTGTGTTCCAGGGGCGCACTTGGAGGAGGTAGGCCCCACTATCTGTGTTTATTGACTCAGGTAGTGGGGCCTCGAGAGGAGAGCCCGTCATTCTGTTGACGGGCGGCCCTGTCCGAGTCCCGGTGAGGCAACTATCCCGTGGCTCGGAGTAGGGGAAGGAGGAACACCGTGGTGGTTTTAGTGGGTAGTCTGGTCTCTGTCCGAGGCCAGGAGTCCCACACGAAGCTCACCCTACACCCCCGTGCAGGGTGAGCGAAGTGCGCAAACGCATTTCCACCAGGAAAAAAAAAAAAAAAAAACCTAACCTAACCTAACCTAACCTAACCTAACCTAACCTAACCTAACCTAACCTAACCTAACCTAACCTAACCTAACCTAACACATTATATGACTAATTAGTTGAACGTTGAACACTTATTAAATATGATTTCTTTAATTTATAATATATTAGTACTATCAATCCAGCTGTTTTCGGTGGAAGGTAAACCTAACCATTTAACTAGAACTTTGTTTGCTTTCTTTCTAATAATTTTTTCAACTAGATATACATTGGAATGTTTTGTTTTTTGAAGCTCTTGTACATAGAATGCTCCTAAAATAGGCTGACCTTTGATCGTATCTTCAATTAAAAAGGTAACAGGATTTGTATTTTGCATTTTTCTAATTTTAAATATTTCCGTTGACCAATTTGGAGTGTATCCTTTTTCGAATGTTCCTTTATATTTACTGATACGCACATAATCCCCCACTTTAAACTTACTTTTTACATTTACATTCTTTATCAGACCTGCATATCTACGTAATATGTTTTCTCTATTATTTTTATTTACATTTGCAGGGATCTCATCAATTGTTCGATGATAACTATGATTGTAATTATTAATAACGGTATTAAGAGTATTATTTATCCAATTATAGTTACCATTTAAACTAAATTCTTTATATAGTTTAGATTTTATTGTTCTGATAAATCTTTCAACAATGGATGCCTTTTTGGTTGAGAAAGTTGAATAATGGTTAATGTTATAACATTTCATAAGCCTTTGGAATGTACTGTTATAGAATTCTGCCCCATTATCAGTTTGCAAATTTTTAGGAACACGACCTTTATCTAACAAAATTTTAAAACTGTTACTTACAGCTTCTTTATTTTTGCTTTTCAATGGAAACCCCCAAGCGTATTTAGAAAATGTATCAATAACAGCCAAGATGAATGTAAATTTTTTATTTTCATTGCTTATTGATTGCATGTCAATTAAATCTGCTTGCCATAAATCATCTATATCTTTCATTATAACATGTCTTCGCGGAAAATTTACTCTTGCATTTTTATGTATTTCATTTATGACATCAATTTTGCTCATTTTGATTTATTTCTAAATTAAATCCTTTTATTATATTATTTGTTTTACTATTTCATTTAAATTATTTAATTGTTCTTGAATTGAATTTAACTTCATTAGGAAGGCTCTGTTATACTGATTTAGGAGTATATTTTCCTGAGTATTTATTCCTTAATTATTTTAGCTTCTTTTAATTCTTCGATAATAGATAAGATTTCATTATCATGATTTGTGTTGCCAGCATCTTTTGATGCAACTAATAATTTTAGTCTCTCAACCAGTTCATTAGGATCATCCCAATATATTAAGTCAGTACTAGGTTTATATGTTTTAAGGTTTGGTAAATTACCGCCAAGTTTAGTATGATTTTTCTCTGTTACAGTTTTGGAAAACAAGGGCTTAATTATTTTTAGGGTTCCGTACCAGTTTTGAAAAAACGGAACCCTTATAGGATCACTTTGTTGTCCGTCCGTCCGTCTGTCCGTCCGTCCGTCCGTCCGTCTGTCTGTCAAGACCATTTATCTCAGGAACGCATGGAGGTATCAAGTTGAAATTTTTACCAAATACTAAGGCTTGTTGCCTCTTAGTGCCGTAAAAAAATCAAAGTGCTAATCCAACGCAATCAAGAGATATAGCCGTTTTTGTCGCAAATTTAGAGGGGTAAAGGCAAAAACCTACAGGGTACTTCCAGTCTACCTACAAACTTGAAATTTGGCATGAAGCAAGGTCTTATTGTACATGTAATAGGAAAATTCCGAAAAACTCAAATTTTTACTTCAATCATATTATATTTTAATTTCATTGAATTTTGGCGGGAAAGCTGAGTCACGTGACCTGTGACGTCATAGAATTTTGGTCACGTGACCCGTGACGTCATACAATTTTGACAGATGAGTCGTGACGTCACAGAATTTTGGCGGGAAAATATTTTTTGACAGTTGAGCCGTGACGTTTTTGAATTTTTGACAGATGAGTCGTGACGTCACAGAATTTTTGACAGATGATTAGTAACGTCACAGAATTTTGGCGGGAAAATATATTTTGACAGCTGAGCCGGGACGTTTTTGAATTTTTGACAGATGAGTCGTGACGTCACAGAATTTTGGCGGGAAAATATATTTTGACAGCTGAGCCGTGACGTTTTTGAATTTTTAACAGATATGAGTCGTGACGTCATAGGATTTTTGACAGATGATTTGTGACGTCATATTATTTTGGCGGGAAAATATTTGAAACCTCTGTCACTTTGACAGCTGTCACTTTTGACAGCTGTCATTTTTGACAGCTGTCATTTTTGACAGCTGTCAATTTTGACAGATAGGCGTGACGTCATAGAATTTTTGCCAGATGAGTCGTGACGTCACAGAATTTTAGCGGGAAAATATATTTTGACAGCTTAGTCGTGACGTCATTGAATTTTTGACAGATGAGTCGTGACGTCAGATAATTTTTGACAGATCAGTTTTGACGTCATAGTATTTTGGCGGGAAAATATTTATTGACAGCTTAGTCGTGCCGTCATTGAATTTTGGCGGGAAAAATAGTATTTAAACAGCTGAATCCTTACGTTATCACAATTCAGCGGGAAAATAAATAGGTTTGTACGGAACCCTCGGTGCGCGAGTCAGACTCGCACTTGACCGGTTTTTATTTTATATTTAATTCCTTTATCTCCTTTTATCTGACCTAGTGGATTAAAATCCCTTTTATGGGCATTTGTAAGATGTAATATCTCTTTATAGATAAGTTTCTCTGTGCTTGTTATTAGGTCTAAATCAGGTTTCTTTCGAAGCAATAGCTCTTTTAGTCCAGGAGTTAAAGTGTAAGTTTTGTCATCGATTTTAATTAAAATTGAGTCTTCAGCTTTAGAAAATGATACTATTGAATTACCAATCATTAAAATGTTGTTTTCATTCCTTAATCCAAAGGGTACATTAATACTTTCATAAATGCCGTGAACGTCTTTACCTTCCAACGAAATCCGTAAATTATCCATCACATCATTATTTTTAACAGAGCTTGCTGCATTCAAATCAGCATCATGAAAATCATCAAAGGAAATGCTACTACTGTTTTCGACTGACTTCATTAATTCAGTATTTGAGGGCGACACACATTCGACAGATCTAGTATTTTCGGTACAGGATTTCGAATTTACTAAAATTTTAAGGGGTTCTGAAACTGGTTTTAACATTTTATCTAGGGATAAGTTAACATCATGTTCTTGCTTTTTCATTTGATTTAATTTATTTTTTATTGAATTGACAGATTTTATTAATTCTATTTTAATATGTTTTTCCATAATATATTTTTAGGACCTTACTCCCTCAAGGATATAATAATACTAAATCACTATTGTTTTAAAACCGCTTAATAACGTTATTCAAAATTGAAAAATATATCGAAATTTTTTCTATATCTTCCATTATTTAATGACGATTCTTTGTTAATTAGTAAGAAGGTGTGAGGGTTACTCCACACGGATTTACACATATCTTTAAACTGATTCCAATCTAAATCAGAATTTACATGTTCCTTGTATATATGTTTTAAGTTTAACTCATCTTGTTTAAATATTATCAGAAGATTAGCATTGTCACGTAATAATTGTTTTGGAATTTTCGAGTAGGTTTGAGATAAATAAAAGCAGTCGATTTGTTTGTGTCTACCCATAGAGAAATAATTTCTAATGTTTAACTGATTTTCACAAGCAACATCATCAAAAATAAATACAGAATTGGTTAAAGCCTCGCTTGGAGCTATAACTTCTTTATCATCGTTGAACTCATAAAATTTTATAGCTGGTATTCTCCTAATTACTTCACGCAAAAAACGATACTTTGGTTGAAAATTAGTCTTCGAGTAAAGGTAAAGGTTTTGAAATTTAAGTCCATTTTCATGGAACAGCAAGCTTATCATAACGTTAGTTTTTCCACAATTAGATGGCCCACATATTATACAACGAATTGTATTAGGCAATAAAATACTATGTTTAGTTTGACTATTAGAAACATCAAACTTAATATTGTTAACTTCTAGTGATATAGGTTGCTTGATCAACTTCATCTTGTCAATTAATTTAAACAACGAAATTTTTTCGGATAATATGCTATATTTGATCTGTTAGGCAGAGTCGAATGGGATGTGTTGTTAGATCAACTTCATTTGTGGTTTTGCTAATATTTTAGCTGACCTTTGTGTATATAGATAATAATAGAGCTCATCTGGGCTGTTTGATCAGCTTCATGTTACTTTTAACTCAATAACTGTATCGTATAAATATTATTGAAAAAAAATTAAATTTCTTCTCTTGAAAGGTATCTATTATTACTTATAATAAAACTGTAGAGAGATCAATTCTGTACATTGAATATATGTTAAAAATTAATATTGGAGGATGAATGGTGATCGATACTAATGCCAAAAATGCAATCAATAAATTTTTTGTCTGTCTGTCTGTCTGTCTGTCTGTCTGTCTGTCTGTATGTGCACGCATGGGTCAAAAACTACTGAAGGCATTTTAACCAAACTTGATACAATTGTAGTCCATACTCCCGGGCAGGTTATAGGCTGTATAACATAACGCTAAGACACATAGGAGCTGAGCAGTGACGAAAAATTTGAAGCAAGTCGGTTGAAAAAAAGCGCGTTCGAGCTCTTATCATCGCATACGTTGATCATACGCCAAAAATATGTATTACAAAAATAATGGTCTTCAAAAGATGAACAAAAAAGTCCTGAATAGTATATATCTATCTTTTATATATTAGCCACAATAACCTGTTTAATCGTTAGGGTTTTCTTCAAAGTGTATTAAATACATAAATATATTGTAATTTGCATAGACATATCTTTTTCAAACTCCCATATTTCAAAAGTACAGTTTAATACCTTATTCATATTTTTTTTTTTATAGAAATCGGTTTACAAACACACAAGATATAGATGAAAGAAAATTTCCAAATGTCGCCGCGCCAGTATGAGTACGGCTGTACGGTTGATTTTTGTTTAACGTCCGAAACGGCCAACCGGTGCATCTATATAATTTCATTCACATTGACTCTTAATGCGAACGGACGTGGTTCTTATTGACTCTTCTCGGGATAAGCGCGCTTTAGATATTAAAATACATAGATACGTAGTTTTTAGGTACTAAGTTTAAAGTAGGTATCTATCTATACTATAATAAAACAATCGGAATCGGATAAGTAATACTCGAGATATCGCTAGATCTCTTTATTAGAACAGTCCAATACAAATCAGGGGTCATGAAAAATGGATTTGGTTCAATGTTGAATGAATTTAAATTTCGTTTCTTTTGTTCACGAGATGGCGTTACCAGTAGTAATCATAAAATAAATGAGTTTTTAAATAATATATAACTATTTTATTATTAAGTGCTATTAATAAGTTATTCCTTTTAAATGTTAATAAAATTAACCATGAATCGTATGTGTAATATCAATTATAAGTCTTTACACTAGCCTTTAAAAATATCAATTTAACGGACACAAAGAACATCCAGACTAAGGACAATAGTTTGTGTATCACAATTGTTCTCCATGGGAATCGAACCCGCGACCTCATGCACGCCAGCCATGTAATGCGACCGCCGCGCCACCGAGGCAGGTAATTCTGCCGCACCATAACGTGGCGTGCAAATGTATTCATTCATAATTAATTAGCGATTATCCGTGTGGTGACGGAGCAAGAATACAATATGTCACCTCCCCATCTCATCCCATGGGTGGCGTAAAACCGACTAAGGGACTATCGGTGAATATTATCTTTACGAAATAAAAATGAAGGAAAACTTGAAATTAAACCCTATACCAATCCGACTGGCCAACGTGGTATTAGTAGGCCAAGTATCCCTCCGTCACGGGAGGAGGCGCGTCCTTGCAGTGGGACATTAATGGGCTGTTATGATGAAAAAAGCGATGTCATTTATTTTAACTTACAAATTTGACAACAGATGGCATTGTGCCTGTGACGTCATTTTCAGTATCGCGGTATTAAGATTTTACTTGAAAGAATGACGTTCGCTCATGTCTTTCAGTATAAGTTTAGACACAGTCTTCATAGATCTGTTTTTGAAAAGGTTCTGGTTCGTTCGTTAATTTTACAATTCGTGTGTAGGTATATCTGTTTGTTATTAGGTTTAAAAAACGATTTTTCAGTATTAAATCGAATTGCGAAGTAAGTAACATCCGCCACGCGAACGAAGTCGCGGGCACAGCAGCTAGTTTGAAATAAAAACGCATAAAGTATTACACAAATATTAATTTATTCATTTCTTCAGTTTTATATAATACTACAAATAAGTGTTACACCAACAATTTAATAACTATAGAGGCACTTATAGGTATTAGAATAAATTATATGTTAAAATAAATTAAGCAAAATAAACACACATACGAAATATATCAAATTCCAATTGATTGAAGAGTTTTTTTTTTATTTTCGTTATATACTTAATATTATCATGATCACACATCGCTCGAATAATCTAGAAACATGGAATCGCAATGACCCCAAGGTAATGTATGAATTTGATCTTGTAGTACTTGAACTTTATCATCGTTTCTATCTAACACTTTTTTATTAACTTGCTGAGTATATAAAACATGTTTAATAGATTTTATCATATTCATTTTACATGCAAGTGCCTTATCGGTTTGCAGGACATTGTTGTAGTCATTTAAATAACATAAAAAGAGACTTAGGAACACCTTTAGCTTTTTTAATTTGAGTTTTGACACTGTTTATGAAATATAATTTAGCTCGTAAACCTATAAATTCTGTTAATAAGTCATCACCTAGCTCATGTTTCCATAGTCCAGGAATCTTTGCATTTAATTGCGGTATTTGATAAGGATTATCTATTGCAAAATTACTAGTATCAAATTTACTAAGACTATCACGCATATCATGATAGAAATCACTCGTATAAATTAAATATAATAAGCTATCGGTATCAGTGTAGCACAGATTAGCATTATTAGCGTATTTTTTTTTTATAAAGTCATAATGAAACTGGTATAAATGTTGTTTAGAATACTCCAAGACTGTAAACCCAATATAAATGGGTCTGTCTAAAATAAGTTTTTCACGATATAATTCAACAGCTATAAAGTTTTCAGAAAATACAGTTATACTTTTTAAATTTGGTTTGGCTATCAACTTTTCAGCGCCAAGATGTTTGTTTGTTTTATTGTGAGCATCTCTCCATTTTGTCACTAATTTAACATTAACTTGCTTTCGCTTGTTTTCAATCGTTTTCCCAAATATGGCATTATTAAGTAATTTGAAAAAGTCTTTCTCGAATAATGTTCTGGAATTTTGACGAAGACTAGTATTTAATTCTATGTATTTTTTTAGAAAACATGATTGTCTAAAGCTCAGTATGTTATAAATCTTTTTTAAAATTAGACCATTTTTTAAACATTCTTTCAAATGAACATAATGAATCACATAATTATGCTTATCATAAAGATTCGCTATTAACTTTGCTGAATTTCCATAAGGAGGTACTAATTTTTCTACTGCAAAAGGTAAATCTTTATGTTTATTATGTAAATAAGTTGGGTAATGTAAGTCTACTTCTAAAATGTAACCGTAGTCACTATCATCTGACACATTTATTACATTAAAGTTGCTAATTTCTTTCAAAGTCAAAAACTTAAATTCTGAAATAGGAAGTTTTTTCATCATAGCATAACCATATAGATTGTTACAATCAAGATATATTAAATAACTTTGTGGTTTCAAATCATTAAAATCTGATAAATATTTATTATTCGCCACAGCATGGCGTAAAGAACATTGCGCCAACCCACCGCGAATTCCTTTCTCTAATAACTCATACATTTTCAAGTCACTTATCAGCTCAAGTGTCACGCCGGTGTATAAAAGCATAGCATCCCAACTTAGACTCGCTGAAGTTACATAATAAGCCGGATCCAAGTTATAGTGATGTAAACTCGTTTTTCTAAAATTTTCGAATATATCGCATAGTAAAAGTACATCACATTTTATGTATAAATCTGTGTATTCTCCAAGTGATTTAACTTTAAAAACATGCCAAACAGTTTGGGCATGTAAGTATTCATCATTAGTTATATCTGCTTTAAGTAAACTGTTATAATTATAATTAAAATTATGCATCGAGGGAAGTTCTGTCTCATCAAACTTTGACCAAGCATCTATATAGTCATACGGGTATACACCTTTTTTTCTCATTAAATCAAACTTTGCCTTATCAGTAAACTCTCTTGATAAGTACAAAAAATCGTTATCTGATAAACTTTTACTTAATGTGTCTAAACTCGAACTTAGAAATTGAAAGGAATCAATAAATTTTATTTGGATTGGGTTACTATATTTTGATGTATTTATTAATTTAGTTACTGAAAGGTATTTTTCTTTAGTTTTTGGTATTATGCTGATTGAACCTTCATACTTTGCTAACTCTTTAATAAATAAATGTGAATCATATCCAGATAAATTATGAAAAATAACAGGAATAAATGGACAAACTCTATAAGGTAAAAGCTCCTATTACGGAGGTATTTCGCAACATTTCAAAGTAAGAAACAAAAATAAGCATTTGTAAATATTTTTAACTGTTCAAAAAAATGTCATCGTTAAAAGTGGAATTTATATTTTGTATTACTGTCGAGTTTGTTTCTTTTAATGATATTAGTTATTTTTTAAAAAAAATTTAAATAGTCGGGTCGATTTTCCCTAATTCGGAGGTATTTTTTTCGTCAGAGCCTATTACTGCGGTAGACGATTCCTAATACGGAGGGTCAGAAATTATATTCATCCAAGTTCCGTACAAATATTATCAAATAATTTAAATGTATTAGTAAAGTAAGTTGTATTTTTGGTATTCATTGACCATTGATTTGTACTTTTTTAATGAAATTATTTTTTACTAGCTGACCCGTGCCCACTTCGTTAGGCGGGGAAAATAACGCGTCACTTTTTTAAACATGTTTCATTATTGCTCTTCTCTTATTCGTCATAGCGTGATACTATATAGCATATGACACTCCCCGATAAATGTACTATTCAACACAGAAATAATTTTTAAAATCGGTTTATTAGATCCAGAGATTACCTCCTACAATGTCACAAACTTTACCTCTTTATAATATTATATATAAGTAATAAGTATAGATAGAAATACACGTTCTAAAAGAGTTTTGTGTTATTAAAATAAGGTTAACTTTTCTTTTTATGCTTAGTAAAATAAAAACAGAAATATAGAATTACATAGATTGCATAACTTTACATAAAAAGAATATGTATATTTAAATTTTTTTATCGCTTTTGGTTTTATACAAAACAAAAAAACTTACGTATCACATAACAATTCTATTCTCAAAATCAATAATCACGGTACCCTAAAACTTGTAATTTTATGTTCTATGAATAGGGCCGTAATAGGAAATCATAGATCCTAACACAGACTTACTTGGAAATAATTACCACCGCAATAGGAAAACTACTCCTGTTTTTAATAATCCTAATTCGGACCTATCAAAACTTCGATAAATGGAACAATGTAAATGTTTAATGAAACTATAACAGTTTTTTGGTTCATATGTGTAAACAGTAGTCAACAGTTATACAAAATAAATGATTTATGATAAGTTAAAATACACCTTCCTATTTTTACCCTTTCTAAGAAATCCACATTTTGTACTCAACAATTTTTGTATTTAATTCGATTTCTAACTACGAACACATACCGCAGAATATGGTTTTTAGTTTACGAGATTAATAATTATTGCAAAACACCTTGAAACAAGTTCAATAAGTTAATAAATTGAAAGTTACAAGCAATTAAACATGCCGAGTATTTTTCCTATTACGGAGTTATACCACCGTATTAGGACGAATCTATAAAATTCGTGTCGTATTACGGCGCTATTTTATTTCTTATTTTTTGGATATAAAACGAGTTACAAATATAAAACAAGCTATTGAAATAGTAAGTGTAATAGTAAGAAAATGCTATGAATAAGAAATAAACCATCTTAAACGGCTTATTAATACGAAAATCTTAGTTTCTAAATATTAGTGTACCTAATTTTGTTGTTTAGCGTTTGTATGGAAATCCCTTTCACGTCGATGCCGTTACACAGATTGATTGATTTTGATTAGTTATCTATGTTCTATACTTGCAAACGTCAGGTAAATCATGAAGTAATAGATGTAGAAGAAACTGATTTCGTTTTGTTGTACGTTAACTGAATAAAACCTAAATAAAACACGAAAATAGAAATACCTCCGTAATAGGACGCGATTTTGACTACCGCCGTATTAGGAGCTTTTACCTTACATCAAATTACAATGAGAGTGCGCTGGCCCACGATACCTAGACGTAATGTGATCATGATCGCGAACTTTATCATCGAACAATAATTGTTTACATATGTGGCAGACAGTAGAATTTTGATAATTCATCTCTTCCTCAGCTGATAAGGGAGTCATAGGTTTTTTATTACTTAAAATTGAATGAATACGTTTCACGTCTTTTATTAAATATTTCAGGAATATTTCCACACAATCTGCACCTCTGTATGAGACATACTTGTTTAATTGATCGTTATATGCACAGCAAATATAATAAGCAAAGCATGAAGGTTGATGTATCTTTAATTTTTGTGTGTTCAAAGAGTTAATTTCTTTACAGTCAATTAACATACATTCAAAATCGGCGTAAATTATGAAATTAATTTTTTGTTGTCTCTCATAATGCTTAAACTTTAGTGTAGAATTATTTTTAGGTAAAATAGTTAATATCTTTGAACAATTATGAGACTTATATCTGGTTTCGCTACTAAATAATTGTAAACATAAATCACATAAATACACTTTGCCTTTAAAATGAGTTATTTGACGTCGTACTAAACGTATTAGATTTTTAATTAAACAATAGTGTCCGCTGTTTTTATTTGCAATATATAATAAATTAAAATGATTGTTCTTTCTTTGTTTCGATACATAAAGCGGTCCAGTTACAATATCATTTTGTAAACCATATATATTCATGCTTATGTTCGAATTGTTCTTTTCAAATTGTTTAATATCGTTAACTGTAGGAGGAAATGATATTCCTTCAATATTTAAGACACGGGAATAATGAGGATATGAACTTGTTCTACACACATTATTTTTAGCTGGGTATAAACCAGCAACAATACTCCATAGAAAACAACAATTGTCATTATTTTTAATATTTATACAACTTTTAGAATGTATTAAGGTTAGTGGTAGCTTAATATAAGTCCCACCTTGCATAGGTGAATATTTATTTATGTTCATTTCGAGATGACTTAAAGAAACAAATGTCCATCCAGATTGACAGTGCTGAAATTCAGTCAGTTTCTTATTCAATGTGCTCATTGCTTTAGTTATTAATTCATTCATATCAGTGTTCATGTAAATAATATTGTATTTTGTATTAAACGACTTTAATTGACGTTCGTTTAATTTTGGTAACATAAAATAGGCATACAATTCAAAATTCATTTTTATACAACTGTGTTTATGTAATTCCATATTTATCAATTCTAATATATTTGTCTGTTGATCACTCAGGAACGCCTCTAGACTGAGGTACTCGTCTTCCTGAGTGACATTCAACCTGTAAGTTATTAATCTGTTTTTGAATGCTGTTGCAATTATGTGAATATTTGCGAACTTAGTATTCAGTAAACAGTTTGATTTGTGTAAATTAGTTCTTATATGATAGGAATATTTATTCTCGGGTATTAAAATATTGCAATTATCACAATTTATTGGTTTTATACATCTTGAAAGGTGGTCACAGCGGGAAACTGCGGAAAACAAAAAGAAAACAAATACAGAAATGATATTACATTATATTAAATTCATCTCAACTGTTATAAGACTAAGTATACAGTAATATAATAATAATAATAATAATAGGTAATAAATTTAAAATACAAGTAGGTACATACTATTTCATAGTTTAAGCATAGGTAAATAGTTGAAATATAAAGTTATACCTATAAATTTTAATATAATTAAAACCAATTATAACCAATTAACATTCATACGCACCCAAATGGGTGATTGAGCAATTTTTAAAGTTCTTTTGAACTGAGATGACGAATTCCTTTATGTGGCGCCAGGACTCACTATCTTCATTCATTTTCATTTTGATGGTAGTTATAGCGCAGCGCCATCTATTTATTGGCATTATTTTCTTAATCTCTTCAGTATCATAAATCTTTACCTCCACAAAATACTTTCCTTCTTTGGTTTCGCTTATCTGCCGCGAATAGCCCTTAGCTAACCTTTTCGTAAAATAAGAATTTAGGGGTGGTACATTACCAACTTTGCTGGAGCACTGCGTTGGTGTGTCAACCTCGTCATCGTCGCTATCTCGACCAAATAATTCACCAGCTGTGAGCCGAGTGGGTGCTGCAACTGGTGACACAGAAGTTTTCATTTTTTTTGAACTTGATGCTCCGCTCGACTTGTTGGCTCTATCTTGCTTCGTTTTCTTTTCTTCAATCTTTCTCTTCGACTTGGTCTCTACTTCAGAGTCATCGCTGGAGAGGAAGAGATCGTTAGCGAGCACCTTCGACCTAGAAACATAAAAAAAAAAAATACATTAGGGCATTGTAATTAATTATGTGTAGTTGAGTAGGTTAACTGATAACAAGGTTAATAGATATAAAAGATACTACTATTAAAAATGCACAGTAGTTACAATTAGTACTACTTATTATAATAAATAAATAATAAATATTTACGGAAATCTCTACACAGCGCTATCTGTTCCCAAAGTAAGCTAGGCTTAACCTGCTTGTGTTATGGGTAACAGAACAATGGATATTACTATATTTTTTGTAAATACATTCTTATTATACATAGAAACACTGAGTGTTTCTATCAGACCAATGCAAATAATCATGTTCATGCACACAAATATTTGCATTGAGCGGGAATCGAACCCGAGACCTCTGCGTAGCAGTCATGTTGTATAACCACTACGCCACAGAGGTCGTCAAATTACTATTGATCTTTACTACTTTATTTTGAGTCGCTTATTATTGATTTTACCTATTAATTACTAGATAAAACAATATAATAACAGTTTATTACATTATTGTTTTGACTAGTAATCAATCGTAATTAATAATTTGTCATTCTTATAAAAATGGTTTATTATAATAATGATTAAGAATGATAAATTATAAATCACGATCGAAATTATTAATAATCAACATACCTTTTATGCAGGAATTGAACCTACAACATCGCAGTCATAGTGGCAAACACATGAACTAATTGTTAATTAATAATATTTTAATAGTTAATTAAAAGTACTTACATTTTCGATGATGAGATGGTTAGGCACTTGTAAAAGTAAACTTAGGAGTGTTGGTTCCGAAGAGGGATTTGTGCTGGAGACTGATTTGTGATCCGTTTATATAGGGCAAAAATGCTTTGCTTGCTCTTCTAGGGATGTATACTTGGGTAGACCAATGTTTAAATTGCGACGTTTTTAATAGGCACTAAAACCCATTAAGTCCAGCGGTTTGCACGCTCAACTCCTAACAAAGTATGGAAGTAAGTTGATGGTACAAACGCAGCGGTTTGCATGCTCCTGTTAGGCCGCTGTCTCAAATTTAGCGGGCAGCAAGGCGGGAGCGGGGTTGCACCTGCGGCGGGCGCTCATTGTTCGCAACATCCCGCTCCCAAGCCGCCGCTGTGTTCGAGAACTGGGTCATATTAAATGTACGCGTTACAACGCCCCCCCGCTCCCGCTCCCGCTCCGCTGCCGCCCCGCTGCCCGCTAAATTCGAGACAGCGGCCTTATAGTTACAATTCCTAACAAAGTATGAAAGTAAGTTGATGGTACAAACGCAGCGGTTTGTACGCTCGTATGTACATTCATACAATTCCTATCCAAATATGGAAGTTATGACGATACGACAATCTTACGTTTCTAAATAGCTACAACTGTAAATAAAAATTTAAAACTTAATTAAATATTACATTCTGGACCAGTATAAAACTAGCACAAAATTTTAAATAATCACATTTTTATAAACTATCTCGAGCTACAATGTCGGTAAGTAAAAAACAACAATATTTTAAATTGATTAATTTTTATTGTTTAATTGTTTGTGATTATTTCTTTAATTTTCCTTGCTCAGTATTTTTTTAAATTAACTATAAAAATTATAAGTGTAATAAGTGACAATCGATCAATTCATAATAGCGTAAAATTAATTAAACCTCTTTTATTATGTTTCAGGAATCCAACGATATCTTCATTGATGACCCATCATACTCACCGATTCCACCAGGACAAACATTACGACAAAATGTCTTGAACTATTTGGAGAGAGACCGACCGCCCCATCACGAAGAAACACCGTACTCATCACATTGTCCCATCGCTTCAGCACCGTCGGCGTCGTGCCGAAATGAGCAAAGACCAGAGCTATTCCAATTTGTAGAAAGACCGAATAATAAAAGACGAGGCAATGATATTATGTATTCATATGTAAAAAAGTATATTAAAGGTTCACCTTGTAAAATAATACGCATTCAAATATTTGATATCGAAAATTTTAAAGATTTTAAATTATGTGAGTGTGAGGCTAACTTATGCGGTCAACATATAGTCGAAAGTGTTTTTAATGATGACATTTATAAGTGTGCTAAAGATATGATATGTAAAATGCAGAAAAAAATATAAAACAAAAAACAACAACTTTTTGTACTTTAATTATTATTTCATAAAATATTTATAATTTGCTTAAATTAAAACTGTAATAACTACTTGATGTATTTTAAAATCGTATGTCCGATTATATATAATAAACAAAATAATTAAATTTGGGCTTTTATTAAATAACTGTGTCCCTTATCTAGTCTAATATTTACCTATTACTAGAGTATGATATATATACGTATAGATACGTAGAGTCTGACAGTCTGACGCAGTGGCATGCCGCCTGCTTAAACCTTAATAATTATGTAAATAGGTTTAACTTTAAATTGATAATTATTATTGATATTAAATTGATAGTTAAATGTACTAGGTTTATATAAATATATTAATACTCATATTATTATGGTTTAGTAGAATTATAGCCTTAGGCTTTGAATTTACTAAACCATAACATCACAAAAATGAAATAATATTTAGACATTATTTCATATTTTGTTATACTCGATAAACAGCTTATTATCGCTATAATGGTAGGTGCAAAGTACAACTTCGAAAAGTATGCATTCCGTTACCTTATAGGGAACTTGTAAACATTCTAACACGCTTATGTTAATTCATACGTATAAACTTATAAATCAAATGACTTAATAAACGTAGTCATAAATTTACTGGTCATGGACAAGCAATCTTGTAGCTTAGGTTTACTTTGAATAGAAGGTATTATACCTACAGCAAATATTTTTTATTCTATTCAGATTTCATTAAACGGAACATTTCATCAGAGTCTAATTACGAATAGAGGCTTATGTGTGAAAATTAGGTGCATCCAGATCTCTTTGATCTGGATGCCCTAATTTTCAACTACTCTCGGGCACGTCGTCGTCTTCCTCTTCGTCCGCGCTGGCAGCCTCTATGGGCGGAACCATGGCCGGAGGAGTGTGCTCCGTCCTCGAAGGGAACAGAGTACCAACAACTCCCTCCAGCACCTCTGGCCTGAGACTCTGCGTGAGCGGGGGCGCCCACGTGCGCAATTTTCCCCGCACTAACAAATAGGGACGCCCCCACGGATCTTGATCCAGAGTCTCAATCAAACGCTCGCGGGCTTCAATTTTAGCCCGCGATATGGCCAGGTTGAGGGCCTTCTTGGCCACTCTGTACCCTTCGTACAGTTCCGCCTCGATGGCATCGGCATCGGGAGTGCGGCGGCGCCTTCTACGTTGTCCGGTGTACCGGCGGTGCGCTGCTACGCATTGGCGGCGCAGCTGCGCGATGTCAGTCGACCACCAGTACACCTGGCGCTTCGGTCGCCCCGGTCGAACCCGGGGCATCGCCGCGTCGCAGATCTGCGACATGGCCTCCCTGAACCACTCTGCCTCTACATCAATGTCGACAGGCCTATCCGGTGCAGAAACCCAGGCCTGGACGATGGAGGCTTCAAGGAGGACCTCCCGATCCATTTGCTTCAAAGCCCAGCGCGGACCAACCGGGGTAGCCCGGACCGGCGCATCGAAATTTCGGGGGGAGAGATCAAACCGGATGTACCGGTGATCGGAAAGTGTCTCAACCCCCTCCTCGACGCGCCAGTCGGTGACAAGACGGGCTACAGCGGGGCTTGCGAACGAAAGGTCCACTATGGAACCACCCCGCTGCCGTACGCATGTATGCACATTGCCCCGGTTGAGGATGAGCAGGCCAGATGTTGTGACCCACTCCTCGAGCACCCCACCCTTGGCGTCCGTTGACGGGGAACCCCAAGCCGTAGACTTGGCGTTGAAGTCCCCGAGGACTAAAACGGGTACGGGGTGATAACGAGCGACGACGGTACCCAATTCGTGCAAAAATTCCTCGAAGTCGGCGAGACATCGGTTTGGCGAGAAGTATATGCCAATCAAAACAAACGACCCAAAGCGCGCTGCCACGCAACCCCGACCTCTAGACAGAACTTCGAGAATCGGAGCCCCGGCAGCGCGCGACGAAATTATTGCAACCGAGCCATCCAGGTCGCCCAACCAGTCATCCCTGGGCGGCACAAAATAAGGCTCGGCGGCAACACCGATCGAGATGTTCCACTGCGCCATGGTCTGGGTTAGAAGATCTTGAGCCCTGGTGCAGTGGTTCAAATTACACTGAAGTATGCGAAGTGGAGCCATTAATTGATGTCCATACTTGCTGCCTCCGTGACATTTTGCAACTGAGGTGCAACGTCGCTATTGACTACCTTATTTTTAGTGGTCTTTGTTGTCTTCTGGGGAGCTTTGCAAGCTTTGCTCCCTGTGCGATGGTCTGCTGGTTTGCCTACAGCCGCACACAAAATACAGTGTGATGCAGCTTCGCATGTGCTGGCCTTATGACCAGTCGCTCCGCAACGGAAGCAGCGGGTTTGGCAATTTGCCTCGGACGAGCACTGCACTCCGACATGTCCCGGCACCAAGCATCGGTAGCACCGCATTGGTCTAGGCTCTAATATTTTGACTTGAACCGATACGAAACTAATGAAAAAACGACGAACAGTGGATATCTTCTTAGCGGCTGTAACGGGGCACTTAACTATAACGGTGCCCATTCCATCGTTTCCTGGACGTATCGATCCTCCCTTTACTTGTTCGGGGGCGCATTCTCCGACCTTGGAAACCGCGGCAATTACTTCCTCGATGGTTGCTGAATCATCAAGGCCTGAAATACGTATATCCGCATTTTTAGTGGGCCTTGTTACTGCTACTCCGTCGTCAGCAAGTACTTCTCTCAAACGTCCTGCAAGAGCATCAGCCTGAGAGCTACTCTGGGCTCCTGGTATCTCTAGGAGGCGGGCACCCGTCTGCGTCATTTTGCACCGCAGGCCCGTTGTTATACCTAGCTCCTCCACTTTAATACTTTCTTTCGCCTTTTTCAGAAGATCAGCGTACGTTTTCCCTTTTTCCACGGCAGCGGGTTCCAGCGTAAGAACCACTGCTGCGGATCGTGGAGCGCGTAGCATTTTCGCTATCTTCTTTTCTTTTTTGGCTGCTTTATTTTTAGCTTTAGAAGCAGCTTTTTTGTTTCGATTCGTAGACTTGGAGGTTACTGGCACTGATAAGGAAGCAACAGACTCTGTAGGTATTGGTGCTACCTTCGAAGAAGTCTTCTTTTTCGATATACCCTTTAGAGAAGTCGAAGGGGTTGCTGAAACTGCAGCCGATGTAGATGGGATCGGCTCTTTAGGAGACTTTTGGGCAATTGTAGCAGCTGCATAAGTTGCCTTTATCGATGTAGCCCTCTGATCCGATGCTAATGGGGGGCGCAAAAGTCGGCTCTCCAAAACCTCAAAACGAGCTGCAAAGCTGGCCAGCTCTTTTTTAAATAAAGTAGCTAGCTCCGATTCCTGTGTAGCGGGGGAGCTATTTTTGGATAGCCCCCTGCGCTCCAAATCCCTATCCTCTTTCAGTTCCTTAAGCTGTTGGCTCAAGTCACCGAGCTTTCTTTCAAGACGCGCATTTTCCGCGCGTAGTTTTGCCACTTCTTCGGAGGTTGTTCGCGTTTGTATAGCATCTGCAATCTCCGTAAGAGATGCTACTGCGTTCTTAAGGTCTCGTGACCGCCCTCCTTGTAGGCCTTTTGACACTTTACGAACATCTTTTATGATTGTCGCTACATGTCTTGTTTTATCTCCCAGTTGTTGAAGAGTCATATCCTCCGCTTCCGAATTTTGGGAGACCTCTGCAGAGGACTCGGACAAACGTTTCGACCTCGACGTTGAAGGAGTAGGTTTTTCTAGAACCTTCGATTCTTCTTTGGCAGCCTTTTTTGCTGCTGCAAGTTCCGCCCTGGCTCGGCCAATGCCAACATATTTACCAGTTGATGGTGGTCGGCCCCTGCCTCTCTTGGACACTGTTGTCGCTACCGACTTAACAGAGCCATCATCGCTGGAAGACTCCAGCCCTTCTTCACGGGTGTACGGTTTCATCACCGTACATTATTCTGCTGAGTCGGTGACATCATTTCACCCTACTCACACATAGACATTACTAACATACAACACGTAATTACTAACCAAATAATTGTGTATAAATAAGATAATAATAAACATTTTAATTGTAGACCATTTGTAGCTGTGGTTCTATCCACGTTACTTAATAAACTTTACTGAAGTGTGTGACGTGTTTCAACTTAACATCAGCCCACATGTACGGTTCCTTACAAGTCCGTACAACGGGTTCGCTTGCGCCAAAACTGGCTCTGCATTGCGACGTCAGACGCCAAATCCACAGTAAAATTGATTTCCGATGAGTGATCGGAATCCGACATAATCGATGGGTGGCCCTGAGAAGGGCCTTTGGTTTGGCCCTGAAAAGAGCCTTTGGGTTGGCCCTGAAAAGGGCCTTTTGGTTGGCCCTGAGAAGGGCCTTTTGGGGAAAGACCCCCGGAGGCGTCCCTCAAAGATTGTGGCATTGCCACCAAAGAATCACGAGAGATAAAACACGAGAGAGAGAGAGTTTCGAAGTACAGCTTCCGTTAGCCGCCGGCCTGCCACTCCGTTACGGTGGTCAGGCGCGACGTTGCCCAGGGGTCACTATCGTGGAAGTCGAAGCTGTGGGGGGACCCCCTCGATTTCTGTCATCACTCATTAGTTGCTTTAGCTGTGCAGCAAGTTTGTTGTATATTGTTTTGTCTTTTTTTTCGCCTTTCGCTTCTCATTTAAAAGTTTTTTGATGGTTGGTGAGCAGTGAGATCCATCTCGATAAATGGGGCGATGACTACTTTAACACCTTAGGCCAGAGGTTTGTGTCTGGTGGTGACTTTAACGCCAAGCACACATTTTGGGGCTCTCGGCTAACAACAGCAAAAGGACGACAGCTCATACTATCAATAAATAAACTCCGACTGGGTGTAATCTCAACAGGAGAACCGACTTATTGGCCCACAGACCGAAACAGGAAGCCGGATCTTATTGATTTCTGCGTTATTAAGGGCATTAACACCGCCGACTTCAGCTGCAAATCTGGAACTGATTTGTCCTCTGACCATTCTCCTGTTGAAATATTACTAAGTCGAAGAATTCTGGAAAAAGAAAGACCTTGCAGACTACATACTCGCAGAACTAACTGGGACTTATTTCGAGAATTGATAACCAAAACACTTGACATCGAAATACCATTACAAACGGAGGAAGAAATCACAAGTGCAGTGGAGCTTTTTAACAACACAATTCAGCAGGCTGCATGGGAAGCCACACCACCACCTTGCCCCATTTATCGAGATGGATCTCACTGCTCACCAACCATCAAAAAACTTTTAAATGAGAAGCGAAAGGCGAAAAAAAAGACAAAACAATATACAACAAACTTGCTGCACAGCTAAAGCAACTAATGAGTGATGACAGAAATCAGAAAACTGCAACATATCTCAAACACCTATTATTAACAATACATTTGAACAAAAAGAATACTGTACAGCTTCTTTCCTGGATATTTCGCAGGCATTCGACAAAGTCTGGCATGACGGACTCCTGTACAAAATAAAGAAGGCACTACCACTAAACTTCTTTAATATAATAAGATCCTACCTACTTGGCAGACATTTCTTTGTCAGTCAAGGTGAAGTAAATACAAGTCTTATAGAAATCCAAGCTGGAGTGCCGCAGGGTAGTGTAATGGGACCTACACTGTACCTCCTTTATACCGCTGACTTGCCAATATCTGAGGATGTTGTGATGGGCACATTTGCTGATGACACAGCTATCATGGCATCAGATGACTCACCAATTCAAGCTTCTTTCAAACTGTAAAATAGCCTTGATAAAATTTCATCTTGGTTAAGGGATTGGCGTATTAAAGCTAACGAAACAAAATCTGTCCAAGTAACTTTTACCACGCGGCGACAGACCTGTCCTCCAGTCAAACTAAACGATGTTCAGCTCCCACAATCTGACGACGTGAAATACCTTGGAATATACCTGGACCGACGGTTAACATGGAAAAAGCATATCTTCACAAAACGCCTAGCTATGGGGCAACAAGTTCGCAAGATGTACTGGTTAATGAATAGAAACAGCCAGCTTTCACAGGAAAACAAACTTCTGCTTTATAAGACTATACTAAAACCAATATGGACATACGGAATACAGCTATGGGGCACGGCTGCAAACTCCAACCTAGAAATCTTACAAAGGTTTCAATCCAAAATGTTGAGAATGATAGTAGATGCACCATGGTATGTCACTAATGAAAGACTACACCGAGAGCTTGCCGTCAAAACCATCAAAGAAGAGATAAAGGACAGGGTCACAACTTATAAAAGTAGAATACAGCTACACCCTAACATGTTAGCTTATCATCTTATGGACGAGATACTTCCAGGCGTGAGGAGACTAAAGAAAAAAGTTCCTCAAGACTTACTTTAAAATGCCTTAAGAGGGCAGGCCACTGGGCTTGCACCTCACATGCCACACATCACTACCTACCTATTGTTGAATGTCTCCTGGACAGATTGCAATATAATAAATATATAAAAAAAAAAAAAAAATTATTTGTTTCCTTTTAAAACTACATTTCATTGCAACTGGTTCAAGTAGGGCTAACGGTCAAGTCGAGCGAGTCAGGCGAACACTCAGGAGCCTACTTACTATAGTAGAGAATAATAGCCACAAACTCTGGCGAGATGAATTAGGTAATGTGCAACTCTCTTTAAATAGCACGCGATCTCGTGTAACGGGTTATTCACCAACTGCGCTTAACTTCAGTATTACGGCTTTGTCTCTTGGCGAGGCTACAGTTTCAACAGGACTGGATTCAGACGAACGACTAAATCCAGATGTCGCACGAAAGGTTGCGTCTGACATCATCTTGCTACAAAAAGCTGCTGATTCCGATGCCTCACAATTTAACAAGCGGAAAGCGAAAGTACAACTTTTTCAAGTAGGCGATTTTGTTTTTATTAAATGTAGCGAGCGTCACCAAACAAAATTAGATAGGAAATTCCGAGGTCCCTTTATTTTTCGTGTTTTAGAAAATGATCGTTATGAATTGAAAAGTGTTTTTGGTTCTAACCCTCTGTACAAATACTCCCATGATTTGCGCGTAGTGCCGAGAGGGTATGCTGGTTTAACTGAAATTTCGGATTATTTAAGTAACTGCGATGATGATGATGGGTTAGTGACGGCGGTTTCAAATAATGATGTTGATAATGATACCGTCTCAGCCTTAAGCGATATTGTATCAGTTTGCAGCGACACTTTGTCGGCTTGTAGTGACACTTTAACTGCCTCTTTAGGCATGTCTTAGTTAAAACCAATTAGGTAAGTCATTTAGTTCTGTAACTCCTACTTGCTGCATAGTCTTAATGACTAATCCCAAATAAGGTTAACTAGTGAAGTCTCTAAAGTTCCGGGGTTGTATGGTGCACTTAATTCTCGGTGACTTGCGAGCGATTTCTTAGTGAGTTGAACGATAGTCGAAGGGATGCAGGTGTCTAGATCGTACTCTGGGTTGTAGATCGAAATGACGCTGTTATCCGGGCTATAGGTTGATGCTGCGAGTCCAGAGAGTGAGTCGAAGGGATGCAGTTGTCCGGGTCGCACGGACTGCTGCGGTAGTCGTGGATCGAAGGGGCGCTGTTATCCGGTCTGCACTACTTTGGTGGCATCTGTGTGTGTGTGGTGCACATGTGTGTGTGTGGTAATTTGTGTCACGTGTTTTATCCGAGATTGAGGGCATCATCAACCGCTTTAGAATTTTACTACTATACCTATAATGTCTGAATGAACGAGCGGTGGGCAGTCCTAAATTTAGTGTTTTGTTACAGATCTGCTAAATGGTCGCTCGAGGACGTGCGAATGTCAGTCTGGTCGTGACGGCGCCTAACGTGTTAGATTAATATTACGTAGTTACGCGCCACTTAGATTATTTTTTGGTGGACTAGAGATGGTAGTGGCGCCATTTCTGGTGTAACGCTTGTAACATGCTTTGACTGTTAATAGTTTGTGTGAAAATCCGGTAGAGGCGCGAGTGAGAGCGCGAGGCCGGGGTTGTCACTTTTTGGCGGTAATTTTGAGAGAGTTGTAGCGATGGTTACTAGGCGGAACACCTTGTCGCCTTAATTATTGTTTATTAATGTTAACTGTTAGTGTTCACAGTGTTACGAAATTATTATTAATAGTGTTTAAGAATTATTGTTGTTAAAGAATTAGTGTGTAATAAAAAGTGATTTGTAATACGAGTTATGTCTCAATATCCTCGCCCGCTATACCCACGCCGTAGGACTCTTTCCGAGTCGAACTATCCTTCGGGTTCCGACATATATTAGATATGTTACGGCTAAAACCCGAAGAACGGCTGAACCTAGTTTTAGCCGGTTAGAAGTAGGTGTAGCCACATACTCTTGGTTAAAATTAGTACGAGCCGATTGTTTTCGGGTAAAACTAGGTCTAGCCTTCATTATGCCGGCTACAACTAGTTCCAGCCATTCACTGTTGGATAAAACTAGGGCTATCCGATATCATTCCGGCTAGAACTAGTTCCAGACTATCCCTGTTGGATAAAACTAGGTCTATCCGAAACCATTTCGGCTAGAATTAGGTTCAGACAATCCCTGTTGGATAAAACTTAGATGCGTGTCCCGCCACGTCTTCCGCCCCGCGTCACACTGACTCACAGCATCTGCAGCAGCAGCGCGGGGTGGAGGGCGTAGCGAGACACGCGCCTCTGTAGGTTGTGAGGGCCAAGTGCTGCTGATCTACTGCAGGTCTTCTAGCGAGTATGACTCATAGCGTCTGTACAACTATGTACCGGCGGTAGCCGGCATGTTATCAGCAGAGATTAGTTGTTGTCAGAGCCTTGATGATTGAATGATAAATAGATAATGTATTAGTATAAAAATGACGTTCTATTTTGTATTGAATACACATTTAGGTCAATGAAAATATCTCGTACATAGTAAATAGATTCTTTTATTAATAAATAGGTTCTGTACAGTATAAGTTAGTACGTAAGATAGTAACAGTGTGACTAGTGTGTTGACTCTGACAGTGGACGCGGGTGGACGTGTCGCTTGTCACGTGATTATGAGCACAAGCAGAACTACTGCGAGGCCCGTCACGAGGCACAGCACTAGACCCAGCTTTTTCTGTAACAAGTACAATAAAACATTTTAAAAGGTTATAAGCCTACTTAGTTTTAGTCTGTCTAAACAATCATGCTTCACAAATATATGCCTCTTTCAATGCACTGATTGTATTAACACCTGCCGCCCTGCTCCTTGTGCTTGTCCTGCAGCAACACTAGCGCGGTGGTGAGCGTGGCGGCACGACGAACTATTACGGTACAATCTGTATACATTTGTGTTATTTATTTTCTTTGGTTTTTATTTCTTAGATTAGTTTAGTGAGTACATGGCGGAGTGTCATTTTTTTAAGTATGTAATAACTTTAATTTGAAGTCTAAAATGGGCCATTAGATATGGGGTGTCTCAATGCCATAGTAACTAATTCGTTTCTCTATCTCGATTTACTGACAGTTTAGCAAGCAGCCCACTGTGATGTGGCACAAGTGGTGGCCGCTGCTCAAAAACGTCCGCATGAGCGAGGCAAGCCAAAACGTTTACTTTTACGTAAGTAATAATACTGTGATGAAATGTAAATGAACGGATGTAACGCCATCGGTAATAATTAAAAGTTGATAAGACAACAAACAAATGTTAGCGTTGTGCAGGGATGTTACTTTGCGTGTCTTGGTCCTGGTGATTGTGCCCTTGAGCAGATGATCTTGGCCGGTGCCCACGTGCTCGGTGGCCTGCAGCGCGTAGTACTCGACGGTGTCGACGCGCTGCTGCTGGTCCTGCACGAGGTGCGCCAGCTGCAGGAACAGGTCGCGCACCTCGCCCAGCGCCGCCTCCACGCGCTGCAGCTCCGCGTGGCGCGCCTCCACGTCGCGCAGCTGCCGCCGCGCCTCCGCCGTCTCCGCCCTCACCTGCGTGCAGGTAACTACTCACTCACTCACTCAAGCCTCCTAGAATTTACCGGACTTTATTATGCAGGCGTATGACGTACAAACAGCTTAGTTAAATTAAATTATGTATTCTTTTGTTAATTTTTGAGTTTGGTAAGATATTGTGTAAAGATGATAAATAAAAGAGCGATGGAAGGTGTATTTTAAAAGCTTATGAACGAAGAGAATGACTGGAATGGTATACTCGAAGAGGTTCAGATAAATAAGGGATTGGTTAGAGAAATTAGCGTGGATTATTACAGCATATGAAAGATGGGAAGGCTTTGGGACTGGATGAAATACCAGTTGAAGTATGAAAGGTGTTATAGTATGAAGAATGTATGTGGCTGACATCGTTTTTCAATAAGTTGTTTCATGAAGAAGACATTCCACAAGAATGATCTACTTCGCCATCTCTT
Source organism: Schrankia costaestrigalis (assembly GCA_905475405.1). NCBI lineage: Eukaryota > Metazoa > Arthropoda > Insecta > Lepidoptera > Erebidae > Schrankia > Schrankia costaestrigalis. The sequence goes on from FR997833.1 coordinate 105,962, forward strand.
TGAATGAAATGAAAGAACCGTCTTAGCGATCGAGATAGATAGAGAGGTCAAGCACCGAATAAGCACCATACGATGGATGAAATGGCGGGAGGTCACGGGAACTATTTGTAAACCTCACATTCCCCTTAAATTTAAGGAGTAGATCTATAAGACCATGATTAGACCTGCCGTCCTGTATGGATCAGAGAGTTGGGCCACAAAAGGGATGAATGAAAGACAATTGCATGCAGCAGAGATGACAATGTTAAGAGGAATGTGTGGTATTACAAGAGCGGATAGAGTAAGAAATGAGTATGTAAGAGGAAGTTTAAAAGTGGCACCGCCGGTGGCAGAAAAACTACTTGGCAACCGGCTGTCATGGTATTTGCATGTTATGCGGAGGAATGAGAATCATGTGAGGAAGGTGTTGAACATGTATGTGGATGGATGTAGGAGAAGAGGACGACCAAAGAAACGATGATTGGATTGTGTGAAAGACGATATGGCTGCGAAGAGAGTTACTTGTAATATGACGTCCGATAGGAAAGTAGGGAAGAAGACATGCTGCGCCGACACCTAATAAAATTGGGATAAGGCCAGGGGAAGGATGAATGATTATTTTGTTAATTTTGGGATTTAAATCTAAAGGTACAGTGACGGTAATTAAAGGTACGCCACCTTAAGGCCTATTTTCGTGTGCTTACGCAGTATGAAGCCCGATTAACACATCGACAGTAGCGAGTTAAAAAATAGACAGTTAAGTAATAAGTAGTAAGTGCAGTTCACACGTAGGCGAGTGCAAGTCATAAGTTGCCGATCACAGACGAAAACTAGCCGCGTTGTGTGTGCCGCGGAAGACACTATTAAAAAGGCCAAAGGTAAAAATGAATTTGACCCTAAGTTTCAAAAGGTACTAAAAGTGTGAAGGTTTTCTTACCGCCATTGTACAAAAGCACTTATTAACGGTCATGAAGCATATTTATGAAAAAAAACATCGAGATTGGACCACTTTTAGTTGGGTATAAGTTTGTTTCCCTCCGTATTCATTACTTTATGGAAACTTAAAACTAGATAATAAATAAATTAAAACAAGTAATAAAAGGTTAAAGTAATAAAAGTTAATTAAAAAAATTTAGTGAGTATTAATTACGTAAAAGAAAATTTTGCCTTGTATGTGAACATACATATTCTGCTACCTAACTACTCTACGCAAAAGTCAAAAAGAATAGCACAGAAACATAATAAGTAAGCACCGCTACACTATTTACGTCACATAAGTAGGTAACGGCGTAAAGTTTTATAATCATAATCATTTAATCACAGAATATGGGTAGGTAAAAATACAGATAAGTTGATGCAGTCTGCTTTGATCCACATATTGAGCATCTCTGGCATGCAATATTATTAACATAGAAATTAAATATATTGCGCGGAAAGCGCAGGGCGAGGAGACCCCTCACACGGTGGACTGACGACCTGGTTAGGACGGGGGGTAGCCGATGGATGAGGGAGGCACAGGACCGCGCAAGGTCTATGTCCAGCAGTGGACGCCTATTGGCTGAGATGATGACGATGAATGAAGTGAATGAATATGATGTTATCTTGAGTCAATTTTGTATTGTATTAATGATACTTACGTTATCGACGAAGAGGGATATGTTGTTGGAGTCGAGCAGACTCTGGCACTCGTCGTCAGAGATGGAGAGGTTAGCTGTAACACATGAAACATACGAGAACGTGAGCAGAGTGTCGGCGCAGTGCTTGTGCTCTGGGATCTGCAAACGTGTGCCACTTTAACATTTTGGTGCAACGACTTTAGGCAATGTGCTTCTTAGCCAACTTTACATTTCAGACATGCAGCTTCATCGGCATTTCTCACTTAAAGCAAACAGCTTTCTAGGCAAATCTTATTTTTAATAACACTTCACTGGCATCTCGCGTTTAAGGTAACTCGAGCAAAAAGGCGCGCGGGCATCAGCAGATTGTAACATAACGTGACGTCCCTTCTTAGTTCCGTAATGAGCCGCATTGATCATCCGTGAGAGTTCATTGTAATACAACATACAATGACTATTAAATACGGATTGTAACATTAAACTATGTTTAATTGTATATTATATAATTAGTCTTATATAAACTCGCATGTAATAAAACCTTGAAAAATAGCATCTACGATGTATTACTTAATTTTATTAAGATTTCACAAAATGTAACATTTTTTCTTTTAATAATATGTATCTCACTATCTATTGTGATTCCGTCTTCGCCCAATACCTTATTTTATGAAAGAGTTTGAGAGCATCGATAACCTCACATGAGCTGATATTTGAAACTTTATCACTATGCAATAAAATCGCGTCAGTCTAGCTTTAGGCTAAATTGAGACTAGTTGACATATTTTATTTACTCTAATTTGACAGTGATTAATTTGTTATTACATTTACATAATTTATATTTTATTTGTAGTAGCGCTCTTGTAATAGTTATTTGTAATAAAAAGCGCGTGTACTCTCATACGTACTTAAGTGACGTCACGTGTGCGCTATCTAGTTATGTGCTATTCATCTTTATAAAACTCACAGGATACGCTTCCGTCTCCGCCTAGTTGTGTACTTCTCTTGTTCAGACAAGTTCCGCCTAGTTGTGTGCAATTTTATTACTTATCATATTCTTGAGTAATTGATGTTCACTTCTGTTTGTACATCTGTACAAATAGAAGTACACTTTGGTCTAGACTAGAGGCTACTGTATAAATATAAAATTACTAAATTATTATAAACTGACCTTGGTATTTACTTTGAATCATGTATCTTTATAAAAAAAGGTGACGCGTCCGAGTCGAAAGTTCACTTATAATGTAATTATCATACAGCGTATATTATTATCATACCACTTAACCGACAATACGTACATTAACATTAGTACATATGTACGTATCTTTGTGTTCCACCAGGGTCCACATGTAACCAAACTGGGTACTAAGTACAACCTGAGATGGCAATGGACTGGTCATATCTGTCGAAGAACCGATGGCCACTGGAGCAAACATGTCTTAGAGTGGAGACCGCGAGTCATAAGTCATAAGTCATAAGTCATTTATTCGTTACAAAATAATTTGTGTTGAAATTACATAATCAAATGAAAGTACAATTATAAATAAAATAAAATTAACTAATCAATGAAATAATTACCAATAATAATCAAGTAAATGTTAAATAATTAAAGTACAATGTCCAATAATTATAATAATAAAAAAATAATAATAATAATAAAAATAAAAAATCACAATAATTTAAGAATCAAATAATAAAATAATCCAAAACATATACAATAAAATAAAAAAAAAAAGAACTAAGTATAGTCACAAAATAACAAATAAATAATAATCAAAAATCAATCAAATAAAATCTTAATAAATTAAAAAAAATACTAATAATTTAGTTCTTATCATTCATGAACTCATCAATACTATAATAAGTCTTATTCAGTAGCCACTTTTTTAAGTTCATTTTAAAAATATTGACATTGCAAACCTTCTTAAACTCTACTGGAAGTTTGTTAAACAATCTGACAGCCTGAACCTTTGAGCTATGTGCCACAACATTTAACTTGGGCTGCACAAGACTATTAAAATCTTTTCTGCGAGTCATTAGCCTAGTTTCTTTTTCCTCAGTTGTCTCAAAGTCACCCAAATGCTTGACAAAGTTCGTCAGAAGGACTAGTATATACAGAGATGGTACAGTTAATATTTTTAGGTTTTTATAGTGATTTCTACACGATTCAGTCTGTTCTAATCTTAACATAGTGCGTATTGCCCTTTTTTGGATAACAAATGCAGATGTAATATTATATTTGTAACTGTTACCCCACAGTAGGATGCTGTATCTTAATTTTGATTCTATGAGAGCAAAGTAAATTGTTTTTAATTCTTCTACAGTTAACTCATCCCTTAAACTACGAATTGCATAACAGGCGGAATTCAGAGAGCTCACTATTGAACGCAGCTCAGTTTTCCAATTTAGTAGTGAGTCAATGTGTACACCCAGGAATCTTACACTATCGACCACATCCACCTCACCTCTATCCGAGTGAACCTCTAAGCTATCCCTATTCTTCGCCGTCAATTTAAACAAAATGCCTTTAGTTTTAGATACATTTAGTTTTAGATTATTGATTGAGAACCATTTTTCAAAAGCAATTAGCGTATCGGTTACCTTTTTCTCAAGATTTTTAATGTCTCCAGCTGAAACTATAGCATTGGTATCATCAGCAAAACAAACCAGCTGGGCGTCAGGAACCGTACCATAAACATACTCCGTCATGTCGTTAACGAACAGTAAAAAGAATATGGGGCCTAGCACGGAACCTTGGGGCACACCAAGAGTTACGGGGGTTAATACAGATTTGTAACTAGTTTCACTTCCATCCATAGCTGTTGCTTTAAGTTCTACATACTGTTGTCTATCACTTAGGTATGATTCCAGTAATCTTAGCACATTCCTACGTACTCCGTAGTGCTCCAGTTTTTTTATTAGAATCTGATGATCTACAGAATCAAAAGCAGCACTTAGATCCAGAAATAATCCAGCTACCTTAAGTTTATTATTTAAACTACTAACTACATCATTTACTAGTGTGTCCGCTGCATCCAGAGTACCTATACTTTTCTGGTAACCAAATTGCCGTCGATTTAATATTTTGTTATTATTAATGTGCGCAAGCAGTCTATCCTTAATGACTTTTTCAAATAACTTAGAGAATCCAGTTAGAATAGATATTGGCCTATAGTTATCTGGATCTGATTTTGGGCCTTTTTTGAAAATGGGTAATATCCTAGCAATTTTAAATTGATCCGGAAAAACGCCTGTGTCTATGCATTCATTAAGTAGTTCAGATAAAGGGTAGGCCAAGATGTCAATATTTTCCCTGATCAATGAAAACGGAATCTCATCATAACCACTAGAGTTTTTGGACTTCATTTGTCGCACTATCTTTAGTAATTCAACGGGAGAAACAGGAAGAAACGTCATGTCTTTTTCTACGCGGTTTATATTGCTGGATAGTAACTGCAAGGCAACATAAGCATGTGGTGGGGCAATAAAACTCTTGCTTGTAAATTTTTCAGAGAAAATTTCAACAATCTGCGCAGTGTCGTCAATTATTTGATTTTCAATTTTAAGGCTAATGTTTACTTTATGAAATTCATTATTGGGATTTTTGCGATTATTGACTATGCTCCAGACTGTTTTGACAGGATTAGAGGAACCAACGATCTGTCTCCTAACTGCATTTTTCTTAGCTTGTCTTATTACCCTCCTATATACCTTAAGATATTTTGCTCTGTACAGTAAAATAGATTCATCCAATTGTTCTTTGTTAATGAAATTAAGTACTCGCTTAAACTGACTTGATACTCTTATACCCTTTGATAACCATTTATTTTTACCCATCCTGTCAGTGTTTATTTTTCTATTTATTATTTTAAAAGTATTGGAGTGCAACTTATTAAATTTTGATATAAAGTTATTAGCACCTATGCACCAATCAGTCTCAAGCAATTTTTCCCTAAAAACAGCTTTATTTTTTGCGTTGTAACTTCTACAAGTAGAGTAAGTAAATTTTGGACCTTTCTTATTGCTAGAAGTGGCCTTTAACCAAGCCGTACAGAATAATCCTGCATGTCCATCAGAGAGGCCGTTATGGTCAACATCCGCTTGTGATAGGAAACCAGTTGGTATGTTAGTAATTATGTTATCAATACATGACATCGATGAGTTGCGAATGAAAGTTGGAGTATCAATTTGGTGTACGAAATTATAACAAGTCAATAAAGATAAGAAGGAATTGCTTTTAGTATCAGTTTTCAAAATGTCAATATTAAAGTCTCCACATATTACGCACTGCTTTTTATAAAAATGTTCAAGCAACTTTTCAAATTTACACATAAATTCATCATAATTTTTTGTAACCGGTGTTCTATAACAACAGACAATATTTAAGTTAGTAGTACAGTCCTTCACACCACATACCTCAAAGACATCTTGTTTGTATATTTTTTTACAGAATAAGTTCTCCTCATATTTTCTATCAGAGTGTACTAACAGTAATGAACCTCCTCTCTTTTTGGTTTTTCTAATATTATATGAACCTAATTTATAGCCCGGTATTTGAAATTGAGTAATTGAAGTTGTATTCATAAAGTGTTCACTTATACAAACATAATCAATTTTTTTACTAAGACTATGGAAATAAACTGTCAGATCATCCAACTTGTTTTGCAATCCACATACATTTTGGTGGAATATATGTAATTGTTGTACATTTGAATTAGATGTTACATCATTGTTGATTTGAGGCACGAAAAAAGCAGTTATAATTATGCAAGTCAATCAATATATTATCCATAATTCTCCTATAAATAGTCCTTATTCCCATTTTATTTACTACACCACTGTTAAATGAAAACAAGTCAAAGTCTAAGTAGCTATTTGAGTCAAATATAAATACATTAGAGCTATTTTGATAATTTTGATACAATAAATTATTGAATATTTCTACTTTGTAGTTGTATATTGGTCTGCCACAAATATAGGTTGGAGTACATATTACAATATTAGTATTTTTTACACTTGCTAATGATGATTCAATAAATTTAATTAATTTAGTGTGATAAACAGTACTTTGAAAGTCTCTGTCTCCCAATATTATAATACAATAGTCGTTATGTGTATAGTTTGTAAGCAATGTGTCTAAGTTATTAAATAGTCGTTCTATGTTACATTTAGTTAAGACATACCTACAGTAATTAAAGTGATTTGCAAAAGTGTTCTCCATATCATTGACTGTGCCGTATGATCCAATATTTGTCAGGATACAGAGTTTACGCTTTTCTTGTTTCACACATTGATTACAGCTGCTTCTGACAGTGTCAATGTCAAGCTGCTCTGTATTTCGTTTGAGTGATGGTGTTCTGTCACTCTCTTTATTTTGATCTACGACTACGTTCAGATCATTGACAAGACCATTCCCCAAATTACCGGCAGATGGCTGTGTCATGATACAGCAATCATTTTGTTGATGTTGTTTATTAGTTCTGTGGTGCCAAGGTAAAAGGGGATGAGTCATATATTAACAAAAAAAATATTTTTATGAAATTGGATACTAAACATCAATATGTTTTAAGGTAAAAAGGGTATGAGTCCGCTTAATGTACTATTATTTCTTAAAAGTCAATTTACAAAACAAGATATGTTATAAAATGTAAAATTCTAAATGAGTAAAAAGAGATAAATGTAATCATTTCGTTTTACCTAGATCACTATTGTTTTTAAAGGAAAGCAAAATGAGACAAGTCGAGACATTTTCATTTGCGTAAACGTCATATTGCGTCAGTTGCATTTCGCGCGCGAAGTTGACTTGTGTATCCTTTAAAAAAATATATAATTTATCCGATAGATATGTAGATCCCATCTAACGAAACTACACACCGCGGACGGCAGAACCGTGACCTCCAAGTTCGAGATACTCGAGGAAATAGAGAGCTTCTACAAGGACCTGTACGCATCACGGATGAGTAAACCCTTGGGACCTAGCAAAGATGACCACAGAGTCCCACTCACGCGCCATTATACGGAGGACATCTCCGATGTCAACCGGGGCGAGGTCAGAGCTGCTCTCGAGCAACTGAAACAAGCAGAACAACAAGTATCCAGGTGATGACGGAATCACTACAGAGCTACTAAAAGCTGGCGGAACACCTGTCCTAAAAGAGCTCACAACGCTTTTTAACTCCGTCATTCACCAGGGCCTAACACCTCAGGCGTGAAACGGGAGTGCGGTGGTCCTGTTCTTCAAAAAAGGTGATAAATTCTTACTAAAGAACTATAGGCCCATATCACTCCTGAGCCACATCTACAAGTTGTTTTCGAGAGTACTCACAAACCGCCTCGCCAGAAGATTCGACGACTTCCAACCACTGGAACTAGCCGGGTTTCGAAAAGGCTACAGCACCGTGGACCACATCCATGTTGTTCGGCAGATTGTACAGAAGACTGAAGAGTACAATCAGCCGCTGTGCATGGCTTTCGTGGACTACGAAAAAGCCTCCTTCGACACAATCGAAACCTGGGCGGTTCTGGATGCTCTGCAGCGATGTCGCATTGATTGGCGGTACATCGAGGTGTTGAGATCTTTATATGAAACTGCCACCATGACCGTCCAGCTCCAGGACAAAAAGACTCACCTATTGAGTTGCGTAGAGGGGTGAGGCAAGGGAATGTAATTTCCCCTAAACTCTTTACCAACGCGCTCGAAGACGTCTTTAAGACGTTAGACTGGACTGGACGGGGCATCAACATCAACGGCGAGTCTCACACCTTCGGTTTGCTGATGACATCGTCATCGTGACAGAGTCACTGGAACAGCTTGACGGGATGCTGCAGGGCCTAAATGGAGCCTCTCAACAGGTCGGACTCGGCATGAACCTCAACAAAACGAAGGTCATGTTTAACAAACATGTAACGCCGAGGCCGATCTATGTCGACGGATTGATGCTCAAAGTTGTTCAAGAATATGTTTACCTCGGACAGGTTGTCCAGCTTGGTAGAAACAACTTCGAGAAAGAAACCGATCGTAGGATCCAGTTAGGTTGGGCTGTGGGCAGCATTCAGCAAGCTACGTCGGGTCCTCTCTTCGCCTTTACCGCAATGTCTGAAGACTAAAGTTTTCAACCAATGCGTCCTACCAGTAATGACATACGGTGCCGAGACGTGGACACTCACAGTAGGGCTAGTCCACAAACTTAAAGTCGCGCAGCGAGCTATGGAACGGGCTATACTCGGCGTATCCTTGAAGGATAAAATTCGGAACAAGGTTATCCGACAAAGAACTAAAGTTACCGACATAGCTCGTAGTATTAGCAGGCTGAAGTGGCAATGGGCTGGTCATATCTGTCGAAGGACCGATGGCCACTGGACCAAACGAGTCCTAGAGTGGAGACCGCGACTCGGCAAACGTAGTGTAGGACGCCCCCCAGCTAGGTGGACCGACGACCTCATAAAGGTCTCTGGGTCGGACTGGATGCGGAAAGCGCAGGACCCAGTTCTATGGCGCGTGTTGGGAGATGTGATGTTATAATATTAGTATGTCTCAATTTAACTCTGTTTACTATACCAATACCTATTAAGATAATAATGTACACACAATAATGAGAATGTTACGCCCATGTAGACACATTCACATTGTCGTTGTGGCTCGTGTGATTGCATCACTAATAATCTAGAGAGAATGTCTGTATTTATATAATTGATATTCCCTATGTCCAGCAGTGGACTGCAATAGGCTAGTTAATTGTCAAACATTAAGAGATGAGTCAATGGTATAAAATATGTATAATTTTTTCTTGTTAAAGAAAAATGAGATATGTCAATTATTATAATATGTAATTAAATAATAATAATAATAATAAGCACGAAGAGAAGGTTATTTTGTTATATAAATTTGATAACATATTTGTAGTATTTTTTAATTATAAAATGTGAATAAACTACATTTACCTTAAAAAACAAAAGAACAATTATTTTACTTGCCTATACTGAAAAATTATGTTTCTGGAGTCATCCCCTTTTACCTTGGCACCACAGAGTTTTTGTCGTATGTTCTGATAAGACATGTTTTTTGCATTCAACAATTTCTTTCTCCAATTCTATTTTATTTGATAGGTGTATAGGTGTTTTTGTTAGGTGTATAGGTGTTGATGCCGTACTGACGCTTAATTTTCTTGCTTTTGTTTTGATTCTATTTTTCTGTGGTGTAATATACGAGTTACCATCCAAGCCAATTTTCTTGTATAGGTCAATCACCTTATTTGTTTTCTCCAGGTCATTTTTTAACTGGTAGTTTTCGGTGAGTAAATTGTCTATTTCTTGATTTGCGCTTTGTAACTCTGCGGTTAGTTTATCAATTTTCCCTTGCAATTCTATAACGGCATCACTATCTCCAATTGATGTATTTGGTAAACTCATGATCGTAGTGTCGAATAAGCTAGTTGTAGAAGTGTCGAAGGATTTTGATCTTATATGATTTTTTCTAAAGGTAATATTTTCATCCATCTTACTTTAAATGGTAGACTTTTTATCAGACGAAGAAAAAGTTACAAAAAGTTTTTAATAGTATTATTCAGATTTGAACAAGGACCTCTAGGAACGCAAGGTTAACGTCATATCCACAGTGCTACGACCATTATTGCCAACAAGCGAATTATTGAATCATATTGTGTGACTACTATAGATTGTTATTCTTGATAGTAGATGGCGCTGTACTCAATTTTTTTTCTAATACTTGTCCTTTCGATTATCTGTACTGGACCTCTGTTTTATCGACTTAGTAAATGCTGCTTCACTAGATGTCGCTTATATGTAATGTAATGTAAGTACTAAATTTAAATGTTGAAGAAAATAAACGGAACTTTTGCATAAAAGGGTAATAACTTCCTACGGATTTATTTCTTAACTTCAACATAGATCCATCACTGTTATAATTGTTGCACTTACTGTTTTGGTATCACTGCATTTGATTTCTTAGTTCCAATTTTACATATCTTTATGAAAAAAGTTTCTTGAAAGTCACTTACTAAATATTGTTATTTTTTCTGTAAAATTTAGTTCTATTGGTGAGATAACGATGTCACTGATTATTAGCACTATTTACATTCAATTGTATACGAAATAATTAATGAATTAGGTAAATAAACATTTATTTTTAATATTTTATACGGAGCAACTTCTAATTACGTCTTAGTGGCGCCACCACGCGACGATGGTATGAAGTCGGCAGTCGGCAGACATAGTGCAGGACGCCCTCCCCCCCTTTCACTTAGGTGGACCAACGACCTTATCAAGGTCTCTGGTCTCATCATGTTTAATGCTTAATTGACAAAGACAAAGACAATAGCTAAACTTGGCTGGACTCATTCACGCTCTGTGTCGGGGGGACTCGTACCGACTGACATTGACAGATACAAAATACATCTAGGCTCCAGACATTCATCGATCACGCGCACGATCGCTTTGACATCAAAGCCTCTAAGGTTGCACGCGGTGCAGTAGCTGTCTATTAGTAAGTATTACCAATGCTTAGGTATGTGAGCTGGTGTGTGTGTGTGTGTGTGTGTGTGATACTGACTGAGTCGGATCTGCTCGTGCAGCAGCTGCGCCTGCTGGTCGCGCACTCTGTCGAGCGCGGCGTGGTGGTCGTGCAGCGCGCGCGCGTAGTGGCGGCGCGCGCACGCGTACTGCAGGCGCGCGATGCGGGCCGGCGCGTCGTTGCGCGCGCGCGCTGACGTCACGCGCGCCTCCAGCTGCCGCAGCGCGCCGCACACCTTCAGCCCAGACGCGTTCGATGACGTCACCACACTCTCCAGCTGCTCCTGTAACTCTGCACATACACAACACACTATATCACAACTATATGTTGTATAACTATTATACTTAAGGCTTTTTTAATTTAGCCGTTTCGTGCCGTACGCCTGCCGAGGTTACATATGAAAGTGGCTTGTTGCCTTTAGCATAAGGAAATTGAAGTTGGTCTGTTCTACGAGTAAAATTCATTGCAAAGCATTTAGAAACATTCAGATCCAATTTATTATTGAAACAATATTGTGACAATATTGTTGACCTAGTAAAGAACCTTGCGGGACGCCAGGTGGGATCAGCATCCACGCAAATATAAAGCCATTGATTGCGACAGCCTGGGATCGGTTCATTATATACTTATGATGAGAACCCCTTAACAAGTCGCCTTGTATTCCAGCCTTATTATGCTCCTCTAAGAGTAGTAAATTATCAATACGGACAAATACGATTACCGCGACTAAGACCCGTATAATGTAGTAAGTAATATGTATACAAATCGCGATAGTTTACACATACAAGAAAAACGACATTAAAAAGTCGACTTTTAGTCGAAATTTAATCATTTATTGACTGACGACGAACTTGCAAAACAAAACCGCATCTTTTATGCATCATTAAATCTTCGAAAAATCAATTTGTAAAATATATAATGACAGCTCAACCTCTCGCCATGGCGTCCAGTGAAATTCTCTCGTATTTGTCAGTTTATGAGGAAAATAAATATAGTTGTGTCCAAATGACAGATACGACATCTCATTTCCTTGAAAATAGACGTGTTACTATTTAATCAAAATACTTATAGCAGCATAAGACGTACGTCTGTTGGTGTGGTAGGTGGGGTCAGCGTGGAGACGCCGCATCAGCTGCGTGTTGCCGTCCATCTGGTGGATCCAGCCGCGCATCACCATCACCTGCAACACCACAACACACACTCTGTCACGGCTTGTGGACGATCTAAATAAGTCATCTGAAAAGTACGAGTATATTTAAACATTCACAAATAATGGAATGTAACAGTCACAATGTTGCGTATAAAAATTGGCATTACTGTTATTCAGTTTCACACTTCTGGTTGACACGTATGAAACACACTACAAAATACCGGAGGATATCTGTGTGCCGCTATTAAGGCCAGACATATGTATTCCTTTACTCAAATTTGAAAAAACGTGTAGTAAAGGAAGAGCATTTGTGACATCTACATATTAAGTAAAACCTTTGTTTGTTTGGACGTTTGTTACTCTTTCACTTAAAAATTACTTAATGGATTCCAATAAAGCCTTACAAAAATATAGGTTAGACATCAGAATAACACATAGACTACTTTTTATCCTGAAAATAAACAGGGAACTAAAAATAGGGAACAAAATCTTCCGAAATAATGATACGATTTGGATTATTTTTACTAATGGCAAGCTCCTTTCTTCTCGAGTGCAAAATAAATAAATTATCCTAAAAAAATGTAATAATATCGAAAAATTAAAGTATAATATGGTACCAAAAATCCTATAACGGCAAGCTTTGTCCTTTCCGAGTACTATATTATGATGTGTATGTAATTATTTAAAATTTTTAGATTATTTTGAAAAATTACAAAAATAAAAAAAATCCTACCTAATATGTTTTAATTGCGTGCAATGCGAAAACTACTGATTATAGAATAAAATAATTAATGTTTTACATTATTAAAAAAGATATACCAAAAAGTCAATGACCTTATATTAAATGCTCTTTTTAATTTTAATGCTTTTCTTTTAAAATAGATTAGTTAAATTATGCATTTAATGTAGTTTGTGACCGCTCTTTACAGTTTATCGATAAAACCTTGCAATTGCGGTTCTTTATTGAAATGGTGCAAATGGATTATTTAGGACGAATGGACTATGTCACACAAGAAATAAATTGTAGCACTGTATTTAATTTGCAAGATATTTGGTGTGATAGAATGTTGATGGGTTTGCTCGCAGGTGATTTCCAGCAAACGCCCTCGATTATCGAACGTGATACAGACGAGATAAACGCGTGCCTCAAGATTTCACCCTTGTGGTCAAGACCGGAGTAATTTTAAAATTAAGACGTACAAGAGGGTCCAGCTTTTGAGTCATAATGAGCCTGTTCTCAAAAGAACTCCTCGAGATTGGCAATGGTCGCGTCCCTGTGACTCTGACAGTCTAATAAAGCTCGACAGCTGACATGGTAATGTTGTAAGCTCAGAAGATAACCTTACTAATGAGCTATTTACGAACTTACAACAAAACCTTGCCAACGATGAATGGTTTGCTAAAGGGTTTACCCCTTTTTCGTATTATTTTATGGCATGTTATTATTTTGCATAAATAATTTTTGCTTCGCTCGCTCGCCTCCGCGCTATGGTGGCCACAGTTCTAACATTACTTAACCCAAATGGCTCTATTCTTTGAAATGGTAAGTTTGTGCTGAGTGTGTTCTGTGGCGCGTGACGGGAGAGGCCAGTGTCCAGCAGAGGACTGCAATAGGCTAGCTGATAGAAGTGCTGATTGTGTTCTGTTCCGCTCAGTCAGGACCCGTGCTTAAGAGCTATCTTGGTGCAATTAGATAGAACATATTAATGAAAACATGATAGTGCAAGTTCAAACAGGGGTGTGGACCGATGTGTCAATAGATATACACGGTGATGACACCTGATGACGCCACTATCTACACTGTTGAGCTTACAGAGTACACTTCTACAAGTTAGGGATCCAGGTCCTGTCATACTGATGTATACCTTGGACGCGCCCCGATTGTGTCAGGGCACCAGATTGTGTCAGGGCACCAGTTTGTGTCAGGGCACCAGATTACGCAAAATAATTGAAGCCATCATTATCTCCGGAGGGGCAAAGGAAGAGACATTTTAGAACCCAGAAGCTCCCAAGACCAGTGGGTATTAAAGGAATGGCTTACTATTTCAGTTCAAGCGCTTGTAATTTCCTTTGTTTGTTTTTTTACCTTTAGTAAAATTCAGGGGCAAAGGATTTAAGAAGCCGGTTTACATCTAGGCACTCCTTGTAATTGGCACTTTTTTAAAGGTATAGGCAGAGTGGAATATGTCCTGTAAAGTTGTTTACCGAGATTCACCACAGTAAATAGTCATAACCCATCGCGGGTAATAGCTAGTAAAGTAATAAAGCAGTAAATCTAGTAACGTAAATAAGTTTATGTTTAGAATATACGTTAGTGTTGTTGTCATTTGCAACGTGCATGGCTACGTAATGACGATGACGTCACCACTCATTGCAAAACAATCAAGTCAGGGTTATTAGTTAACTATGTAAGTGTAATGTTTGTGACTAGGTATTTACGATTATATTATGTGCAATATAATGTCGACAGGTTCCTAAAATGGATACATTTAGCTTTCATTATAACGTCTTGTAGTGGAAAAACAATAAACAGTTTGAGTTTGTGTTTTACGTAAATCTAAACCAGAAATAATTAAAATACCATAAAAATATTGTATTACTTGTCACCCCAAATATGATTGTGTTATACGTGTGCACGGTTTGTGGATGGATTGAAATGTGTTATTATTTCATTGAAGACGAATTTTCAAAACAATTTTAAAATAATTGATATAAACTGATAAAATATATATCGAAATGTAAATGTTCTTATCTTAAGTAAGACAACTCTCGTATTAGGGATCCAGCCTCGTTATTCGAACCCGCGACTCCATGCAGATAGCTCCAATAATATGAAAGTTGTTCATGAGGTGTAAGTGAGCCCTTTTGTTTGCGGCGCAGTGCAATATTAATAGGACAGGATAATGAAAATGTCGTATAACTATGTACCTAGTTACTTCCTCTGTCTTTTTTGAAGACATCCTGCTTATGTACTGATGCGTTGGTCAGCAAAATTAGTTTAAGTAATTACATTTTTTATTAGAAAGGTCACTCTCACTTGCTTTTTTTTGTGCACATGACAACATTATATGGTTGAGTTAGCTAGTTATTATTAGTCTTCCTGAACATAACGCATGACCACACAATATTAATGAGTTATATAAACACGATGTAGTGGGTGAGAGGTGAGGAGGTGACGTCACCAGCTCTCACGTTACGTACACATAGGTGGACATGCTGCTGCAGTGCACGTCCGCGGGTCAAGGTCACAGCACGTCACCCGGCCCGGTGCAGGGCGCGCTCACTACTGCTAGTAGTACAAGTTGACACGTTATATCTGAGAGGACTCTGCTTGTAACATAACTATCATGTGCGGTGTGAATGTAGAGTGCGCGACCCTGTTGTTAATAGAGTTGTAGAACACTAATTAGTTGGTCATTAATGAACACAATGAACATGTAGTTAGTAAGAACACGTAATGTACCTCCTGGTATATGAGGTCGATCTCTGCGGCGTGCGGGGGCTTGTGCGCCGGCTCCACGGTGGCGCAGTACACGCTGCTCTCCGTGCCGCTTGACAACTGGAACCAACATGTAGGTACTCAGTCAACATTAGTGCTCATGAGATTATCTCACCCCCGCTCCAACTAACAACTGATAATCACTTAGGAAGGCAGGCAATGGTACTCGAGTTCAGTGCGAACTGAGTGTGGGTTCTAGCTACACTGGGTGTTCTGGTATGCTCCACATGTTTCGTACCAATCCTAATTGGTCGTATAAACCGCGGACTAACCTCTTTCCACTGGCAGCATCAAACTATAATTAACGGACTCCCAGAAGCAGGATTGAAGGACGTTCACAATTCACTTGTTTCCTATTTTAATGTTTGTTACCTCGAAAAATTAAGCCTTGCGTGTAAAAGTTCTTGTTTTAAAATGTATACTTCTAAGGAATCAAGATTTTATATTGAATGTAATTTCTTGTGAATTAACGATACATGAATGAAGCGTTAATATTGTCGGTAAATAACTTGAGTAGGTTTTTAAAATTACAACTAAGAAGGAAAACTTTGGAATGAAGACGACAAGAGGTGGTACACTTAGTTCGCTTCCAGGCTCTATCATGTGTGTATAGTGTTATTACAATAGTAGTTAGTATAGTGAAGTGATGTGCTGTTATTAGCGCTCTCTGCAACACTGTAGGCGACACATAACTCTCACTCTACACTACACATTGTACACTTGCTCGTGATCACCACACACACACACACACACACACAGTCGCCGGCCGGTGTTTGTTTATAGTTAAGCGTGATCTCACGAGGTCCTGAGTGAGTTCCTGATAAGACACAGATAGCAGTAGATCAGCACCAGCCGAGTGTACTCACTTGTCGCAGCTCCGCGAGCCGGTCCTTGCTCCTCATGTCGTCGCCGCGCCACGCTCAGGTGTCACAGCTCCGTGTAGCAGCAGGCACACAGACACACGCGCGCGGGAGGTGCACTCGCCGCGCTATCTAATCGCGCACTGATAACGCTCAGATACCGCGCGCCGCACGCACACTACAGCGCACAGTTAAGGTCACTACACTCGGCGCATCATTCACATTTACTAAATGACACAACAGTAACTAGTTCGTCCTGCTTC
Organism: Schrankia costaestrigalis; assembly: GCA_905475405.1. NCBI lineage: Eukaryota > Metazoa > Arthropoda > Insecta > Lepidoptera > Erebidae > Schrankia > Schrankia costaestrigalis. The sequence goes on from FR997833.1 coordinate 122,855, forward strand.
ATGTACGCTTGTATTATTGTACTCGTTTATACAAACTGTACGAGGTAGTCTCGTCTAGCGAGTGAGGTGTGAACATGTGTAACAGTGGCGTGTCTACTGTTTGTGGTGCAGATTAGCGCGCGAGCACGTGCGCGCGAGGCGGCTCGGACCTCTCCCTCGCGCCGCAGTGAATGTGCACACACATTGTGTTACTACATCGCATCGTAGAGACATACATCACTCACTATATTGCTGAGTTGTCAACTCGTCAGACACGAGGCGCTACTAGCTTCATTACCCAAGTGTGCTGACCACCTGCATACCTACCTAGTGCTCTGACTGATCGTTTAGAAAGTAACTAACGATAAGAAAAGTATGGTTCGGTAGGTAGGGGTACACTAACGTATTATTATATACTACTTGTAATGTAAGCTATAACTTATGACATAAAGAAAGAAAGAAAGAAAGAAAATTATTTATTTGCACACAACATACACAGTACATTCCACACAGATTGTACTTAATTAAAAAAAACTTAATTTTTTAAATAAAAACATTAGGAGACAATTTGTGATTTTATAGGCTCGATCGGGTATTGTGCAGCAAAAAGGCAACAGCTCAGCATAATGCTGCAAATAGGTTTTCGCAGCGCTGATTTTCAGCTGAAGCCGTGGGCCCCCAGGAGGCACTTCACGCATTTCAGAGAGTGAAATTTATAAAATACAGGAAATCAATAAGTATCTTACACAATATAACAATTCAGCAATTCAAGATATTATGTCAGTATAGTGTTAGTGATAGTAGGTATAATGTCAGTTAGCTTTGTTAGTATCAAATATCTGCATTAATAATAATATTTACTTATTCGTTACAGTGTGTTCATTAGTAAGTAATTTAAAATTGATAAAAAATAAATAACAATAATAAATAATTATGCATACAATAAATTCAAGATGTCAGCGATGGTTCATAAATATCTGTGCAATAGTCAGTGTTTCATTGCACCTAAGATCAAACAATACACTGATTTTTTTCAAATTAAATCTGTAGTAGAGGTGTATAAAATAAGCATATAGTGCATACCATACTAGACGCACACTTTTTGTTTACTAAGCAGTAAGCTCTTTAGATGCCTTCTAAAACAATATAGACTGTTTAGATTTCGTATCGGTGGAGGCAGGTCATTCCAGCATTTACTGGCACTATATTTAAAGCTGCCTCGGAAGGCAGTAGTCCTATGTTCAGGTATACGTAAAGGGCATGTAATTGATCTCTTGGGAAACTTACTATGCTCACTAATCCATACAAATCTGTCATAAAGATGCTTAGGTTTTTTATTGCGAATTACACCAAACAGTAACGTCGCAAGATGGAAGTACCTTCTGTGACTCATTTTCAGAACATCATTTTCGTTCAGGAAAGGAGTAACATGATGTCTAGGTGGTATGTCATAACAGAAACGAGCACATGCATTTTGAACTCGTTGAATTAGATTACCCGTCTTCGCTAATAGTCTCGGCCCATAGGCAGTGTCCATATAGTTAAATTTAGATAAGACCACTGATTCCACCAGCTGCTCTCTTAAACTCACACTTAGGTGCGGACGGATCTTATATAAGACTTTTAGGCGATAAAAACAGTTCCTGACCACTTCCGCTATATGTTTTTCAAAACGCAACCTATCATCCATCAAAAGTCCCAAGTTACGTGCTTCAGACACACGTTCGAGACTTTTTCCACTAACACAAATTGGTGCATTGAAATCAATTATTAACTTACGCTGATTTTCAGAACCCAAAACCATATATTTACTCTTCTGTGCATTCAGTATTAAAGAGTTGCGATTTGCCCACTCATACACATTAGCAAGATCTTTATTAATTAAGTCTACCGCCATTCCAGTATCAGAAGAAGGGAAGGAATAGTAAACCTGTATATCATCTGCGTAAATATGGTATTTGCAATGCTTGATTACGTTTACAATGTCGGCAGTGTACAGAATAAATAAGAGTGGTCCAAGTACAGACCCCTGTGGTACGCCTCTGTCTATAGTTAGAGTGGAAGATCTCGTCACTGTGCCATCTGCATTATGCACCTCTACATATTGTCTTCGGTCGCTCAAGTACGATTCAAACCACCAAATTACACTAGTATCAAAACCATAGTACGAAAGCTTGGAAAGCAGCAGCGAGATATTGAGACAGTCAAATGCCCTCGAGAAGTCAAGAAGGACTAGCACTGTACCCTTTCCATTGTCTTGTGCCTCCAATATACCGCTCATAACATCCAATACTGCAGTAGCAGTGCTGCGATTTTTTCTGAAGCCTGACTGAGTATCAGGCAGGATGTTTTCCGTTTCGAGGTATTCAGCTAACTCGTATTTAATACGAGTACATAAGTACTCGTATTAAATAAACATAATACTGTATGCAATTATCGTTTTCTTAACGTTATGTGCACCATTGAGCTGTCTAACATTGGGCCAGTATGTTTGTACTTACATACTTGTAAATAGGTAGAGTCTTGCTTGACAACCTAATTATTAAAACAAGTTAATAACTTTAATTATATTCTAATACAAATAAATAGGTTCGTAATCTAGCCCCCTACCCTCGCCAGTCAGGTCTCGGACTGCCGCATCAGGGATAGTGCTCCGTGCTCCGTGTCACAGTGTTATTTACACACATGAAGTTAACGGAGACAAAATAAATACAAACCTGCCCGAGATTCAAAACCGCGACCTCATACATGACAGCTCAAGCATGTCAGATACTAGACTAGGCCCATGAGAGTAGACTACTTATGAAAAACTGAAACGCATGTCGGTGACGGTCATTGTCTTGTAGGACTACCCAGACATGTTGCGCGTGCAAGAGACCTTCCTACAGGCATTAGAACCGGACTCTGCAATCTCATTGTAAGTACAACACGGTGCGTAACGCACTTCCATCTACGAGGTATTCTCATTTATTACAAACGTTCGCTACACTACGAACACTATTCTCAGGTGATCACAACAGTAGCGTTTGCTGTTATTTACCAATACAAGTGCATTTATCATGGTTTATAATCATGCAAGAATATAAATAAAATGACACAAGCACATATTTTATAAGCTCTTGAACTATTAAGTTAAAATACATACATAAAATATAGTGTGCTACATGGGCACATATCTAAATACCTAAAATTAAAACACACCTAACATTAAAATGTCTAAGTACAAAATATCTAAAATTAAAATACCTACTTAAGCCTAAATGATGCCGTGGCATTTAGAGGGATTTTATCGCACGACATTGTTCATTTTAAAGCATAGCAATTTACATCGTATTTCTGTGACAGTACGGTTGAATGTCCATTAGTAAAAATTAAAATCCCTTGCCATGCCGTCCCGGTCTGCGTAGGCCTTTAATGGTTGTTTCACCAGCTAAACTCAAAATACTAAAAGTTTAAAAACTTGAACTTAATGCCTAGTTATTCTATACATATCCTAGGCAAAGTATAAAATAGATTAAATATTTCATACATTGCCTAACTGACCCCGGTATTCTATACATTGCCTAGGTATTGTATAGAATACCTGCATTATACACATTGCCTATAACATATATATTTTGAATTAAGCCATTTTAAACCTGACATTACGCCATGGTTTAGTGTTAAAACCGATTTTGTCAAATTTCAAAAACAGTGGTTTTGTGACGTAATAAACCGTGTTTTATAGTTAGACCGTATTTTGTAATAAGGCCGTAAGTATTTTGAATTTAGGTATTTCTTATGTAGGTATTATAATTTTAGGTATTTTGAACGGAGGTATTTTAATTTTAGCCCTTTTTAGCTAATTTTTTACTCATAAAGGCCTCTTAAATTTTAGTCAATTGATTAGCTTAAATTCTTACGGTTTTGTTTGGTATAAGGTTGATTTTACTAATAAAAATCTCGCTAAACAGTGATTAAATTTAACAGGCGTTTATGAGTAAGGGAGCTGGTGTTTTAATTTTAGGTATTTAGATGTGATCCCGTGCTTCATATTTAAACTAGGGTCCTGCCGTTTGGCAAAAAACGTTTCGTCAAATTTCACTTCCCAAAAAATTTATCGCAAACTTTCATTTTCCAAAAAAATTTTTAGCAAATTTTCGTTTCGCATTTTATTTACTTGGTCAAATATTCATTTGGCAAATTTTTACTTGCTCAAATTTTATTTAGTCAAATATACATTTAGCAAATGCTTTATTTTGTCAAAAATATATTCCTTAAGGAAGTTCGTTTAAATTTGATTTAAATTTAATATTTCGATTTAAGTTTAAATTTAATATAAAAATTTTAAAAAAAATAAGTTAAATAAGATAAATTAAATAAAAAAATTAATATTTAAATTAAATTAAGTTATTTAAATTTAATATTTTATTTTGAAAATATTAAATTTAAATAACTTAGGTGAAAAATTTAGGTTAGATTAGAACTGCTAGAATAGTAGATTAGGTTAGGTTTGAATTGTGACCCCAACAGAGCGCGAGCCGAGCGAGCGAAGCGAGCGTGCCTCGGCAGCGGCCGGCGAAGCGCCAGAATTAATTTTTATTGTCAGTGCAAATTAGACCAAGTTTTTAATGGAGTGAATTTAGACTCAGTAAATCATAATGATATATAATATTTTGGAATAAATATATTTGCCAAATCATATTTGGTAAAATGAAACATTGCTATGTAATTATTTGCTAAACAAGAATTTGCTAAAAATAGTTTTGCTATCTGTAAAATTGCGAAAAGATGGTTTTGCCAAATGTTTTTTTGCCAAATGAAAATTTGGGAAACAAACTTTGGTAAGTGTCACTTTGGGAAACGTTTTTTGCCAAACGTCAGTAATCCATTTAAACTGTGTGAATAATGACCCCAGTGAATAATGCTAACTACAATATTCAAAAACAAAAAACATACATGAATGTAACCGCGGAGGTATTTTCAATATTTTACTTAGTAAAATAATGATCTTATTGAATATAACCTCAAGAATACAAAGCTATCTTCGATAATATACAATAATATTCGTAAACTTATTGTTTGCGTCTCCATCTGTGTTTTAGTAACAACACTACTACAGTAACATTCATTTGTTCACGGTGAGTGAATGTCACTCGCGCCAGTTCACCTAGATGGCGCTATTTAAACTTTTATTTTGACTCAGTTACTGTACGGTGACTTTTGACAGTTAATTTGAGCCACAAAGGAATTTGAGGTAAAAATATCATAATAGTGTAAAATGGGGTGAATTGTAAGTGACGGGGTGAATGAAAACTGAATATAATATTCACTACTTAATTGTAATATTTTTTTAAAATTTTGTCATTTAGGGGTCCATATTAGCTTATATAAAATTCAAAGTCATATTTTTGGTCTTACTAACGCTTTGTGTTCATAATAATCACTCTTCATAATTTTGTTCTTCATAATATTTTTATTCATAAATTTTTATTACTACCAACGTAGCTCATAACCGTTAGTGATCATAATATTTTTATTCATACTGTTTGTACCAAGAAACGTTTACATTCATAATTTTCCTTTTCAGAACTTTTTTCTTCATAACAATCAATGATCATATTGCTTTAATTAATAATTTCATTGTTTAGAATAGCTTAGAATTTTTAGTGTAAAGAATTTAAATCTGGCGCTTCGGCGGCCGCTGTGCATTGGTGGTCACAGTTCTAACCTAACCTAACCTACAGAAGTTGAAGCATGTCGTTTCTGGTAGCGACTTGATTTTTAGTTGAGTCGCATTTATATGGATGTAATATACCTACACTTAGAATAAAGAAAAAATACACTTAAATATTCGTCTCAATTCGTCGTATAGGCAACATCTTTGTTAATTTGCTCCGTACATATTAAACTAAAACAGTGGTAAAAAGTTATCGTTTTTGTTAAAATCATACACAAGTGAAAAGTGCACAGTGCAAGGATTCCAGTGGTATATGTGTCTTGTAATAATTCGCCGTGGTTCGTGAGTAGTGAACAAAAATACTATTTAAACTGGTGGATACAATTTATACTGACTTTACTAGCGCATTTGATAAGGTCAATCATGCCATTCTCATAACAAAACTTAAAAGCTTCAGTATCAATACATCATTACTGGATTGGTTCAGTTCTTATTTAGCAGAGAGACCTCAAATAGTGGTAGTAGCTGGATACGAATCTAGGGTGTATTTTGCGCAATCGGGAGTTCCTCAAGGATCGCACTTAGGACCAATTTTGTTCTTAGTTTTTATGAATGATATTACCAATAACTTAAAGTACAGCACTGCCTCTCTTTTCGCTGACGACCTCAAAATATTCAGAATTATAAACGACGCATCTGATGTAGAACTGTTGCAAAGGGATCTCAATAGTATTAAACTCTGGTGTGATACTAATGGCATGACGTTGAACCCCAAAAAATGCTTCCACATGCGTTTCACTAAAAAAATCAACGCCATAGACTCGAGTTATGTTTTGGATGGTGCAGTTTTGTCTAGGGTTAACGAGATTAAAGACCTGGGAGTATCCATGGATCCTCAACTTAAATTTACATCTCACGTGGATACCATTGTAAAAAAAGCAGCTCAAATGCTGGGGTTTCTTAAACGGAATTTGCAGGGATTTCAGCATACACGAACACGTATAATTCTATATAATAGTCTTGTACGCAGCAGACTTGAATTTGCTTCGGTTGCTTGGAACCCCTCGTACAGTAATTCTTCCCAGAGGGTTGAGGGTATACAGCGTGCATTTACAAGAGATCTAGCATATATCTCCTCGGGAATTTATCACAAAGTGCCTTACGATATGCGACTGTCGTTCTTTGAGATGTCCTCTTTAAAGAAACGTCGGACAATCATAGATTTGCAATTCTTACATAAAATTCTTAGCCACAAAATTACATGTCCTGACCTTCTTTCTTCTATTAGCTTGAACGTACCAAGTCGATACCCTAGGAAGGCAATAACTAAAACTTTTGTTCCGCCTACTGCTCGCACCAACCTAGGTCTTCATTATCCCCTGGCCAGAATTTGTAATACTTACAACTGTCATAATGCGAAGTATGATTTGGATATATTTAACACCTCGGAAACCAAGTTTCAATCAGAATTGCTGAAACTGCTCGATTAAAAAATGTGTTCATTAAGTTTATTCTACTTATTTTAATTTATTTTATTCTATTCTATTTTATTTAATGTTAGCTTTATATTTTAGTATTGTATTATGTCACATACGTTGTATCTGGATTTTGTGTTGTGTCCTATTTTTGTTTCTAAATTTAAAATTATCATTTGTTTTTTAAATGTACCTAATGTAAAATGTTGCCTATTATAAAGAAGAATGCTGTGTACACTTTTAATAGGCAAACATACCTAATATTGTGTTTATGTAAGTTTTATTGTGTAAATTTGTGTGTATTGCTGTAAGTGTGCCATACTTTAAATAAATAAATAATAAAGATGTATATGTTACGGTAAATGTGATTAATTGAAAATTATTATTAATTACCGGTTATTATTAATAATAACCACAAGTTTTGGTAAATGTGATTAATCGATCGAAATTTATTACTTTTAGTAGTAATTATTAATAATTCACGACACATATTGGTAAAAGTGACAAAATAAATAAAAACCCAATGTTTTTTGACCAACAGATATTTTTTTTTTCATAAATTAAGAATGTGGCGCTCGCATTTCACTGTACCTAGTGTAGCAAACCAATGGGGCGCAAAACACTTGACCGATTTTGAAGTTTTCGATCAAAAGATCATTTGGTTAGGTTATGTTAGAACTGTGACATCCAACGCGCGGGCCTTTGAACGTTGGGTTTTTATTTATTTTATCACTTTTACCAATATGTGTCGTGAATATGAAGAATGATCATTATGACTTTAAATGATGAGAAACATTTTCGGAGTTCCGATGATATGAGTTGAAATGTTATGTAAGAAGAAGCGCTCCCGTAATTTAGCTTTTAGTAAAATGTAAATGATACAAAATAATAAAATCCATGATAAATGATATCTTGTTGGTTAATATTTAACACTGAATAAATTTATTAAGCTATTGTAGTTATTCTTTCTATCCCATTAGAATTATTAATTTTTACTTTTTTACTACTTTTAGGTGCATAGTAAATGAAGATTTTAAAAATAATGTAAACCTTGAAACCCCTGGTAAACACAGGCAAGGCCGACAAAAGAAACTGAGATGGATACGAGGAAGAACCGTATTTCTTTACTTTGATTTTGTACTGCAATCAACACTTTTGACAGCTTTGTTTCCAAGTTTGTTTTCAATTTCTGACGTGTTGAGCGCTGCGGTCGTTATCTGTCCGCCGCCACTACTCGCTTTGCATATATTTGATTTGAAAATGCAGAGTAACGTTTCTACGCAAAATGAACAGAATACCGAAATAATTAAATGTAACACACTAAAACCCAAGGTCTACGACGGAAAGTACACATTAATAAGAGTAGTCTATATAAAAATGTTAATCGATAAATCTTCCAGTTATTGTAACCCTTAACTAATAAGGTTTATTACATTAGTAGAAAACTACTAGATTATATATTTGCGTCCGTCTGTATGTCACAGTCATCCTCCATACTTACTGTTAACAGTTTAAGATATCTTGTAGGGTGTTGTAATGTTTCTCTGATTTACATGAGGATGGCTACAGTAAAGTTTACAGTCCGGACATAGTTAGGTTTGCTGATGTAGGATTACTAATTAGAAGTCAATTATAAACCCAATTGCGCTGTGTAGTGGTCACGTTAGAACACATACCGCCACCTTCCTCCCGTGAGACCTATCCTTAATCACTGATAAATAATGGGTTAACACTTTGAAATGAGTAACTTGATAGATAGCTACACCAATGCGTCAGGTTTCTTGGATCACTGGAACACCGGACAGGTAACGGTTTAAGGGTAAATGAGTAACTTGATACATAGCTACACCAATGCGTCAGGTTTCTTGGATCACTGGAACACCGGACAGGTAACGGTTTAAGGGTAAATGAGTAACTTGATACATAGCTACACCAATGCGTCAGGTTTCTTGGATCACTGGAACACCGGACAGGTAACGGTTTAAGGGTAAATGAGTAACTTGATACATAGCTACACCAATGCGTCAGGTTTCTTGGATCACTGGAACACCGGACAGGTAACGGTTTAAGGGTAAATGAGTAACTTGATACATAGCTACACCAATGCGTCAGGTTTCTTGGATCACTGGAACACCGGACAGGTAACGGTTTAAGGGTAAATGAGTAACTTGATACATAGCTACACCAATGCGTCAGGTTTCTTGGATCACTGGAACACCGGACAGGTAACGGTTTAAGGGTAAATGAGTAACTTGATACATAGCTACACCAATGCGTCAGGTTTCTTGGATCACTGGAACACCGGACAGGTAACGGTTTAAGGGTAAATGAGTAACTTGATACATAGCTACACCAATGCGTCAGGTTTCTTGGATCACTGGAACACCGGACAGGTAACGGTTTAAGGGTAAATAAAACACTTGTCATAATGTCTATCATGTTTTATTGTAACATATAGATAGTTTTCTACACATCCACCTTACATACGCGTCGCGTGGTGCGCTAACTGATATGAGCTCTGAACAGCGACATTCGCTCCTCGGACATAAATAAAATTCACGTAATAATATATAAACTTAGAGATAGAGCGGCGCGGCTCGCACGCACATACATCTATATACACGCTAACCAACTATAGTCTGTACAGTACCGTCACTATTTACAACGAGAGGATATGTGTGAGCGGGGATATGTGTCAGTCCCGCGGCGGCGCGCGCGTCAGCAGCGCCAGCGGCTGCAGCGCGGCGGCGTGCAGGTGCGGCAGCGCGTGCGGCAGCGAGTGCGGCAGCGAGTGCGGCACGTGCGGCAGCGGCGCCTCGCCCGCCGGCGGGTTGATGCGCTTCTCCTTCTGCCGCCGGTTGCAGAACCACACGCGCACCACCTCCTTCTCCATGCAGAGCGCGTCCGCGAGCGCCGCGATCTCCTCCGAGGTGGGCTTCGGGTTGTGCAGGAAGGACTTCTCGAGCGCGACGCGCACGCCCGACTCGATGGACGTGCGCTTCTTGCGGCGGCGCCCGACGGCCTCCGCGAGGCCGGCCCCCAGCGCGGCCCCACCCCCCGCGCCGCCGCCGCCGCCCGCCAGCGACGAGTCCGCGTCCTCGAGCCACTTCTGCAGCAGCGGCTTTAGCTTGCACATGTTCTTGAAGCTGAGGTTGAGAGCTTCGAACCGCGATATTGTCGTCTGCGAGAAGTCGTTCCCGTACAGTTTGCCCATCGCCAGCCCCACGTCACCCTGAGTGAAGCCTGCAAAAGAACAACTGTCATCAGATACGCTTCGTTACTAGAGGGTCGTGAACTATCGAGGAATGTTATCACGTGTACTGACCGAGCTTGATCCGCCGTTGCTTGAACGTTTTGGCGAAGTGTTCTAACTCCTCGAGGTCGGCGGTGTCGTCCGCGGTGGGCTCGAGCGCGCGCGGCTTGTGCGCGTGCGCGTGTAGCGGCGTGTGCGCGTGCGCGTGCGTGTGCGTGTGCGTGTGGTGCGGGGAGCGCGCGCGCCCCGAGCCCGGCGTGTGCGGGGTGAGGAACGCGCCCGCGCCCGGGGGGGTGCGCCGCGGGGAGGGCGATCTGCCGTCTGAAACAAATGAAAACATTCCTATTAATGTCAACCGTATAAGAAGTCCTAAAATGTCCTTTTTATTCATGGGTGTCCTAAAAGCGCTTAAGCGAGATTTAAAACCATAATGCCAACCCTAAAGCTCAACACAAACCCTATTCCAATGCAGCACCCATAGGTAGCCGGCGTGGGACCAGTATGTTAAAAGTTCCAACTCTCCACTACCTCAACAGAAACCCGACAAGGGGTGTTAAAGAGATTGTGAGAATGATTATTATCAGTCATATAAGTGGCACAATGGTCTCTCGATGATTTTCCAGCATGAGAGTCGGAGCGATCAGTCGTGGTCTCTCAAATTGGGCGAGATCTTTTACCGCCAATAATAGCTGCTATGCTCGCGGATGAAGCTGGCTGGTAGTGTGATCGATTCCTCTCGAACGAGGCGATGGCGACGCCGCGGCAACAGCTCCGACACCTCAACCAGGGTTCGCTAGCGGTTTCAGTATAGGGCTGCACCGTTGTTGAAATCCCGATATATTTAGGCCCTAGTGTCAATGATTATTACAAGTCATTAGAGTATGCGGGCTGCCAACAAGGCCCCGTTTGACGAGCCTTAGGTTTCGGATGATGCAATCGCGTTCCCGAAACATCTCTGGAACACCCGGAAATTTTAGTCGGTAAACCAGTCTGGAAGTGCGACATCACCTGCTCGTGCAACAAGTATAAAATATGGTCTCCATGGAAAAAAAGCGGCACAATGGTTGAGCACTTGAACGCTTTACAGAGATGTCGGGTGAGTTTTATGAGTAATGCAGTGTTGCTGAGCCGTGCTCACTCGTTGATGGGAGAGGCGTAGTGTAGTGGTGTAGGTACGTACCTGTGGTGGAGGGCGGGAGGTTGCCGGCGCGCGCCTGCAGCTGCTGCAGCTGCTGCGCCGCCGCCTGCGCCACCGCCTGCTGGACCTGCAACATATCGTGTCGCCTACTTACTCTACTATTTAACTACAAGTTATTAAGTTATACTTGGCCCAGTTTTAGTACATTAATAAACTTAGTTTCCTAATTAAAAACTCATCAAGTGTTGGTTGGACTACTAATATAATTTATACGTGGTGCCAATTTAAAGTATTTTAAAAATAAGAGAATAAGTGAGTGAATTTCGTATAAATGTATGAAACACAATATAATGTGGTAGTGGTGTAGTGTAGTGGTGGTGTAATGGTGGTGTAGGTACCTGCGTGTGCAGCAGCAGCGAGTGCGCGCCGTGCTGCGTGAGCAGGAGGTGCTGCAGCTGCGCCAGCGCGTTGCCCGCGCCCGCCGCGCTCTACAACACAACGTACCTTACACTTATGCACTGTTATTGCCTTTTGTTATCTAAACACAATAATATTAAATATGCCTCAAATTACTTATATTAAATTAGTATAAAGTAATACTTACGAATACCGCGGCGGTGGCAGCAGCCGCGCTGGCCGCGGGGTGTGAGGGGTGCGAGGGGTGCGCGGGGTGCGGCAGGGGCGCGGAGGGGGCGCGCGGGGGGGACGGTGGCCGCTCGTCACCACTAATCTCACCTTCACCACTCGCTGAACCATCTGCACATGAAACAATAACATAGTTTGTTAATAAGCATTCGCAACAGTCAACTCCAGATAGCACACTCTACACTAACACTACTTGAGTCATAGCTTACATGAAATTTAAGTTTGTGAAAAAATTAATGTTGGTGTTTTTGTAATATTAAGAGTTAGAGGTTGGTGATGTGATGGAGCGCGTCACACACCTAACAGCGTAACGTAGTAACATTACCTTTTGTAGAATCTAATAATATCTCAGTATGAGTTCCGCTTAATACATAGTAGGTATCGTAACTTCTACATTTTGATACGTACAGTAAAAATGGCATACGAAACAGAACTTCTAACGAAATACACAAAACAACCAAAAAATCCTTTGGAAACCAATCAATCGAATTTCACACAGAAAAACTAATACAAATGAATCTCCACAAAATACAGTTAATGATTGCAATATATTCTTCGCGTCAATAAAACAAAATTATGTTAAAATATATTGAAAGATCTCAAGATATTTTGGCACAAAACGTTTCAAACTATTCTAATCCTACTGATAATAAAGAAATATAAGGTATAATAATGACTCCTAAAGTTGATAGGGCTTCAGGTCTCGATGGTGTCCCCAACTTTTTGATTAGAAAAATTAAACAACATATTACAACCGTAATTAAGCAAAGTCTAGCTACCGAGATTATCCCAGAAGACTAGAAGACTGCTGTCGCAGTGCCAATCCACAAAAGAGGAGAACCCAACGTACCAAACAACTATCGGCCTATCTAACTGCTCCCTGTTTTCTTAAAAATATTATAAAAAGTAGTCACCAGACATTCCTACCTGAATGACCTGAACAAATTACCACTAGACAGCGCAAAGACCATTTGTTATGCGGATGACACGTCAATAATATTTCATGGCACTACCAAGGAAAACTGTTTACAAAGCAGAACAAGGAATTGCGATCATAGCAAAAGGGCTGACAACCTGATGACAAAACTAAATTTACATGTTTTCACAAAACTAGTGCCTCCTCGCCCACGATCACTCCGACAATCCAAATACACATTTGTGACCGTAATCGAAGTTCAAATGCAAAATGTAACTGCAAGGAAGCTAGGAAGTGCTACGTGCTAGTTCAAAGGACAACGTCAATTAAAATATCTAGGCTTTATTATACAAGAAGCTAAACTATATGGTGTGGAGCGGTACATCTGCATCACATCTGCTACAGTTAGAAAGGGCACAAAGGTCGATCCTAAAAATAATGCTGAAATAGTCTATCAGTTCCCTACAATGACTCGCTACAAGCTAAGCTACTAAGCATACGAGGATTACACGTACCACGTGCAATTGCCGCGTGGTGGCAATATTTGCCGAACAAAAAAACCCGCCTGCATTGAGCTTGTTCCACGAATATTCCATAACAAAATGTTAGAATACAGTAAAGAGCAACAAACAAAGTATAACTTATTTAAACTGTAGTACGTATGTCTCGGCCCGTGTCACTGTGTGTTTGTACGGTATAGCAAAGGTACGAGGTGCGTTAGTGAGCATGTTGACATGTGATCATATGTTGTACCTACATGATGTATGGTGGCTACGTGCACACACAGCCCCGTGTGTGGGGGAGGTCCGGATATTACATGTAAATATACGTCGCGCGCCATACGTCACGTGAGCGACGACAGCTCCCTCCCAGACACACTTATTTACATACTAATACGAACCCGATCAGCTCCGAGATACACAGAACGTAATCAGATACATATCTATCACATATTATACAGAAACATTCACTTGTATCGGCAAACAATACATTTACTACAACGATTGTCCTCATCTATAAACTTGTCGCGCTACATTGTTTATAACATTACTACCATACAACATAACTTAGTAGATATGCTTCACTAAACTTAAGTACTCTCTATAAATCATTAGGGAATATTCTAATTATTATCAGTATCAGAACGGAACCTCGTAGTAATGTCAACCATGGGACTAAGATTTAATATAAAGATCATAAAATTATATTATTTAGTTAGGAAGTAGGTACACTAAATAGCGATGATTGCTGGTGAACAATCTGTAGGTAGGTACACACGCGCGGCACTATTGTACAAATGTATAAAGGTAATACAATTAGGTGTCGACACCCTTCTGATAATATCTGCGTGTACATTTATAATAATATATTATTGTATAATAGAGTAGATAGCACACGCCGTCTTACATGTAGTGGTGGTGCGTCTTGCGCGAGGGCATGTGAGAAGGGGTTGAGACGTGCGTGCGCGTGCGCAACACAGGGACGTAAAGGGGTGAGTGAAGGTGCGCGCGTGACAAACTGTCGGTTAAGTGTAGGCACGGCACGTGAGAGTGAGAGTGACGTCACCTGTCGCGTCTGTTACTGGTAGCTATTACACTAATTAGTTCCTGAATCTTCAGTCTTGAGACTACCTGAACAACTTTTACTTTGTGTAACATTAGTTGACATGTTCCTTAATATTAGGACTGGCTTAGACAGACAAGTATCCATAAACTTCTACGCACGGGATTACATGTCGTTTAGTTCATACAAGTCAATGTATGCATAAACAGTAATGAATATTTTATTGTTACATTTATGTATAATAAATGTAACAATAAAATATTTTGATCAACTTTCATCGATTCATGTAGAGCTTGTTACCGTAGTGAGAGAGAGAGAGAGAGAGAGAGATAGTTACATGTAGTTGATACGAGGAGGAAGTTATATTTTTAAATAATCTTTAGAAAAATGGAGCAAAATAGCTGAGAGATTATTAGTTACTCTAGTCTAAGAGTAACTAAAGAAGTGTAAAGTATTCTTTATACACTTTTGTGTAATCTAAAGTAGTGACGCTTATTTGTAAATGTAGAGGAGGTAGACATAGTGTACTTTGTATTTATTCTGTGTTGAAGGGGACGAGTACAGTCAGTCAGTAAATATCGTCGACAGAAGCTCGTCAGTCAGTCAAGTGTGATATAATGTCACTTATATTATATTAATCCTTGAAATGTTGAAATATCTTCATCTACGTTACTAAAACAAGTCTGCCGTGAATGTATACTTACTTCACGTTTGTCTGATAAACCTATAATATTTACGTAGCACAGGTTATATCTAGATATTAATGGTAAGACGCTCACTAGGGTATAACACTCTAACAACTAACTTAGCATCGCTTCGTTACAGATATCCATTTCATTGACACAATACATTTTCTATGTATCCCTATAGTGATTATGTCATTAATTCAAACCTACTTAATTATCCTAGGAGGCAATACGTACACTAAGTTTACACCAAACACATAACGAGTATAGTATAGTACGTAAGTATATAGTATGTACTGACCGTGGCTGGGCGGCGGCGAGGGCGACTTGATAAGCTCGCCGGACTCCTCTGGAACAACACAAACATACATTATTATTCACTATAATATAAACCTTGACTAAATACTGTACAGACAGTCAGGGTAGCGTCGTTATTGTTTATGTGGCTATCTTACACTGGGCCATGGTTTCAGATCCCTCACTTATTTATCGTTTGTGTAATGCACTAATCATTGTACGAGTCTAGTTATTTTTAATCCTTGTTAAAACTTATCTCTAGATGTAAATCTAAATAGTTTAACCGTAACGTGGCTAAGTACTGAGCAGTCCTATGTATCGCCTGCTGGTAGCTTTATATATTATGTAGTATAGATTTTAGACCAGGGAACAAACTTTGTAGGTTATTGTCCAGTACTACAAGTCACAGTTTACTTTGTTTCATTACTAACTAAATAGTTGGTTTAACTTGATATTAATCTTCAAATAATAATTACAAAATGTCTCGGTCGTTTGCTTATATTGTAAATCATCATGAGACATACTTACGAGACGAGTGCAGCATTTTCTTAGTTGTTGATAATTATCAATTATAATACAGCTAGTATCAGATCGAATATAACCTATAGTTAGAAATATCCTTAATATTTAAATAACGACAAGACATGTACTTAAAATAATATGGCACTGTGAACCTTATAAGAGCTGTATACTCGTAGTATGTACACGCAGTGAGTAGGTGCACGCACTATGTGTCAGCACACAGCACGGCACAGAGCCATGTTACTAGTTCTAATACTAATAAGTTAGTCATCTAATTTGCTTATCTTTATAATAGGTAAGGTCGCGTCGGATAATCGTGAACACGTTAACTGGATTATCCTCGCGCAACTACAACCACGTACCTATTAACGATAATTAATACGATAATACACGCACACATACATACATGTTTGAAACTTATATTATCTCATTATAACGAATATTTACTAGCTAAAGTTTTAACAAGTGACAGTGTAGTAAGGTTAATAAGGTTGTAACTAACACATTCATAAACTTAGTGTAATATACTTGATATCATTTTAATAACGCACATGACATTATAACAAGATGGTAGAGTGATGTAGTTCATAGTACAATACAAGCTTATGTGTACTGTCTGTATGTAAGTGCGCTCGTAGCGCGGCGCGTAGCGAGTGCTACGACACACGCGTGGCGCTCTACTCAGGCTGTTCCGCACAAAACATACACAAACATAACTAATAAAGTACACAGTACACTAAGTATATTTATGTGTGTGTGAGAGGTACCTGCAGGTATAATCCGCGCATAATCTGCCTCGCGCAGATCAAGAAGGATTAACGTCGACACAAATGTACATTTATTCAAATATCCGCACATTTATAAAGACGTATCCCGAGCTCGCGTAAAAACTATCTCGCAGTAAAAAACTAGAGAACGTATTGAGATGTCAGCGAAGAGTTTTTGTTAATAATGAAAAGGGTGTGGGAGTCGAACCCGTGCACTGGATTATGTTACAGACTTGTACAAATACATCAGTTGCATGCTTTTTACGTGAAATAATATTGAGTAATAATACTTAGTTGCAATATTATATAAACTATTCACTTAGTAAAAAAATATATTTACGCACATTTTCGCAGGTGCTCGAGGATCTGATAAGAAAGTGCATTTTTGTGAATTAGCAGATATAACTTATGTGTGAGATCAATAATATTTCGTAATCATTTGTATTACAATAATGTGTGTAATACAAATGGCTGGTCGACCCTGACATTAAGAAATTTACGATTTGTTACACTTATTTCTCAAGTTTTCATTTAGTTGTGCGAAGTTCTTATTACTAAATAATTTTTCACGAATGTGAATTTTACATGTTAAAACATTTATTGATCCTTTAGCTAATATAGTTGTTTCTATAATGTATAGAATGGTTGCAGTATCATACTGCAGTTACAATGCTATTCAATTATAAATAGACGTCAAGAAGAGTTGTTACGTTAGAGTTTGTTGCGCCGCTTCTTCTCTAATAGCGCTTTGGAAGCAGTGGTAAGTTCACTAAACATTAATTAATAAAATTGTAAATAAACTTAGGCTGAGTATAATGTCGACGTATAAAATTACTCAAGTATTAGGTATTTGTATAAACTCAAACTAAAAACCAGAACACTCCGTGCTTATTACAACAATTAATACGAGATTGATTTCTTTGATTGTGCCAAATATATACCGCCACACGCAATATATTACTGTTATAATATTAAAAAGCGCCAGTAATTCAATAATTTATGTTAAAATTTGCATGTTTATCCAGACAGAACATGTTGAGACAATTTTTTATTGTAACACCTTATGTAAAATAGAGCTGATATTTTATTTGTCTCAACATGTGTACACATGTTGAGACAAATAAAATATCAGCTCTATTTTTATGTTTGTTATATTTCAGGCCTACAAATAATACGGGGTACTACCTGTGCTACTACCGGTACGTTTCATCACAAATATAAATATTGTTTAGGATTCGAACCAGCGATCCTGTGCGTGAAGGTGCGCGCTGTAGCCGGTTTGTTAATATGAATATAAATTAAATACATCGCGATAATAAACAACTATGTACATATTATACATTCACATATAAACAATACACACACATAAAGTTATATTAACAACGTACTCATTATTATTGTAGTTAATTGACATTTTTGTATTATTTAATGTATTCTAAACTGTAATTATATTGGACATTGTAATTAGCTAATTATTAATAGTTATGCTAATTTATTCTACCAACTAATTATCTTTAAGATTTCTACATATTCAAATTCTATCGTTCATATAATATTCAGAATAAAAATAAACAATATTATGTTTTATAAACAACATATTATTTTACTGTAAATATTTCACTAAATTGTTATAAATTAGCCTACATCGTCATTAATAATTAATAATTATAAAGAACAAATGCGTGTCCCAAGTTAATCAATGGGCCAAGAACTTTAGTAAACAAATATTTATAATATATTGCATATTTTTAAGTAAAACTGAATAATAAAATTTGTAATTAGTATGAAACATAAGTAACTAAGAGTGTTATGTATGTACTCACGGTAGGAGGAGCAGTAGGGGCGCGTGTTTGCGCGGACGCAGGCGGAGAGCACCATGTCTGCGTGCGTGTGCGTGCACTGTGTGACGTGTGCGCCCGGCGACGTGCGGCGCGCGACTGAGCCCGCAGCGCCGCGCTACGTGCTACCTCCCCTCCCTCCCCGCGCCGCGCCGCCACCACCCCTCACCTCACCCCGATCAACCCTCAACCGTCGAATTAAAATTTTAACTTTTTTGTACGAATCCGTTTCTTTTTCCGCTCTTAGTGAATTTTTTTCGCGCGACCTCGTCATTATTTCGATTACCTGAGATGAATTTTTTTCGCTTTCGTCGAACAGATCGAGCGCGATGTGCGTTTAAAAGCTGTTTAATTTTTTTAGTAAAGGGGAGCGACGGGTTCGCTCGGCTAACCGATGCGCGAATTCCGATATCGGGTTCGATTAAAAAAATGTAGGGGTTCTGTCGTATAGCGCGTGTGCCGCTACTCGTTACTTATTATTTATACAACTAATAACAGAACAGTCTGGCGACGTCTAGCAACACGGACCTCACCACACGTCTCAGTTACAACAGCAGTCAGTTGAGAATATATTTGGAAAGTCCATTTAGTAACAATAAAAGTAATCACTCTGTGCGTGGGAGGTATTGATAGGAGATGAAAGGGCAGCTTCCTGTTTGATCTCTGTGAGATAGCGTCGTAAGCGAGGGCCGCCACAGACGCACGCACGCACAGACAGGACGCAACACACTACATACAGGTAGCTACAGTAGAGGCTGCGCTGTGCCTGTATGTGCACAGTACGTGTGGTGTGTGCCGGCTCTATCGGTAGCTCTGTGCGCTCTTTGTAATGCTAATGTGCACAAACACGCCGCCCGATATAACTTTAATTCTGGTCCGGCTACCTCCCCCCCCCTCCCCTCTCGCTCTACCCTCAGAGGTCCCGCGTGGAGGTCCACTCTCATGCATCTCTATCGCGGAATGCATTTACGTAATGTGTGCGGTGTTTGTTTAGGCGCCAACATATTGCTACTTTGAATAAGATATTCTTCTCCTTTGTGGAGTGCTCTCGACTCGTTTTAAAACTGAATAAATGTGTTTACGTTACTCTGAGATACGAGTATGTTGTTATTGCGCTCCGCAGTTTGTTTACTTCTCTACTCTACTTTATTGTATCACAGCTTCATACTACATTGTGTGAGCTTGCGGACAGTTAATAAATCTTACTATTAACTAATTGTACTAAATTATAATAATGTTTAACTGATTTAGTAGTTAACGAGTTGGATCGCTCGATCACAAGTAATCAGCGCACCTCGTTAACTAACAACGAAGGTGATGTCAACTCGTTCATCAGTCATACAAAGTGGTTGCTAATGTAGTGGAAACAGATTGCTCCTGCGAGATCTTTATGCTATCTAAACACAACAAAGTTATGTACGACCTAGTGCTCTTGAACTTGTTAGTTAACACAGTCATGTGTAGGTGAACTAGGCGTGTGCGTCACGCGGGAGTGTCCTACACGTAACGTACTGTTATCAGTACACGTAACACTCTCCTGTGTCAACATTAATACATAATCACTGGTGGTGTGTACAGTAGGGTACAGTGCGCTTGACCGCTATGTCTCGTAGCCGGCTCGTAGCGCTCGTAGAGGCCCCGCGCGTAGAGGTATGTCGCGAGTGATTTCTATATTTGTGCAGTTTGATGACGTGTCGTGACCCTCTCTCGTATTTAATTAAAGATTTGTGTAAGGGTTGCGGCCCCTCGCGTCCACTACTACTACTGTGGGACCCTCAGCGCGGCGCGGGACACTTACACAACTACATGTTTATTTAGTTAAACACGTTTACTACAAAACGTTGAGTACTGCTACAGGATGTTCACATCACAAGTGTGTCAACACGCTCTATACTGTGATACATTACTTGCTAGTGCAGTAGATGAGTGAGGAAGGTCAGGTGTAGTAACATATTGATAGAGCGCGAGTGTTCATCAGTTGTCGGGGGCGAGGGCTGCTCCGCCATCTTGTATTAGCACAGTATTTGCATTTACAATTGCGAGGCTCGTTTTACGCCGCGTTACCTCCCCCACTGAACTATGCCCTCTTTATAATCTAATGCTACAACATCTAGCGAGGAACCCTCATCGATAGATTGTCGTTGTGATTTTAGTATAGCTTCGAATGAGTTCTGTATGTAGAGTAAACGACTTGACATATCAATTTATATTAGTCACGTGAAGTGAGTCGAAGTATGGCATACACACAGTCACAGTAACAATAATAAATATTATGAGATTAGCTTTAAACAGTTTAGAGTATGTTGGGGACAGTATTCTGGATAATTTGTATAAAGTTCAGACATTCAAAAAATGCTGACCTGTTTTAAATTATTTTGATGAAAGCTTATTTTGTATCTTTATAACTATTCTAAATTCGAATTTGAAAAAGTAAATTATAAACAGAGAAAGATATTGTCCTGTAGGTACTCGTAACATTCTTATTTTAATATTCAATCATCATCACTAATTTGAATATGTGTTTATTTTAATTATTTATTTATATATTTAAGATACAAATACAATTATTTAATTAGTAGAAGTTTAAATAGCAAAAAAGACAATTAATTGTAAACTGCATTGCGGTCCGGTTGCTATGACATTTTGTTGAAACCACAGAATGCATTTGTAAGTTGTGACGTTTATTCTTTGATGTATTACTTGGTGTTTTTGCAAATATTTTTGATTATTTTGTAAAGATGAAATCATAAAATTATTGGTTCTCCACCTTTTCTGACTAAATAAATTACATATTTTGGTTTAGCAATTTATGCGTAACTTTTTAAGTATTTTTCTACATAAAGACGCCTCTTTGGAGTATTCTATAAAAAAAATTATGGGCGCTGCCACTACTCTTTAAGTTTAACAATTCATAGATTAATTTCAAATAAATGTTATTATGCGTATACTTACATACTACGGCGCTATTTAGGAGTACTGCTGAAGAGATTGGAACAAGACAAAACATGAAATCAGAGTTGTGGTCACGTTATCATGATACTGGTGAAGTGGCTGAAAGATACCTAGACGGGAAGTTGACATGAAGTTTACCTACCATGCTCGCATATCGTTTTGTACTCCAGCACTACGCCGAGGAAATGGTGGACGACGACTAGAGTGGACTTGTGAACATTTACTCTGTGAAGATAGCCTGTTATCTGTAGTTGTGTTTACAGATAAGTCCTGGTTCGCTTTTCACTTGGATTCACGTAGAGAACGTGTTCACCGAGTTCCTGGTTGTGATAGCCGTCTGCAACCAACACTACCACCAAACACCATGACGGCTGAGAAAAAGCTTAACGAGGTGCTAGTACTAATAATTTACCCCCATGGACTACAATTGGGCCAAGAATTTGAGCTCATGGACGATAACACTCGTCCACACAAAGCGAGACTGATGACGAACTGGTTGCAGGACCATGACGTATCGGTCTCATGCTGATCCACTCAATCGCCTGACCTCAAAAACATAAAACACGCTAAGGAAGGGCTTTCATTAATTTTCCTGCGAAAATTGCGACTGAAGAGTAACTTTTTTAGCATCCTAGTTGGACCTAGAACAATACGACTTTTACAATTCCGTTGGAAGGATTTGGGATTATTTACATAATTTAATATTGATTTTAAATGGTACTAGTTAAGTGTCATGTGTTGTGTGTTTATACATAGTTTATTTGTTTATTTGTTTATTTGTTTATTAGCACAACCACATCATATATATTATTACATGTACAAGAAACCTTACATTATAAATATATCTGATATATATGACAGTTACGGTATGCATAACATTTTTTTTTTATTTATAGTTCCATAGTGAAGTAGATAGAACTATGTAAGTGAGGCTGTCTCACAATGTTACAGCGAGGAGTCAACACTACCTACTGTAGAGTGCTACTCACAAGAGCGCTAACTCTCTACACTCGCATAAAAATGTTTAAAGTAGTAGTAACAACTGTAGTACTAAGCTGTTGCTGACAAAGTTTGTTTTGTATCATTAATAATATAAAATATATATAATTATATACCTAATACTTGTTGTGGCTGATATCAGCAACAAAAGTTTCCATTATTAATTGTTAATTCTAATAAAATACTATTATGACAAGAATTCTAATATAAAATGACCCTCTGTGTAAGCACGTGTAGGTACGTGTGTGAGTGTGTGCAATGTTCTCTCTCCCGTATGACTGTCATGTAGTGATTTACATACGCTTTACATCTCAGCGTCGCGTACATTATGCTAACTACACGCACACATGCACGAGTGTCGCGTATGTAAATGTATGCCGCGACGCTATTGGTCGCACCCCTTTACCTCGCGCCTCGTATGTAAATAGAGCGCGATAAAAAACTTTGTGATTTGTGTACCGCGTGCGAGGGGTTAACTAGGCGACGCGACGAGGAAGGGTTAGCGGGCACATGTCTCCGTGATATATGAGGCGACACAACGTGACGGCTTTAAATTAAACTGTGAATGATATATGAGCCCGGCACAGCACACCACGCGCTCGCTTACTGCGCACAATATACAATAACTATGCATTACGTACACAATAGCTCGTGCCAATATACATAATGTGTCGCACCACATCTAAGTAATGTACATTAGTACACAGCAACACTAAGCACTCACTGATACCTATACGTTGTAACTGAGTGACACTCAACATGTAAGTGTTCGCGCATTTGTGATGTGTTGCGATTATAAACTAACTAGTTGTAACCAGTTGTTTGTCTAATCAAGTCTTTACAGTACAACGCACAACATCTGCACTAAGCGAGATCTTACTATACTTAACAATATTTACTTCATAAATAAACTAAAATATTTGTTATAGCAAATTAGTCGAGTCTAGTGTTTAGTTATTTACGAGTTATTTTCATTTTTTTATTTTATTTTTATGTGATACAAGAGATCATCCCTCAGAGCTTTGTAAACAGATACAAAGTGAACAGTATCGTTAGTGCAGTGACGCAGTTTGTTACTCACGAAGCCGCGGGTGAAGCTACTTTATGTGTTAGTTTTAAATGTTGCTGTATCCTGCTCTTGTAGTCTAAAATAATTGTTTAATATTAAAAACGCCTCCATTGCATTATGATGCACTTTTGCCGCCGGCACTAGTTCCCGTTTTATTAGGAGTTTGCAAACACTAACATAAAATATATAACAAATAAGTAGGTATCAGTACGTATCAGCAGTTAACTAAACAAAATGCTCACTGTATCTAATTGGCCAGTTAAGTGTATGACTTGTGTGAACTAAACTTTTTTTGCAACTTTATGCTCGTACATTTATTAAACTATTTTTGTAAATTATAATGTACTTTTTAATAATCTACTAAAATAAAATAAATAAAACAGTATGAAACCAAAAATATCTATACAAAGTAATAAGTGTTAGAATGATTGTTATGGTGTATTTACGTAATAACACCGTATACCAAGCTGGTAGCAGTACGTAGCGGTGACACTGAACATTGTCTCAGGTAGAGAGAACTGTCTCAGCTCAGTGAAGCCTCTCTACAGCAGACAGCCTAATGTTCGTAACATAACTGTGGCTGTCGTGGCTTACAATATTATTGCAATTTTGTTTCATTTAATACACAAGTACTGATAATGACGCAATAAATATTGTGATTATGAACATATAAGTTTTGTATATTTTGTAGAGACGTGCGCACGTGGTCGTACGTTTTGCTTGATTCTTTAAAATGCAGGTATGTTCAACAATTAAGTTGGAATTGTGCTCTTAATAGAAAACAGTAAGTACGTTTTTAAATAGAAACGTGTAGTATAAAGAGTAACTATAATATATTTAGCGAGATGTTACAACAATGTGTGACGTAGGTAAGCAGTACGTTAACTATTCACAAGTAGTTAAGTATCACTCTCTACAGAAAGAAAGAGTTTCCTAACAAATAACACAATACTATTGAAATCGAAATCTGTGCACCGGGCGCGTGCACAGGATCCCCCCCCCCCCCCTGCCCCCGGGGCGTGTGCGCACGTCGCGGGGGAGAGCCGCGCCACGCGCCGCAACCCTTTAGCGGCTGTTAACTCTATTTAATTTAACAATAAGTAGTACCGGGGGCGACGCAGGGTGGAGGGAGGGGAGGGAGGAGGTCGCGTGCCGGCGATGCGAGGCGCCCGCATCGCGACCTGCGCTTTATATCGCGACCGAATAAACATTATAAATTGCTTTAACCACACTTTAATCACATTTAATGGTCGCCTCGTATTCATACATCAACAGTAATGGTAACGAGCTACGTCACCGACCACTATCTCTCTATACATGTATGTACAGACATACATACATGTAGTACTTATAGGTGATATTATGCACAGGTAACATAATGAACTTAAATTACCCTGAGGCTAGAAGCGTAATTACAATCTTATCATGAATATTAGTGGCGCACAAATAGGTACGAGTATAGTTGTCTACCAGCAGTGTTACAATGACACAAGTAGGAGGACGAGGCAGGCTCTTATCATGTTCATGTGAACATGCACAGTGTATATGCATGTTCACATAGACATAGTGCATGTGACAGCGAGGGGTCAGCAGATCAAAGAGGCTGCGACCTCTGCCGGAGGGCTCCTGGTGACCCTCACTACACTAAACATTGTTTGTGTTCACTCACACGAGAACATTCCACAACAGAGGACTTGTTACTCAATGTACCACTACTGCCTAGTAGCGGAAAATAAAATAACTTGGTTTATCTATGAATATTCTGCAATAGCACTTATACACATTAGTACATTGTTTAGTACAGTATTTATGTACTGTACTAAACAATGTACTAATGTACTAGCTGATGCCGGCGGCTTCACCTGCGTTGTTAACGTAGCTTACATGTTATTATACACCCTAAACTCCCTATATTCCAAATTTCATGAAAATCCATTCAGTAGTTTCTGCGTGAAACACAAACATACACTTAGTGCATTTATCGATTGATTTGTATCAGTTTCAGTTTCTTCATTTTTCAACATAATGTTACAAAAAACATTCTTTAACGAAAATATAACCAACGAATTTATATTTTAACCTTCTTTTTTAACTATTTTAAATAATTATTGAATTAACTGACTCCCCCTTTTCCTTTTTTATAATTTGGGTAACAACATCGGGCATAAACAATGCTAAAATCGTCATTATCGCAATTTTGCTGTTGTCCGATGAGGAATCATAGCTATGTAGCTATGAAAAGGAATTCCTCATCGGACTATGTAGTCCATCATCAGATCACTGTGATTTTATGGGACTACATTGAAAGCTAACCCTATCCAATAAAGAAAAAAATATCAAAATCGGACCGCACTGTAAAAAGTTATGCGTGTTCATACAAAAAAAAAACATACGTGTCATTGATAACTTCCTCCGTTTTATTCGTCGCCGTCGGTTAAAAATAACACATTATTGACGTCAGTTTAAATCTACTTAGTCTAAGTTTACATATTAAAAGTTTTTCAAACTTTACCACCGCTTCCAAGGCGCTAGTAGAGAAGAAGCGGCATAACTCTATAGCAGCATTTTTTAGACGTCTCTATAATTTTACAACAATTTTGTAGCTGTAATAAAGTGCTGCAGCCATGCCTTCATGATAACAATAATGCTACATACATCTTGTTGCTAAATACAATGTCACACATGCCTACTTGTGTTTGTGATCACAAACATGGCTTGGGATGGAATAATATGCATTTACTATGTAAACTGCACAGATCTATCTGGAATAAGCTAATATCTGCAATAAGCTAATATCTATAGAAACTTCTTTGCGATGTAAAAATAGAATTTAGTATTTATGTGTTTTAAATATTATAGATTGTGATGTTTATAGCAAAAAAAATAAGGTTATGTTATGATTAGAGATTTAGGTTTTCGGACAAGTTATGAGACATGAATTTAGGGCTAGTTACCATTCGGACAAATTAATGTTAACTTTTGGAGGCGGCCTATGTCCAGCAGTGGGCGTCTATAGGCTGATATGATGATGATGATGATGATGATGATGATGATGATGATGATGATGATGAATGATGATGATGATGATGATGAATGATGATGATGATGAATGATGATGATGATGATGATGATGATGATGATGATGATGATGATGATGATGATGATGATGATGATGATGATGATGATGATGAATGATGATGATGATGATGATGATGATGAATGATGATGATGATGATGATGATGATGATGATGATGATGATGATGATGATGATGATGATGATGATGATGATGATGATGATGATGATGAATGATGATGATGATGATGATGATGATGATGATGATGATGATGATGAATGATGATGATGATGAATGATGATGATGAATGATGATTCAGACAAAAAGTGTTATGACACGCTAGATTATGGATAAAACAATTATGAGACAAAATAGATAAACATTTTGAATACATTAAATAGCATGTTTTAAATAATACTTAAAATATTGTATTTATATGGTACTTATTTATTGAACAAGGTATGCCCTGTGGGTGGATACCCTAGAGATCATTTGAAGGAATTAACTAAACTGTAATGTTAGTTTTAAATGTAAGTATTTCACTAATATGTGTGTAGAGACACAAAGTGCTGAGCAGGCATTAACATAAGCCACCTACCAGGTACAGTTAAGTTACGTAAAATTAAACGTAGGTACTACGCTACTAGGTTTGTGTTTATAAATTATAATGATCTATGAATAAGTATAATATCCCCCTGTTGGTATATCTATGAGAGAGAAAGTAATGTTATGTAGATAAACATTTATATCTTCTTGTATTCCTCGTCGCGCGTGGTGTGTGTGAGGCGACAGCATCACGCTGTGATATCATACCCGGTGTGATGTCGGTTGATCATGGCGCTCATTAACGGTGTGACGTTATACTATCATACAAAGCGTGAACACGTAGCGCGACACACACTCGCGCGCACGTGTGCGCCGCGGGGCGAGGGGGAGGGGGGGCTGGGTACATGCGCGCGCGCACAATGGATACTTGCGCGAAGGGTTGCATTGTGTCGCGGCTCACCCTTCACCGTTTCACTTTTCACGTTCGCGCGGAACAGATTGCGGCAGTTTTTTATTAATTTCCGTTGCGCAGGTAGGACGTGTGAGGGGTGAGGCGCGAGGGGGGAGGGGCGAGGCGGCGGCGCGGGGCGTTTTTTACCGAGGTCCCGCCCCCCGGCACCGGCTCGTTTGCATACGCGCGACCTCCTCCGTCCTCTCGCACCGCACTCACACACACATACACACTGGCACTCTGTCTACACACAACGCAATAGACACTATAAGATTGCAATATATCTACATACAAGAACGTTAATATAAATGATCGCACTCATTCAACGTTATAATGACACCGAGAGTACGAGAGGGCAGGTGCTAGTACATGAACTGATTCAGCAACAACACTCTGATACATTCTCAAGTACTGTAATAGTTTCATATTATCGTTACACAAACACAAAGCTCGAGGTCTCGCGTGCGCGTATGTCAAGTTAACTAGCTGACTGTTATAATTATGTCATTGTATACAACCAGTAAGAGAGTAAGAGTAAGAGTTTTACTACATTATAACTAATATTTACAGTTGTCTTATACAGGGTGTTTGGTACATCGTTTGCCAAATTGAAATAGCTGATAGAAGAGGTCATTACCCGTCTTTCCTCACTACTCTAGCCGGTTTTAACCTCAACATATTTTAGATATCGATGTAAAGCTATTTTTAAAAGAAAACCCAATATTTACCATGAACATTTAAATTTAAAAAAAAATTCCTTCCGTGAGTCCTCATAATAATGTTATGTTTTAAAGTTTAATACTAGGAGCATCAAATAAATTCATAATAGCTCACATAAAACGTCAACTTTTCGTTTATTGACTTATTATAACTATAGAGACAGGTAAAATTTAAAGATATGATCAACTTCACAGTACAATAAAAAAATAAATAAAAGAGAGAAAGTTCTTCCATTTTCTGAATAAATGCCTTACTTTATCCTCTTTCCATTGGTATACAACATGTTATAAAATAGTAAATAGTTTTTCTACAAAACATGTGTAATACATAATTCGAAGTAAAGAAAACACGTTTGATGCATAACATTTATCGTAATTATTGACGCTATAGTAAATGATGAATTTTTTTTTCTTTTATTATATTAAAATTAACTCTAATGTGATAAGGTAGACACACTGCAGTGACAAAAAAAGCTAAAGTAACTAGGTAAGTACGCTAGAATGAATCAATTATAGCAATTATAGCTAGTAAATTTACCTTTCCTTATTCATCAAACGTGTTTTCTTTACTTCGAATTATGTATTACACATGTTTTGTAGAAAAACTATTTACTATTTTATAACATGTTGTATACCAATGGAAAGAGGATAAAGTAAGGCATTTATTCAGAAAATGGAAGAACTTTCTCTCTTTTATTTATTTTTTTATTGTACTGTGAAGTTGATCATATCTTTAAATTTTACCTGTCTCTATAGTTATAATAAGTCAATAAACGAAAAGTTGACGTTTTATGTGAGCTATTATGAATTTATTTGATGCTCCTAGTATTAAACTTTAAAACATAACATAATTATGAGGACTCACGGAAGGAATTTTTTTTTAAATTTAAATGTTCATGGTAAATATTGGGTTTTCTTTTAAAAATAGCTTTACATCGATATCTAAAATATGTTGAGGTTAAAACCGGCTAGAGTAGTGAGGAAAGACGGGTAATGACCTCTTCTATCAGCTATTTCAATTTGGCAAACGATGTACCAAACACCCTGTATATATGACGTAGATAGAGTTAAAACATAGCTTTGCATATTTATGTCGCTCTCTTTCGTCAATAGTGACTGGTTTATTAATTATTCTGTCAGAATACTTAACAGGGCTTAAGAAGACCATTAAACAATCATGTCCTGCAACCAAAGCTTCTTCTTTTGCTGATGTAGTAAAAAGGGTACAAATGATTATATTCGACCCAGTAACCTAAGCTCTGTAGCCGTGTATCCTCTCGACATAAAGACCACAAGTGAAGACACCAAAGCAATGGTTCAGAAACTTATCAGCCCTGAACAACTGAAACTGCACGTGCGGGGAGTAAGGAAGACCAAAAACGGGGGTGTTATCATTAATACAGAGACCAAAACAGACGCAGACAAACTGAGTTTTATTTAAGCTATAATTTAAGACCAAGTTAATTGAATAAATGAATTGAATTGTTTATTAAAATATTAAGAATTATATTTCATTCAATTTCACAATATCACACATTATATCTCTAAGCACGCGTATATATGTTACGGGCAACGAGATTAACTGGGCATTATTACTATGGACCGGTCTTTATTAATAATGCCCAATAACGATGGCCAAAGTGATAAATTTATCACTTAGACCGGCCCTTATTAATAATGGCCGACGGCCCGTGGTCCATGTAATAAGTTAGTGTTTGAGATAGCTTAAAAAAAAGCTAAAACCTAAAATTAATCCAAAAGTCAGAAACAGTTGGTTAGGTTAGGTTAGCATGGCGACCACAAGAAACATTTAAGTAAAATGTTTATTTTTTAACTACTATGTCCAATAGTTTATTTTTTGTTAACTTTTCATGAAAATTTTGTAAGTTTTATTTCATTTAATAAACTAAAAAACCTACAGTTCACCTATTTTATTACTTTGCCCAAGATAGGGTGGGCATTATTCATAATGGCCGGGAAAAGTAATTAATTATGCTGTCCGGTCATTATTAATAGTGCCCGGACTTATCAAATTGCCCGTAACATATATATTATGTACAGAGACACATGCACATCGATATTGATTACTCTTAATTATTTAATTGTTAACAAAGTTAATAATTTAGAATCCTTCCATAAATTGCGATATTCACAAGTTTTGAAAACTATATTAATAGAGTGCTTTTGGCCTTCTTGTTTTAGTGTTGTTGATTTTCAAACAATTTATAAAAGACCATCGCTGATCCTATTACTATATTAACTATTTTACATAATCCTAATCCAACAATCCCCTGCAGTCTGTCACAAGTAATGACGCGACCACCTCACTGTTGTATAGTATATATTTAAATAAACTCTACTTTGTTATTTTGTACTCTATATAAAGTTAAAACATACAAACACAAGCTTTTTATAAGGTTATCGCGCCGAAACTAGTTATCATTTAATTTGAACACAATATTAAATAGCATTTACAAGAATACGAATTGAGTTGAATTACCTATGTAAAGAACTTTGTTGTAACTATATATTTGTTTATTGTATTCATATAATCTCTGAAGGTAATCATACGAAGGAACCATGTCACATCTACATCTAAAATAAGTCGAATTAATGTTGAATGCATTAGTAGGGGCAAAAACTTGTACAATTTATAAAATAATGTCTAATGCTATTAGTTTACGAAATTATTCTCTGAACACAATTTGTGCATGAATTCATAAGTACTGGCATAATAATGGCGTAGTGTGCGTTCTTAGCTATTAGGTGTACGTTATGCAGATGCAGAACAAGAGCAGTAGGTAGCTGTGTGGTGAGCGGTGGCGAGGTGTGGTGAGGGGTTGCGTCGTCGTGTAGACTGTGTCACTGTGTGATTGCTAACGATCGTTTTGTGTTAACTGCAGCTGATTCCGCACTTTTTTCCCTAAAAACCGTTATTTTACAAATAAATCTCACCCTTCCAAGTTTGTAATTTCAATATCCCGTCGAACAATGAGTACGTTAGCATCGCGTATTTTTTATAATCGGTGATTTTTTAAAAATGTGGGGTAATGCATTTTTTATAATAAAACGTCGTACCAACGGAGACGTTATTCCTTCCCACGGCCGGGAAATGGGTCACCCATTGTTCCGCTCCGCGATTTTGTGCTAAAAAAGAGATTTCGCGTCTGAGCGGGACCTGTCGCCTCCCCCCCCCGGCCCCGCGCACAACCCCTCTGACACACATTTTTAGGGTAAAAAATGTAAAAATGACGTCGCAGCTTGCGATCGAGTTTTCTCAGAAGGAGGCGGTTTTTTATGTTTTAATAAATGTGCTCGCTGGTTGTAGTACACGGGGTATGTAGTACACGGGGCGCGAGAAGCTGAAGGGTTGCAGTACGCTGTTGCGCGGTGGGACATCTGTCGCGACAACTATTACTACATCACTAATAAATTTTGAACGTCGCCTTAGGGCTCCGCAAACGTACCGGGGACAGGGAGCGGGGGCGGCCAGGGCAATAAAATGATTAGGTAAACAAAACGAAGGCTGCGGGCTGTGTACCGTGCCGGGCGAGAGGGACGCGCGGCGCGGCAGGGTGGGGAGGGGATCGGGGGGGAGTCAGAGGGCCGAGATTACCTCCGTTTTAACGCGCGAAAGATTTCAAAGGCGGGCGGCCACTTCACAAATAATCCATCAACATCTCGTCGCGAGGCCCTTTAAAAGGCCACTCGGGCTGGACGAGGGCGCAAATTCGATTCCGTTCAAGATTGGAGTGCATATTCACGTAACGAGGTTTGTTCCCTCTCGGCGAGGTATTGTGCGTCACGTGGCACTAGTGGACACAGGTACCTCGCAGGTGCACAACACGTACACTACACTACACGAGCTTGTAGCGCTATCTATAATGTACTAACTGTTATGATAGACTTCTTGTAATTTGTACGATGTCGTACAACTGCTTGAGTTATACTGTTATGTATTAGTATTTAGTGCATCTATAGTAGGTACTCGTTTATGTACTAACAGACTAGAAATACATATCGGATAGCTCTATCACCCAATGTTCTAACACGGGTAGTACAGTACTCTAGTTATTATTGCGTGAGGAGAGGAGCTGATGATCAGGGCTAGTTAGTTGTTGGTACATCAAGCTGGACTCTATCACTACGAAGGGTCTAAAGAGAACATTCGGCATAACGACTGGCCTCACAGTGGTCCGAAACAAAATGTAACATGCACAATATTGCACAACTAGTAGTCATAATAAATATTAACATAGAAATATAAGACATAACGAATTAACTAATACTCATGCAAAATACTGTAAAGTATGTACTTAGTTGAAATATGTTTATAAGTTGATGATAATACCTACGAGTTAACTGTAATGATAGAGCAACTACGTATTTATTTTATATCTTTGTATTGAACAATATGCACAACAGACATTTATTTGTAGAAACAATAGTTAGAGTTGTACTACGAGTATACAATATCTCAGATTAGGATCCCGTTTATTCCTTCGTGTTCATGAGACTTTTAAATACTTGTGTTAACAAGCTTGTTCTCGAATAGTAAATGATAACTTAGTATTGTTGTCTTTATTATGCCAAACAATAATAAAAATAATATAGAAAAAGCAAAAATATAATAAAATGAAGAGGGTAAAGATCTGTAGTATTTAATGAAGTCATGAATGAATAACATAGTGCAGTAAGCATCGCGCTAGACAATGGTGTAGGTGAGGTAGGTACGAGTGTACACCTGCGCCGCGCCGACATCAATCATTCTCTACTTTATTATCCGTCATACAAATTATTGAAAACTCCATGCATATCGTATTACTTAGCGCTAACTGTACGCTGAGACATCCCTCCCTGCCTCCCCCCTCCCACCTCGCGAGTGCACACCTCATGTGTGTATAATTACAGCACTCTCGACTCTACTGCATGATACCAGACACACGTATCTATGCTTAGGAGTACATTATACACTATCGTAATTTACTTTACAAAGCTCTACTTTACATACAACTTACATATAGTGTTACATAGTGACAGATATAATATCTATTTAGAGATATAATGTTATAATAAAATGTTAACACTTAATATATTTTTATGTTGTGTAATCTGTCTCCAGCATCACGTCATCTTCATAAGATGTTGTAATGTGTAACTGAAGTAATTCAGCATATTGTAAGTACACAATAGTGATAGAAATAATATAGGTATGAGTACTGTTTATTACATTTGTATGTGAGAAGCGTGTCTTCATCAGTGCAGGAGTCTCGTGCTGGTTATGGAATTTAACAAGATGATTTAATGATGAAGGTGGAACTTTGTGATGAGTAAACAGTTACTGTTTACTTTGTTTGTTAGTAGATATTATCTAGCTTGGATTACCACGTGATGAACGAGTTGAACTAAGTCACAATGATCAAGAAGTAATGACCGAGTATTCACAACTTATTCTAATAATAATAAGTAAGTATACTTTACATTTGTTATGAACAATAGAACTTTGATTTCGATTAAGATAATCCGGCGGCACTCTCACTAGCGGGACTGTACTCGAGGGGCTGCAGGGGGAGGCGGGGGATGGTGCTTATACAGTCAGATATTATGATACAAATAATTGTTTATTGTTATTTTAACAACAAACACTATTTATGTGTTTTTCAGTTTTTGTTAAATCAAAAAATCCTATTGATTTTTGATACATTGGCGCCAAATGGGACGAAAGAAAAAATGAGGTCTGTGAAATCCTACTGAATTATTTACTGAATATAATGGAACGGTCTAAAAGAAGAAGACTGTAAGTAAATATTTTCACCCGTGTATTGCGACAAGCAAAGTAGTAAGGCGAATTTCATTCATTTCATTCATTCACTGTGACACAAACCTGTGTTTATACATATTTACCTAAAACTGAGCTGGGCACAAGAGAAGGTTAAAAATGCAATATTATCTCGAACACGGAAACAGGAATACAACTCGAGACCTCTACATAAATACCAGTGGCGAAGGGTGGATTTTTATAAAAGGGAAGCCGAAGATTCCGTGGACTTTCGTTCTACTTTATATTACTATTATTCTGTAGTTCATAGGTATTCGTAGGCGCCCCAAAGTGCGCCGGCGTTTCTTATATTTATAATTTAATTTCACGATGTTTTATCACACAACACATTATTATGGATAGACAATATAATCTAACACTATTAACGTGTCCCTTATAACAACAAACTATTAAATTTGCTGATAAATAATACAAACAAGTACTTACAAAAATATTCCATAGGATCCCAACGCACTACGACAAAAATAAAGTCAACCAATGCATAACACATAATACACAATCATAAATAATTAAACATACAAATTTTACTACTTTAAAGTACGTAGTACATAATTACCTCAATGACTTTTAACAAGAAAGCGAATTTTATAACCTATTTGCAGAAAATAAATAATTCTGTTTTTTCTTCTAATGGTCCTATCGTTTACCGATGATTCTGCCAAAGTCAAGATGGAGAGAATAAAAAAATAAAAACAAATAAATATAATTAAAAGCTGAAAATTCAGAAGAAAGACTGATTTCTATCAGATTTAAATATTTTTTTTTTAAATCTCATTTATTTAAAGATAGCCATACATCGTATAGATTTAAATAATTGATAAAAACAAAAAGGAATGTCAATGGCAAATTAAGTACTTAACGTAAAATGAAATGAAACTGCGTTACAATTGGTCGGTCCACTGGTTGCAATAGTGCTTTCTCGCTCTCGCAATGTTGTAGTTGTATCTTTTATCCTTGTCATAAGCCGGTGGCCATCGGCTTATTATGGTACCTTATATCGACGAAGACAAAGTGTCACGTGGCCGTACGATTTCCGTACGTATTGTTGTACTGGATTCCTAATTTCGCGACCGGCTTACCGCGCCCCGCGCATGCGCGCTTTAGGTACTCTCTGACTGACCCATAACAAGTGGTTAGTTGACAACCTTTAATTACTAGATGGCGTTATGAGTACGTAAATAATCATATTGAAAATTATTATTACTATAATTTTGTATTATTATTGCGATTTACGTAAGAGAATACTTTTTTGTTTTATATTATTTTGTATTGAGTGGATGTTGCATCATTGATTTATAATTGATTAATAGACAATGCTAAGCGGTTTTTGCAAAGGTAAGCCGGTAGGAATCGAGTTATATGGACACTTCGCCACTAATAAATACCCATCAACTACAAATAAATACATTACAGAGGTCGTCGTACTAAATTGACATTTTTAGAAATTAATTCTAGGTCTTAGAATCCTAAAACTACTATTACACTTAGATACTTGTAAGTAACATATTTACTGTATACTAATCTAGGTATTTTTGTGAATAATCTAAGCGTAATAGTAGTTTGGTGTGTATAACAAAACAACGAGAGCAGACCAAATTACAAGAAAGAGGAGGTGAGGGGAAGTTATCGTGCCCGGCGCTGACAATGCGCCAGCCGGCGAACAGTAATCGAATCATAATCGTTAATCGCACGAGCTCGAATAATCGGGCCGCGGCCGTCGACCGCGATTATTAATCGAGAGAGGCTCCACGGGACGAGACGCCGGGGCGCGGGGGAGCGAGGCGAGGGGGGGGGGGTGTAGCGGTCACGAGCGAGCCTCGAATGATCAACATTCGAGATTTGAATACTAGATAATTAATATCGCTTTATTAGCGATGGAAATATCGATTTATGAAGATATAATCCGCTTTGTGCGCGGCCGCCGCAGCGCACCGCGCACGCGCACACGCGCTCTATCAATAACTGTCGCGGGCCCGGCCGAGCTGCGGCCTGCTGTGCCTACACTGGTCAGCTGAGGTGCACGTAACACTAACGTAATGAGTGAACACTAAGTGTCAGTCGTACTCTACAGCTGTACGGTGACGAGGCAGTTTCTACTTAAAGGCTAATGTAAAGCTCTGTCTGAGATAGTGATCAGCGCGCGCCACCGTCTGTTGTCTGTACTCCTCCACCTACATACCTACCTACATACATGCAAGTGTCGCACCTTCTCGGACTGTTGTCATACTGCATGTATGTAAGTATAGCTCGAGTACAATGTGGCATCAATAGAAAGTATAAGACACTTGGCTATTGCTTTCTTCTCATCACTGGCTATATTTGTACAGTATGTACGTGACACTGTTTTACAATAATACAATATAAGTTAATAGCATTGAATTATAAAAATGTTTCCAAGGGTTATGGCTTCAATGTCATGGATGTTGTTACTATAGTTTAAAATTATACATGAGGCGCCTAAATTGAGAACTAAATGTTGGTGTAATGTAATGTGGTAAATACTTGTGCGATCTATCCTCATGTAACTGTAAATGTTAATCACTAGATAGATATAATACTTGTCGCGATGTTAGAGTGAACAACCAATAGGTACGTTATCAACAATGGTGTCTCGTACATCAGTCAGGTAGCACAAGCGCGGCGCGTGTCGCTGTACACAAAGAGCGCGTATTGTACGCAGCGTACTATAATAAGTTATCTTAATTTATTAATCAGCGCGGGGTCAATGTACACTTACCCCCCACCCTGCACCTCGCAAGATAATACACTTTTATCTTGACGTCAAAGTTTAAAATTCATGTTATAAGTTGCGCATACGCATCGTGCACTTTTGTAACGATACATAGAGTGAGAGAAAAAAGCAGAAGCTAAATGACCAAGCTCTACTCAGCCGTTACTTGCAGTATAACATGTTGAAATTAATTGAATATTGTAAGTATACTTATTGTATCGTAGGCAAGTAAGTATTGGCCTCTGCAACTAACTCAGTATATAATAAGATATGTTTTAATATTGATATAACTACAAAAAGTATTATTAGTATTATTTAGTACTAGCTTCCGCCTGCGGCTTCGCCCGCGTCACATTAGTTTTTGTCAATCAGAATCAGAATTTGTTGTGAGTGAGAGAGAAGTTAATGTGAGTTTGAGTTTGTAGTTCCCGTTCCGAATCCGTACAGTTCGAATTTCGGGAATTCCGTTTGTAGAAAAAGCATACGTACCAAGATTTATTCAAGATTTATTTGTCTTATCTTCAATTCAACCCCTATTTCACCCCCACACTGGTAAAAGTTTAAAAAAAAATTATTATTTTTTTCTTAATAAAAAGAAGCCTATGTTCTTTCTCAGGGTCTAAAGATTGTCTGTACCAAATATCATCGAAATCCGTTCAGCCGTTTAGGCGTGAAAGAGTAACAGACAGACAGACAGACAGACAGAGTTACTTTCGCATTTATAATATTAGTATGGATTTATTGAACAATGAATAAACGTCTCAAGTAATCTCACTCTAGTGCACATTTGTATATCTAGATAGCTATACTTCTTTCATATTTATTTATTAGTAACACATAGCTAATTAAATTAGAAAATTATAAAAGAGCGGCAATTTATACTTAAGCTCAAATACTTATAATGTTTAGTAAATCTATAGCAATTATAGAATAATAATCACAAAAAAGATTCTGAGAAATAGTTTTCTGTGAAAATGAAGAGAAGGTAACGATAGAAAATTATAATAATGATGTAAACAATATAATAATACGTAGGACTACACACACATACAGCACACACTTTCTGATCAGACTATACTTGAATATAATACTTATAAGTAAGAAGTGTTATACACTATTCCACTAGTTGTTATGGTGTACCGTGTACGTGTTTATTTAGTTCCCATTTAACAATCCGTACCGTTCTTGTAAGAAACCAATTATAATTATCTTGTTGGTGTTTAATGTGATTATACGAAGAGTATGTATGACATACACAATATAAAACAGTTTATTCTTTACGTCTTCAGCGACAGTACAAAGCGTGTAGAGAACATAACTATGAATGACGACGGTAGTACCAGAGTGAGCGCGTTGATATCGTTTGTTGCGCGTGCGCATCTCTCACACACAGAGCACTACAATCATCTTATAGTAAAGCTCATTGCGTAACTACAAGTACCTACATCTAGACATATGTAACTGAGTGAATAGCAACAAATAAGTTATTCTTATAAAACTGACTCTGCGCACCGGCGACAACAACAACATAACATTAATGTATTGTAATATTATTAAATGGTTATTGTAGAAACAGAACACGTTTTAATGTATTTGACATAATGTTAATGTTAGTACAGACTGTGAGTGCAGTACGAGTAGGTACAGTGTGATTGCGCTGCGGTAGTGGAGGCGACGCGACGCATACAACACGATGGTAATTAGCTGCGCTCAGATAACACTCGCGCTCCACACAATACACAACTGAGCTGCCCACTAATGAACGTGTCTGTCTGTCTGTGCCGACACACGCGCGAGGAGGAGTCGCGCGGAGGCGTTGTTTGTTTGTTTATCACACCGTCATTACATTTAATTAGCGCTCTCCTCACTCCTACTGTAATCACCGCTATACACTCGCGCACACACACCGCCGCTAGGGGAAAAAACACACCAGCTTGTGTGTCCACTACACTGAGACGCGCTAATCTGAGCCTTGTCACAACTCACACAGTGACTAATATCGCTCGAGAGTGATGATTAGTGTTATGAGAAGCGATTGTTTAGGTGAAACAATGGCGCGGATTAGGTCTCAGCGTGATTTGAATGTGTATTGCGAGCGAGTAATTATAGTCGCGTCGTTATAACAGACACGTGTCAACATATCCACTAGCACCGCCCCGCGGCGTCGCTCCACCGCTGCACTCTGTACAGTGCTGAGCGCGCTGGGCGCTGGCGGGAGACAAGCACTTGTAGGTACGTCCAGGTGTCGTAACATAAGTGTAGCGTCGGCGCCTACATCACACCGCATGTGTACCTCCATGTAGGTATATTGTACTGTATGTGTACTCTAGGTACGAGTACGTTATATTGTGTACTAGATGTATCATGCTAGATGACATAGAGACAGAAAATAGTTAATGAGAGTAACACTAAAATTTTCAATATACTTTTCAACTTATCGAAACGATTTTTTTGATGTTTTACTTTTTTATTTTATATTTTATATGAATACAGATTTAAATGCCTTTTTCTTAATGAAAAAGCCATAAAGATATAAATCTCATTTAATTTTCAAATAATACAAACAACGGCCACAAATACAGGAACGAAGCATATGTTAATACAGTGTAGCGGTGAGGGATAATAACAGCATGTGACCTATGACCTCTCACGCCATGCCTTACACTTACATATTGTAGAATGTATGTTATGTTTAGGGTTAAATAATAATAGATGTTAAATGATAAGAAATGTTAAGTTTTAGGTAAGTACACGTATATTGCACGTATTACAATGATTGAATGATAAAGGAGCGAGGGAGCACGCGCGACGATACTCGAAGCGTTTGATTTGCGTACTGATTAATGTATGACTAATTATATTGAAGTAGAGTAAATTGATGAGTTGCTAAAATTATAATAAACTAGGTATATGATGTATGTTTCACCGTACACATATATTATACAAATTACTAAAGAAAAATGCTGCCAAACAATTGAACGTAACAGAATGTATGTGCGAGTGCTGTCTCAGTCCGACACACAGTCACAGACACAGTCGCACAAGTGAGGAACATTATCGACACAATCTGTACTACGAGTGTACGAGTACATAGATAATGAACTGGTTTATGTTTTAGACAACATTATGCGTTACGATGACTAATTGTTCACAAGGTCACACAACGTTGTTGAGATGTATCAATGTAACATGTAATCTTATTAGAATCTCACGTCACATAATAATACTAACATGTACATTTATATTAATAGTGTAAGTAAT
The DNA here is from genome assembly GCA_905475405.1 of Schrankia costaestrigalis. NCBI lineage: Eukaryota > Metazoa > Arthropoda > Insecta > Lepidoptera > Erebidae > Schrankia > Schrankia costaestrigalis. Next base: position 163,235 of record FR997833.1, read on the forward strand.
GTGTAAGTAGTGCAGTAATGTGTCTCCGGTAGCGGGTACGGTACCCGGGCAGGTTCCCACGCCGAGCCGGCGGCGGCGCTCCACATTAAATCAAATGACCAACAAATTGCTCCAGTTCTGGGAAGAGTGCGCCCTGTGACGTCACCTCAACACACCTCTCACACACACACACACACATACGTTCAATAATTGTTATAATTGTATGAGGGCCGAAGGAGAGGGCGCTTGTTGAGCTAATACATATATTTAACTGCAACGAATGTCGCAAGTGCTAATAACGAACAAATATCAGTATGTATGGTAAACCATGTCAAGTGTAGATATTGTAGTGTCATTTTAATATATTTTCCTTAACACAGATGAGATAATTAAGTTACGAAAAAGTCAGTCTAGAATTCGTCGGTGAGTGTATATTGATAATATCGAACGAATAATTGTTATACGCATGTATGTATGTTGTTGCGCGGTGTCGTGGGTGACCTCTGCGGCTCACGTCACTCGTCGGCGGATTGTGCTCACGTGCGAGCGAGCAGACGGACAGGAGTCCTCCCGCAGAGGGAACATTTACAATTCAGATCAGCAGAGTAAACATGCGGAGTGGAATGTGCTCCGACCCTCCTTGTGCGCACTTTATCCTACTAGAATATGCTTTAATGTTTTCTTATTGGAATTATAACTAATTTTCTTATCAGACATACAAGTGTACAAGATCTACTGATTCTTATACAAGAGCACACTGTTGTATGTAGGTGTAGGTGGTGTTGCTTCTTAAAGTTTATATTTCTATAGTTCTAATTGTAACTTCTAAGATTGTAATTGATTGTAATTGTTGTGTTTATGTGTAAAAAGTCAAATAGTGATAATAATATGAAGACGGCGTCCAAATGTCAAGATGCAATAAAGAATTACTTATAATAAAGTTTTTTTTGTATAACTCTACTGTCTATAGTATTTTGTTCGTCTACTTTTATCGGCAGATTAATTGATTATACTTCTGTGTAAAGAATTATGTTAGAGTTAGGTTGTGTATCAATAGAGGGCAGCACGTGTATATGTAGTGTGTTCTGACGTCAGAGGCGCGACATACAGAGCGGAACAGCTCATTACTGCTCGCTGGATAATTGAAAATAGCGAGCTCATTATAATATTTACACTATTATTTATACATACTATTAATTCTCACTATAATACTACTTTAATATTATAACTAATTATATATCTGACAATTAAATCTGCTGCAGAGTCTGCTTGCCTCCCGTTGTGCATCGTCGACATGGCCGGGGTAAGTATTAACATAATATAGGATAGTGCGTAGATGGATTAGCTCAGCACTATGTGCAGTGAGGCGCTCACACACACACACACACACGCGCGTTAGGCGACACCATGGCAACAGGTATTGTAGTGTGTGGAGCGACACTGTGAGCGTGTAGTTAGGTGTAAGAGTGAGCTAATGAGCATAGTTGAGCACGCGTTACATCACTAATGAGCAGCGCCGCGCTGTCACTCACATGCGCACATCACAACACGCGTATCATCTGTACGACTGCACACAGATCACTACGCACTCATATACATATTGAATGAGCGAACAACACACAATCACACAACTACACTGTGCGTCTACCGCCACTATACTATGTATCTATTCATTATTATTTTGCACATTAAGTATACTTAGTACAATATGATAAAACCCATAAAATCTCGTAACAGTTTTCATAATTATTATTAACTCTTATCTCGCTCGAGACATAAGTAAAGAAAGGTTAAGTTTTCTTCCGTCACTGGAGCGCGACATTAATATCGCCTCTGTAAGAGTTTAACCCAATGTAAGTTTAAAGTAACTAAATTGTTTTAAATAAGATATTATTCAATAAGATAAGTTGTCATATCAATCATGTGTCGTGTTCGTGTAAGTTTAATACAAGTGCAGTTAGTAGGTGTTGTCCCCGGGGTCACATAAGCCTGCGCTATGTTTACGAGCTGCGCCCGAGGTGCCAGCCTGCCTGCTAACTTATAACCTTGCTAACATTAACTGTTTCCCACATCATATTTTAGTCATGGAAGCTACCTTCAACTTTACCTACCTACTAAGTACTACAAGGTTACTTGGTCTGCTAACACTACTGCTGTCCAGGGTTATTGGAATTTGTACACCTCACGCAGTGTGTGTTCGTATTTGACATCATTAGATTACGTTTATGTAAGGAATTCATATTGATTGATGCGACACAACTGTCACTTAATAATAAACTATAAATGATTATTATCAAATAATTAGTATGAGCTTCAGCAATTGTTTCCTCTATAAGTTTATTCAGTGTTTGTTGTACTACGTGCGAGTGTACAGTAGGCCGTGACCCCAGGCCCACGCCCACGCGGTGGAAACGTCTCGTTGTTTACCCCACGCGCATACCGCCGCGATGAGCTCGGTATGTTCGGTAAATGAGGAGCTTCCTCCCGACGAGCGCGCCCCTGGCTTTACGTCTATGAGTGAGTTATAGTCTACTGTCAGCGCACGCAACGACCGGGAAGCGAACTTACGAGCACACGCACACGCGACCTCACTCACTAGATACTATCATTACTGTCTCTTACGTACGATACTGGCGCTTACAAGGTGTACTATTTAATGTTAATGAGTTATTTAGAATAATATTCCGAATACATAAGTTTATAGAGGTAAAAGAATGGCTATCTAGTGCTGGACAAACAATAAATATATTCACTCTCTCATCTACTTATAGTTTCCCCGCGCTTATATATTGCCTATTATTGGAATGTACTTATACTTACATTATGAAGTACAGAAATATGAACAATATCTACGGTATGAAGCATAACGACAGATTAAACGCACTTGTGATAAATACTATAATGATAACAAATAAGTAACATCTACATCAACATGTGTGGCGCATCACAGTGAGGCGCTGTATCATGGTATCATACAAGAATGTTAGTGATCAGTGGCAGGCGGGAGGTGGCGGTCGACCTTGACCCTGCGCGGCGGGGCAGGTGCACTGCGCACGCGCACGCGCCACGCAAATATCAACACATGTCACTCACCCCCCTGCGCACTGCCTCAGTTACGTGTACCGTTACTCTCTCTATACGTTACATTCAGACTAGTTATCCTAACTAACTATACGTTAAACAAAGGGGTAGCTTTCTTACTGCGAACCTTATTTTTATTATTTCCTCAAGAGATGGACTTCTTACCAAACCGCCTGCAGAAACGGGAATAACTAACCAGACTAAACTTGATTCTTCTTCCTGAACACATTGATAGGTGTAGGGCTTCAGTAGTTTGTGAAGTAAGGCGTATGTGATATCAGTGAACTTTTCTGGGCGCTTAGTTATCCGACTGTGATAACGTCTAATACGTATAAGGTAGTGAGCTAAATGATAGTTTCGTTTAGTATCACACGTAGTCACGACAAACTTACGAATAATACCACTTTATCTCGAGTATATTAGTTATCTTTACTAATATTATAAAGAGGTAAAGTTTGTGTGTTTGTGACGTTGTAGGGGGTGATCTCTGGATCTACTGAACTAATTTTAAAATTCTTTCGGTGTTGAATAGTCCATTTATCGGGGAGTGTCGGCTATATAGTATCACGCTATGATTAGTAGGAGTGGAGCAGTAATGAAATATGTTTAAAAAAGTGACGCGTTTTTTTCAGCGGCCTAACGAAGTGGGCGTCAGCTAGTTCAACTATAAAGAGTGTTGTGCTTTGTAAATAAATAAAGTAAGGAATGCCTCCGTCTAGTGCTACGATGTAAGTTGTAGGTAATGAAGTAGCATTTAATTAAATATAAATTGATATTTATTTTAATATTGATGCGAGACTTTTTAGGACGCAGGCTACTTATTTTATTGACGACCTCTGTGGCATAGTGGTTATATAACATGACTGCTACGCAGAGGTCTCAGGTTCGATTCCAGCTCAATGCAAATATTTGTGTGCATGAACATGATTATTTACATTGGTCTGAGTGTTTCTATGTATAATATCTATGTATTGACAAAAAAAAGTATATAAGTACTAATATCCGTAGTTCTGTTATCCATAACACAAGCAGGTTAAGCCTAGCTTACTTTGGGAACATTATTAAGAACCGTGAAGAATGTTAAAAAATATATATTAAGAACCGTGAAGTGTTATATGCACAAACGCTGGCGTGGACGTGGTGACGATGTGTCGGCGCAACATTTGTATGCGCGCAGTTATTTAGCCGGAGCGCATTACCGCGCGATTGATTCGAGCACGAAACTGATTGGTTCGCAGCCGCCACTTACCGACCATCGCACTCATAATCACATTGTGATACTGTACTGTTACCTTCGCGCCCGAGCCTTACCGATACTACACTGAGCTCGACAACGAGCTTTGTAATGGCTTTCGTAATAGCCTCCGCTCACCTGAGAGTAACGGTCACTCTCCACTCTGGACCGATCCAGATCAACCTCACTGTTACACAAACCTAATATTATTATTGTAACCACACCACATCCACAGATAAATATAACTAAACTATAACTAGGTATAGTGGGTGCGCGACATGTTTACTAAATATGAGCGGCGTATAATTAAACGTTTAAATGCGTTGTGTGCAGTAGGGCGACAGTTAATGATCGCGCTATTGTAGCGGGACCCTAACGTCCTGCAGGTGCCTGCAACGGGACCTCGCAAAGGTCACGTCCCCACCCCCACTATGCTACTATTGTTTGTGCAGCGAGCGCTACTTGCACAGCAGTGGACTGCTGATTACGTGGTAATCACGTATCAGGCTGCGTAGAACATTTAGCGGCGACTTCGCCCCCGGGCCAGCTCTAAACACAGCTCGGTCTCACTCGAGCACATGCATAGTTAAAAGTAATTCGTGTGAAAGTTCTCCGACGTTTATTGCACTTTCAAAAGGTCTATAGTTTTTTACTGGAATGTATAATGAGGGATAGTGGTGTGCTAGGGTCGCTTCCCACGTGACCACTAACTAACTATCTACACACAGACAGACAGAGTAACGGTGCGCGCACACTAACGATTGTGCGATTTTAGAATTCCGATTGTCTTCTGTTTTTTACAGTTCCTTCGCTCCTACAATAAATTAGAAAGTGTCCGCGGGCCGCGTTGTTTTGTCACTAAACTAAATGTTTTTTACAAAAATGACACAAAGATTACTTTCTCCGACACGACAATGTCTTTCATCGTTAATTTAATAAATATATAAACTGTTATACCTACTACAAAAGTCTTAAAACAAAAAAAAATTGAACAAAATTGTCCGTGCGTTAACAGTGCGAGATTATAATAGCGTGGTGCGAGTAGTGCAGAGTGCGCGGTTGCCCAGCAGTGGGCCGGGACAGGTAGTGGTAGAGAGCAGACTCACCCGGCTCCATGGTGCGTGAGGAGGCTCCGCGCGAGGACTGGCGCGCGCGCAGGGCCCGCGCCGCTCATCCCCTCCCACTCATCCCTGACCTAGACCAGTCTAGCCTCCTTACATTATTCACCCCATGATTACGGCAAAAAGTCAAATGTCAGATGTACAACTCCCTCCCTCCCTGCACCCTCCCTCGCCGTGCTCCCTGGCCGGTGTATGTAGAGCGCGAGGGTGAAGTGTAACGGTGTATGTGCGGCGGGGGTGGGTGGCGCGACCTTTACCTACAGTTAGTGTGCGCGTGCGCATGTGCCCACAGCTAACGGGCCGGCCAGGCGTGGGAACTGAACACCTTGCCCCACACAGTAGGTCCGGTACAGCCAGCTACGTACAGAGCTCACAGAACAGTACGGCTCATGCTCACACACGCGTCAAGCACCAGGAACACGGTGTAGATGTACGCGCTGATAAGTTTTTACGATGCGTCGAACGAAACGTTATCTTGTCAGATCGATGACGTCACCGGCCCGCTCCGCTCATAAACTCCACTACACACTAAATTATATTCGGAGCTAATAATATGCTAATCAGATAATTAGTCGGAGTACAAGAGCAACATGCTCCACTTGCTTACTCGACTATGTACCTATACATGTACTCGTATGTTCTCTCTACTACATGCGTGCGTACGACATCCCTCCACAACTATTCATAGTATACTATCATTTTATTACTTCGATATTTGTACATCATAGCTTGGAATTAAGAAAGTGTTAACAGATTAAACCATAAATACTATTGAGAGAATTCATAACGTAACTAACGAGCACGCCTTAGGGCGCCTTCAAATTTGCCGCTAAGTGTCGCGCGAAGGCAGCGCGACTGCAGCGCTGCGGTCGCGCTGTTTTGTAAATTCATAGAGATAAAAAACGCGCGACTGCAGCGCTACGCCCGCGCTGCGTCCCCGAATTCGTTCATCGAACGACTAGTGCTGTTTAGAATACTTTTTCTTTTTAATAGTAACACTAAGAGCAGTGTATTTTCGTCTGAGTCCATCGTAAAACTAAAACACAACACTACCATTCTCAAACCTAGCGACGGCAGCGCGACCGCAGCGCTGCAGTCGCGCTGCCTCCGCGCGACACTTAGCGGCAAATTTGAAGGCGCCCTTAATGTCTGTTTCATGCTAATTAAACAATTAATTTTAACCAAACTCTCGCCAATATCAGTGAGAACGTGTCCTACCGTACGTATGGTATCCATGGTTAAGTGAGGTGGTACCTGGCCGACCCACATGTCTCATCTACTTCCCAGAATTAACAAGGGATATTATATCGTAATGCTAAATTTACGAGCGCGCGCCGACCTACGAGCTGTTGTAGAACATACCTGATCGCAACCTAAATTATATCTTTACGTAATATGAATAAAGTTGAGAATGTAGTGGCAGTATGCAACATATTTGCATACGTAGGAATAGTTCGCGTATATTTTTTGCCAGGAAGCTTTTTGTCCGGCGCGAGAATGCGAGGTATCAATCACGAGGCAGGGGCACAAAGAGAAGCCACGACTACCTGTCCGACGTAGGGGCAGAAAAAGTGGAACCCTTGGGAACTAGACAATGGCACATTAATGTATTAGTGGCGATCTTATCGACGCGCACTGATATACGTTCTAGCGAATATACGCGAGGCTAGGTTACGTGTAATCGCTCTATATATCTTGCACTTGATAACTTATTTTCATTTCACCATTGAGCTGTCAATTGTCTCATCAAGTAGTGTAGAGCTGACACATGTATGTGTGTCTGTGTGTGTGTCTCTGTGTGTGTGTGTGTGTGTGTGTGTGTGGTAGCGCCGTTACGTATATTTATAGCTCGGGCAGTTTGTTTAACATTTAAAATAAGCGAGGAGCGTTATTATACAACGGCAAGGTGGTAGTGGCGCCATTCACGATCTTATGTCAAGTCACTTAAATTATAATAAGATAGAGCTGATATCATGGCGGTCTAATTCAGAAATATGAAAATAACACATAGATTATATCTCGTCCTCTCAGTATAAGTAATAAAATGACTAATTTAGTCAAAGAATCTATATTCGGGGAAGTAAGCAAATAATGTGATGCATTTAGGTAGAACACCAGAGATACAGTTTTACATCAGAGTATTGCAGCGGCTGTCACATGTAACTGACAGTTTAAACTTGTTTGTGATTAGTTAAGATGCAATATTGTGCACACTTTACACTTTACATATATATACAAACTTGCGACAGAAAATATAATTATACTTAAGTGAACTAAATTTGGTAACGAAACGCAAGTGCTTAGAAGAGAGTGCAGCACTTAGACATGTAGGAAGACATGAATGTATGTAGGTGACGTGAGGTAGGCTCGGTGATCTCTGCCTGTTCCCATGGGAACAAGACGTCAGCTTGTATGTATGTATGTACGAAGCTAAATGTTTGAGCGCTGCAAGTAGCCCAGTGTGTGACGCGTGGTGTACTAGCAGGGGGGTGTAGGGAGCAGCTGAACTAGGTATTAACATAAAGTACAGTTACGAGAGACAATTAACACAAATGTCAGCAACGACACTCGCGACCTACACACCACCCCCACTACACAGCTCTCGCGTGTTACAATTACAATTATATCACTTATAAAATACTAACTATAACTAACAAATAGGTAAATGAATGTACAGGATTGTTCACAACTGTGTAGAAATCTATTACGAATTTACGATTAGTTAAAACAAACAAATAAGTTAGAAGTAGATATTAAATATTATTATCTTAGAGCTTAGGATAGTTAGGAGTGCGCGCGTGTGTGTATGTGTGCGGGACTGTGCGTCTCGTTACTATCACCCCCGCACCATTAGCGTGGCGCTATTGTAATATCTCCGACAGTCTAATGCCCGTTTTGCAATAAATCTAACCCAAAAAAAAGTTATTCACGTCTCACGGCGACAAAAAGTAATGGAAATAGAAAGAAATATGCAAGAGCGATTGTTGGCAGGGAGCGCAGAAAAAACGTGGGCAGATGCGCGTGCGCAGGTAGACGGACGCATGCAAATACATAGGTGGAGAGATGCGGGGCCGCGCGTACTGTTACTGAGCCTAAACTACATGTAAATGATGACGCGCGCACAGACAGAGCGAGTGCGCGCCCCGCGCCGCGGCGACTCTCTCACCACGTACCTAACGTGGCGACACCATAACTAGACATAGTTACTGTTTTTTGGGTTCGCAGGTGAGACCGCGCCGGTAATGAGATAATACCTTATTTATTCACAGGCTATAGTTAGATAACTAGATACTGAACTGTACATGTGACCATGATGCGTGTGAACACTGAACACATTTGCCTATGAGTTAGTACCTAGCCGTACGTATGTAATATTGTAACACAATGTATCACATGCGATACACGCCCATTCATCATAACTTAGCATCTAATTACATTTATTGTTCAATATTTTCCCATCACATGATTATATAAAGATAAGCGTTGGTAGAGTACCTCCTCATCATCATCATTATATCAGCTATTTGACGTCTACGTGGACGCCACCGTGTGCGGTCCTGTGCCTCCCTCATCCATCGGTTTCCCGCCGTCCTAACTACGTAGAGTACCTTAACGCTCAACTGTAGAAAACTATAATGCCTTGGAATAATTTGTCTCAGGTTCGAAAATGCATAGAAAATGGGTCGGTTAACTTATACAGTCAGTTACAAATATATCACAATATCGTAACAAAAGTATTCGTTTGGACAATGCATAGTCGAGAGGTATACGTGAGACCAATTTAAATATTACTTGTTTACAGCTAACCCTAAATAAGTAATCAGTTTACTCCAAAAAATTTGCAAAAATAATAACTTAAATATAGTGTACTACTTGTATGAGAATGGGAACTTAGCTTACCTTTCCGTGCATCATCCATCTGCCTGAACGGCCAGCAGTGTGTCTTGAACTGCTCCGGCGACCTGCATACTCGTTTGCCGTCCATTCCTAAACAAAATTGTCAGTTATTAGGTACGACAACATTCTAATATATTATTAAATACATAACAAAATGCATCATTTAATTAGGTTACATAAATCAATTGCAGCTCTATATGGGTGGGTGTAACAAGTAATCTGTTAGTAACAAGTAATAGAGCTTATAACAAAATAAGTGAAATAAGTCTGACAACGTACCTCCCAGTCTTGTCAAGTATTTAATATAAAATATATCAAAAGTGCAGCGACGCTACAAAAGTAGATTATATTGAAAACGGTGAGTAGGTAGGTAGAGTTAATGAACAAACCATGTTCTGAGAATATTTTAACAATTTAAATGAATAACGGGCAACAATGATAATTCATAACAGAACGTAATTATAATTAGCGAGATTTGAATGTGAGTTAATATGTTGATGTGAGTAACGAACTCTTTATGCAACTACTTAATGCTCTCTCAGACATCACTCGCTCACACACACACACACACACACACAGTTAGTTACGCCTTATAAAATCAAAGCAAAGGAATCACGCGCGAATTGGCAAACAAATACTTAGTTTAATTAAATATTATTAAGTCACACAACAATAATTATGTAAATTGTGTTAAACTCAAATCTGTTCATTCAGCTGATGTCTGCGGCTTCAATGTAATTATGTTTGTGTTTAATATATTATAACTAAGTTAATTTATAATACTAGTAGGAGTAATTAGCATGTTTGAATAATTTAAATAATCCTTGAATGAATGTGTTGTATACGCATTATTATGTAAGAACAAGTAACAGTCAGTACGGTTACACATTGTATTAATCTAAACATTTATTTATAAATCAAATTGGAGTGTCCGTTTGTGACATGATATTTACGATTTTTTACTAATAGCATATCAATGTATACACGATAACAATACCGAAAATCACAATTAAAAAAATTCTGTCTGTCTGTTTATTCCGGCTAATCTCTGAAGCCGATGGACCGATTTCGATAGAACTTTCACTATTGGATTGTAAAATTTACGGCGCGTAAACTAGGCTACTTTAGATTGATATGAACATTTAGAATTCCGTAGAAAAAATAAAAATCATAAAAAATTTAGTGATACCCTGATACCTACTTATATGATTTTACTTAATGGGCTTTTAAGGGAGGTTATAAGGAGAAACTAAGTTTTCTTTTTTTAGGGTTCCGCAGAATTATTTTTACGAAATCTTGGTGGTAGGTATCTACCTACCACCAAGATTTCGTAAAAATAATTCTTAATTAATTGAAAGCTCATCTAAAAAGCCAAACATCTGTTTGGCTTTTTAGATGAGCTTTCACTGTCTTATATTAAAAGAGTAATGTTGACAACTCTTCTACAAAACCATTGCTCTAAGTAATATACACGAATCTCCAAAACTACTGTTATTGGCAGAATTGTCGACATCGGCAGCAGTCGCCATTTCATAAAAAAAAAATACAAAACCATTATAAGTAATCTGCAGAAAAAAAATAATTGTAACATTTTAGGTTTATAAACAGGGCTTTGTCAGGCAGATAGCTTATGTTTTAACGAACCACTAAGGCTTCTTTTTATTAGGTTAGGCAGAAAATAAATAGTTTTGTTTAAAATGCATTTTCACTGGCGAACATTCACAGCCCGTTGCGGCCACAGATTTAAAAACGATGGTTAACCAACTTCAGCGAGGTCATGTCATTGATCCTCCATGGGTCCTGACTGTCCTTGTAGTGAGACAGTCGTTAATTAATTAATTTATTTATTTTATTTGGGACAATAACCAGTTGTACATTGCACTTATAAGTAATACATATGAATACAAAGTAAGAGTTAACAACCAACAACATTATCCACATGTTCAGTCACGTCAAAGGGCTTCTGAATGGTTCCGCAAAAACGAAAAAAAAAGGTGAATGTGTGTATTTATCGTAAATGTTATTTTCGTGGACGAAGGTCGCGGGCAACAGCTAGTACCTATCTGATATTATTTGTATTATAATATACTAGACTTGTATCAATATCATTCGGTATGTACTATATTTAGAACTTATAGAGTGAATTGATTATAAGCTATATATCTCTGTTCCATAGTTGTTACATAATATATTTATAGGTTGATTGTTATTCATGTACAGACGGATAATTAGTCTATGTTTGTATGTCATGGATGTCTTTGTATTTATTTGTTTTGTTGAATTTTATCTATAAGTATTTTTTCATGACCCCGTGAAAAGACATAAGCTGTAAGACGTGCAGGAGAACGTGTTCACCTGTTCAGCAGCACAAGTGCAGGTATCGTGACGTCACGTCACCACACGCGCGATGGTACTTGTGCCGGGGGACGCACATGCACTCATCTACAGTATAGCTGCTGTAGTTTATAATAATCAGTAATTTGTCTTTCAACACTAAGTATTTTGAGTCTACAATTTAATTATTTATGTATTGTGGTCTTTGTATTGTTTATGTTCGGGTGACAGAATAGTGGTATGGTATAATTGAAGAAGATAAAAAAACAAGAGCGAAAATATGTTTTATTAGTAACAAGGTAGAATCACATATCAGTAACCCTAGCGTAACGTGTTATTTCATCCTAAAAGTTTTATTGTTATACACAAAAAAACTTATGTACTTATTTGTGTAATTATAATGTAGACATTATAAAACTAAGTATAATTTAGTAAGCGAGCAAAACTATTTATGATATATTGTGTACGCCGCCATTAATCTTACGACATGACAGTTTGTATGAATGTTAAGTAACAGCTTTAGCATTTATGTATACACCTTACCTTCATATATTTCATTACATACATGTGCTTTCAAAACATTAGAATCTAGCTAAATATGATAACCTCTTGTCTATATCTACATTATTAAGCAAATTGTGCGAATCATACGTGATCTTTAGAATAACAATAAATTCGCTCTATACTACAGTAGAGTGGGCGCAGTAGTAGTCGTATGTCATTGATTGATACACAGGATTATAAGAGCGGGGATTGAACCAGAAACTTTGGAGTAGCGATCACGGACTATAACCAGCAAGGCACAGAGGTCGACAAAATATAAAATAGTTAACAGATGTAACGTGTCAGGATGTATGATAGTTATGAATGTATCACGCAGTGGCGGGTAGCTGTGTGTACGTGTAGACAAGTAGAGCGAGGTGTAGGTATGGTTAATAATAAGCATATGTAAATGTGAGGGGAGCAGTAATAAAGGTATGACGCCAAACTTCATAAACTGTAAGTAATCTCGTGTCCAAATATAATTGCTTCACGAAGCGTACTCGTCATTAACATAATGTTGATGTAACTTGTACGGAGACTCGCTAACTAACCACCTATACATACATACAATTAATTAATGTTCATATGTAGATACCTTCACATGTAGATACCTTACAGTTTTTGAAGCCATTAAAATTATAATTTTATCACAAATAATGATTTTATGTTCGGCCTTTGCATTCGCAGTACACTTTAATAGTTAATAGCTTTACTGACTTGTGATTACTATTAATTATAAATTATTAACTAACATTGTGCGTACATAATAATATAAGTAAGTAGGTGGCTCTGTCACGCCTGTGTTCAGCGAGTCTTGACTGGAAGCAGTTCCTCCGTGGATAACACACAACTATGTGTACTTGGTACTGTGTACGTATGTACGGTGCGTGTGTCACTCTTATCACAATATTAATTACGTGAACGTTACGTAACCGTGAAGTTTAACTAATAACATAATTCTTGTCAACGCGTTGTGTGTAGATGTGTAGACGCAAGATGTCGCCTCCGTGCTATATGACATTATAATTGTATCATTTAATTAAATATTGCAAGTGTCTGCGAGGTGGAACGTTATTACATAGATGCACCGTACCGTGGCGCATGCACCGCGAGATATTATTATATATATATAAAACTGACATTTTATTATACTAAAGCGAACTGTAAGAAAGAAACATCATAATTTAACTCAAACGGGGGTTTTATTCTAGTCGTTATATTACCTAGTTTTGTAGTATTAATCTCGCCTCATGTCACAAACATATTAAACAAATACAGATGTACCTAACAACAAGTGCCTCTGTGTAAACTAAAGTAATGAGTGAGTAGTTCAATAAATAGATGTGTTACACAATATTGTGACACACGAGTCAGGAAGAGACGCACCTCAAGCTGCGTTAGTGCGTCTCTCTGTCACAGTGAGCGATGTAATATCCACCAGCAAAGCTTTACTGCGACTTGTACAACAATTTGTTAACGCTGAGCTACTACGAAGTAGCATTTTTTTTCTAAAAAAGCAAGTACGTCGCTGCGTGATCTTAGTATTGAGTGCTAACTAAGATGTTAACTGTTTCACATCATTTTGTATTTTAGTTCATGAGAAAAAGTCCTGGTCGACGTGACGCAGCAGTAGGTCACGACGTATCGCTGCGATATTTTCTAACATACGTCAACACGAGTTATTCTTTTCAATGCATTTATATGTAATATCGTACGAGCATGTGGCTTGTGTATAATAATGATAAGATAATGGTGTAGCGAGCGCTGATCACAAGTTAATACATTGTTTGTCTCACTTGTGTTGCATTTCAACTTACCATGTGCGGCTAGTCTACTTGCTGTTTTAACAAACTTCGTCATTATTAAACATCTTGTCTTAACTTGAATGCAACTTTATTCGGAGACGCTGTGTGTGTTGTATTCGTAATTGTGATTGTGACAACAAGACTCTACGTACAGTTCAGTAAGTGTGTGTGTGTAGTTGAGCTGTTCACAGACATATACGCGAGTACATATTGTGTTCGGTCTCGAGTGATTACATTTACATATGAGATTACATGCAAGTATGTCGCTGTGAGCGGACTGCGGCGGACACACGTCACACACAGCTCGGCTTACTTGTAGTACGCGCTATCTTCGTGACGTGGTAATAGCTCAGCTAACTACAGTGAGCTCTGAGATGTAACTCACTGTTTGGTTCTCTCAACAATATAAAGGTGGTGTACAATAAACCAGTACAGTTTTAACGCTAAAGGGACAATACTGTTCAGTAGGTATACGAATGTCTTACAGTTATTATACTGCGGGCTATACGGAGCTTGTGTATGTGTGTATGTGCACACACTGAGTAATTCGGTGGCTGGCGGTGGTTTAGAGGCACAAACACGGGTGTAATTTAGAGATAATTGTAGACGAGTATTAGAGGTAAAGTCGACGGTGTGTAGTGACGCGTGGAAGTTGCTGAGTCACTCGTCTGTGGGAGCGACACTTGTCGCCACCAGCTCCTCTGCTACATACTGTTACTATCTACCGTATATGTCATTGTACGTTTAGTTCAATATAATACAATCAGCTGGGTCTCTACGCACACCATATGCTCTTGTTTTATAATAGAGCGGATGGCAGATAGATATGCACATAGTGTTACTGACACCCCAAATGCTTACCAAACACGAGCAGTCGACACAATCAGTGTTGAGCATTCATTATCCTGATGTCATGCTCGTAATGTAATGTTGAGAAAACATTGTTATACTTGACATCTAACTCTGATCATGCAGATTTGTGTGAATCATGTTCGATTACTAATAACTTTGATTTGATTTGTTTTTTTTTTTCGTATTGTGCCGGAGTAGGAACAGACAACGTATTAAACCCTAAGTTATCCCGTGGGCGACGTAGAAGCACATTTGTCATGAATGTGAATGTTACGTAGGTGCAGTTTGTGAATGTTTGTACTGTACACTGCAGGGACATAGGTACAAGTCAGTGGGCACAGGCGCGGCACAATCAGGCGCTGCGACCACAAAAACCTTACCGAGCGTCGACTGTGACAGATGGAAAATCTCGATGTTATCGGGTTTTTATCGCATCCGATTTGAATAATAGTGCAGGTTGTGGGGAGAGGGGAGGAGGGGGGGTGTTGGTGAGCTGAACACAATGACGCGCGCCGATCACCGTGACGCACGCGCGACTAACATCACCCCCCCTCGCCTCACCCCCCCCCCGCACTACTCCCGGAGACCATTCATCCCGTAATTAACGCGAATAAAAAAAGTCTCTGTCGAAAATGAGAAATGTCTCGGTGCGAGCGCGCGGCCGCGGTGGCTGCGCACAAAAACTCACAAACTATTCTAATTTAATTATCTACACGTTTTGTCTCTCACTCAGTCCGCTGAGCGTACTGCCTGCTGATGCTGATACCATCGGTTGTTGTTGAACTTGTCAGGTAGGCTTTCTTCAGCAGCATACGCAGTGAAAAAAATACGTCAGTTAACAGACATAGAAACAGCTAGGCTAGTTTATTTTAGCTATTTTCATAGTGTTATGTCGTATGGTATTCTGTTGTGGGGTAGTGCGGCTGATATCAACACAATATTTGTATTGCAAAAAAGAGCGGTACGTTGTATATATAATATGGGCCCAAGAGAGTCTCTTAGAGATAAATTTAAAGTGATTAAGATTATGACTGTGCATTGCCAGTATATATTTGAAAATCTAATGTATGTACACAAAAATATAAACAAATATAAAAAAATGTACACAATGTTAATACAAGAAATAAAAATAAACTTGCTGTTCTCCACACTAGGCTTCATAAAATAAGTAATTCTTTCGCTGGTAATGGAAGTTAAAGAATTGTCAATTAATAAATTTAAATCTTTCATTAAACATAAGTTAATATTGAAATCATATTACAGTGTAAAGGATTACTTAAACGATAAAAATGCCTGGATCTGAATTGTCCTGTTTTCTTAATAAAATATTTGTGAAGTGATCACCTAAAAGAGCGATAGGAACCCAGCAGAGTTTCTTGTGGGTGTCTTCTCTGTCATGGTAGTGTTCCGAACCCTCAGTAAACTTAGCCGTTAAGTTAGACGTGCTGTGATCACTATAAAAACTCCGACGTTTCATAAATGTCATTGACGTGACTTAGATGAAATAAAATATTTTTTCATTTTCATTTTTCATTTTCATTTTTTCATTATCATTGTATCAATGCAGAGACACCAAACTGAATGATCACTGGGTGTAGACCACACCTGTGCCTCTATCTGTACTTAATGATCCTTATTATTTCGTACATACTTATCCTAATTATAGTTAAGTACAATAGTAATATAGCATAACAGTTTAGGTAGAGTTTTTAATCATAAAGACTACAATAGTTAAAATTAACTATTCCAAAGCCAAACTACTTACATACAATAATTAATATCGATATTTTGAACATTCGTTACTTTTTACTTCATCGATCCTAAGAATTGAAATAAGATTTCAGCACCTAACTTACTTCCCTACATAATTATATCATGCATCACTCACAATGAACTAAAATGAGTATAGTAATATTAGTCGGACACGCGGGGCGCTAGGTCCCGCGTCGTGTGTAAGGGTAGGTACTCACCGTTCAGCTCGAGCACCATCTGTGTGTTGAAGTAGCTGCTGACGTCACCGCGCCCCGACACTGCAACAAACACCACATCGTCTATACTTTATACCAACATACCACGCAGCCCAAAACACTTAATACCATGTTCAATAACAGCCGAAATGGAAATAAGAAAGGAAAAAATCAGGATACTAATTACATAATAAAAATTCCTTGATTATATTTCGGGTAGAGCAAGTTATCCTAAATCAGTGAAGTTCATCTGTGCATACTGTTCGTCCCTGCAGTAGGATATTTACGCGATATTATGAAATGTTGACTTATGATCGGTTTTTTCGACCGTCCTCCATTCTTCATCGGGGTTTAAAGAGATTGTTGGAGGAGGCCCACTCTCACTTTTTCCTCTATATGCGTAGAGGAACACAATGTCTCGATCTTTTCTTAACTACCCTAAACTGAGGGTGCTGTGAAGAAGTCAGTCAGCTATGGTAAGACATTTAGTTGTTACCTGACAATAAAAATGAAATTCTAGAAAACAGTTTCTCTGTGCCAGAAGACAATGAACATTTTCTCAATGTAAGTGTTCTTATAACTAAGAGATAAATCGGTGAGTAACAGTAACGGTGTGCTGACGGGTGTCGCGAGGTGGTCACGCTGAGCTACGTCCTGACAGTTCAGTACTCTGTTGTAGAGGTGACAGCGTCGCGTGCGCGTCACCGTGACGTACGTGCGCTATGTCCAGCGCTGGACAATAGTGCGCAGAGTGCAGCTGCGCCATTGTGCGCCGCACTATTGTGCACTCATCGGTGCTAAATCATCGCCATTACTGCTGATTGTTACTTGACGTGAGGTGAGGACCGGGGGAGGAGGGGGGCGTGGGCGGCTCCACGCAGTAGCGCAGCACCGACACGTATCCAATACTCTATGATAATAGAGCGAGCCTGACCGCCAAATTATTACACTAATGTAAATCTCAAATTGGGGGTCAACAAATGTACTACTACCGGACCTACCAGACAATTACCACAATAATCTATTGTTCACCTCTCACAGTGTGCTGAGCTTACGAGCAACAATATTATAAGAATGCTGCTCGACGTATCATACCTTAATTTTAACGATCACTAACTAGTTGGTGACTCAAAATGTATCTAAGAGCTGATGTTTACAAGGTCGCCGTTGGAAATACAATATGAGTTCGTAGGAGGGTAGCGTGAAGACGGTGTAGATGCACGTCATTAACTTTTGGTGTCCACAATTGTTACAATAATAATATAAGTAACCGCGATAGATACTCGCCCTAAATAGACGAAAGAGTGAGGACTACAACTTTGTTGCTCTAGCTACGACATCTACAATTACATTGTCTGCTGTATTATACAATAACACCAACCAACGCTTGACCATATCATAAGAAACTATTGGCATCAAGGAGATCCAACAGAGCTTTGTGTAAAATGACTAAGTATAGAAAGAACCAAAGAGAGCAGAGATGGGACTCCGCTCTGTATGAAGGCATACGTTGGCGGACAGACACTACATTAGTTAAACAAGTTTACTATTGACTGTTAAGTAGTATTGATCACCTTTAACGACTGACTCGGGATCAGGTGTTTTGGAAACAATCTGTATTATTAGACTTTCTAATACCACAGAGAAAACATATTCTATACTCTTAAAACGTATGAATGCAATACCGGTATAGTTAGGTAGATGTAGTCGTACAGTTGAAATCGATTAGTAGTACCGGACATAAATAAATATGTCTGAGTGAGACGTGGAGTAGCGAGGGAGAGTGCCGGACCTCGCCCTCGCGCGGACACAACTTTCTTAAAAGCTCTGCCGTCCTCTACCTACAGATAACATCATACCTACTCTTTGTTTGTTGTTTGCTATACAACATTACTCTACTACTAAATATAGTTGATACCTACAGTGTGTGGTAACAGACTATCCATAATAACATCGTATAAGTTGAATGAAGCTGCTCAAGCTTTAACAAGCTCATTATGAATATCATTTTATGATGATATATAATGTAAGTATAATGTAAAATATATTTCATATATATATATGAAAGAAACTTAAGACCAACCAATACAAAATCAAACATGCCTCAGTCTTAGGGGGAAGCATGTCTTTATAGTAGAACATCAAGATGTATCATTAATTAAAGAATACACCACCCTCATTCGTCTGTGGAACACTCAAATAATTGCCCTTGAAGGGATCGAAGTCGTAATATCGCTGGTGACCGTTACGCTTCTCAGGCCGCTCAATTTAGGGCCAGGCCTAAAGTTTTTATAAAATGTACTTGAATAAACATTACCAAATCTACAAGTAAAGTGTCATGCGTTACACACAGCGTAACATAGATACAGTTATACTTACTATAACTCGTCACGTTAGTTTCCGGCTTATGTGATTCAATGAAATATTGTGTAGGTGTCTTGTAAACAAATATTGCTTGCCGTTACATTAATGAAAGCGCAAGAGGGCGGAATCAAATCAGGGACTAAAATGAATACAGCCATTTGATGTCAATCATTTCTGTTGTATAGCGAAGTATGTTAAATGTAGAGTAATGCTTAGTGTGAGAGTAAGTAGTCCCGCGGGAGCGCACGTCCGACGTGATACACGAGCACCGGCGACAAGACCATTACGTCCTAATACTGCCGCACTTATCAACGAACACTTCATAACTTTACGTGCATGTGTGTATGTGTGTGTGTGTGTGTGTGGGAAGCTATGTTAATATATAGCCGAGGTATGCTTCCCTCAAACGATCAACATAAAAGGGGTGAATTTGATAATTGCTTATAACAACTAATTGCAATAAAACAAGGGGTCTTGAAATGTGAACAGGTCTTGAAATAATGATCACAACAGCACATATGTGTGTGTGTGTGTGCAGACAGCGGGCTCATCTTGTGGACATAATTACGTGGTAATTGTGTTGCGTGTGCGCCGCACTGTCCACACCGGAGCGGGTGCAGGGGGGTGCAGGGGGGTGCATGAGGAGATAGTGATCACTGCGCGCGACCATCGTGATACTGATACTTTATACCAACTTATAATGTACTTTAAGATATTTAACATTAATTTGTTATGCGAGCTCCCATGCCTTCAAGATGCACTCCTTAACTTAACTCACACGACTTAGGTAAAAATATAAAAGTAATCCCGCGCCTTTGGTACATGTGTAATGATGTGAATTGAACCTTAAGCCTACCTTGTGAGCATACTAACTACTGAGCCCTCATGTCAAATATTAGCGATGTGCAGCGAGGGAGCGAGGCAGCCGTGCGCGAGCACGACCGGGGAACAAGTGTACTGCGACCTGAGATAGTACATACACAGCCTCCACAAACACTACACAAACTGTAGCTACGTGTACGTTTGTTTACCTATGTCACAGTACAGGCAAGACCACACCTTAACATTTTACCATAACATATTAACACATGTCATGAACAGCATCATCCAAAATAAGGAAGCTCTCAGCCAACATTACACAACATTCATAACAACATCAACGATGTAAGCACAAGTCTAGTATACACATGAACTTGTTATTGTGAGAAGAAAATATTAAGTAGTGTTTATTTATAAGTGGACGCGTGTGTTGGTACCTCGCGTACAATCAATATAGTGGGCTCGGTCACTCGTCGGGTCGTGGGTTCCGTGCGTCGACATCAAACACGCCGTTTTCTACTCCGGGAGATTTAAAAGATAGGATCGCATTAATTTAGTGGGTCCGTGGGTCGGCTCCGGACAGGAACAACTTCGCTTCTATTTAAAACGGGGGTCAGCAGAGCTCGCGGGACGCGCAGTAAATCGCGCGCGTGAATTACACCGCGCCGGGCCTCCCCCGGGACCGAACCCCGCTACTCCATAAATTGTCCCCATTTGGCTAACCCGCGAATCAAAGAAAGGTAATTCACAATGTTTAAATCCAATTTGAGGGCGAGTGGGGCGAGGCGCGGACGTTATTGTAATGTAACCGTCGGTTAATACGACGCGTACATCTACACTACACAGACGAGAGAGTGTTGGTCGGACCCTCACCACTCTGATCGTTTATCAACTCTCACCATTATGTAGTCGTACAATCTTCTTCACAAGATGAATAGTGTTGAGATGTCACCCTGTGACGTCACTCACATAACTAATCAACTCTAAGACATTATTGTATAAAACCTTTAGATATTACATTATTGATTGGCGAAGTGTGTGGTATGCTAATGAAAATGTGTTGACGGACCGAATGTCAAGAACAAAATCAGATGAATAAAACAGGTACAAAGGTAGTAGTACCCACTATAGCATAGCGGACACATTGCGTTGGAATCTTATCATTATCATCCGAGATATAGTCAATGTATGCCAAAACTATTTAAATATAAATAATACTATATAATTATAATATAATATTATGGTAATAAGTAGTGAGTAAAGTAGTCAAATATGCGTTCCCACAACAACGAGCGCAACTTAATACTACTTAATGAGTAGTTAGTGTGACTAATGTGCTCTGATCAATATGCAAGAATTACTTGGAGAACCTCATTGATACCACTCCTCGCTCTTATGTTCATTAAATTTAGTGTATGAAGTAAAATTTAATTAAAATACTACGATCAATGAAATATTAACAAAAAGTCAAGTCATAGTAAAACCAAGGGTAAAACTTACAATACAAATCCAAAGAATTTGTTTAGGCTTAGATATCGTTAGTTTTTAAGAGTGATTTATGTTATAGGTATATATAAAAGTAAGAAGCTATAATATTTTGAACATCAGTATAATGACGAGTGCATCATCAACACGAAGTGGTTTTTTATTAGTGTTTATCACTTGTTAGTTAGATGTAGGTATGTGTGTGTGTGTGTGTGATGATCAGTAGTATGTGCATAGACAAGTAGATCACGCGATATGCGCCTAATTCATTATAGAATTGATGATTCGTTGGAACACATAAAATAGAAAACTAAACAAAAACATGAAATATCTTCACGCATATGTAATGCAACTTAGTACTAGATCATATGAACATGTGTTGTGAGTGACACGTTACAATGTATTCTCTATTCTTACTGTTACATATTGTAATAAAAGCTCAGATGATGAACACCGGGCCACATGACAACTATTAAATTAATCAAATTATTAATTTAATGATTTAATAGATTTATAGCTGTTTGTACACGTAATTGACATTAAAACTTATTATTGTATAATTATTAGTGCACATTATTTCAAAAGTTTTGTTTAGTGCAAAGTTTTCCGTGACAATATTATGTAATGTTCCGATAATCACACAAAATCGGTAAATCGATAACCTTTGTTTCAAAGTGGTTGTATGTATGTGTAAATGGGTCTCATCACAGTTTAAGTTATCTTCGGGGATGGAAAACAGGTGCGGACAATTAATTCTGAGGCCTGTGAGTACAATCGTGACATTCACTTATAGTAGCTACGATTAAACTTCTTCTAAGTATTAACTAGTTATAATGATGACGTTGCAATTTCGGCTAAAACTGAAACTATTTCAAATTGCACAAAGTGTATACATTATCTACCGTTGTAGTAGCATCGGCCCGTGATGTAATCGTTAACACATTTAGTGTAATACATATTGAGGAAGGAACTCCCGGCATCTCAAATGAGTTTAAATTCCTTGTGGTGTGTCCATCCCTGCATGATGGAGGGTAGCGTGGAGGCAATTTTCCGTGTGACGTCACATCGCGCCCTGTAGAGAGGCAGCAGGTAGTCAGGTGACTGCTAACACTTTGCTGTTCGTTACAGAGAGTTGACCGACGCAACGCGGGGCCACTACACAACACGTTTTATTATGTTACGAGGTATATTGATTCCATGTACTATCTTCACAGGAGTTGCAATATATTTGTTAACTCTACGTATATTTGAGTTTTAAAATGACATGAAGTACCTAGTTATGTGAATGTGTACGTAACGTATGTGTATGTAGGTACTGGTGGCGCAGTGTGGAGGTGGGATGATGGTTGTATGTGAGATGAGTAGTGAGACAATGTGTGTGTAGTGTTGTTGTGGTTGTTCATGAATGGAGTCTGTGTGACGTCACGCATCGATCTGTCAACAATAACACGCATCTGTATCGGTACGCACAGAGTACTCCGGGTCGATGACCGCCCGTGCTTAATTGCGTACCCCCTCCCTCCCCCGGCGTCCTCCCCCGCGTGCTCCCCCCCCCTCTGTCTAGTATCCCGCCTCACCGGGGTGACGTCGCACAGCCAACCTTTGCCCCAGATTGGGCGCCAACATTTGGCCTATATTTGGCAATCGATAGGTCGCGTAGAGGCACAAGTTCACGCACGTGTTGTGTGTGAGAGCGAACATTACCTCTGCCCCCCTCACCTCCCCCGCATGTAGCGTATAGTACAGTAGGAAGTACTCTAGAACAGTACTCGGCTCAGCTGACGAGCTCTGTAACATAACACATGTCATCACAGAGCCAGTACAGCTACATGTCACAATAGTCAACGTACACTACTTACAACTCTACTACGCTCCAGTACGAGCTGTAGCCAGCATCCATGCTGCTTGTATGAACGTTGTCATGTTACACGTAGGTATACTAAGGGCTCTAAGAACACTGTACTTAAGTATTATCATAGGATTTATTCAAGTACATGTTTAGTACTGAGTATGTACAATATTATTATAATACTAACTGTTTCATGTAATAATTGTGTTGTGTGTCATCGTACACTCATACACTTTGAAGACATCGACGAGTCTCGTACAAACTCAATAATGTTTTGCTCCATATTATGTAAATTATGTATTATATTAGTACATAGTATGCAAATGATCTGTATAGTACCTAGTAGATGAGCACGTGATGTTCTGTGACATGTTCTCACGGGTCATTACTACACGGGGTACTTCTGCTTGTGACCTGGCGCGTTATTTGACCTTGCTATACTAAATTATCAGATTATTCGCTCTAATTTAATACATAAAATCCAAATTTTATTGATGATTTTGTTGAGCTACAATATAAAGTAGGTAAGAACATCAAAATAATTTAATTTCTAGCTGTGACCACGACTATTGCTGTACTACATGTAACTGCGCGTATATTACGACCTACAGAGTACATAACAGTTAGTAAACAATATAATAAATAATAAAGATAAACGTGTGATAAATGTATATATTAACTGGCAGATTATATACAATATATGTATTATAGTTAATTATCTGGACGACGAGCGGTGATGCTGTGCGCGTATGTATTGTAACTTATATGCGTGAACAATTCTCCACTATTACGATAATATAACATTACTAATGACGAGATAGTTAAATGTTATAAATATATTTAATACACAGTGTACGCTTAACCTGTGGGTGACTACAAAGCAAGTGATGAGAACTACTGACTGGTGCGTTATTAGCACTTAATATTTGATGCCCTGTAAGAAGTGTATGAAGTTCACGTCTGTGGAGATGAGACGAGGTAGAAGCCTTGTATTCTTTATCTGACGTCCATTATTTAAAAGTGTTGTCGTTAATGTGGTATCTCACTAATAAGTATAATGTAAGGTGTCTCCAACATGTAGTGAGATGATGGAAGCACTAAATATGTGTGTGTGTGTGACACGTCACGCGTGCTGGTGTCAGCGCGGAGCTGGTTGTGTCTGCGCAGTGTGCAGTACAGACAGTGTCGCGATGCAGACATATCCGGTGCTCACATACATGTATCTACACAACACAGTGTAACTGTACACTGCAGTAACGGACCCACTTGTTATTTGCCAACTATTTACTCAACTACTTTGTTACAAACACTTATCAGTTACTTTGTATTGCAGTTATTACGTCGCGCTATCGCACTAGTATCAGTACATCTTGATTATATTTCACATTTTACAGTATTCGCTATGTAAGTGTGTTAGTGTAAGTTCTGAGTTTAACGAGTTTACTCCTGGGCATGATTTCGTTTGTTCATTATTTAAAACTGATAAAATAATATATCTCAATAACTGGTGGATGGAGTCAAAAAATAACTTTGATATTTGAATGTAGCAAGACTAAGCGTAGCATTACATCTATACGTCTGCCCTGTGACGTTAGTTTAACAGTAGAGTCCTCAGCGACGCTCCTGTTCTAGTTCGGTGCATGGGTATCTGTATAATGATTTACAATATAATGTAATAAGTGGTGAGTGTGTGGTGTAGGTGCCGGTAATGGCAGGATGTGACGCAGACGTACTGTCACACGCACTAAGTACCTACTGCCTGTCGCCGCAGTAAACATATAACACTTGTACTAACTAATTACTGTTCATGTTAACAGTACTTCCCCTTAAACTTATTACATTGATTTATAGAGACAAACTGATAGACAAACCTGAAGTACTAAAACAATATAATATAAATAAACTCACCACCCCATCTCATACCATGAATATCTCATCTAACATTTAAAAGAGCATTACTAAAACAAGAGAAAGAAAACTTGAGATGAAACCTGACGCCTAGTGTTACAACTGTCTAGTGTTGTAATAGTATTCCAAGTTACCCTTCGTTATTAGAAGACGCGCGGCACTGCAGTGGGACATTAAGGTGCTGCCATGACAAGTAACAAAAGCCTATCGTATAGTACAACGTCATTTTGTTTTGATCTATAACTGACTAATATCAATATCCATTAAGTAATAAAACAAAGCAATAGAACCGTAACTAAATATTAAATAACATTCATTCTGATCTAGCCTATCGCAGTCCACTGCTGGCCTCTCCCAACACGCGCCACACAACTCGCTCCTGCGCCTTCCGCATCCAGTCCCACCCTTAGACCTTTATGAGGTCGTCGCTCCACCTAGCTAGGGGGCGTCCTACACTACGTTTGTCAAGGCGCGGTCTCCACTCTAGGGGCCAGATTCAGGGCCAGATTCAGAGACCGCACTTTGACTTTACTTTAGCAAAGTCTAGTTATTATCTCTGAATTTGAACAACATTAAAGTAATCTTTTCGCATGAAAAGTTTACTTTGTAGTAATAAATAATGAAAGTAAACTTTTTCATGCAAAAAATTACTTTGATGTTGTTCAAATTCAGAGATAATAACTTAAAGTCAAAGTGCGGTCTCTGAATCTGGCCCTAGGACACGTTTGCTACTACGGCCATCCCATATTCATTGTAGAAATTCAAATTATTATAAACTTGAGACACTTTAGTTACAAACCTAAAGTTACAGAATTTTATATTAACAGTATACATAGTTGCAGGTCTGAAGCCCAATTAAGTCTGTATACAACATTTGCTATACAATTACTTTGAATTGAGAAGCTACAATATTAAATACAAAATAAAAAAAATACATAATTTAGCTGAATGATTATACATAAAATAGGAAAAATGCCTTATACTATTGCTGGAATGACTCTTTGTTTACACAGTAATCAAACAAAAACTTTTTGTAGGATATAAAGCTGTTAAAAAATATATCAGTTGCAGAGCATATAATGTTATATTGTCCACAAAGGAGTGACAATGGGTTGTTCTGAGAGACGTTATTATTACTATGCGAAGTGGTAAAAAGTTGCGGAATACGTACGGATCGAGTTGGAACTTTAAATTATATTTGTTCTATGAGTGTAGAGTCTAAAGCTCCATTTACTATTTTGTGTAGGGTGCACTGATCGCTAATCCATCGCCTGTCTTCCAAAGATATCATGTTAAATCGACGAAGTCTGTCATCATATTCTGGTATTTTGCGTCTCAGTCCGAACTTAGAACACATAGCCCTGACAAACCGTCTCTGTATTGGCTCTATTCTGTCAGAGTGCAAGTCATAAATAGGAGCCCATACTGGAGAGCAGTACTCAACAATACTCCTGACCAGTCCGTAATATAGAGTCAATAGAGTAATTATGTATATATCTAGTTAGGTAATAATAATAATACATTATAATTTAAAGTTCCGGGTGGTGTCAGTAGATAGAGCATGGAGCTCAAGTTTTATTCATTTTTATAAATGTAAATATATTTAAACTTATAAATCATATGTATACAGAGTTAATACCATGCAGAGATCGCAATTAAATGTTTTTACAAATATATATATGAGTCTGGTTAGATAATTAAGGTAAGCCATAATGCTCTCTTGTGTATGTAACATAAGATTAACTTTAAATAATTAAACAAATACGAAAATGCTAATTATCTCAACTATAAATCATAATGTACTCCTCATAACTGTTTATAATTACTTTACAAAAAACTAGAAAATATTCCAAAGTCTAGCATTTAGCAGACATAGACAAGACGTTGTGCTCGAGCTCTATCTATACTTCTATACTAATATTATAAAGAGGTAAAGTTTGTGTGTTTGTTTGTTTGTGACGTTGTAGGGGGTAATCTCTGGATCTACTGAACCGATTTCAAAAATTCTTTCTGTGTTGAATAGTCCATTTATCGGGGAGTGTCATAGGCTATGTAGCATCACGCTATGACTAATAGGAGTGGAGCAGTAATGAAATATGTTTATAAAAGGGACGCTTAAAAACGTTTATTTTGCGTCTGCTGCTTAAACGTATGGAGATATACTGAAATGATGTATTAAAGAATTGTACCTTTAAAAAAGTTTTACAATTAAGTCAACGATAGCATATATCTATCTTCTAAGGTTGACTCACTACGACCTTTTTTATAATAATTAAATTTGATTTAAAGAAATGCATTGTTTGTAAAGGTATTTTGTGTATATGGTATTAACCCTTATCAAAGTAAATACGTTAATCATTATACTTATTTAATTTTAAACAATATTGTTCTTTACAGCGATGAGATCCGATTATTAGTTTGAAAGATATCTCAGTTTTAAAATAATGCGCGAATAACGTAAAATATCTGTCTAACGCGATGTTAGTAGGTATAGATGAATTTTCTTAGTATCAACATTTAATTTTTGGTTGGAGTAAGATTTTTATTTTAATTTTAAATACCTGTACTATAAATTAATTCTACCTCAAAAAGATCGCTTGGTCGGACTAAATTCGGAGGGCGGAGGACCCTGCTCTGTGGCGTTTGTTGGGAGAGGCATTTTGTCCAGCAGTGGACTGCGATAGGCTAATTGGTTTATTGATTAATACCATGTATCTTTTCTTAATCCATCGTTACATGGATAATCATTATCATAACAGCCCATTAATGTCCCACTGCAGGGACGGGCCTCCTCCCGTGACGGAGGGTTACTTGGCCTACTAATACAGACGGATTGGTTTAGGGTTTAATTTCAAGTTTTCCTTCTTTTTATTTCGTAAATAATATAGTAGTTACGGTTATTCCCTTAGTCGGTTTTTACGACACCCATGGGATGAGATGGGGTGGTGACATATTGTATTCTTACTCCGTCACCACACGGATAGAATGAATGGATAATACTCTATACTAATATTATAAAAAGGTAACGTTTGTGTGTATGTAAGTTTGTGACGTTATAGGGGTTAATCTCTGGAACTACAGAACCAATTTTAAAATTCTTTTTGTGTTAAATAGGCCATTTATCGGGGAGTGCCATAGGCTATATAGTATCACGCTATGACTAATAAGAGAGGAGCAGTAATGAAATATGTTTAAAAAAAGGACGCGTTTTTTTTTGCTGCTCAACGAAGTGGGCACGGGTCAGCTAGTATCTGATATAGACAATCTGAAATATGTTAATTACTCCGTAAAAATACAATATTTACTTACTGATAAATTCAACTAACAATTTTAATAATACAGGTGGTTAATGAAAGTTAATATTAATTTATTTAACTTAGATCTCATAAGTGTCCAGTCACTATAAAAGTACATTTTTCATAATAAACTAATGTCAGTTGTGAGGTATGACTATCAAAAACATTCTACTTCTAGGGGTTGTGATGGTGCTTAACAACGTTATAAGCTCAGCGTGTGGTTTAACTTAGTTTCTTCTGTTTAGTATATCAGTATAAGCTTTACTCGCAACAACTACTCGTGTGAGATTTACAGACTTTATGTTCATGTTAATACTAATATCACTGATGTCTGTATTTAAATCTAAATATAAATATAACTATTTACTAATGAGAATACTTTAGACTTAATCGGTTCAATATTTAAAGTGATGCCTCTTCCCCTTATTATGATCAGTTCTTTATAATATCGGTACATAAAGATAAGCTCTCCTCTCGCTATGAAGTAGGTGATTAATTCATAGTTGACAAATAGAGCAAGTAGTATCAGTGAGGAGTCCTCGCTCCTCAGGGAATACCCGAGGGTAGGTGAGGCTTGTGTAAGTTTGCGCACAAAGTGTACAACCGAATATTTTATAATTGAACTGTATTGATTGTTGAACTGCCCCAATATGTGGGGTGGACTTGATCCGAGTACAGTCACAAGTGAAAGGGTTCACCGGTCGATATTGCGAGCTGTGGCCTTATAATCTGACCTTTATTATAATAAATATATAGTAAGGCAAAACAATGTCGCTAAATATAAACCATGTTTACTGACTGTTAACTTGCTGTTTAAAATGTATCATTATAAATACATACTAAATTATATAGTATGAGGTTCTAACATGGTTCAGTGAGCATCTACCACGACACTTGACAAAAATGTACCTAAAGGTGGAATAAGGTGGGTACAGAAGGAGCAGGAGTGTGCGCAGTACTACAGTACTACCTCGTGTACAGCAGGCAGCAGGACAGCTTCTCTACGGGTATACCTACCGCAGACTTACTCGTACTGTACACTATTAGTTATGTTAAACTGTCTACACTTATAACATTACACATCTGTGTGTATGTTAGTATTAATGTGTTCAGTGAACGTTGCGTACATATTGTAGTTTAACTATTAGTAGCTAACTCGGCATATTTATGTTATGCAAACTAACTTTATACACATTGTGTGTTTATATAACAACATGCAACACAAAAATAAGAAAAATTATATAAGTATCTATTTTTGTGACAAAACTAAAAAGGTATTAACACACATGTTTATTATATTTTGTCCGTGCCAAATTAGGATCTAATAAATCTGTGTGAACATTGATATACGTTGACAAATGGTGAATAAATTGCACTTAATTGCAAGATAAATATAAAGTTAATAAATAATGTATAATTTTAAATATGTTAATAATATGATTTCAATACAAGTAAGTAGAAGACTAATGTAGTAAGATGTGTTTGTATGAGCTGACCCTCCGCGCAAAGTGACCCATGAATATTACATAGAGTGCTGGCACCCCTGCACCGCTCTACTTATTCAAACTGCTACATTTGAAGTTTATAGTCTCATAATAGAGGCATTTTATTATTATACCATTCACTAAAATACGCGTTAACGTGAAATAAATTCAGTACTACGATGAATACAACAATTATGACAGGATTAAATATTACAAAACTTAATAAAAAATATATTAGAGGAAAACTTATCAGAGTTACAATACAATATAAGGTGTTGTACTTAACGCGGCAGGATTTGACTACAACGCGTATTATATTATTGTTAGTAAAATAGAGCTACCTAAAGCCTCTATTTTGTGTTCATTAATACCATGTTTTTATTATTCCTGTGACACCAAGATCTCAAGGCCAGTATTATTTTCCTTAAAAAACGTACGTAAATTTAGAAAAAATAAACACAGTAATAGATCAGAACACAATCATAATATCTTTGTCAAATACAATATTGTAAATAATGGCACCGAGTCAAAACAAAACTTGATAGAGCCCTAGAGTTGTTTAATTACTTTAAGTTATTATTAGTATCTTATCAGGGCTTGCTCTACCTCAAGTAGATCCGTATGAGCCGAGAGAGATTTATTAATGTTTAGCTTTTTGCCAACACTAGGGGCGTACTTCTATTTATTCTAACTCAAAAACTCATATAAAAATCGGATAAAAGAGCTCACTTTAACACAGCTTTCTAACATTTTACCAGGTACGTTAAACTAGTTACGCCGACGGCAATGTCTTTGCAAGTACAGATAATTGATATAATATAATGTTTAGTTCACATGCAGTTTATGAAGTGAATGTTTTAATTTAGCTGGCAAGTGTAGTGACAACAACCGGAACGGTATTTAGGGGAGTTTTTACGAGCTGTGAACTGCGCCGAGCGACTGAGCCACCGCCGTCCGGCGTTCTGCGTCCGGCGGTAGGTCCAGTTTTATAACCCCACAAATAAATAACTTAAGTTCGTGATAAAGTTGAATCTTGTAATTAAATTATAATTAACAAATGAGTTCCAACAAGCCTCTCGTAATAACAATTATGCTAGTTCATAGTTAATGAATAACACTAATTATAAATGTGTTGCATGTATAATGAGGGAACATTTCGACACTCTCTACACAAGACAGACACAGGTGAAGTTCAGTTCCTCTTTCTGCACTCAGTATGCACAATAACTATTATTTTAACAAGTTTATACAGTTGCAAATTTAACAAAGATCGGTCTTAGTAAATCTGTGAGATTATACCGTACTTTAGATATTATGTTAACTGAGCTAAGAAATAGTTGGAATAACGTGCGGTTAACAATAACTGAGCATTATTAAAATGTATATAATAATAAAATAAATACACCTACACAAGTAATAGCGCAGCATTATGTATACAACATAAATATTACAGAATACACCTGTACTTTGTAACATGTTAAGTTTTATAAATATACAAATATGAAAGGATATGGATAATCATTTAATCACCCGTCGATCAATCAAATGATTAAGCAATTAATTATTTGTTATTTCCACAATTCTTACATTGTATTAGTCACAAAAAACTTATAATTTGCATAAGGTTCTTGCGATAGTGGCTATTGATAAGGAAATTACTTAGGTAATGATGTGTATGTGTGTGTGTGTGTAGCATTTATATAACAAAAACTGTATAGAGGTATAACACGAGTTATGAAGTGTTTTAAGTAATTTTCAGATTTGATTTTAAAATTAAAACGCAATAAAAATAAATTGTGCCACTAGCATTATGTAAGTACCTGTTATTTGTTGAATAAATTTTTATAAAACGTTTAGTTTATGAAATATTTTAACATCCAAATTAATAATTATTTGGAGAATAAAATAGTTTCTCTACATAATGTAGAGAACTATTATAGACTAGATGTGATTGTCTCTTATATTTGTAACAGTCGCGCTGTATTTATAACATTTTAGTTATTTAATATGTACACGCAATACAAACGTCTAGAATGAATTACATTATTTATTATAACAAAACATTTAATTATACGATATTTCGAAAGGTAATTAATATTGATTATAACATAAAGTGACATTAAATGACAAGTATTAATTAAATAGTAGTACGGTGGCAGGACGGTCCAGAGAGTGTTGTGGGTGAGGAGGAGGTCGCACTAAGTCCAGCGCGCTCCCGTGCGCCCGCGCACCACATCTACCTGTAGGTACTACCTACGTACCTACTGTATGTACCAGTAGACACCGACACGTATTATTAGGCTCGTCAACAACGCGTGACTCCATCACCCGCTAATTCTGTTACACTCACGACATTATTATAAGAGAATTACACCTCCGCAAGCACTTTACATCGATTACCTACCGACGGTCATTTGATACCGCATCGAACCTAATTTCAATATAATTTGAGAAGAATAAAAACATCATTAGTTCATTGTGTTGCCACAGATGAAGACATTTGTGATGATTGCGACTCAATCGTACCCCATTACAACTCTCTATTTAATCGAAAGAAATTTATCAAATAAGAGATGATAGCGCCGCGGCTTCACCCGCTTATAATATGTAAACATAACGGGACAATAAGACGATTCTCACACAAACATCGCGATGTGAACATAATGGAAGGGTTTGTATGTGAGGTATTGTGTGGAGTCATCGTCAGTAAGCCGTCCCCACGGCAAGGTGTCGGCACGAGAGGGTTACACACAACTAATCTGCGGCTCGCGCAGGTACGCGGCACGGGACGGGCACGGCGCGGGCACGGCACGAGGTGACAAAAGGCACGCATAAAGAAAGTTAATATAATTTGCGGAGGGTGTTGTGCGGACCCGGGGGAGCTCAACCCTTGCGCTGACCCGCGCTAAATCACAATACGCCACCTGACCCTACATTACTCTCGATAAGGGATTATTGTCGAATTACTTACAACAGTTATTTATGTGCACTCTACCTCTGTACCAACTACCAACCTCATGTAGAT
The DNA here is from genome assembly GCA_905475405.1 of Schrankia costaestrigalis. Lineage (NCBI taxonomy): Eukaryota > Metazoa > Arthropoda > Insecta > Lepidoptera > Erebidae > Schrankia > Schrankia costaestrigalis. Next base: position 196,278 of record FR997833.1, read on the forward strand.
TGTACTGTTACACGGCACAGGTAGACACACTAATAATTAAATCACAACATACATAACATATATTTGTTTATGATAATTATAATGTTGTTATATTGTTGGCTCTATTATTAGTTGTATGATACATGCACTGAACATTGCGAACATTAAGGTGATCATGAACCAGACACAATTATTCATTTTAATGATATCAACTGTTGTAATTTATTATATTTAAATAATTTACTTTATTTACAAAATATTTTTTTCTTTTACATTTATTTACTTTTTAAATACTGATTGTAATATTTGTGAGATGCAACTTCAGGCACAAATCTTAACGACACGGAGTTGTGTATTAATTACTTTGAACAACACACTTTTAAGAGTTTCTAATTGATATTTTTAATGAACTGAGATGTAATAATGCAATGATGAGTTACGTTATAGTACTGTTGTATAGAAAGCAGTGTGACACTGTGGCCAGCTTCCTCAGATAAGACTTACTGCAATGTACCGTCAGGTGTGGTAGCGCGGCTCCGCTCAGTAGGTAAGTCACTGTTACAATATATACTTAGTTACAATATAGAACAACACTGTCACATAGCGGGTGAATGAGTATAGAACAACACTGTGGTGCGTGCGCGCAGTACTGACCGTGGTGGGTGTGGGGTCGCGGCGGCGGCGGCCAGGCGGGCAGGTCTCGCAGGCGCATGGAGCAGTCGAGGGGCTGGTCGCGCAGGGCCAGCGCGGGCATGGCGCGCCCGCGGCCGGCGGTACTGGGTCGCGCCGTGTTACTGGGAGCGTCCGCCCACCGAGCGCGTCGCTGAGACACTGCCACAGCGCGATACATTTTTTCCGACGGTTTTTTTATGCGCGGGCGGGGGCGGGGCGCGGCGCCGGACCAATCAGCGCGCGCGGCCGCCCGCACCCCCCCGCGCGTCCCCCGCCCGACGTCTCTACTCTTATTTACGTGCCGTATATTAAAAGGGTTTTCCGCGTGCCGTTATGGATTTTCCTCGGCGGGTACTTTACATACGCGCGGACACAGTCCCGCTCCTGCCGCCTCGGAGCGCTCTCACGCACGCATTGTACTAAACCTGTCTTCATTTCGTCGCCTCTACAGTTTTGTAGAGTTCCATTTGTTAGTGCGATGTCTGCAGAAGTAATAGTAGTAACGAGGAGTGATGAAGGAGAATGAGAACCTGGTCCTGGTAGAGTACAGTAGAGCTGAGTGGTCCCGGGCTGTGTCGTGCGGACGGCGGGGGGTAGTAATGAGTAGTCGGGGTGTAGGTGCGAGGCGCGGGGTCACTGACCGCGGCGGCAGACGACTCGTCTGAACTTGAACCTGTAACGAGCTCGCTACAATTAACATGTCGCTCTCGCGCCACTACTGTGACGGACAGACTCACAGACACACCACATACAACTCACCTACTCGTACCTACAAGTATCAATAACATTGTTTAGTTACACTATGTTAGCACATTCTGTACAACAACAATAACTAAACTTCACACTTCTTGTATTAGTAACACATCATCATAAAATTCAACAACTCTTCGCTAATATAGGTAGGGTAGGTAAAAGCTCCAAATTCCAGAGGTGTTCAGCTCTTCTCAAACATAAGTAACTTGTTGTTTTGTGCAGTTCACAGGTATAGCTTACATAGCTGAACGTCACCATTACTGAAGAACTCAATAAATATATTTATACCTACGTCTAAAAGTCATACATTAACCTTAACAGTATATTCGATCTTCTATATCTACTATAGAATTTAGTATTAATGAAGATAAAAGCCTAAACATTTTAATAATATCTGCCTAATAAACTATTAAACTATTTAAACTCTACATTTTAGGTCCCTACTTCAAATATTCCGTAGGTAATAAAAAATATATCTTTGTGAGTAATACTGTATACTTAATAGCGAGGTGGACAATTAATAATATGATGTAGGTATGAGGATCATATTTTTTTTTCAAAAGACAACTCCCGCACTAGGGACCATGTTCTTGTTGCGGGGACCTTTTACAAACATCAATTAACGGACACAAAGAACACCCAGACCAGGGCAATAATTTGTGGATCTCACAAATTATTGTCCTGCGTGGGGATCGAACCCACAACCTCTTGCACGGCAGCCTCTTGCGCCACCGTCGCGCCATCGAGGTCGTTAATTATATATTATTATATTAAAAAAGCGAGGAAATAAACCATTCTACTTATCCAAATATGCTCTATTTATTAAAAATGTCTCCCCAATAAATTATAATGATAATGTTGTCCATCATCCCCAAAGTTGTTACTTTTTAGTTTGGACAAAATACAACTCTTACCTCATGCCAGTGCTTCAGAATCTACCTGCCTCTGTGACTATCGGTATCGTGTACTATGTGTTCTGCCCATTTGAGACTGGTCAAGCTATGTCGGATACTTTGGTTCTCTTACTTTCATTGTACGCTTCTAATAATTGTGTGCGTATTTATTTTAAATAGATGAATGAATGAACATTGAACAGCCGGTGAGTGTGAGCCGGTGTGGCGACAAGTGTCGACAGGTGATCACTTCACCTACTTAACGCATCAGGAGGAATTTATCCTAATAACTACTTTTAATTGCGCTACAATATAATTATACATAATTAACATTATAAAATGGCACCTCAAATAATTGCAAACGATTAGGAATGTTAGTTATTTTCCGATATTTATATCAACAATAAAACCAACTGTGTAAGGACTTTAACAATAGGCAGAAGTCTTGTATTATAGTCGTCTACTTATACATCATACACTATAGGTATGAAGACTGATAACATCCACGTGTTATCACAACACCAAGAGGGTGTCCACTAGATTAAAATAAAAACTTGTTTACTAATAAAGTAATATTTAGTATAACTAAGAGATAGAGTAGCGCACACTACAAAGGTAACAATCGCAGGTGAAGTAGACTTAGCGTCACACGTGCTACGAGTACAATACAATACTTTATTAATTTGTATGTATGTAATATGAATCAAACTCGACGTTACGACGACATACAAACCAATCATGTAAGTAGCAGGTCCTGTTTACATATTGATATGATACCGATAATAACTTTCATAGCTAAGTTATTGTTTACGAAGGTAACATGGTGTGTTTTTTTGTATACCGTTACAAAAAATTATACAAAACGAAGTTAAAATATCTTGAACTTATTGAACTTTTTTCATCTACATTAAAATAGATGATTTAAAGGTAGATGAAAAAAGTTAAAAGTATTTGATTATTAGTTTTATGACAAAAATGATCTGTTTATTACAATAATAGGTAAGTACGTCTAAAATATCTATGATTAAGTATATTCTCGGCAAAGCAGATACAGTGTAATCAGATACAGGATAGTAAGAGTATGACATACGAACAAGCCCCTCGTCCAGTTAACAGTAACATTGTAGTCCTTACGCAGCACGAAGCTCAACTACGTAGTAGAGTGTACGTGCTCACTATATTGTTAGTCTTGTGTGTTAGTGAATAGCCACAGAATATATTCATTCATCGTTCTTGTATACGTCAACGTGAACATAGAATATAACGCTGATAGATTATTCCTATATAGAGACGCGGCAAGATGCGTGAAGTCACCAAGTACGGACTACTTCAACCAAATAATGAAAACGATGAAGGCAGAATTAAGTTCTCCTGTCGTCGTCAGGACATACTCGTACCCGGTTGTACCATATGCTTACTCACTGTACGATTAAAACCCTATTTGAATTTAATGTATTGTGCTCCATATTGTGTGTAACAAGTAGCTTCACACATAAGTAACAACTATACACTTTATCGTGCTCACTACTAGAGGAAGGGAAGAGCTGTTAAGACAACGTATTCTGTTAAGCTATCAACACGTTACTCACTTACTTAAATTTGTTACCTATAACACTTTGTGTTAATTTCTAAGTAAGTAGTATTGTTAATTGAGTCACATTCATTGCAGTTAATTAACATCTTAAACACAAAATAAATATATTGATGTTGGCTTATTTGATAAATTATGTACTCGTATATTATTTATGCTATTTATTACAATTGTAAAATAAAGTTAACTGCAAATATATAAGTTTAATTATTATTGATATCTACTTAATAACAAATCATTATAATATATACTATGACAGAAGCTCATTTGTTTTGTTACACCACGACTTACGGTTGACTGGCTGGTAGAGAATGGATGTGGTATTTAGAGCACTTGTGTAACTTTATATGCATAAAGTTATGAATAAATAGATCATTTTGTTAAAACATGCTACCAATGGAATCACCAGCTTAATTCACTTCCAACTAGTAGTGTGCAAATGTTACAGTGTTCAGGTATAGAGTTACAGTAGCCAGTGAGATTACAATGCTATGTGAAGGAACATCTTAAGTCCTGGGATAGCCAGTGGGTTTGCTGTAATCAGCCACTGCCGATGTCGATGGGCGGCTGTTACCATATGGTGAATCGCTTTCTTGTCGGTTACTTTAATAAAAACAATGTTTAATGTTATTTTCTGTTTATTCTCCTTTAAGATATCCGACGAACACCATCAAGGGCTCATAACCCTTCACTATACAAAGTAGAGTACGCGCTGGTTTTGTTTGAACACTTCAGTAATAGTTGTGCCGTTACAACAATAAGTAAGTACTTATAGGTACATTGCGATGTTAACATTGTGTTACTTGGTATTGTGTTGTCGAGTACCGGCTGACCTCTGGCTCGTGCTAAGCATTGTCTCGCCACCACTCCTGTGCTCTATGTCACCCTAACCTAGCTCGGGGTGCGCCTGTTGTCACAACACTACACTGCACTACGTGGGTCACTAGTGTGTGTGACGTCACGCGACATCTGCCGCCCACGCGCACACCACGCCGACACCTGGACACAACCACCTCCCCCCGCACACCACACACCACACACCCGGCGCGCACCCCGCAGAGCATGCAGATTTATTGGCGATACGATCATCAGTCACACAGATATACATATAATATCATAAATACTTACGTTACAATGTTCACGTAAACAAATGTTCTGAGAACAACTCGGAGAAAGTACACGACGATCAGTTCTATTAATAAAGTACCGAAATATCGCAAACATTGGCTAACGAGAAATACGCAACAAAAAAGTACAGTTTTTTATAAGTTTTTACAAAAGTCTTCCGTTACGGTACATACGACTTAGGTAGTTTGTAACATAAATAATTGTACGCCATAAAACCTTTTTGTCAAAACAGACGCAAACGTTTTTTGTGCCTCACTTTATTTAACGAAGTTTTTTAAAGTTTATAATAGTTATCAAAATGTTTCTTTCTTTACAAATAGAAAGCTATTGTAATGTGTTTAGTGCGACGGTACGCGCGCGGGTCCGTACGGGTCTCGCTTGTTTGATGGACGTTAGGGTAGGAGATAGTTTTATTGATGTAATATTAGTTAACGGTTCATTGCCACTAAAACAACCGTTCTGTCTCTTCTAGACCAAATAACTAGTATTGGTTAATAGCGTGGGATGTCAACTGTGAGATGAGTGAGCTTGTGCGGGTGCTGGATGGCGGGTGAAGGCTGGTGTGGGCGACCCGCGCCCGCAGCCCCGGGGCCGCGCTGATGGCTTCATCCCCGCGACAAGGTGCGCACAATTAGCTGCGGCACAAAAACAAGCCAGCAGGACTCCGCCATATGAGGCGTGTTGTGGTCGGGCGAGGTTTTTACCGGCGCCGTAGTACCTACTCGTAGTACAATGAACACGCGTGCTCACACTACACGGCACCGAGCGTGCACGTCTCATAGACACGGCTCCTACCTGCGATACTACTTACTGACACAATACAGTAAAGCATAATTATACAACTTTAAAATAAGTAAACAATGATAAATAATAGTAACAACTGCCTCGGTGCGTGAATGTTACGGTATATGTATGCTGTGCAAAAGATCGCGGTTTAGAATACAATAAATATAAAATAGTTTTATGCGATTCTCTGTGTTCGTTAAATTAAAATTTGAAAAAGTCCCCACGATACATCGTCTGTCTTTAAAAAAAAGAAAAAATACTTAATCTTTTTTAATTTTGTTTGTTTTAAGACAACTTTATTAAACTCCCAGAAGCTTGCTTAACGTAAACGCTGCTTAGATAACACCCTTACATTTGGTGAGGACCTATTTTGTATAGTAATCTAATGTAGGAATAGCGGTCTGAACAAGTCGGTACAACCTTGTGAAACCTCTTCTATTAAAAAAAATCATGGTCGGTTACAAATTAAATCTACTGTTGAATCCCTTATTATTTTCCGTCAATAAAAATCAGCTTTTTTGTGTATTTATTCATTTAACAAAAAGCTTCACAAAATAGAAGCTTGTGAATTCATGAACTTATTTCCTATAAAGCTCAAGGAATTAGTATTTATTTATCTATAGTAAATATGATGACAAGTATATTAAGTAGAGTTTTATGTAAAGCACACAACAGTGACCGGTGAGAAGTCGCGCTCATATCTCTGAGCACAGCAGATCTGTGCGCTGATAACAGATCCCCTCGACATGTTATCTCATTATCCGGGGAGGGCCCCACCTCGCTCCACAGATATATCTGCCATTATCACTCATATTACTTACTATTCACTTTGTAGGTATTTATTTTATCTATACCAAACATTATTTTATAATATCATTATAGCTTTTTACTACTTTCATATTATATGTTTTTTATAGGAAAGAAGAACAAACTATTGAAAAAACAACATGTAATTTGATGGTAAGTGGTGGAATGTTTGAATATGCGATTGAGCGCTAAAACTAAATCTCTACCTGCCCAACACTTTCATTAAGGAAGACAAGCAATCGCAGAAACATTCACAATACTGTGAGTGTCCACCTCCCACGCTGGACAACATATCGTAAACCCTCCACAGTTACTTTCATATGCAACACAGAGCTAAGTTATTAATAAATTGATAATATTAAAGTATACAACTAACTTGATAGTGCACAGTCCTTGGGTGTTCAAACATATAAATTATAAAAACGTGTAAAATTGTGGGCAGTCCTAAAACTCTATTTTTAGAAAATTGTAAAAATCCTTAACAGTAAGCAAAACGCCAATCACATACTTCGTATTCATTAAATAGTTATAATATGTATTATCTTCTTAGTACATTTTCTCTTATTTTACTACAATATCTAGATGATGTATTGTATTGTATTGACTGAGTAGGTACTACAAACATTGTGAACAAACTCAAGGAATCTCAAAATGAAATGTTGTTTACACTTGAGAAAGTTCAATCCCCTAATTTTATGGGCGACATGTTGTTGTAATGAGATCAATTGTGCGCCCCTACCGCCCAATATTTGTTCAATTACGTCACCGGCAGGTACCACACACACACACACACGTGCACATACACCTACAGTACAACGCAACACGAAACATTGAAAGGTTTTAATTAAAATATTTTGTAACAGGCACTTATGTCCCACTCCAGGGACAGGCCAGCTTCAGTGGCCAAGTTACACTTGCCTTACTACTCGCAGTCCAGACGCATTGGTATAGGGTTTTATGTCAAGTTTTTAAATTATTATTTTTTCGTACTTACTTAAATGAAATTTTGACGAGAAGTGTATATCAATAAATATAATGTAAAGGAATTCCTTAATAGTACGTTAGTGACATCCTGTTTTTATATGTACTTAGTTCTTGTTGTTGTTAATCATATAAAGTAGTTAAACAATATTTTAGCAAGGAGTTAAATAATTGATGTACTTACAGGTTTACATCATCGGCACACACCACGTTCTCACATACTTTATGACTGAGTATTGAACACACGCTTGATTAACTTTCAGATTGTATTGTGAGGAGATAATGACTAGTAGTATTTTTAGTTTATTTTGTAACAAGTAAAGCTTACAGGACCGTCACAAATACTTTCTGTACACAGATATTATTATACCTACGTCATGAGCTAGACAAACATATCGCACAGCGAGACCGCGGGCCCTCTCCTGTGTTAATGTCATCTAGGCTCACCACACTCACGTCACTAACTAACATTACAACATTTTGCAGTTACATTGTCCCTCGATTATAAATTATTGCTCATTTTTTTTCTTGTACGAGAATACTTAAAAGTATGTATGTGATGTTTAGGCCTATATTAAATCATTTCAAAACCCTTTGTGTGGCTAATGAAGATTGAGTAGGTTTACATCCTATTATACTGATACTGCTGGTTACGTAGTCACTGTCGTACAGATTCACATGTACTTGCATCTAGGAGGTCGAAGTACAATCACTAACTGAACTAGTCTGTGTGCCGGCTGTGATACTTGAGGTACGTCCTCAATCTGATAATTAACTATTGTTTATCTAGAATTTTAGACAGTAATGGTCAAACAGAGATTAAGGAATATAATTGAATGTAAGGGAGGTAAAACTAACCTAGTAGACTTTGTGTACTAGTCCATCACTAGATTATCCTAACTGAATGATACTTAGCTCACAGTTGTTAGTAGAGCTCGCGTGTACTCGTTATGTTTCGTCAGAGCGTCATGTTCGTGAACGCTACTGCATTATTAATGCTCCCCCGAATAACTAGTTATTGGCCGGATATTCACTCACTAATATATTATTAACGTATAAACATTCACTTTACAATGCAACTTAATCAGCTTACTGATCAGGTTATTCAAACATAAATTAATTATTACTCGTAAGACACATGTCCATAAACATTAGAAAACAGTTAAATTGTGGTGTAATAGCATACTTATTTATATTCAGATACAAGTAATCGACTCCGACTAAACTAAACTATCGAGTAAACGACTGTGCAGCTTCGGAGTGTTAAAACATTCGCATCCGAGCATAGAACTTACATTAAACCAGAAATAGTTTCACATCATAAGTAATATCTCTAATTACTCATCACCCCAAAATTCGTTTAATTTTGTAAGGGACGAATTATGGAGTTCTTTAAAACCAATCGTTGCTAAAAATGGCAACAAAGTTCTATTTTATATTAAGTTAGTTCAATGATAAACATTTTTAATCTCATTCTTTTCAGATCAGTTACATATTTTATTATTTAACGTAAGAAAGTAATTAATAGTCAATATAATGACTTAGCAAGGGATAATGACAATTTGGACGTATTCATTTGTAACTTGAAAACATTTAACAAGGACGTAAAAGACATCCTCCATATCAGGCTATCCTTGGAAGGATCTCCTGGTTAGCCTGAGTAAACTGTGAACTGTATTGTATGTTATGTTTGATAATATGTGCACATGTATTATGTGTTGTTATATATATATACATATGTGTAACTGTGTTTAAGATAATAGCATTTTCATACTTAAATTTATGCTAATGTTAGTTGTATCTGTTTAGTTATCATTGATTTGTTGTGTACACATGTTTGCTATGTTGCAATCTAGATCAAAACTTGTAGGTATTTTTCTTTTTGTAAATAGAGAGTGATTGTAATGTGTTATGTGTATGTAAATAAATAAATAAAAAATAAAAAAAGTAAATTAATATTATATTTCAATAATAATAATAGTTAGTCAACTACATATAAGGCTTTTGTTGCTGCATAAATGTAATGCGTTTTTGTTAATATTACTAGAATCTGATACGGCCCTTTATTGCGTTTACTATGACAACCGTAATCATAAATATAATGGATTAAGTAATTAAAATATAAATATTGTAATGATGAGAAGGAGAGTACCTAAGTGTCCCACGTGTATGTGTACTAAACATTTCTAAATAGTACAAAGTAATGTTGTTATTGAGTGTAACTCTCTATAATTATATTGTTTCACAATCAACTGTTCATCCACGTGAGTAACTAGTGTAAACTACTAATAATTGTCACTAGAACAGGACACTCCTTGCCGTTGGACAATAATGGACTTTTATGATGATTACGCAATTCAAAAATATTCATTAAAACAACATTAAATTAGCCATTACATATAATAGTAGAATAAATACTTATTTTATTACTTTATTTATTTAAATTAATTACTTTATTTATTATTATTATGTAATATTTGCACACTCGGTTGTGGTGAGACATGCTGTACTGTACGACATTGTAAATATCCTGTAACCATGTTTCTTGCAAATAAAGACTCTTGATTCTTGATTCTTGATAATAGTCGGTATAAACACAAGATGCCTATTTACCATACACATTAAAATAAAATGTTTTGTAGTAAATATCATGTGTATGTTATGATAGATGAGATCACTCGCGTGTGAGGTTACATGTAGCGAGGTTTAGTAAAGTGATGTACATTACCTGTGATGACTGAGGGTCTGTGGTGCGGCTCGTGGTGGACGTGTGGAGGACAGGCGGACTGCAGCAGCCGCTGCAGACGCGACGCGGGGTACACCAGCCATGACGTCGGCTCGCGACGTCGCTGCACACAAATACATCATCACACTTACAACTACACTATTACATTAAGAGGAAAGATTTGTATTTTTGTTTGTGATGAATCCAAAACTAATGAACCAATTTTTTCACCAATATAAAGCTTCAATATTTGCAAGCAATATAGGCTATATAATAACTCGCTAAAATGAATAAGAGCAGAGCATGCATGAAAATGTTGCAAAAACGAGGATAATTGATTACTTTTGTAAGCTGTAAGCTTACTTGGCGTGCGGTAACGCAAATAAAAATGTAATACGGAATTATTGCTCAAAAAACCTAATAACAGTTCCCTGATCATCATAACAGCCCACTATTGTCCCACTGCAAGGACCTCCCGTGACGAAGGGATACTTGTCCTACTAATACCACGCTGGCCAGACGGATTGGTACAGGGTTTCATCATCATCATCATCTCAGACAATGGACGTTCACTGCTGGACATAGGCCTCCTCTAAATATTGCCACCTTGTGCGGGCCTGCGTATAGGTATAGGGATAGTCCCTCAGTCGGTTTTTACGACACCCATGGGATGAGATGGGGTGGTGACACACTGTATTCTTACTCCGTCACCACACGGATAGTTCCCTGATAGTACATTATATTTGTTTAGGTTGACACAATTTATAACCCCTGTTTAAAAATAATGCAAAAGTTGGGAAAGCATTTTCATGAACATAGCATTAACTCTTATTAAAATAAATTTGGTATTCATCACAAGTACTTAATTGAATTTTAGCAAAGTTGTTCTTTACATCATTTAATTTCAAATCATATCTTAGGAGATATCACAGTTTAAAATTAACGGAATTTTGTCACTTAAACTTTCTAAAAAAAAGTCCGCTACAGCACTATATAATCAACACTATCATTTAAAATTGGTTCACTTTAACCTTTTTATGCTTAACGATGTAGTGGTGTATGAAGTGCATGTACTTATATTGTACATGCACACATACACCACTACAGTTTGATCTTAACGTTAGTCCGAAGTAACTATATCACTGAGAAGAAGTCGCGGACAGAAGTTAGTTTTTATACAACTCTAAAAAGAGAAGGAGGTTCTGAATTGACTCATTGATTTTTAAATCTTTGTTACCTTTTCGTGAACTCAGAAATTTTTTGGTCAATTAAAAATTAACAATTTAATCTGCTTCATGTACGAAGTTCTATTATCAGCTAATAATATATGCCTGCCTGATATACTTGTATGATCCACAAATTATTCTCCTGAGCCTGGATGTTCTTCTGCATCTGTTAGTTTGACGCCAGTAAAGGTCCCCGTGACGCAGGGCTCGATCCTAGTGCGGAACTGCCATTACAATATATATTTGTCATCAAAACATGTCTATTTAACATTATTGCTTGTTATTTATTACAATATTATTGACGTTACTAGAAAGATGAAAAGATTTTAAAATAATGAAATAAGTAAATGAATATAAAGAAACTTCACACGACCATGCATTGTTTCGCTTTTTAGTAGAAAGGCTCTATCTAGACTAGTACTATAGATATGAAGGCTTTCATAAAAAGTCGTTCTTCGGTTAGTTCCTCGCAAGAGCAATGTGAGATATGTCCTCTACTAATAGGTACCAAGCTGTTCACATATTTTTGTGAAGTAAACATGTGACATTTCCATATTTTGAAATTGTAAAAAATTAGTTTAATATTAATGTCCAAGCCATAACGTTTTTTTACTTTTCGTTAAGGTTTCAAAGTAATTAAAGGGTAATTCCCCAATTATATTTGTATTATTACAAGTTCCCTAGCTGTTATCTGTGACTTTGTATAGTAAGCTCACGAAAAGTTTGTTGAACCCTTTTTATGCATTTTTCATTAAGTACTTAATGTATTATATTAAAGATGAAATGGTACAAACACAAAACGGTAAGGTTTTTGTTGTAATAATGACGCCCTTCAAATAAAAAAATAGTTTTCTAGGGAAAGGATTAAATAACACTTTTTTGTTTTGGCAATCAGTTTCTAAAATGGCAAACAGTACTAGCTAATTGTTTATATAATGAAGAAAATGTCGTCAAATAGATTAGTGCTTAAAGTGTCGGTGAAACATTGTAGACGACATCACATCTGCATGGTACAGCTACTTGTACGGATGTTCACTGTAGACTATTTAATATTATACTACCTTCATTTTGCTAAGGAATATACTCTTAGAAAATATATGGTGATAAGGTTTTCCATAGTGGTAAGGTAATGTAGAGAAGCGATACACTGTTTAATTCGTTATTTTAAATAAAGTTTACTATTTAAATTGCTTTGTCTAAGGAGGTAATACAACAAACTGCGAATTTAATGTTACAAACATACAAAATACATTTTAAATTTCAAATATATTGTAAATGTAAGTTTAGTACCTTTTTACTGCATGTTTTAGGAAATAGTGACCGTGGATACTGAAAACGTCACATTTAACTAGCTCTACCAGAGGAATTTCCTTTGAATGAAAATAAACAAAACATAAAAAATGAAGAACACCTACAAATAGTGCCCATACATACATGTTCAGTTTATACGTCAGCAATGTGCTACAGTAACTACACCTTGTAGTGTTTACAACTAATAACAAATGTACACTTGTCGATACGTAGGTACAGTAGCACTAATGTGCACTATGGCACGCAGTGTGTGTGTGTGTGTCAGGTGCGCTCGTGCAACCCTTCCTGCTCATACACACCTGTGCGCGGCGCGGCGTTAGAACACAAGTAAAAACACGCAACAAAAACGCAAGGTCGCTCGTGCCGCTACAAAAACATCCTCAACCCTTTGTCGCTAGCGTCTATTGCGCGTTTTTTAGCGCAACTCAATGAGTGCCTCCTATCTAACGCCGACCCTTCTGCCGGAACTAATTAGCTGTTAGATTCCCACGCTACTTTATTTTATTGTACGGTTCCCGCTGCGTCCTCTAATTTTATAACTATCCGTCGAGACTAACCCTTTTCGACTTAAAGAGGATTTATAGTAGAGCGATCTACCTAGCGGGAGATAAGGGGTGCGGGATGGAGGGGCAAGGGGGAATACGGCCCGGACTCACCTAGATACATAATTTAACAGCTTAAAGCGCACCGTACATAACGCGAGCCTCCGTCCCTTTTTCAGACGGAATCAAAATATAAAGCGGTGTAAAATACATAGGTCGGAGGTACGGCCTCTGTGCCGGGAGGAGGCGCGAGGAGTGCAAGAGGGGAGGGGGGTTCAAGTAGAAGAGCTCCGTCTCGCTCACTAATGTATTCACGTTTCCCGAGCCGCTCATTTTTTATCGCAGTCGCGCGGCGCATTAGAATTTCCAGGCGAGAAAATCTCACGCACACCGCGATAACACCCCGACACACAGCACTCTCTACCTTACTTCATAGTGCACAAGGTCGAGTGTGACTTGACGCAGCGCCTGTGTGTGCGGGGGGAGGCGGGCGGTATGCGGAGAAGAGAAGAGGACTCGCTACATTGTAAATTCGCGCGGGGAAATGTCGGCGGGAGGCTTCAGTGGAGGGGTGCGGGCGCGGGGCGGGAGGGGGGGGGGTGTTCAGGCTGGTGCGGCTCGATAAGACGCTCCTCCGAGTCTTCTGCTCGGCCGCGCAACAACCAACGACGACAATCAACAAATACGCGACTTTCATTGTTTGCATACTTAACTTATTTCAAGCACAAGTCACGCACACACACCCATGTAAGATGTAGACTAGGTAATATATTCATATATAGGATTGATTTATAATGTCTACAGAAAGTTGTTTGGCCAAAACAACTATGTTTGGTGGGTTTTGTGATTGTATACAAATTTAATTTTCCCGGACCAATATTCGTATTTTGTAATAACAAAGTACTTAAGTATATTTTTTTTCTGTTCTTGTGATATACATATTCTTCAGTCACGATTATTAGTTAACATATAAATTACCTTCTATGAAACTTTAAATAACAACATGAAGTCGAAAAAACTATACCAAAACATTTTGTGACTACAGACACTAGACAGGACTCGAACCTGCGTCCTCTGAGGAAAGCTTAGCTTATCCAACATTAATCATTTATTAGTGGAACGACTTCCTCGAATAAACAATACCTGAAACCTTAGCCCAATTGCGTAGCTTATTTATACAAGAAGTTAAGTCAAGCAAAAGTCAAATCTTGAATCGCTAAAGTTATCTTGACCAGTATTTAAAGATTCAAAGAAATTTCTTTATTTGTCAATAAGTATTCGAAGTTAGATAATGTAGAGTAATGCTGAAGTAGTGTGTATCGACGCGAGTGGTCCTGGCCGAGCCGCGCGGAGGCTGCGGGCCCACGATACACAATCTGTACCGGACAGTCCGTCACGCACCGCCGCGCCTCGTCGGGGCCCGACCCTGCATACACTTTACAAGCTCCGTAAACTTACCTTATCTTAATACACAACACGCACGCTTTACACTCATTGAACTAGAAGCTATATTGTTTTCTTACCTCAGTGTTACATAGATATACTATACATTTGTTTTTGACTAAGTTTTACAGGATTACAATGTAGCAGCTAACAGGTGACTGGTTGTCTGGTGACATGTGTTCCTATCAGCTCTGTGAAATTCGTTATGAAGTATGACGATGATGATATAATTAATTTGCCAGACACAGTCATAGTTAACATTATATGAAAGTCAATGTAGATACAATTTTAATACGAATAACTTCTTATTAGCCTTCAGTCACATCTGTATACAAAACTATTTTATATTTCGACTTTACGTGGAGAGACCACGAAAATAGTAGTCAATTACGTATCGTAACTGTAGGTAGACAAAGAAAGCATTCACCCTGCGTCTTTTAAAACACATTCAACGTTTTTGTGAAGATGTTCGTCTCGTGGAATACCAACGAGCCCTTACCTTAACGAGACAGACTGTCCCTGCCTCGCACTCAATATACTATTTTCAGGATTCACTCTTACAAAGTAGCTATATAAACGTGATGTGTATTTATTTACTTATAGATTTAGATAGTTAAATTTTATTAACACTTCTATAGCTACCAACCCACTCCTTCCTATACAATCAATAATATACATTACTGTATAGATACATTAATACACATATTGTATGAATACACTTCCTTTAGTACAAAGAATAGTTTCATTTTGTAACATTTCAAAAACAATAATAAGTTATAAAATAATGCAGGCAAACTATAGAACCGTCGGCATTAGTTGCTATGATATTAAACAAAGAGCGCCTCGCCTCCCATACCTAGCCGTACCTACACCCCGCCAACCCCCGGCACCCCCGCTAGGTGAGTGTGAGGTCCCTCCACCTCCCTCTTATGTTTTGAGATGTTATTTAACAGGACATTTTGTTTGTAGCGCTCTTTACAAATATGATTTAGTTAGATTTGATAGATAACTGGAGCCGGTATTTTCATCATTCATCATATCATCATTATAGAAGTTGCTCAAGTTTACAATGCAGGGTGTGAAGACTGATTGAGACTCAGTCTGTACCAAGATGGTCAGACGAACCCGTCATTGACGGCCCACAATTCAAATTAAAATTCAATTCAAATAAAATTCGAATACCATTAACTTTGCCTATTTAAGAGTGTCATTAGACAGAGGAAAATAAGGAAATAGGACATCACTATTTGTATATTCGCACGTTGTTATACCACACGATTAATCTAACAATAAGGTATTGACATCTCATTGCAGTCATACAAATAACAATAATAACAAATTGCTAAGTACGCAAAATTAAAATTTCTCTAATGTAAGTTAACGACAGGTAGATTACAAGGTTATGTTGGCGTCATAGCTTTGTAAGTAAACATGTCCAAGGGGTTTTTTTAATAGTCGTACGTCACAACTCGAGAGCCACAGGAATTATACCATGCAAATCTATGTGTTAACAATATACTTGTAGGTATACCTACTACTCTACTTAGTAAACAACTACTAGTTTTGAGAGTGATAGTAGAGTTTGTTGTTAGACTACTTTTTGTTAACGTGTACAAATCCCGAACGGACCTTATGACGCTAGGGGCTGTCAGGGTCAAAGGCGTTTTGGACTCGAGCTCACTTTCTTTTTCTTTCCAGCTTTCACGTGTCAGAGGCTTTAGGTAAGCCCTCGAAAGGATGATTCTACTACATCAAATAGCCTGATATATCTATGAAGCTCACGGTACCATGGAAAACTAACATCCTTACAACTAACCCATCAAAGAAAAACAAATAAATATTTTGAATTTTGATCTAGAAATGAATATATAGTGGCTTTGCCTGCCTTGAAAATAGGAAAATGGGGTAGTTCAGCTAAATTTTTCTATGACCTACTCAAAGAACTAGGTCTATGAGCATAGAGTAGTTCTCACTTTAGTAAGCTCTCTAATATGTTAGATTGGATATCTTTTGTTAGGATACCACTAAATTTGGCTATTTAAAAGAGAGCTAAGGAAAGAAAGCTGTAACGTAGTAGAGGGAGGTAATGTTAGATGATCGCTAACAAGTTGCTCCTTATATAGCAACATCTGGTCACAATCGCAAATGTTTTAACTCAATCACTTAACATTTTCGTTACTACATCATATCACAATACAAATCACAATCATACATTGTTTTATTCATATATCAGGAAATCCAACTACTAATAGTGACTAATTCAATTCTTTTCTCGGCAAATAATGAATTTAAAAAAATACAACCAATTACATAATTATGATTGCTATAATATTGTATATTGTTATTTAAAAATATCTTAGCTACCATTACAATATCTCGAAAAGAACAAACAAACACAATGGCAAATAATGGTACTCGAGGAAGGACTCGCACCTGCGTCTCTGCACTATACGCGTCCAGCGCCTTGACCACTAGGCTACCAGAGTCTCTGTCTCGACTACCATCGCTTATACGTCGCCACTAGCGCCGCAATTTAAAACCATCTGTCACAACGCCATCTAGGTGCGACGTAAACTTTTAATGTTGCAATTGAAGAGTTAACGTAATGGTTTTAAATTTTGTATTAAATCCTAACTAATATTATAAATGCGAAGGTAACTCAGTCTGTCTGTCTGTTACGCTTTCCCGCTTAAACCTCGCAACCGATTTTGATGAAATTTAGTACAGACAATCTTTAGACCCTGAGACGGAACATAGGCTACTTTTTATTAACAAAAAAATTACATTTTTTTAACAAAAAAATCGTATGTTATAGCATTTTGATATTTTTATCAGTGTGGGGGTGAAATAGGGGTTGAATTGAATGATTCTGATTCTGATTGACAAAAACTAATTTCACGCGGGCGAAGCCGCGGGCGGAAGCTAGTTACATATAAATTTACCTATACAGCTTAGGTATAACTAGAAAATTTGGAAAAGAAGAAAGAAAGACGCAAGTTCGAGTCCTGCCTCGTGCACCAATTTTTGCCATTGTGTTTGTTTCTTTTAAATTTTTTTTAGTTATACCTTAGCTTTATAGGTAAACTAGCTGACCCGGCGAACTTTGTTCCGCCTTAATGGCAATAAATAAGCTGTTTTTTTGTTTATTTTTATTTGAAAAAAAATACAAAAAATATGAAATACCTACATTAATCATTCATCTGTATTTTAGTACATAGGTTGCTCTTCACTTAAGTAGTACCTTGTGATACACGACATTTTTTGTTTTATCTGGTCAACAAAATTTTGTAACAGGAAAGGTGTTGGCTAATTTTGAATTACCCACATACCCTCTACTTATAACCATATTTATTTCGATTCCATCAGATCTAGTTTTCGTGTTACAGCTACTACCCACAAATTTAAAAATTAACCGTTGTTGCTCTACTTTCGCATTTAGAGAATTTGTTTATTTGAAGAGAGCAGTAGTTTGTTCTGTTTTTAGAGTGAAGTGATTCTTAAATAATGTCCAGAAAATGTAAAAATGATCCTAACAAGTTCTGTTACATTTGTAGTGACTTTACTTTCAAAACTCAGCGAAGGAAATTGACACCATTGGTAACAAAGCTATATCAACAGTAAGATTGGCCCAAAAGACAATCTCTTACTCCAGGACAAAAAAATATCAAAAAGCCTCTATTGGTGCAGCCTGAGAATGTATTTTTACCACCTTTACACATAAAGCTTGGGCTTATGAAGAGCTTCGTAAAAGGAATGGACAGGAGTAGTGACGGCTTTTTATATTTAAAAGAAAAATTTCCTAAGCTGAGTGAAGCAAAAATTAAAGAGGGCATATTTGTTTGCCCCCAATTCAGGCAATTGATGAAAGACCATATATTCAAAGAAAAGCTTAGTAATTTAGAAAAAATAGCTTGGGAATCTTTCATGAAAGTAACTTCTAAATTTCTAGGAAATCACCGATCAAGTGACTATAAATGTATTATCGTGGAGCTTTTATCTACTTAGAAGGCTTTGGGCTGTAAATGCTGTAATATGTCATTGAAAATACATTTTCTCCATTCACATTTAGACTTCTTTCCTGAAAATTTGGGCGCCGTCAGCGATGAACACGGTGAAAGATTCCATCAAGACATTTCTACCATAGAAAAACGTTATCTGGGCAAGTGGAGCCCTCGTATGTTAGCGGATTACTGTTGGACATTAAAATAAGATGTTCCTGAACCAAAATACAGACGAAAATCATAAAAGTGAATTCATATTAATGTATGCAATACATCGAAATAACTCCTTTTTGTTCTAATTCAAAATTTTTGAAATGGTATTACAAAAAAACTATTCGTAATTAAAGCATTTTAATTTTGTTTTTAGTATCCTTATCCTTGTCCTAAACATGACTAGCCAAAAGTTTTCATGTTACACGCAAAAATTGTTTTTTTGTTGACTAGTGAGCAGGCGCAAAAACAAACAACGCAAATGGTCTTCCGACCCGTGAACATGCCACGTGTAATTGACCATTGGAAAAACATGAATGTTCTAGATTTAAACCACAAACTTTTAAGGACTGGCCTTGTGATTTGTTGATGGTCATGGCAAATGCAAGACGTATCGGAAATTGAAGTCTTTTAAATTCAAACGGCATATCGGTTGGGATCATCGGGATCCTCGGAATGAGAACTTCCTCACCTTTGAATTTTCCTATCATTATCGTAGCGTAAATGACATTGTTCATCAATTTTCTAACCACCAAACGCGTACCGTTGCACAGTTTTGGTTGGTTTATGTTTCGAAGCATGATTACTACGGAGCCAACCTTTAGGCGTAAATTGTGCGGTGGTAAGCCAGGCACGTCCAAAGAGTTTAAAAATTCAATTGGATAGTTGGTGGCTTCATCTTCATTTGTGACGCAGTCAATAGATTTGAATGAATGCATTGTTCCAATGATCTTATTTTGAATTATGTAGTTCAGGTCATCTACATCTTTATTTTTAGCTGCTAAAATTGCTCGCTCACTCAACCATTCATTATTTTGACAAAATTACAGAAATTATTTGGAAATGATATTAATCCGCTCGATTCATCGACAGGTACTTGACCATTACCGATAGTCAGCAATTTCTCCGAGAAATCTTCAGCAGATATATCATTAAGCAATGTAACTCTCATGTTTGTTGTCAGCTGCAGTTTTTTCACATAGCGCCATAGATTTGACGATTTGAGGCAAGCGTTTATTTCGTCGGCAGCCGTAGATCTTGGAATTACTGGGAGTATTTTTTTTTTTTAACGGGATAAAAAGTATCCTATGTTCGTCTCCTGGCTCTAAGCTACCTCCCTACCAATTTTCAGCCAAATCTGTTCTGCCGTTCTTGAGTTATAAGTGGTGTAACTAACACGACTTTCTTTTATATAGGTATATATAGATTTATATGTAACTATTACAATAATCTCAGACTAACGTACTACAGTACTAATTGCTGTACTGTTGTTAAAGTTATTACTTGTAATGAAGTCTGAGTCCTAAAACAAAGGCTTAAAATATTCGCAATCCTTAAGTTACACCCTATTATCTAGAACCCTTGTGTTATTAGAAAGTGTGTAGTGTGATAGTGTAGTGCACAAGAGCGTGTCGCGTGCATGCGCAGGCGCACCGGGGCGGGGTCAAGGACAGCGCGCGCACGGGACGCGCCGGACGACGTAAAGGTCACGCGACGTAACGGGACCTGCACACCCCGCACACCCCGCACAACCCGCACCCCTTACAATATACATCCCTAACGACTTGTACCCATCAGCACATTTATTGTATACACAACCTTACAGATTTGCATGTCCAGCCTGTGCCAAAATATGTAGGTATTTTTATGTCTTTCATTCATTCATACAGTTACCAAAGCATATCACTTATGTTTTGCAAGTTCATCTAGAAAAGTTATTTTGGTCGCCAAAATAATAAATAACATAAATTACGCATAGTCTACTCATTGTATGAAAATGTATTGAAGTCAATTAAGTGCGATAGTAGGCATCTCGCAACTAAATCTTGACAGACTGGTAATATAATAATATCTACATTGATGAGAGGCACAAATTACTTGCATGTCAACACGTGCCTTGAATACTTTAAGTGTTGCGAGCGGATCCGAGCTGAGGAAGCATCGTGTGAACTGATCATATCATGTTCTTAGTTGTTCTCCAATAAGTTTTAAGAGGCAATTAAAATGCAGTCAAACTGCAACAATACGATCCCCAAATATATTGTCCGTAGATGGCGAAGCGATGCGTCGACCACTATCGATATACTGCTTTTTATTATATAACGAACATCGCTGTGTGGGAACACACACCTTACAGCATGGGGCATAGTCGCAATATATTAATTTATACTTATACTTTACGTTTCAGTTATCAATAATAATACTATATTCGTAGCTGCTCTAGGGTCAGGTCCAATATATTGAATACATGTAACAATTAGCAGCAGTTGAGAACAATCCAGTATCTTATTATATAATGTGATCACGAGTATGACGTAAATATTGAATCATCATCACTGTTATTATCAGTTAATGGACGTCCACTGCTGAACTTAGGACTTCTCTGAATATTTCCACTTTGTGCGGAAGTATTTGTTCTGTCCCCAGCACAGCAATCGGGTCCCCTCTAAGCAATCAGTTTCCGGAACCTTTCTATTGGCACATTAATCAGGCATCTCAATACTATGTCGGACTTTGAAAATCTTGTTCTTTTCCCATTTATGATTCCTGCATGCAGGCAAACTCCCAACATTAAGTAGTTAATCTTCTGAAAAAATTGCATACACGCTGAAACCACTATTATACTCCGTTGCACCCGAGTTATATTCAAAGAGATCTTTTATCGAATACATCTTGTCGACAACTTCGAATGTAGAGCAACATTGATATTTGCATATAGCCTAAGTCTTGAACATGTTTGTATTTAAGACCTACTCGTACTTGTCTATAAAAGTATTTCTACTACTACTGAGGCCACGAGGACTGTTAAAAGTTCTCGTTCTATCTAGACTTTGATGTCATGAGCGAAATGAAGATGCGCAATGTATCGATTCTGTGCAAATGCCTAAAATCATTTTCCATGAATGTCAAATTAACATTCAAAGTTAAATACAAAGTGATTGAAAATGAAATAAATTAAACATTATCAGTCAAATGTCATATTGTGCCTCAATGAGTATTTAATAAATGAGTAGGTAATAAAACAGAATGTATAATGTAATATCAGCTAATATACATGGTCTGCACGGTAATCAAGAGGTTCGTTTATCGTTGCGTTGTGTTGTTCGTCCGGGACACGGTACGGCTCTGCACTAATCGCGTTTAATTGCGCCGGTCCACTATGCGCATGCGCACAGTGCGCGCGCCGCTATAAACCGCGCTCGTTAACTGCGCCGCGCACACACAGACACACAACCTGCGTTTTGGTTGTTAAACTTTGTAATTAACTGCACCTCACTACTATACCAATGTCATCCTTGATAAAGTAAACTGCGCACTAGACACCATCCTCCAGACAAAACAGAAAATATAATCCACCATCGAGACTACATACCCTACGTGGAATCACAAGTACCAATATCGGACAGGAAAAGATTAAAGGTACTTACAATAAAATGAATGCCAAGGTTCACACAATACATTAAACACCTGCCACATATCCG
This sequence comes from Schrankia costaestrigalis, assembly GCA_905475405.1. Taxonomy (NCBI): domain Eukaryota; kingdom Metazoa; phylum Arthropoda; class Insecta; order Lepidoptera; family Erebidae; genus Schrankia; species Schrankia costaestrigalis. Next base: position 218,808 of record FR997833.1, read on the forward strand.
TCTGTAGTGATATATAAAAGTTGTGCGATGAGTATCAGAGGTATCGCTCCCACACTAAACCGTACCGTTTGACCCATACTAATAGCCCCGAGGTTGTCACTTTCGTTGCGCGACATTGTCCGACGATACGTTGTGTGATATCACTGCATGCGCGTGCGCTGCATCATACACACGCACACCAGACATACCTGCATATTACTATGTAGCCATATGATATATTATGTACTTTGTTTTATACCTGATTGACCTTTGCAAACTGTTGTTAACAGGAAGAAAAAAGTGTAATTATTTAGATGAATGTATGTGAGGAACTCTGTTGTTAGTTAGTTGTCTAGATAGTGGACAGTGTTGTCGAGTGAGGTATATGTATGTATGTCGCGTGTGGTGTCACAATGGAGGTGTCGCGGGTTCGGGGAAGGAAGCGGCTCTCGGAACCACCGCGCCGGCCACCTGCGCAACCTCACTCACCGGCACACGCAGTGACGCACTAGTACGAGCCAAGCATGCGATACACATACTACTTCTCTGTATACTATAGTAACACTACTTACTTTAACTACTCATATTCATTTAATTCAAATAAATAATTAAATATTCCTCACACATTCACACAACGCCATCTAGTCTCAAGCTAAGCAGACCTTGTACTATGGGTACTAGACAACGGATAAACATAACATTAAAAAATTAATAACATTCAAGGTTTTAAAATGTGGTGTAAGCTATTCTGTTTATTATCAGTTATAAATCAGTCGAATAGAACCAATAAGAACAATACTGATATTATCGAGTGAGAAGAGAAAATACGCTACTATGCGTTTCAAATAAGAATAGGACTGTCAGAGCGCCATCTTGTTTCGCATTTATAACGAACTTCATGAATGTCATGTACGGTAGGAAAAAAATAAACACAAAATTTTATTAATGTTTACTTCAATATGTTTGTTTCGCAACTTTAGGTTCACTTTTGCTTGGCACAGAATTTGATATAAATTAAACGTCTTTTCACCTCAAAGATTTTATTGGAACTCAAAATAAGTACATATTGCATTACTATTGTTACACCGCAGATGTATACTAGGTAAGTACGTATAAGTAAACACAACATACCGCCCACCAAAAGAGCGCTAAAGATCTTTTAAATACATAACTTGAATCATACCTACATAATTACAATTTTCTTGAAATATACAGACAAGATAATATTTTATACATAATACAAAGGCTCTCGATTGGTTTTTATTTTAGTAATAACGAATTTATTAATCACAAAATTGTACATAGTCAAAACTATAACAAGCTGTAAACTAATTGAATTACATGCACTTAATCAAAATACATTGTACATACTTAATTTAAGAAATTCTTTATGCCTTAGCATCTATAGGTAGAAGACACAATTTACCAATCGATCGCTTAACTATATTGTTGCCAGTTTTCACACTATACACTCTTGTTATGTCATCAAAACCAGGATGCTTATCAACAATACGTCCAAGTGGCCATTTACCAGGAGCTACGTGATCAGTTTTTATGAGCACTATCTGTCCAACTTCTAGTTCTTGTACTGTCTTTATCCACTTGGGACGTTGCTGTAGTCTAGATAGATCATCTCTGCCAGAAATCATTTAACATCTTTTGACCATGATGCCAACGAGATAAGTTGCTGATTGGGTTGTCTTTTAAGCTTGGAGAAGGAACGGTGACTGGCGCTTCCCCAATCAAGAAGTGCCCTGGAGTGAGTACATCTAAACTGTCCTTGTCTAAATCGTCTATAGGGCAGGTCGCAAGTTGAGGCAAGTCTCTATCTGGCACAAAAGCGTGCTCATTTCCTCAAAGGTCATGTGGCTATTTAAAACGCGTTTCAGGTGGTATTTCATTGACTTTATTCCTGCTTCCCAGAGACCTCCAAAATTAGGACTGTACCCAGGAATAAAATGCCACTGCGTGCCATCTTTTGTCAAGCTGTTCGCAATCTCGCTTTCAAATTCGAGGTTAGCTTCCTTAAAGGCTGCTGCTAGGTCTTTATTGGCTCCGACGAAATTGCGACCTTGGTCACTCCACATGTGACTGCATTTTCCTCTACGGGACACAAATCGCCGAAAAGCTGCTATGAAAGCCTCAGAGGTTAAGTCGCCTACGACTTCTAAGTGTATGGCCTTTGTTGCCATGCACACGAATAGTGCTATATAGCCTTTATTTGTCTTGGCACCTCTTCCTTTGGACATAAGAATTTGGTACGGGCCAGCAAAGTCGACTCCACAGTGCAAAAATGGTCGAGCAGGTGTTACTCGCTGTCTAGGTAAGTCTCCCATCAACTGATTTCTTATCAAAGCTCTTTGTCTAGCACAAATCAAACATTTGTGTATCTCAGTCTTAACTAAATTCTTGCATCTTAATATCCAATATTTACATCTTATATAATTTGTCATTAACTGTACCCCTCCATGCAATGTTGCTATATGTGCATCGGCAACAATAAGTTTCGTGAAATATGATTTATTGTCAAGTATAATGGGGTGTTTTCGATCTATGTTCATGTTGGCGTGGCGAATTCTACCGCCCACCCTGACAATATTGCTAGCATCTAAATATGGATTTAGAGACTTTAATAAACTTCTATTTTTAACTTGTCCCTTTATTTTCAAATCATTGATTTCTTCTTCAAAACATTCTCCTTGTGTAATTTTTATACATTTATGTAATGATGTTTCTAACTCTTCTGTACTAAAACTAATCTTTTTTTCAGGTTCAAGAATTGTCTGCAGTAAGTTATTGTTTGTACAAGATCTGTCAGTGTGTCACAAATTTTGAAATAATTTGACCATCTACTTTCTTCTTCGACTTTCTGTTCTGTTGCTACATTCGTGTAAATATTATCAATGATTTCTAAATCACCTTGTGTCGTTACAGTTTTAATTTCAATTTCTTTTTGTTTCAGATTGTCTGGTCCATTCCACCAAAATGTAAAATTCTTTAAATCGTTTAACAGCATACCGCGGGATACTACGTCTGCAGGGTTTTCAGTTGATGACACATGATACCAGTTGCTACCAATGTTGTCAAGAATAGTTACAATTCTATTTCTTACGAAGGTTTCCCATCTTGAAGGATCACCTTGTAACCACGATAAAACAATTGTAGAATCTGTCCATGCATAAATTTGTGTAGCTGGTACTCCCATAGCTTCACTTAGTTGTTTTAATAATTTGGATAAAAGTACGGCACCACAAAGTTCGAGTCGTGGCAGTGACATGGGTTTTACAGGTGCAACTCTGGACTTGGCAGCTAAAATGGTCGTCTTGAACTGGTCATCTTTATCCAACTCTCTCAGGTAAGCAACTGCTCCACATGCTTTGGTGGATGCATCACAATAACCATGAATTGTAGCAGTTTTGATGCTTTTACTTGTACATTGGAGCCATCTTGGAATTTTTATAAATTTTAAATGTGTAAAACTTTGTCTAATATTAATCCATTCTTTTTCTGTTTCAGGATCTACAGCGTCATCCCATGCAGTTTTCTTCAACCATAATTTCTGTATTAACATCTTTGCAGGTACAATTGCAGGAGCTAGCCAACCCAACGGATCAAATAGCCGATGAATGTCTGCCAACATAACTCTTTTAGTAATGATATCGGTTGTAAATTTGAAATCTATATGGTAATGTAGGGTGTCACTTTCCATGTTCCAGGATAAACCCAGTGTTCTTATAGTACCGTGCAGTTTGACATCAATTGTAACATGCTGACTACGGTCTGTAGGTTCGAAATGGTTTAAGAATTTTTTACTGTTAGCTGCCCATTTTTTCAACTTAAAACCTCCTTTTCCTAAAATATGCTACCTTTACAGCTTTCTCTACAGTGTCTTGACCGGACATCAAATCGTCGACAAAGAAGTCTTTCTTTATAGTAGCAGCCGCCACTGCATAATTATCACCTTCATCGTCAGCTAATTGCTGTAAAGTCTTCACAGCGACGTAAGGGGCAGAAGCAGTGCCAAATGTGACCCGTAATAAGCGATAATCTCTTACAGGTTCGTCAATATTAAAACGCCAAAGTATTTGCTGGTAATCTGCGTCTAGCTTCGTCACTAAAACTTGCATGTACATACGTTCTACATCAGACACAAAGCATATTGGCTTCATTCTCCATCTCATTACCAAATGTCTCATATCATCTTGCAGTTGTGGTCCTACTAGCAACTCGTCGTTTAGAGATATATTGTTGCTACCCTTAGAAGAAGTATTAAAGACCACTCTAACCTTAGTTGTATCGCTTGTTTCTTTCAGGACAGGATGATGTGGTAAATATACTGCTGAATTTTCTATTTCATTAATGGGAACCATTTCTATGTAGTTTAAATCAATATATTCCATAATGACTTTTGTGTATTCTGTCCTCAAATTAGCATCGTTTTCAAAACGCCTCTCTAACTGCATGTATCTTTTCAGTGCTATATCTCTCGTATTACCTTCTGTACACCTAATATTTTCAACCTTAAAAGGCAATTTTACTATGTATCTTCCTTCATTATTACGCAAGTGCGTTTCTGAGTATAATTTTCTCACACGTTTCTTCATCCTTTGTTAATTTCTTCTTATTATCTATTTCTTCTTCCCAAAAGGATTTCAGCAAATTGTCAAAATCAAAGTGCTGATGCATTACAGTGATATTTTCTGAAGCAGTAGTTTCCTCTACCTTTCCAAAAAGTATCCAACCAAGGTAAGTATTTTGTGCAGTTGGTGTACCTGGTGGACCTTTGACTAAACCACTTCTTAGTATGACGTCATAAACTTGAACGCCTAATAAAAGGTCTACTCGCCCTGGTGTATTAAAGCTTGGGTCTGCCAGAGTGAGTCCTTGTAAATGTGGCCAGTTGTTGATATCAGTAGTGAAATGTCTTGGTGGTAAGTTGGAGGTTAAATTCTTAGATATGATGTAGGCTTTCATATTTATCTTAAAATTATCTTCATATCGGGATAATAAATCAAAATTAATAAACTGATTTATTTGTGTTTGTTGTCCTCCAATTGTTGTGATTGTTCCTGTTGTTGGTTTTCTTTTTGCTTTTAATTTCTGTGCTGCTCTCTCTGTAATAAAACCTTCATGTGAACTTAACATAAACCATTGCCGTGGCCAGCAAGGCTGTGGACTTCTTCCCAGCGAAGTGTGATGATATTGCGACGTCTTTGTTTGTTTCTTCATTAATTTGAACTTTTCCTTCGATATCGTAGCTGTGCTGAGTTTGTATATTGTTAGGCTGCTTGGTGTAATTTCTCTGCTGGTGTAGTAATGAATGATGACGGCGGTTGCATCGTCGGCAGTGTAGTGGTACACGACATTTCCACGCTGAGTGTCCTGGGGCCAAACAATTGTAGCATAGACTATTCTTCTTTACAAACTCAGTTCTCTCCATAGGTTGAAGCTTAATAAAATCTTAAATCTTCTTTCTTAATAAATCCTTTGCAATGGCATAGTGAGTGACCATCGTTACACATTGTACAGGATCTAACCGGTGTAGCTGCAGACATGTGACATTGTTTTGTTCTTTCTCTTGAGACAAGTGCTGAGCTTCCAGGTGTTACCAGCTCTAATGTACGGAACTTGGACTCCAAGAATGTATTGAGTTCATTCCACGTGGCTAGTCGGTTGACCTCCTGAGTGTATGAGTGCTCCTCCCAATCCTTATGGGTCTCAGGATCTAACTTCTGAACCACTAAGTATACAATAATGGGATCCCAGTTATCTATACAAATATCTTGATTTTTTAGACTGTTTAAGCATTCTGTAGTTGTGTCTAAGAGTGATTTTATTTGATTAGCAGAAGGTGTCTTAATAACTTTCTGTCCTGTAAGTCTTTTCATTATAGATGTCACAATAACTCGCTTATTGCCAAAACGCTGTTTCAATATATTCCATGCTAATTCATAATTAACTTCAGTAACCTTCACGTGCTTCAGCAATGTGTCCGCTTCACCAGTAACGCTTGATTTGAGGTATTGTAGCTTCTGTACCAAACTCAACGACTGATTACTGTGTACAAGTGAAATAAACAAGTCGTGATAAGTGGGCCAGTCTTCGTAATTTCCACTAAACTCTGGTAGCTGGATTCTGGGGAGTTTCACTTGAGCAGGGTTCAATGAAACCGCGTCTACTATACCTTTCTTCGATATTGACGATAACATATCTTTTAGGTCTCCTTGCAAACATAATTCCTTTAAGGTGGGAATAACAGAAAAAAATTATGAAAAACTGTGTGATCCCGCAGCATGGCCGCTTAATGTTGAATTTTCTGAGTGGATATTTTTTCGTCGCACAGCCAACACTGCACAGTCCGAACAGCAAACCAAAACAAGTAAAGAATAATAAAATAACTACTCGTCATACATCTGTGGAGATTTATTACCAAAATGTGAGAGGTTTACGTACAAAACTGGAAGAGTTCTATGCCGGCGTGGCATCTTCAGAAGCTGATTTGTTCGCCATTACAGAGACAGGCTGCCACCAATCTATTCATGATGCAGAAATAGTGCCACCTGGATATACTATACTGCGCTGCGATCGCGCGGACGGGCGGAAGCAGGGCGGCGCGTGTGTCGTTGCATCGCCGCGTCTGCAACTCCGGCGAGTATCCAGCCCGAGTGACATCAACATTGACGAGAGGGCGTTTGAACTGGTTTGTGCTACGGTTTATTTACATAGTAGACTTTTATTTTTGTTGTGTGTCATTTACATTCCACCAAACAGTTGTGAGAATGAGTACATGATTTTATTTAGGATGATAGAACAACTGTGTAGTAAATATAATGATGTCGTCGTAATTGGTGACTTCAATATGCATTCTTGTGCAATAAATGTATGTAATTATTATGAATATTTATTATCTTATTGTGGATTTACTCAGTGTAATACGATCGTTAATTGTAACGATCGATGTTTAGATTTAGTTTTAAGTACGCTTCCGAAGCGAGAGAGTGTGAATGTGCTCGAGGCAGAGACGCCTATCGTGCCTGTGGATACGTACCATCCGCCGCTCGATGTGTTTATCGAACTACGACCGCGCCGGGTTGAGGGTTCATTCTCAAATGAGTCGGGTACTGTACTCACAGGTTGGAATTTTAATAAAGCAGATTTTTTAACATTGTACTCGTCAATGGCGACAATAGATTGGACTTATATATACGATCTTGATTTAGAAATGAGTTTAAATTATTTTTATAAAACAATAACTGCTGTAATAGATGACTGTGTTCCTAGAAAGCAGCGAAGTCGTGTAAGCTCGAAGTATAATTACCCCGAGTTCTACACTGTTGAAGTAATTCGCAACATACGTTATAAGGCTACTCTTCACAAACGGTACAAGGCAACTAAAAACAGGAATGATTACGAAGCGTTTGCACAGTGTAGGACTAATGTAAAAAACATGATTAAATTAGCGGAAGAACAACATAGCAACCGGGTTCAAAAAGAACTAGAAAAAGACCCAAAATCATTTTGGAACTATGTTAGGTCAAAAATGGGTAGTCGAAATCCCCAAAGGATTTTAAAAAATGGGGAGGTCTTGTCTAGTGAGCAATGTGTGAGAGAGTTTGCGCAGTACTTTCTTTCTGTATATAACACGAGCCGGGCCGAGTTGGATGTTGCTGCGGCAATAGAAGGGGCGGGTGGTGAGAATGGGGCAGCGCGGGTTCACCTACAGGAATTGCAGTTGAAAGATGTCCAAAGTGCACTTAAACAACTTAAACCGAAGAGGTCCACGGGACCGGACGGTATTCCACCTTATATACTCAGAGACTGTGAATCGGTGTTAGCTGAGCCATTGCTCCATATCTTCAACAAGAGTCTGGAAGACGCCGTGTTTCCCAAAATATGGAAAACCACTCGTGTCGTGCCGGTACCGAAGGGAGGTACGAGCAGCAACGATGTCAGTGGGTACAGGCCTATTGCAGTATTGTCGTCATCTGCTAAAGTGTTAGAGTCCGCTATACATAACAGCATCTTCAGGCAAATGAGAGCGCAGCTATCGGAGGAACAGCACGGTTTTCAGCCAATGAAAAGTACCACCAGTAACTTACTTAATCACATGGCGCATGTGCTACCGATAGTTGACAGTGGGGGACAGGCTGATACTGCTTACTTTGACTTCAAAAAAGCGTTCGACTTAGTCGATAATGACGTTTTACTACAGAAGTTAGCAGCTGTAGGTTTTAGTTCACACCTTCTTTATTTCTTCGCCAGTTATATGAGAGACCGGCAGCAGTACGTTGAGTATGATGGGTATAGATCAGAACCGTACTTCACACGATCTGGAATAAGTCAGGGTAGTAATTTGGGTCCTTTGCAATTCATAATAATGATAAATGATCTGCCCAAAGTCATTAAAGAGGCTAATTGTTTATTATTTGCAGATGATCTCAAATTATCCCTGGCAGTAAGGAGTCACGATGATTGTGAACGGTTACAGAAGGACATAGACAACGTAGTTAATTGGGGAAAAAAAAATCTTCTTCAGTTTAACGCTCAAAAATGTGTCACTATCACTTTCTCTCGTGCACGTAGACCTATTGTACATAATTATAACATAGACGGGATGCTAATGGCGAGAGTTACGGAGGTTAAGGACTTAGGTGTTAGCCTTAACGAGGACCTTACGTTTCGTAATCACATAATTAAGTGTTGTAAAAAGGCATACAGAAACTTAGGTTTCCTATTACGAACAGTACGTACTTTTACAAATATCACGGCAATTATAGTTTTATACAATAGTTTAGTGAGAAGCCAATTAGAATGTAATGCAGTTATCTGGGCCCCACATGAGGCTAAATATAGCCTTATGCTGGAGCGAATACAAAATAAATTCGTTAGGTATTTATATTTAAGGCTCTATGGAGTATATCCTTTCTTCCCGCTAATGTATCCAACCTTGTTTATATTAGGCATGGTTGGATACAACGAGCTAAGAGTAAGGCGTCAATTCGCAATTGTCTCGTACTTATTTAAATTAATACGAGGCAAGATACATAACGCCAATATATTAGAATTAATATGTTTGAGTGTGCCGGACAGATATGTGTGGCGGCGACGTCGACCTCCGCTGTTGGCTGTACCTCGAGGCCGCACTAATCTGCTAGGGAAGGCTCCTCTGACGAGGGCGCTTCACCTTCTTAACTTTGTGGCGGAAGAAGTAGATATTTTTGTTTGTACACTGAGTGAATTCACGAGGGTAACACTACATGTGATTAGTTATAGAGATTAAGTTACAATAGAGATATATCAATAATTATATAGAGTTATATTAATAATTATAGTTATAGAGATTAAGTTAGTAATAAGTTATAGAAATTAAGTTATAATTTATGTTTGCTTCACTATTGCATTAGGTTTTACCTGTAAAAATAGTTGTAAGTCTTGATTATAAATAAATAAATAAATAAAATAAGTAAAGGTCTTCAATAACAAAATAATCTTCGTTAACAAAGTACGGGAAATTCGACCGTTGTTCTTTAGGTGTACACTTAATAAGTTCTAAATGTGTATCCTTGAAGGTTTGCCAGTAGTCATCAATACAAAGTAATCGTGTTTCAATGTAACCTTTTGTTAATCTTGCTTTAGAACATTTCTTCAAGTTTACTTGTGCTTTCTGTATTTTTCCAGCTGTTTCTTCTAACACATCAAGTAACTTAGTGCTTGAGGTACTCATTTTTGTATAAAAGCACCTTTAAACTGCAGTATATAAGCCAAAATTAAGCAATTATGTTCTTCGTTATTTCACAGTAATAGTCGTAATAATTATTGCTTCATATAATCTTCATAACCAAGTTGTTATTGTAGTCGGCATAAGTACCTATCGCTGTGGAATGCGATCTTTTGTTCTCGGCCGGCCGTATTTGCAATATAAATTGAATTATAAAAATATTATTAATTGATCCGGTTCGTTTGGACCATATATTTCTCAACTTTAGGTTCACTTTTGCTTGGCACAGAATTTGATATAAATTAAACGTCTTTTCACCTCAAATATTTTATTGGAACTCAAAATAAGTACATATTGCATTACTATTGTTACACCGCAGATATATACTAGGTAAGTACGTATAAGTAAACACAACAATGTTATATAAAATATAAATATATTATAAATAAATTAAACGCTTACGCTAAATATTTTTATTTAAATTATTTTACAAATTTTTTTGTTGGTCGTACTAAAATGACAGTTGCCACATGAAGTTGGCAGCAAGTGCGATCCTATTCTTATTTGAAACGCATAGTAAATGTAAAGCATTCCAGACAAACCGTGGCTTAAATTCAAATTGTAAAATGCATTTTTTTAATAATAATGATCAGATCAGTTGTCAATAGACTTCTAGTGAGAACGGTCGCGTCACGCACGCTCTTGCACAAGTCCGCGCTCGTGTAAAAGTGCTGGCGCAGCAGCCTACGCCGCCGCCGTCGGCGCGTGTTGAGTGTCTTGACCTCCCGGCCGTCGCGCGTCGCGATGACCTACTTACAGTCGTAAGTAAATCATGCATAATTGTGCGAATTTGCGGTAAGTTATAGTTTTATAATTATAACTTGTTATCAATCATGTGTTCTCCAGCTAAAGTAGTCCTCAAAACTGAACTCGAACATCAGTTGTACAAACGATACAAAGAGGAAGAGAATGAGCGCCTTGAACTGCAGCAGTTAGTTAAAGACCTCAGTACTCATATAGAGGCATTACAACAACAGCTAAAAGCCATTCAGGAACAAAAAAATGTAACACTAGAGAAGGAACATTCTACGAACAATGAGCCTCCGAAAACAGTTGAATATCAAACTGACGAAGAGGATCTTGCCAGAGAAACAGAGTGGGTACGTCAGAAAAGTAGAAAAAAAAGGAAGTTAAATACATCTCTATCTCCAAAATCGCAAGAAGGCGTCATTGAACCTCAGGGTACAAAGGTCGAGAAACCAAAAATTAAAAAAATACCCCCACCACCTCCAGTCGTAGTGGAGGAAATCAAAAACTATCAGCAATTTTATGATCTTCTTCTGACTTGTTCAAATAAGGACTCCTTCATGGTGAAAATGATGAACGGAAACACCGTCAAAGTAAACGCCAAGGACGAAGACTCTTACAGGGCGATTACCAAGTTATTGTTAGAAAAAAAATGTTTGTGGCATTCATACGAGAACAAACAAGATAGACCAATTAGGGTAATAGCAAAAAATCTACACTCATCATGTTTACCAAACAGAATCGTGGAAGAACTACAAGCTAAAGGCTTCAAAATCCAAGAAGCCGTAAATAAATATAGTTGGAGGACCAAAGAACCTCTAAATATGTTCACACTATCTTTTAAAAAAGACGAAGATATAGAAAATATCTATAGGATTAAGGCCATACTAGGCTGTAAAGTAGATATAGAACCTTTAAAATAATCTAAACTAATACCACAGTGTAAGAGATGTCAGGCATATGGCCATACACAGAAATACTGCTCTAAGGAACCAAGATGCGTGAAGTGCACTGGTAAACACTTGACTAAAGACTGCAATAAGACAATAGAAACCAAACCCAAATGTGTTCACTGCAGTGAGCCCCATCCTGCTAACTACAGAGGGTGTATGGTAGCTAAAGAACTGCAACAGTTGAAAAATAAATCAATAAAAAAGAAGGGTTCGGCACCCGCCACCCAGGCCCCTATTGCTAAGAAAAATCACACAATACGTTTTACTCAACCAAATGTGTCTTATGCACAAGTTATGAAAGCAGATCAGCCACATCCACCCGTAAATGGTCCACAACCATCCAAGTCAGGAGACTCCAATACAAACGAAAACATATGCAAAATATTGCATATGTTAACCTCTTTTGATCAAAGGTTAAAAAACCTAGAAAGTAGTACTACACAACTACATTATACAGTACAAAAATGAAGCACACACTAAAAATTATGGCGTGGAATGCAAATGGCCTCCTAAACCATCGAAATGAGCTACAGGTAGTACTTGCAACAGAAGAAATTGATGTGTGCCTCATATCGGAGTCTCACTTTACAAGAGAATCGTATATTCACTTTAACGGGTATAAAATATATCATGCACTGCACCCTGACAACAATGCAAGAGGGGGAAGCAGCCTTATAATTAAAGAAAATATCTTACATTATCTAGAATACAAATATGAAGAAAAATTCATACAATCTGTAGCCGTTAGAATCAAAACCAAACTTCATCACATTACAATAGCAGCTATATACTGCCCGCCAAAGTATGCTCTAAAAATAGAGCAGTACAGAAACCTATTGCAAAGTCTTGGCAACACATTTATATTAGGAGGTGACTTCAATGCAAAAAACACGTACTGGGGATCCCGTTTAACCAACACTAAAGGGAGGGAATTGCTTAGTGCTATCAGAGAAATCAACTCTAATGCTATTTCAACAGGAAAACCAACTTACTGGCCTACTGATGACAAGAGAATACCCGATCTGATCGACTTTTTCATATACAAGAATCTGTCAGCCACATTCCTTGATATTCAGGAGGGATTTGATATGAATTCTGATCATTCTCCCATTATATTAACTTTAAGTGAAACAGTAATTCAGAAAGAAAATAACCCAATCTTAGTAAATAAAAACACGGATTGGGAGAGCTTCAAATTTGATCTAGACAACACTATTGACCTTCGAGTACCACTCAAAACTAAACAGCAGTTAGATGAAGAAGTGTCAAAATTTGTGACAGACATCCAACGCTGTGCTTGGGAAAATACGCCAGTCTCAAAAAGAAAAGTTGCGAGCCACAGATATCCATTAGAAATAAGAAATCTCATAGCCACGAAGAGAGTTCAGAGACAAAAATGGCAACAAAATAGATATCCGCCTGATAAAACTTTACTAAACAGACTTACAAAAACACTAAGCAAGGCAATACAAAACTATCACGATGGTGTTACAAAAGACTACCTTAGCCAATTATCACCTAGTGAGAAAACAGAATACTCATTATGGAAAGTCACCAAAAGATTGAAAAAGCCTATTGTTCATGCCTCACCGATTAAAAAAATTGATGGCACATGGGCTAGGAGTAACGACCAGAAAGCTACTATATTTGCAGAACATTTAGAACGAACTTTTGAAACAAACGACGTGGAAAGTTCTGAGAACATAGCATTTACTGACACTTGCCAGGATGACTTAAAAATAAAACTAGTCACCCCAAAAGAAGTCAAAAATATGATCAATGACTTGACCAAAAAGAAATCACCTGGATACGACCTTATCACTGGTGAACTACTTCAAAACCTACCACGTAAAGCCATAATTAAACTCACAACCCTCATCAATGCCACTTTTCGACTAAAACATGTGCCTAGTATCTGGAAAGTTGCTGAAGTCATAATGATCCCCAAACCAGGAAAATCTCCTCTAGAAGTTTCATCATACAGGCCAATATCACTGTTGCCAATTATTTCAAAATTATTTGAAAAGTTACTTCTAAGACGTTTAAAGCCTATAATAGAAGATAGAAAACTGATTCCCAACTACCAATTCGGCTTCAGAGAAAAACACTCCACAATAGAGCAAGTACATAGAATTACCAACGTTATAGAAAAATCCCTAGAAGAAAAGAAAGTTTGTTCTACAGTTTTTCTAGATGTAGCACAAGCATTTGACAAGGTTTGGCATAAAGGTCTTATATATAAGTTAAGGAAAATGCATCCAAAGCAATTCGCTGATATTTTAGAATCCTATTTGACAGAAAGGACATTTAGAGTGAGACAAGAAAACGCTTACTCTGATGTCAAACGAATAAAAGCTGGAGTTCCACAGGGAAGTGTTCTTGGCCCTGTCTTATACCTATTGTACACTTGTGATATCCCAGATATCGGAAACAGCATTATTGCAACCTTCGCAGATGACACAGCCATCATGGCTACAGGTGTCACTCACAAAAAAGCAGTAGAAGAAGTACAAACTGCTGTCAACTCTATCTCTGATTGGACAAAAAAATGGCGAATTAAACTAAATGAGTCCAAATCGATTCATATAGACTTCACAAACCAAAGACCAAATTATACACCGGTGTACATTAACGGTCGTATAATACCATATGAAAACACTGCGAAATACCTGGGTATGACGCTAGACGCAAAGCTTCGCTGGAAGGCTCACGTCAAGAAGAAACGCCAGGAGTTAGATCATCGCTACAAGAATATGTACTGGCTAATCGGCAGACATTCAGCATTATCAGTATACAACAAAGTACTTCTGTACAAACAAGTACTTATGCCAGTATGGGCGTATGGTATACAGCTTTGGGGCTGTACAAAACGCACCAATGTTGATATCATTCAAAGATTCCAGAACAAAGTACTTCGGAGTATAATAAACGCTCCCTGGTATATTAGAAATGAAGACATCCACCGGGACTTAGGTGTGGATCTCGTAACCATAGTTATAAAAAAATACGCCGAAGCACATGAACAAAGACTTCTACAACATGTGAATGTCGAGGCTATCCAGCTCCTTGACACCACGGACATACTAAGGAGGCTGAAAAGGACTAAGCCTTTTGAGTTAGTTTAGTGAAATTAGTGTAACATAGTGCAGCCAGTGCTATTCTTAAAGAACACAAGAACAAAGTGACTTTCAATAAATATAACTAAAGACTATAAGAAAAGTGCCAATGGACACATTCTTTACTTTAAAGTACTTTTAGCAAATTAAGTTATATTTAAATTACTTATTAGCCACAAGGCTAGATTGTAATAGTGTTATGAAGTAACCACTCAGTTACATCGTAATGTAAAAAAAAAAAAAAGTAATAATGAATGCACTACAAATATCAAAAAACTAGATAAAGAATAACACTTATCACGGGTACAAACTGACAACATGTTCAAATGTAAATAGATCTAAGTAAATGTAATCTCCATCTCTATTTCTGATTTTCATGAAACAGTGGCTTGCACGAATGATAAGTTATTTTGTGCTATTTTGCCTTATATTTTATTTGATATTCAGTTTACAAAGTACAATTAGACCTTCATGAACGTCTATATAATGACGATCGAAGCATACAAATTGTTAGCATCCCCAAGACTGCAAAGGGAAATTTAACAAATTTAGAAAAAGTACTAAAGACGGGTTATAAAGCAAACCTTACATTTTAATGAACAATGAGCTAGCGCGGGCTTAGTGAGCCGAGATTACGTCCATCGCTGAGACCCGTGGCTGCAGTGGTATGCGAGTGAAGGTGAGTTAAATAGAGACTGGAATATAAATGCGATGAATACACGAAAGTGCCGGAGTTATAACGAAAACATGAATGTTCCATGATGAGTGATCAGTGTGCGTACTACACGAGTGTACAACGTCTAGGAGGAAGGCGTGTTAAGTATTAATTAGAGAGGCGATGGTCGCCGCGTAAGGAGCTCACCTATAAACAGTTCGGTTCACTTCCTGGCAGATTAGTCTGCTTATCATAATGAGCATATTAATGAACAATATTGACTTAGTGGTGTTGGTCGGTGGACAGCGCGATACGCATGCGCGTCACGACTCTCGCACCTGGCCCGCGAGGCGCTCAGCATACACAAACAATATCACATACATATGCAACAATAACTAAATCTCACCACCTGATACGTTTTTGTCAATCTATATTAGTAAACCTCAATATTAAAAAAGTGAGGTAGATATAATGTATTTATATTTATATTTATAATATATTATTATAATATTTATAATGTAGTGGTCGCAGTGATAATGTGTATCACTAAGTTATCGTAGAACAACGCTGTGCGGTCAGGTGCGGTCAGGTGTAGATCTGCGCTCGACAACGTACGCGCAAATTAAATGCAAACGCGAGACATGAATATGAAGCGATCTCGCGATTGTTTTAACAATAGATTTCGTATGAACTCACAAATTGTAATACCATCATTATAAAGTAAGGATGTTAGTATTGTCACACGTGATACCAAAGTAACTGATATTATCAAATCATGTTTCATCAAGTGCTTCAATTCTAATATGTAATTCTGGAGAAAGTTTATTACTCCACTTTTGAACCCTTTCTTTATGTTCTCTGAACTTATACTTTGTGTAAAGGACACACACGAATTATG
This sequence comes from Schrankia costaestrigalis, assembly GCA_905475405.1. Classification (NCBI taxonomy): domain Eukaryota; kingdom Metazoa; phylum Arthropoda; class Insecta; order Lepidoptera; family Erebidae; genus Schrankia; species Schrankia costaestrigalis. The sequence continues at coordinate 234,934 of FR997833.1, forward strand.
TTAATATTGTCTAAATACCAAGGTAGAGTAAAAAGTGTTTAATTATTTTATTATTAGTGCGCCCCGAACAAAGTATACTCTGATGACTTCCTTGGTCAATTTATCAAATTGCAGAACAACCTACAAGCGCATGTGTTTTATCATTCCTTTAACATAAGTTCATTCAAAGCAGAACCAACTGCCCAGGCGGAGTGATGGTGGCGGAGTAACAAATCTGACAACATTTTAATGACATATAAGTTGCCCCAAAAACACCTTTTAAAACATTAGTGATGTTGATGACAGTCGACTGTATGTTAGTTGGAGTCAAATGTAGGCCCTAGCTCCTTGTAGAGGTTACTTTGATTATATTACAATCGTTCTACACAAGTATTATTTCACTGATTCTTTATTAAGAAAAATAAACAATACATAAGCAAAACAGTGGTCAAAAGCATTGACTTAGTATTGATTTTGCTACGGCCTTCGTTACCAATAATGAAATAAAATTAAGAGTAATTAAGTACGTAGTTTAAAATGAAACAAAGAACATAGCTTATTTACTAAATAATTGTAGTCTAATAATTAAATGTTCCATTACAAGTTAGATCATAACTTATAAACTATCACGTTGCGTGCTTATATCAAATATAAACATGAGACTACCGCGGCATGCTGGTGGTTACCTTTACTGCGCTTGACGTTTCGGCACAGGTTACTCTGACCTCAAGCTTTAAACTCTTATTTATATTTCATTGTTATATTGCAATATTAAACAAAATAATAACCACAATATGTTTAATATTTACCTGTCTATGGTAATTACATGTTACTTTCACATTTGTAAGGGAAACATATAAAGAAACACAACATAATTTTTTCCTTATATTACCTATTGTTTATGACTAACTATTATATAAAAATATTAACATGCTCACTAAAATCTTCGGCTATATTTATGTATTAAACGAGTAGGTAGATAGTAGATATAGGGCAGCCCTGCTCTGCTTATTGTTTAACATTAAAAACTAAATTATAATAATTTATTATTCGCTCTACTACGAACTGAGTGCGAACTGAGGAATATAAAACACCCACAATGAGACGTACATTACAATATTATAAACACACGTTAATAGAAAACGTATTCATAATATATAACAAGTAAGGAACACCTAATATCTTGAATAATTCTGTCAGCATTAGCGCTTGAACAGAACAACATGAAGGTATGCTTTACGTACGTAATGGTAGGTAATGAAGCGTGCACTTCACGATGAGCACAAGTGATAATCGCCGCGGACCGACGCAAGTATACCACCGCGCGAGTAACACCCGCAGAGTGAGGCAACGCCGCGGCGTACACTTATCATTACGTTATTACACAAGATCGATACACTTGCTAAAAACTATGATAGCTCAATCTAACGTCACGCATCATAGAGCCAGTCTAAACGTACATATACATACTGCACTGTATTGTACAACCGGAACTACGAGTAAGTGTCCCTTATGTTTGTAAACTGATCATATTTAGATAGCGTTTTACAAAGTATTTAAGCAATATTTAATAAATAATTTAGGTGATATAGTGCAGGTCCCGGCGTGTAGAGCGGCGACGTCCGATGCGCCTGCGCCGATACAGCGGGTGTATGGTAATATTTCGCGCGCTCGTGCTCCGCCGAGCGTTTTAATTATATCATATCGTGCCCCTGAGATCTCTGCATACAGCCGGGGCACAGCAGCGGTGAGCTAGAAGTACACCTCTGTTACGACTTAAATCTTTCTATCAAATACGTGATTCGGTTTGGTTACAAGTGAAATCAGGTTAAGGTTTTGTATCGCCAAACATTTCTTCTTCCACTACACCTGTTTTAAAGCTATCTCTGCTAAAATACACTGCAATTATTACAATTTATCGCAGTGATTTATACTCCCCAATACAAGAGTTGTGTTGTTTGCGAATTGCATCAATGTGGCTTCGTGATCATCGATATGGTTCTTAAAAGTTTGTGAAGATTTTAAGTCATCTCATGACTTCTTTTTGGTTGTTCTCATAATGAGTTTACTTACAAACATACACGTGGCCAAACACAATCAATATAATATATAAAGCCATATCAGCTGACAAAGAATGATCTAATTATAGATTTTAAAGGAAGAATGAATATTATCGTTATTAAGTAATGTATTTTTTTGTATACAGGGACAGTTCACAGTTGATCCGCTGTATTGCACTTAGTTGTGTAGTGCGGGGAGTGGCGTGCGCAGGCAGTATCTGCGCGCGCGACGATAAATCTCAGCCGCCTCATAACTTAGTGCACTCCCGAAACTGAGTCATGCGCTAGATTACCTTATCACATGTTGTGTGAACTACGATTATATATTGTGTTATCGTTGCTTTATTGTAACACTCATTTGTTTAGGTAATAGTGGTATTTTTGACATGGCACGTCGTTGGTGGTGTCGTAAGCACATTTTAATTTGTCGATCAAAAGCCTTCCTGTGGCGTTTAAACGGTTAAAACATCAATATGTGCGAGATATGACACAGAGTGTTATAACCTCTAGGAGTTGCATCATCACTTGAACCTGTCAACTATAAATATACTTCCTCTATTTATATAATTATATCCCTGTGTATATTTATGTTTGTGCGCATAATCTCTGAGATTGGTACTCAAGTTCGCAGGCACGTAGAGAGCATGTGTGACGTCACATGTATGTGTGACGACGCTGGCGCGGTGGCCCTGTTCCCACGTCGCGTGTTGTGAGATCGCTGAGACATCGCGGCGAGATCGCAGCGCTGAGCGGTGATCTTCATCGTGAGAATGAATATTCATACAGTGATAACAGAAGCACGTGCTCTACTGAGAGATAGAGACCTACTTGCACTGATAACGTTACATTACACTTACACGGACGATCTCTTCGTGTGAAAAGATGTGCTGTTAAAATTGTAATAAAAATCTACGCTCTTATTATGAGAACAAGACATTATAAAATATTACAACACCTTGACACTTGTACGGGTTTCAACCAACACTAGTCCTGTTTACGTATAGGTTTCTTTTTCTGTGTTTCGACTTCCTCATTCAAACTCTTTAAGTTTTTTTATCATAAAGGTATATAGCAGGGGTCAGATGATAAATCAAGTTTTAACTTTTTTTATTAATAATGTAATAAAACCACTAGTGACGGACTAAAAATATAAAATGTAAAGACAATTCTGATGACAATGTTGTCATGTGATGGTCGTAAAAGTGGATAGAGGTTCTATTACACTGTTTGCTATAGCTTAATCTTAAGTTTAAATTAAGCCATATTATACCAAGTCGTCTGGTAAGTTTCTATTTCGTACACCAAAACTCTCTACGTTATGAGAGGAAGCTCGTTCCTGGAGTAGTACAAAATCGATTGTTTATTTAAGTAAATATTTATTTGCTCGCCCTCTATTGTTTCGAATGATAAACTGAAATAACGAAGCAAGGCTCGATCTGACCACAGCACATACAAGCAACCAGTCCTCAGGCATGCAGTGGGATCGCTTATTCACTAAAATACAACTGGACGCAGTTTCTATAAGGCGATGCTACATAGTCAAAAAGTGTTCACACGATTCTAAATGGCCTGACACCAGGTTTGGAGTAATTAGACAAAAACTGTGGATATCGCACGTCCTCCTCACAATTAAAAATGTGTTTGTGTGTGTGTGTGTCCGCTGTGTGTATCTACAACACATGAGTACTGTGTGCGCGGCGTCAAATCGGGAGCGTTTGCATTTACCGTCCGTAATTTCCGTGAACATTTAGCTTTTTGTTGCATCGACTTACAAACAAACAGGGCTGCTACTGATTGTATTTTGCTACTTTCTATAAAATCATTTTGATGTATAGGACAAGGAAAGTGATAATGTATTAATGACTAGCAGACACTTTTTGATTACGATGGCCTCGCGCACAAGTCTTGAGTAAAAGTGGAGATCGGTGGTGATTACCCGTGGCTTATAAAATTCGATCCAGTGATTAGCGCCAGCGTTCACCAGGTGTTCGGCGATTGCTGACTTGTTGGTCTGTCGGTTCTTTACAGCAGCAATGTGCTCTTTGAGCCTTTCAGCAATGGTCCGCTTTGTTTGCCCAATATAAGAGCTGCCACAGCTACAGTCAATCTTGTACGCGCTTGGACATTCTTTGGTGAGCGTACTATACTATTAACCCTGGCCTCCGGGGTGAATATGGTGTGTATTGAGAGATTTCTCAACACTGACCTAATCCGAAATCAAGGTTGCCTGTTCACTTCAGGATGTCTCTCTCTTTTTATTGGTCTCTTTAGCGTATTAACCTTAAATCCATTATTCTTAAGTACCTCCTGAACATGGTCTAGCTCTCGCTCCAGATGATCAGGGTCACAGAGATCATATGCCCTGTTCTTCAATGATGTTATCAGAGATTGAAAATGTCGCGGGTGGTGATGAGACGTTGTAAATACCTGTCCGTATGTGTAGGTTTACGGTAAACACTATGTGATATGGACCCATCTGGTCTTACAGCTAGTTTGACATCCAAGAAAGACAATGACCTGTCCGCCTCCATTGCATACATGAAACGCATCTTTGGATGGAGAGCATTAAGATGTGCAATATATTGATCTACCTTTTGCTTGCTTCCTTTGACTATGCTGAAGATGTCATCAACATAATGTTTCCAAAGTCTGACAGTTTTAGGGCCAAGGCTCGTGGCCTTCTCTTCCAAATGTTCCACCCAGAGATTAGGCAGTACCGGGGCTACTGGACTCCCCATTGTGACGCCACCAATCTGGACGACCACGGCCAATGCAACCTGTGCCGAAAGGTCAAGTAAATAAAGGTAAAAAAAATGCGCGGTAATAGGTACATCGTTTATATAATATTTATAATAATGAAACGCGATACTTTAAAAGTTATAATAGCGGACACGTGCCCACTTCGTTGGACGGCAAAAAAACGCGTCCCTTTTTTAAACATATTACATTACTGCTTGTCAGTCAGAGATAACTTTAAACAATCCTATTAGTCATAGCGTGATATCCTATGACACTCCCCGATAAATGAACTATTCAACACTGGAAGAATTTTTTAAATCGGTTCATTACATCCAGAGATTACCCCCTACAACGTCACAAACACACAAACTTTACCTCTTTATATTTATGTTATATGTACTACAACAGAAACGATAGATTATTTGTAAGTTTCAAGTAGTGGTGGCGCATGTACGAAAATATTTATTAACTTTACATAACTACTTCCTTAACTAGATGAAAAAAATACTTGTCTGCTCCATTCTTAGAGGGTTTTTGTTCGTTGTTAAATTATCTAATAAGCATTTAAATGTGTCAGTGCTTAGCCCTAACAACATTAACTGCATCAGTTTATAGAGGAGAAGAGCATCAACCCTGAACTTGAACGACGTCTCTATGTTACAGAAGTGTCGTTGTTCATGTTTTTACATACGAACAATCGTTTACTCAAGTTAAGACTTTATGTAAACAATGGTGGCTGTTATTTTGTGCCGACGAATCTCATTTGCGTTCAAATGTTGCTTTTTATTGTTTAATTTCAGAGAATAAAACTTAACGACCGATGTGAGAACACCACACGAGCAACATACAAACAAAAAGGCTAATTACACCCTCTCCTCCCTGGTATTATGTTACGAAGTGACGTGACGTAGTGATATTCAAATATCTCTTTGTACAGGTAGGTACAGTCAGCTTGAGTCACACAATGTGCGCCGCTAACTAAAGGTATTATACTGCGTGCGTTATATTATGTGCGATGGTAATGAGTAACGCATGTCTTCATAACGCGCACACATATTCAGAACTGATTTCTCTTTATATTGAGACGAACATTCTACACATTAGCATTATTCACAATGAACAAACGTTCTTCATATAATTATGTGTAGGTCTCATTGTGTGTCAATTCAGGCGATAGTTTAGTTTTACACAAATATGGTGTAAAAACCGGAGTGCATCGCGCGTGACTCGCCCTTTCACATTATTATTGTAAATACATGTTTTAGGAAAAGGTCACGTCTCTACACAGACACACACACACACACGCACAGAGCTGGACGCAGAACTAATTCGTAGTAGTTAATGAAGGCGCCACGTGCATGTATCAACAACTAAATGATAGTCGACCCGACACAAACATTGTATTGTCAACGTATACTTTATTAACTGCTTTCAACTTTCAATTGATGTATTATTTTTAAATACAGTTTTATTTAGTGTACAGGTTTACGTATACCTAATTAATACACAGTGAATATTATAAACAGTATAATAATTTTAATCTTTGATATAGCTTATTTTCTTATCAAATACATCAAGAATCATGCTTATTATCATGCAACTAAAGTCTTCAAAGATTTAAAACTATGGTTTTTAATAAAGAGAAAAACTATAATATTATTTTCACTCTGAGACGTAGCTGTTGAAATTAGAAGAAGCGGCGGTAAACGACCTGTTAGATAGTTGACGAGATATAAAGAAATGCTGAGAGTGTACAACGTAAGTACATGATAGAAAAGACTCCAAAAATTATACAAAAATTACCTTAAAAAAAACAATCTGTTGAAATTATAAGTTCAGTTAAGTTCTGTTTATTTCTAAATAAATAAAAGAGAAATGTTTGTAAGTAATTGAAACATACCGTGTGATGTAATCTGCTGTTTAAGTACAGCCACAAGAGTTGTGTGCCTGCGGCTATGCGCATGCGCTCCTGCGCGTAGCGTATGCTACAAAGTTATTACTTGCCATTCATAAAACAGTCTTTGAATGCTTCAAAATGAGTAGTATAAAATACTCCCAAATGTTACCAGTTTGTTTCTAAATTTACGTGCAAATATTATCTATATATAGTTAGTTATAGTTGACGTAAAACTAATTGATAGATCAAAGTTTTACCGTCCAGCAGATTAGGCGATCGTTAAATGTGTCGGGAGTCAGCAGATGTGGTGGCGGAGCGGAGCGGTGCGGTGCGGAGCGGCTATTAGCGGCGATTTTACGCACATCTGTCCTCTAACAAATGTTACGTTACATACTGGTCGCTTTATCAGCTTTTAGAGTAACGACTTAGATATTACAATATAGTAACATCACTGTCACACAAGATACTGATAAATAACGGAACTAATGCTAACTCTGATCACGGCCTGCGTATTTAACAATGCGACAATTATTTACATCTTTCTTAATGTACCTATTTGTATGATTCTAGTCATTAATTATATAGGTGTGTCATTGCGGGCAATGCAACTTGTTGATTTTTGCAAAAACGCAGGAACCAAATAAATAATTCAATAATTTATATTAAATTCAAATTTATAAACAACATGTTCTTGTCTATGTTAATGGATTATTTATTATTAGATTATAAACAAAACATTCCTGAGCATTTGCCTTGACCACCTCGTGATAACAGTGTTATATGATGTTATCAGTAAGTAGGTTAATCAGTCAATATGTTTTATTATAATCAATCAGAGACAGCGACTTGACAGCACAATAGAGATAATTACAGACGCAGCATCACTACGCAGATCCTATGAATATCATTAATATTCTCATTATTTATATTACTGAAGATCACACTCATTTATTATTGAGTAAAACTACACAATTATGTAAAACGTTAATGTTTATATACCTAGTTATGTTTATGAAAATATTCGAATGTAATAAATATTATATTGTTTGTGTTATTAACATAAGGACTACTTATAAAATCAAACGAGCATCGTGGAATACCTACCTAGTAGTTTAAGTTGATGCCTGATACGCGGGTCGGTCGTGTTTGATTCCTGCTCATTGCTTAGTTGCATAAAAGTTAGTCTCTATTGTTCTGGATACATTGTATGCACAATATTTAACATTGTGTAAATTTAAAAAATACTTACACTTTTTGTAAGTGGTCTTAAAAGAGAGAATAAAGTACTTAATATTGACACAGGTAGTAAACGAGTTAATATTATGATATTTACAAGGCTGGCCAGAGTGATAGCTATAGCTACTATGTTTTGTTAATAAAACTTAAGTAATTACGTATTAGGAACAGGTACTTTGATCGATCACCAGGTAATTGTTGATTCAAGAGTTTTGCAAGAATCTAGTCCATAACATAATTGTGAAAGACTGCCTTTCTTAGGTAATAAAGCCTGCCATTAAAGTGAAAGATTATATTATTTAAACTTCTTGTTTGTATTATTTACTCTATGTCGCATTTCATAACACCATCATCATCATCTCAGCCAATTGACGTCCACTGCTGGCCATAGGCCATCTCCAAATATTGCCACCTTGTGCTGTCCTGTGCCTCCCTCATCCATAATATCAACTGAAGCAAAATGCAATACAATACACACTGCAACAGATTATAACAGGCTCGTGCGATATATTGTAGTATAAGACTTACATAAAGCACCTGTAGTTGTTGATCCCCTTACAATCTGAACATGAATGACGCTGGACACCAAGCTCTACGGTACTTACAACTGAACTCTATTCATTACGTACGTAAGCGTTTTGGAAGAGGCGAGACCCTTCACACCGTGTGGACCGACGACCTCGTTAAGGCGGCGGAACACTGGACGCATATGATCGCGCAACGTGGAGATATATGGAGAAGTCCTATGCCTAGCAGCGGACGTCCACTGGCTGATGGATGGAACGCTTAGAAAGTGATCAAGTATCTTCACTGTGCTGCAGATATGAAAACCTGACTTATTTTCCATCTGTAATGTTCCCGCTAGCAGTCGGTGATGTGACCGCGCCTTTACCGACATCACATTAATTATATAATAACTCAATTGACAACATCACCCATGATACTCTCTTACAAACAATTAATTTATAAAACATAATAGTTATCGAACATATTGTCTTTGTAACGTATATCATGACGTCATTTCCTGTCGCTTCACAAATTAACAAATAGTTTATATGTTGATGGTGTAGTAACGAGTGAGATGAGATGAGATGAGAGCCGCCGGACACAATTGTCGGCTTCTTTCACAATTGTATGCGCATCAATGCTCACCGACACCAACATACTTTTTATTCGTCTGAATTAATTCAGATTAGCGTATTTATCAGAGTCATCGCCATTACTTGACCTCGCCAGATACTTTACTGAGACCAGAATATGCGCTCGAGATAAACGTCTTGTTAACCGGTTAATATTTTTATATATTCCTTAATTAAAAGTAATTTACTAGAGCTATGTTTCTAAAAAGGCTCAACACAAATGATAAAATAAGTTTTACACAATTATATTTTGTATTTGATAATATTATGCTTATAGGATTTGTATCTTATTAACTTAAAAGTTTTTGCTATTCGATACTAATGTGATTAAATTAACCTAATTGTTATAAATTTAGTCAAAAAATTCACAAATTCATTATAATAACATAAACTCATAATAGCTTTTAGTTTGTTTTAGCGCTATCTATTAGGTAGCATGTTATAACATAAGTACACCGCGTGTACAACAACAGTCCACGAGAGCAGGGCAGCCACCACCTGTCACCCGCGCTCGTCTGCACCTAATGTCACTGCGCTGTGTGTTATAGTAAGTATAAGTTCAAGGTTAACTTAACTACCTGCACACGCAACAATTGTATCACCTTATGAAATCTTACATGTCCAGTTATTAAAATGGCCTTAACTGTTTATCGTGGGTTCGATGTCAGCTCGTGAAAAGATTTCATCTTATTACAATGTTTTAGGGTTCCTTATTTAAAAAGTAAAAGAACCGTTTACGGAAAAACCGTACGTTTATCTGTTAAGTAAGTTTATTATACCTACTTAAGTAATCTACAATGAATATAAATATGCTATAACATTTGGAATAAATAAGTATGTTTATTATTTAGTATTATAACAAATCGGTTTTAGAGAAGCCAATTGCACTGGTGGTGGAGAGAGTACAGCGAGAGGTGTCTGGCTCGATACCACCGCCTAGCCTGCTTAATCCAGATTCAAGCAGTAATGTACTAATATTGTTGTGGTAAAGCAGAAGTAAACCAGAGCTACGAAGCTTAACAATTTCAGTCTAGAAAACTGCCGTCATACTGTCGTGTGATCAGCTGTTCCAGTATGCCTCATTTTCTCTTGAATCTCCGGGAACTTCTTTGTAGCAAAACGGTAATAAATGTGGCTACCCTATGCGATGTTACCGGTTCCAATCTCACGCTAGATAATTACATGTCTTATTCATAAATGATTGTCTCAAGCCCGCGCATGTAGGTACTTGAGTCCGGAACAAAACCCAAGGCTCGCTCGATTCTTAGTTTTTAAAGATAAATAAATCAAGGAACAAATAACTATTATGACTGATTTTTAATTGATGATTAGTAGTAACCGCTTTATATTATATTGGAATAATATACAGTGGTCAGTGAATCAATATTAAAATAATGCTATAAGAGCCCCCACACGCGGCTGCAGTGAACCATTACCTAGGTAGCAATATCATCTCGTCCGCATTGTATGCAAATACAACGCAACACCTGCCGCAGTATGTAGGAGACAATACGTCATGCGCACTGATAAGATAACACTGCTCACCACCTACACTATAGACACAACGCAGTGGGTACATGCAGCACAGTGGGCAACTCTCGCTAAGTGTCAGCAGATAGCAGCGACGGTGTAGCTGCGGTATCGCGTTACAAGCGCCCATTATGACGCTTTTAGTGAATAAATATTGATAAAATGCTTTTAAAATTCATTTTGTATAAGTGTGTGTCTATGGCGAGGGTGCGCACGCGCGACTCGGTGCCAATTACAGGCGCGAACATCAGATAGCGCTAACAAGACGATGCGTATCTGTCGCCTCCGCGCCGCTCCGCTCCGCACCGCACCGCACCGCCACCACGCTGCGCGGACCACACCAAGCTACATTCAAATTCCGCTAAACTCCTCGCGACATAAATCTCCGACACGGAAAACTATTTTAAATCTTAACTCACTTACTTTAAAGTCAATTGTTACTTGCAGAGCCACGTGCGGTCACTTTGCATGATGAACGCGGTGGCGTGAATTACGCGTTCGCAGGTCGTTATTGTATCACCACAGTACTTGTGCACATAGAACAACACAATATACACTCTATGCTGGGTGACAATAAGGTCGTGTTCGTGCGTAACGTGTAAGTAGGTATGTAGCGGAGAGCATTGTGGCGACAGTGGAATATTTCACGCAGATGGCGCGATAGAGCGCGATTGTGTGCGCGCTATCACCATCAGCGCTGACGCAGCAGGAAGGACAAACGAACGCTATGAATCAACCGCGACACCACCGCAAATAACTAGAGCTTTGTTCTCGTATTGCGTAACAATGGGGTGCGATATCTCCGCACTAGATACTAGACGCACTAGTACACAGCTATAGACCTAGCTCGAGACACGGAGCGGTACGGCTAGTTAGTGCGGGTCAACCGGCGCCGCTTGCGCATCAGAGGCGGCTCCTTTGAATAATTCGCGGATCATTCAGCTAGATTTATGGCGTATAACCATAGAGCGGCCGCGGCAATTAAATAATTTGCGTACGAGCGCCCGCACACACACTGTAGTGAGTATGTAGACAGTTGGACACGCACACTAGTGCAGGCACACAGGCGCCGCTCGCTCTCATTGTGATTTGTGGGTCTAAGACGTCGTTTATTAATCACCCTGTGACTAACAACAATACTGAACATACTTGGAACCCACAATTTTGTAGAACGTTATGTGGCGCCGACGTTTTTGTTCGTCACAATTTATTGTTGTGATTAGAACAAAATTGGCCATAAGTATGCACCGCGCTGATACTCGCCAATCACTCGATCTGCATTAATTGTGCCCTCGACTGGAGCCTCACACATACATTTATAATAGACTTTCTCTTTCACAACATAAGGTTTATTATTACTCTTTTACTGCGTGATAATTATCAACCATGATATCGCTATTTACCAATGTAAATACACAATACTATATTGCACATTAGTTTTAAGATTTTGCGACTTTTTTCATCCCTATATTAGCAGTAGTTTTATATTTACCTCTATACATATTTATGTCATTGTCAGGTAGATAATGTAACAGGTTTAAAACGCGTGACACTAATTATATGCAAAACAAAGTTCTACCATTTAGTTTTCTTCTCTAAAATGTTTAATTATTATTTATAGAATGGCACAATGTGCAGTTGTGGAAAGTATTCTGTCAATAGCATTAAGTAATAAGTTGACAACAAGAAACTGCTAAATTGACGTTTTGATCAGCGATTAAGATAATAGAGACATTGTGGGAGAGTTGATAAGTGGTGATGTGTCGTGTAGAGCGGGAGCGGCGCGGCGCGGACAGAAAAAAGCTAAAGTAATTAGTGCGTAAGTGTAGAGATGTGCACTTCCCATGCGCAGCCGCACCGCGCCCACCACGCCGCCGCGCCGCCGCGCCGCCGCGGGTACAACCAACAATTGTCTAATTGGTTGGTGATCAATTGGCGGCAGCTGAGGCGGTCTCGCACCGTGAGAACTGAACACGCCTCGGGAACGTCCTCATCAACATCAAATCTTTGTCATCTCTTAATAAAGGCTATGTTATATTGATAATGTGTCTATCTGTAACATCAAATGAACATTACAACATGATACATATACTATAAGTCACAGGAAAAAGATAATTAACTAAATGCTTAAAAGTTATTGGATTTTTATTTAATAAGACTGGAACATTGTCTTCATTTCTAGTTTCTAAGAATAGATAAGAATATGGATTCTGATTATCCAGTAGGATATTAAATGCTAAACTGTTTTCAGTTGGAATAAAGCTTAACGAGTAGGAATCTGATCTGACAGCATGCAGTGGGGGTAAGACTTAACGATACTTAGTCAACAAATTCGACTTGGTTGCTACCGTAGTTTATATATTGTAAAACCTCCCCATCGTTTTCCTCTACTTGTAAAGTTAAATCCGTAACCTACTGTTAAGATTACCCATAAAATAGATAAGTACGAGTATAAATTACGAGAATAAGACTAATTTACTTTCGATACGTAGGTAAGTACTATAAGTACTTTACTAAAGAGAATCTAAAACATCACAGATGTTATAACTTTTAAACTATCACAGATGTTTATAACAATATGCAAAAGAAACTCATTTTATTGATACCTTAAGAGAAAAAATTACCTGTTTGGAAAGTTACTATCAGCTTACATAGTCATAGTAAAATATCATCTACCAAACTAATGCACATTAATTGTCAATCAAGTTGTTCTTCAAACTACTTGAAATTAGACATTCGTGTCGTCTTGACAAAAGCCAAACATTAAACTTGACCTTGTAAACACTTGGTTGTGTTGTGAGGAGGTAGCACGCGGTACTCGCCACCTTCACGTAGCGCCATCACACACAGCCTCCCAGTGTCATGCTGCGCGATTATGTTTACGTGTCGTCAGTACCACTCTTACGTTTTATTTACTTAGTAAGCTGTTGTAAAGTAGATACAACAAGTAAACTAATTAATTACAAAGTTGCTAATTCTTATTTGAATTATTAGTCTAAAGGTTTACTATACCTACTAGACTAGCTACTCCAATTAGATATTATCCATTTTTTCAATACTTTGAATGATGAATAATAATGCTGTTATCATACTTTTCCATTAAACAATATAACAAGCGTAAGCTAAATGTTTTTCTTAATGGACTTAATTGTCGAAATCTTGTATGCAACTAATAAGTTTATGAACAAAAGTAATTAGTTAGCAGTCTAGTGAGTGTATCAGGAAGTGAAGAGAGTGACAGCGACAGAGACGGTCACCACTCTGTGTGGTGGTGTAGAGTCTGTAGAGGCGGCGCGGTGAACGGCCCTCGTCGCCGACTGATATTATTTAAAGCGCTCCAATCTCGCTCCTTATTACCGTGATGCGCTATCGATAATGCGCGGGGACTCCGCTCCGGCCGGCTAGGGCTTCGCTTATCGCAGATGAGTTACGATTAGTAAATTGGCGAGCGCAGAAGGGCGCGATCGCCTTTCTAATAAATTTAGTTGGAATTACAGGCGCATCTCCGTGCGCTGCTGGCCTCGCTGCTACAGACACGATATTCCTTGAAAATTGTTATTCCAATAGGAGCGTACTTACCATTTACTTAATTGGAAAATTCATAAGTACAGTGCGGAACAGATACGAACTCGTGCATTAACTATAACCACTAGGTAATGGTATACCTACTCGTAACATAGAACGGTTCGTGAGTAGACAATATGTTGTCGACTGTCTCACTATTCATTGTGTCACACACATGACACACGGCTCACACTTGACTATAACAATATGTAACCTGTATAAAAGAGAAGTAAATGGCAACTTCTCCGTGTGGTGACGGAGTAAGAATACAATATGTCACCACCCCATCTCATCCCATGGGTGTCGTAAAAACCGACTAAGGGACTATCCGTGAATATTATCTTTACGAAAAAAAAAAGGAAAACTTGAAATTAAACCCAATACCAATCCGTCTGGCCAGCGTGGTATTAGTAGGCCAAGTATCCCTCCGTCACGGGTGGAGGCCCGTCCCTGCAGTGGAACATTAATGGGCTGTTATGATGATGATGACGATGAAATGGCAACTTCAAGTTGTGCTCTTTTTGTGTTCACCAAGTGTAAAGTGTATACCTAGTGTTCCAGTTGATAATAATAGTAATAATTTAGAGACCTTGAAAGCCACACTATCATCAATCATTCAAATAGACGATATTGATGACATTGACGTGGTAGATATACCTATATTTAATGGGTAACATGAACAAGTCTAATTAACAATGTTAAATCAAATGATGCGAATGTGAATAAGTAAATATCATCGTAGTCAGTGATGCACTGGTGGCAGCAGCGTGGGCGTGGGTGAACTATATGTTGAATGATTGATTATCTGTAGCATTGAACACTTGTTGTGCTGTGAATATTAACCAGCGCGTTACGTTTCTCAGTATTTTTTATTTAAAAAGAACTAAACGTTTTGTTATTATCGTATTGTACGCTGTCTGAATTATACATAGCTTCGCACAAACTTGGTATTGTTTCACAAAACAGTAGCAGCGAGCGAGGAGACAAACTGATCATATTATAATCTGCTTGATACTCTGTCATAATGCTAATATCCACCACGGACGTACGCATATCACTTACAATAGTTGGGTACCTACTTGTGCTGATTAGTACAGTACGAGACGTCATGTTCAAGTGACCTTCGAGTAGATCTTCGTTAGTGATGCAGCAACATGTTTAGCTTGTTGATACAGGAAGTAAGATCAGTCGTCAACTTACATTGACGAGCTTAGATTTTAAAACAATAAAAAAAAATTCTACTCCAACGCATCTGCACATATGGAGGAAACATCTCCATAGTGAGGACACAGAGAAACAATAACAGGCTTCCCTTGTTTAATTTGAAAAATACTTCTTCATTAACTTATTATTTCTTAAATATAAAAGATTAGAAGCTTTTCACAACTAATCATGTACTGTACGTAAAAAACCCAAGATGCACATTTTCAAACAAAACTAACAGCCAAAAGTGTCACCAAATTAAACATACGCAATAAATACGTATAGTAATATCGTAAACATATTTTTTTTTCAAATTCAATCTTACACGCATGACATAAAGTTGTATTTAAAAAGTAATGCACCTATAGCAATAATATTTAATGATTGACGTTTGCCGGTAGAACAACGCGATACTTATTTAAAAAAAGTGCACAATGCGCCTATTTGTTGCGGACGTTTTTGGGAAGCGGAGTGTGTATCTTTGGTTTTTTGTAAATCAATGACTTATATAAACATTTTATTAATCACTACTGCTATGACAAAGGGCCGGTGACAGAGCTAATGGACGAGAATGTAGCTGTCAGGTGTAATGATGGAAACACACGGCGCGTTATGGAAACACACGTGATGCGATTATCTCAACTTGCGACCAACTCTAATACTAACTTTATCATTTACCGCTCGCCCTCACCGCGATCATAATAATTAATATTGATTCACACAAACTATTGTTTTAACTGTACTCAGACAGCTTTTAGTACAACTTTATTGTTGGGCAGCGTGGGGCAGGGCACAGGGGGTGAGGGGAGGGGACAGAGAGGAACTTTTGTCACTTCCACTACAATGGAACATTATGAGGAAATGAGAGTTTATAAAGTGGTGCGTGCAGCTAAGTGCGGCGCAGGACACAGTTAATACATCTCGTCGCTCTCAGTAATCTATCTAAATTATTCAAATGCAAAAATGGTCCGTAAACAATTGTCTCGTCGTACGTTCTCTACTTAATGTGTTTATAATGTAGCCGCGCGAGCGACGCACCGCTCATCTTCGATTGGACACGACGCACAGCAGCGCATGCGCATGCGCACAGGTACAGTGGCGCACGCGCATGTCACACGCACCACTACGCTAAGAGCCAGAGATAACTGAATAATTGAAACGAATCGAAAATTAAAATTGAATCATTCTTGTAAACTATTAAAGTGGGGCTACACTTTTATTATCAAGGAATAGTAATAAATAATATAACTTAGGAAACTACTTATTTTCAGAATAATAAAGATTAAGATTAGCGATGGAAGAAATGAGTAGTGAAGTATTTCTTCGCTCGTCATCGCCATCTTACACGTCACATTATAACAATACAAGTGGAATAAATGGAAACAAAGCAAAGATAATTATCAGATCAGAGCCGAGAAGTAAATGTAATTGTTCATAAATGGCACCTAGGTATCGTGGATTGAGATTGGATCGATAAACATTCGGCGTGACGGCTCGTAAACTGTCCGCCGGTTAATGCGTAAGTATCGTGCAGAGCGGAGCGGAGCGGGCTCGCACACGTCGCAAGACGAATGCGGTGCGCGGAACTAATACGGATATCTGCGCGCGCGCATTATACCGCATTTACACTTTATTACAGCGCGCAAGACTTATTTAATTTTAATTTTGACAAGTATTGAGGCGAGCGTGGGAGCGACGGCGTGCGTCTGTGTGCGTGCGCGCTCGCACGACACCTACTGCTGCTGTAATCACGCGACTCTCGGAGGCTTCACTATAAATTGCTTCTAGTAGCGCGGTAATTAGAGAGGCTGCATGGTTTCGGGTTCCCATCGCACTATGACGAGCAAGTTTTTATTGGTCTGTTGTTCTAAGTGGTCACGTTTATAATAAATAGCTCTCTACACACTGTTTCACAGACTATTTGTTTTAAAGATGTGTCCTTCCACTGCCGGACATAAAACATCCAAACACTATTGCATACCTCATCTGCGAAACTGGCGGTAGCCTTGTGTCATTCATACGTTACTGTGTTACCGTTTGTTACTAATAAGCTTTTATTAAATCTGCAAATGAAAGAGATTTAAAAAAATATAAAGCCTGCCCATTTTACTACCAACGTAAAAGAATCGTTTGTATAGTCTCGAAGGTTGCCCATATTACTAAAAAAAAGTTCAGAAGCACCCTCATCTTCATAATTAGTAAAACGTAGAGTTCCCCACTTGTCCATTACCAGATGTGGAGTTCAGCTCACATGGTATGAACAAACATGAAACCTACCACCAGGCGAGCGACTAGTTCCTCTCATTACCATCTCATAATATTATTATAAGTTTTAAATTACAAGAACGAACTTGGATGTAAACCCTTGTAAGCAAAAAGGGTTTTTATAAATTGCTCAAGACATGAATGAGCTCCAACGTAAAAAGATAAAAATTACAACCGGGTTTGACTCTTCTCTTTTTGGTGTTGGATAAAAACGATATTGTTTATACAGGGTGTTTGGTACATCGTTTGCCAAATTGAAGTAGCTGATAGAAGAGGTCATTACCCGTCTTTCCTCACTCCCCTAGCTGGTTTTAACCTCAACATATTTTAGATATCGATGTAAAGCTATTTTTAAAAGGAAAACCCAATATTTACCATGAATACTTAAATTATTTTTAAAAATTCTTCCGTGAGTCCTCATATTTATATTTTGTTTTAAAGTTTAATACTAGGAGCATCAAATAAATTCATAATAGCTCACCAAAAACGTCAACTTTTTGTTTATTGACTTATCTAATACAGACAGGTAAAATTTAAAGATATAATCAACTTCACAGTGCAATAAAAAAATAAATAAAAGAGAGAAAGTTCTTCCATTTTCTGAATAAATGCCTTACTTTATCCTCTTTCCATTGGTATACAACATGTTATAAAAAAGTAAATAGTTTTTCTACAAAACATGTGTAATACATAATTCGAAGTAAAGAAAACACGTTTAATGAATAAGCAAAGGTAAATTTACTAGCTATAATTGCTATAATTGATTAATTCTAGCGTACTTACCTGGTTACTTTAGCTTTTTTGTCACTGCAGTGGGTCTACCTTATCACATTAGAGTTAATTTTAATATAATAAAAGAAAAAAAAATTTTTATCATTTACTATAGCGTCAATAATTACGATTAATGTTATTCATCAAACGTGTTTTCTTTCTATCAGCTATTTCAATTTGGCAAACGATGTACCAAACACCCTGTATAATTATATTTATCTTACAATCACACAATGACATCTAGTCAAAAGACTAAGCAGGACTTGCTTAGAATGATTGAGAGACTTGTTTAGAATGAAATAATTAATTTATCCAAAATCTGAGTGTAGTATAAAAATACCCCTATTTTTAATGACAATTGTCTAGAGTAAGATGCAAACTACCGTACCGTAGTGATGGCGTAGGGCTGTCATGAAACATCAATAAAAAAGTCCATATGTTTTTATTTTTTACCTAAATTAAATCAGTATCTATAAGCATGACTAAAGCTATAATGGTGAAAGCTAAAACGAACCTCCAACTTTAATAACAAATAAAGTTCAGGCAGAAATGTTCAATTGCCAGCCTCGTTTACGCAAATAAAATGTTAACTAATATACTACGTGTGGTGACGGAGTAAGAATACAATATGTCACCACCCCATCTCATCCTATGGTGTCGTGAAAACCGACTAAGGGACTTTCCGTGAATATTATCTTTACGAAATAAAAAGAAGGAAAACTTGAAATTAAACCCTATACCAATCCGTCTGGTATTAGTAGGCCAAGTATCCCTCCGTCACGGGAGGAGGCCCGTCCCTGTAGTGGGACATTAATGGGCTGTTATGATAATATATAAATATTAAGAGATCGCCATGGAGAAATAAAAGGTTTAGTAAAACAGCTTTAGGTGACACGATCAAACCCGCGGTATTGATACTACACTACAAGTCTTCTTCTTCATCATCGTTTGGTTACAAGTCAAGATAATGAAACAATGAATGATAGTACAGCCGGCGCGAGATGAAAAGTTGATCACTTTTCGATTATTATAAGTAAGTACGTGTGTCGCTGAAGTGAGCATTCACCATCTGGTGGAACATGGAGTCGAATCTATTACAAACTAAATGATAAAAACTGTGACATCATTGACAAAATAACTATCAACTTTGATAAAAAGGCATCACTTATGAATCGAAATCTTGTAAGCTTAGCTTGGGTTGGACATTTATCCGATATCATATTATTTAATTTATAAATTAGACTATTTTATTATTTGATAATTAAAAATTAATAATTTTACCTAATTAACGAAAACGTATTGAAATTGAGACAATTTGAAGCAAGCTGATGGTTACATACTCTTTATCAGAACACTTAACTCTATATTAATTCATCATACCTACCTACTTCACTGTGTACACGGGATACTCCACACAATCTCTTATAGCTTATTAACCCAAACATAAGATAAATAGATGTTCCCTCGCTGCTTACCTGTAACAAAAAGAAACAGTCTCTTAAGTCACCATTATCACTTAAATCGTTTTTCACTCGACAATAAAATCACAATATGTCTCGGGAGTCACCCCTGCCACTCGACAGGTTTAATATTGGTCACGTGTCGCGTGTCCCCGCTCTACGCTAGTGATGTACCGTAACGTTTAGCACCTTGTACAGTGACGCGGAGGGCGCACCACGGACCCCTTTCTTACCCTTTTCTTTTATGTTTTATTATTTTGATCGCAATATGTTGTATGACGTAATGGACTGCGTGATGGATGGTACCGCGAGGTAAACTCTACTCGACAACTTGATAGGATCATGTTTCCATCGATCAGTCAAGGGGCAGTTTACACAAATAGTTTGTATATAGGTACATCAATGAATACGTCGTGTAAACTCTTGGTAAAAGTTAATAAATAAATGTATGTAAATGTCCTCGCATCTTCAGGTTGTGGGAGAGGAACATGGTGCACAATACCACCTCAGTACCCACTGTAATATAAGTACTTGATAAAGCCGAGCTGGTAAATGGAAAGGCCTATAAAATGATTTTCTCCGTGTGGTGTCCGAGTAAGAATACAATAATGTCACCACCCCATCTCATCCCATGGGTGTCGTAAAAACCGACTAAGGGAATATCCGTGAATATTATCTTTACGAAATAAAAAGAAGGAAAACTTGAAAATAAACCCTATATCAATCCGTCTGGTCAGCGTGGTATTAGTAAGCCAAGTATCCCTCCGTCACGGGAGGAGGACTGTCCCTGCAGTGGGATATTAAAGGGGTGTAATGATAAAATGATTTGTACTGCAAGAAAAAAATCTCCTTTAGAAAATATACAAAAGGACTCTGAACCTCGTAGCAATCAATTAAATTCTACTCAAGTTATCGGTCTACAACACCACACGAATTGTATGCAGTGTGTACAGTGTAATTAATACACAATGCATACAATTCAATAAGTGTGTTTTTTACGCAAAAGTTACGTCACAATTAAAAAATCAAAAGCTCAAAGTGAGCATTGCCAAAGCACATGCAGATACGATGCTGCGTACCCTGTGAGTTGTGCTTTTTAACACTATTTTCAGAAGGATAAATTATTAAAGAAAGAAAGAAAAATTCATTTATTCACGTAAGATATAAAAATACCGCGTGTGAAGGTCGTTTTATAGTGATCACATAATATGCTCGTCTAACTTAACGGCTAAGTTTACTGAGGGTTCGGAACACGACCATGTCAGAGAAGACACCCACAAGAAACTCTGCTGGGTTCCTATCGCTCTTTTGGTGATCACTTCACAAATATTATTTTATTTAGTAAACAGGACAATTCAGATCCAAGCATTTTTATCGTTTAAGTAATCCTTTACACTATAATATGATTTCGATATTAACTTATGTTTAATAAAAGATTTAAAGCAAGTTTATTTTTATTTCTAGTGTTAACATTATGTATATCACTCATTTTTTTATATTTGTTAATATTTTTGTGTACGTACATTAAATTATCAAATATATACTGGCAATGCTCAGTCATAATCTTAATTATTTTAAATTTATCTCTAAGAGACTCTCTTGGGCCCATATTATATATACAACGTATCACTCTTTTTTGCAAAACAAATATTGTGTTAATATCAGCCGCACTACCCCACAACAGAATACCATACGACATTATGCTATGAAAATAACTAAAATAAACTAGCCTAGCTGTGTCTATATCTGTTAACTGACGTATTTTTTTACTGCGTATGCTGCTGAAGAAAGCCTACCTGACAAATTTTCAATATGGGGGCCCCATTGTAATTTACTGTCTAAAGTAATGCCTAGGAATACTGTAGTGTTAATTATTTCCAGTTCCTCATCATTGATTTTAACTATTGGTTTTATATCAACGTTTGGCATGGTAAATTTTATGCATTTTGTCTTTGCTTTATTTAGAGACAAATTATTTGAACTAAACCAATATACTATTTCCAAAAGAGAATTATTTATGTAGTCTACCGCAGGTTGTCGTCTATTAATTTTAAAAATAAAGGATGTATCATCGGCAATCAAAATTATCTCGGGGTTCTTTTTAACTAAATTTGGCAAATCGTTTATATATATAAGAAATAGAAATGGTCCTAGTATTGAGCCTTGTGGTACCCCCATTTTAATAACTGATCCGGGCGAACGCTTACCATTTACATCTCCTTTTTGTACTCTATCGCTTAAATATGTTTTCATTATACTTAAAGCAGAATCTCTAACACCATAGTGACCTAGTTTCCTCAGTAAAGTCTCGTGATCGACACAATCAAATGCTTTGGATAAATCGCAAAAAACGCCAAAAGCATCCTGTGACTCTTCCCAAGCCTCAAATATGTGTTCTACTAAATTAACTCCGGCATCGGTAGTTGAACGACCACGTGTAAATCCGAATTGTCTATCGTGAAGCAAAATATTCTTATTAAAGTGACTAATTAATTGATTAAGAATTAGTTTTTCAAATATTTTACTAAACGCAGGCAACACAGATATTGGTCTAAAGTTTGAAGGATCTAAATTACTACCTGATTTGAAAAGAGGTGTTATTTTACTTGGTTTTATAAGGTCTGGGAATATACCTAGGTCTATACTGTTATTAAAAATAAAAGCTAATTCCGGTGCAATGATATCTATAACTGTTTTTAAAATGCTAACAGAGATTTCCCATAGATCAGCTGTTTTCTTAACATTTAGAGAATTAAAAGTTTTAATAATGTCAAGTGGGCTAACATGACTAAATTTAAATGTTTCGTTAAACTGTGGTACATTTTCTTCTAAGAGAGTGATAGCCGCATGGGGTGAGGAGTTCAAAGATTTGGTAATATCTATAGAAATATTGGTGAAATATATTTCAAATGTATTCGCTATATCTAAATCAGAATCTATAATTTTATCTTCAACTTTAAATTTTAGGTCTTTGTGTTGTTGATTTTTTCGACCTGTTTCTTTAATCAAAACATTTCGGAAATACGAAAGGATTGTTTTAAGAAAGTGCTGAAAGACTATGGCATGGTTGCATATAGTGGCACCGTTGTTAGAAAATCTTCAGCTTTTCCCGGATAACGAACCACTAAGTAAAGGTTTATTCAACCATAATATCTAAGAACGAAGCTATAAATTGAACAGGTTAGCTACGAATGCAGGGAAGTAACATTGCTTTAATTATATCCAATAAGAAGCTGTATCTCTGTTGATTAGTAGTTACCGATCAGTTCGCGAAATGGTTACGTTGTGATGAGCGGCGCTTATCGTAATAGCTACAGGTTCGACGTGACCCCGCGACCCCGCCCCGCCCCGCGCGGTGCGTGCGCGAGATGCTATCCTCTAACGTCTCTATACGCGCAGACGCGCGCCACCATTACGTCGCAGATAACCTGCCTTATCTACTAATGAACGCCTAACTAAACCTTTATTCGTTACAAGACACATGTTATCATTACATTTATTTAAAATAATGTATAATTTCGTACAAAAAAGCCTCGCAAATGTTTATGTGCAGTTAGTGGAACGTTTTAGTTGCATAACATTCGTATAATTCTCAGAACGTAGGTACTGGTATCGTTAATAATCGCTTGAACCGTTAAATAAACTGATTAAAAACAAACACTCGAATGTCTTTTAGTTCAAACATAATCAGACCATTTACTGTAAATGTTACAATAATTTAGTATCAACTTACGGTATGGTCGCTAATGTAACTTTAACTGACTTGATATGAAAAAGGTTTTTAGTCTTAAAAACAATAACTTTCTAGATGTCTCTACTCTTTTAATTTATTCATTAACTGTATAATTTTCATTTAAATAGCGCAAAAGTAATTGAATAATAAAAATTTAATGAGGTTTACATGGGTGATTCACAGGAATGCCATATTGTATTAGATAAAATCTAATTACTTTATTCGATACGATTCGAAAGACATTGCTTATGATTGAGCTTTTCTGACTAAGACTGTGTATCTTACATCGCCACAATATCATTAACATCTGCTCATGTTAGACATCCATCTTTATTTCATAAAATTGTTGACAGTGTTAGTTTTACGTTAATTAAAGACAGTTTACAAACATGTCGTATTTTTATTTCAGAAATTCCATAGTTTGTAAGCCACGGAATTATGCATTTATTTATACTAAAACCACATCAAAGATATCAGTATAAAAAAATGAGTTGTCAAATATATTTGGCAGCACTGTGCTCGAACTGCTTGTGTTTATTTTGGAGCTTTTTTGTAAGGTTTGTAATTCTCAAGACAGGTTTGTGTGAAAGGTTAATTCCTTAAACGTCGAAAATGTAAGTAGTGTTATAGCTAGCATTAGACCTTAAAATTAATACAAACACTCTGTTTAGAACTATACAAGAGCTGATCATCCGTTTTATCCATGAAACACAAAATGTGGCACGTAGCGTAACGCCTCATTTATTGATAGACTTATTGTCGAATACATTTCTTCTCTTGAACTTGTTCGGGAAAAGAATATTCTTGTCATTGTCTTCTCAGTAGAAGAACCAGTATTACGTTATCCTTAATAATATTATTTTATATTACCCTCAATAAAGTTAAATCAGTTTACGAAATTGGTTTTTCCAGAATTTTATTATTTTTAAAACAATTTGTATGGATTACCCCATAAGATTCTAAAATAGTAACCCTAAAAAATAAAGCTTTCTCGTGTCAAGTGATTGTGTCTTCTCCATGGATTTTATCTTCTGCTCCTCCTTTTCGGGGGCCCACCATGATGCACTTCGACCTCATCGGATCTTTTGTGCTCCTCTCCATGGATATTGATAAACGTCATCCTACAGAATGCTAAACCGTGGAGTCCTATTTCAAGCTATGTAATAATATGTATTTATTTTATAGAAAAGTTAGTAGTAAACTTGGGTTTCTAATTATCAAGTATTTATTTATTTCAACTTTTTTATACTATGCTCATTGATGATCCGTGGTGTTATAGCCTCCATAATATTAATAAAAAATCAAAAAAATGTAGTTGAACGCTTTTTATTATCGCGTTAAACTAAACAAAAAACAATGTTTAGTATTGAAAAATGAGTATGTATATTTATTAGTAATTTTACAAAGCCTCAGAAATTCAAAACAGATCCGCTATTGATATGTAACGTTACATAATTTAACACAATTTTCTAATTAAAAAAATACTTCAAACCTAGAGCATTTACTGATTATAAAATGCAATTTCGTTTACAGAACCTTTCAAAACTAATATTCACCATTTATAAAAAGTTGTTCTTACTGTACCTATACCGACCAAATACCGACTCCAAATAGAAGAGCTATTTTCATTTCTGTTGTATTTTTTTATGTTTGCTACCCTATGTCGCCTTCAGTTATTTCTTTACCAATTTGAAAAATTGGTTAAAGGTAAGTATTCTTGGAAGTATTTAGTAATCTGTTTAGTGTGTGTGTATATTTAGTATCGGGTTATCAAACTTGGTCTCATTGAAATTAATTAGAACTTAGTTTTTGTCTCTAATAATAATCTGTCTGTACGTCCGTCACAGCGATTTTTTTTCCGAAACTAAGTACAAGAGATAAACTGTCGAAACTTAGTAGGTAGATGAATTCTGTGAACCGCATTAAGATTTTGATGCAAAATAATAAATATTAGGGGCTCCCCATACTTAGAAGTTAGAACTGAAACTCAATTTTTTTTTGTCTTCAAACACATACGTGTGGCTTATCTATAGATAGGGTCTTTGAAAATGATATCGAGGTTTCTAAAAATTTTTAAGAGTATGCGAAAACTTAGATAAAGTCAACTCCCTTATGCTTTTTGGTAGTTTATTAAAAACTTGAATGCACATACAGTAATTATTATATTTATACATTGTCGTAATGTCGTCATAGGTAGAAGCAATTTTGTAACATCTCTAGACACATATTTTTTGTCAGTACAGCCCTTTTCGAAAAAATAGGGATGATTTTTAACAAACATTGCTATTTCATAAATGTACAAACTTGTTACCGTGAATATTTTAAAAAGGGGTCTACAAGAGTCAAGCGGTTCAGCGCTACATATTGCTCTAATGCCCGATTTACACATCGACAAGTACAGTAGCGAGTTAAGTTGTAAGTTGTTGATTAAGTTGATTTGAATAAATCTTGAATAGATCAACTAAATCAACAACTTACTACTCAACTCGCTACTGTACTTGTCGATGTGTAAATCGGGCTTTATACACTTCGTCTGTGACAAGAAGAAAGGTATGTTTACTTACTTGTTTTGTTGTTTGAAGAGATGTGTGTTATGACAATTAACGTAGACTATTAATACTCGTAATACTATTCATCTGGAGTTTTTTTGGTGCAAATAGAAACATTCTTTTCAGTCTTCAAAAAATGGTCGCTTAAACGGAAATTCCTCTAGGTATGTTCAGTATTTCAAGAGATTAAAATTCAACTACCTTTAACTTCTTTTTTTAATATCTTTGTGAAATGTATATTTAATGGCATTGAGTTAAAACTTGTGTAATGCTGGTGACCAGTCATATAAATCGCAACTTCCATGCCTTTATACTTTTTAAAGTACTCATTCTCTCTCATTCAACATATTGTATATATAACATATGTGAGTTACTTATTATGCTTACAGCAGTCATCAGAAAGCGATCGTTTACAGTACCTAAGTAGGTAGACATCGGCGCCACGCAGCTGGGCAGGCGGTATGTCGTGCAATACGCGAATGTGCGCGCATTAGTATGCGTTGCAAATGGGCCCGACACGCTCCGGCGCACCTATCAATGTAAACAGTGTTTGATATACAACTGAACACATGCATGCTCTAAGTGATGTAAGCTTTGTAGTTACATGCGCACACGCATGTAGTGCAAGTATTAGATTATAATGTTGTGTTTGTACACAGACTAGGTATATGTTACTTACCAAAATGGTGTATCGTCTGATGTCTGGTGGCTGGTAGTTACCGCGTGTGTTGTCGCTCGCTCGTTAGCTCGGCGGTGGTCACGTGAGCGCATAATCTCGCGCATGCGCATTAGCATTAGATAGTGCGCGCTAGAGTCAGGGGGCGTGCCCCGCGCGGGGGTGGGCGTGGTCTCGCGGTGCGATTGGCCGCCGCATGCAAATGTGCGCGCCGCCTGCGCCCGCGCAATCACTGCGCCTGCCGACGCAGACCCACCATTGTTTCAGTGCAAAAACTGACCGAGCTCCGAGCTCGTTTGTCGGGAACATGTGCGTGCAAAAACTACGGAATGCGCATAACAAGAAACTGCAAAAAGTGCAGGACGACGCGTCGCTTTTTACATGCGATTTATGTCCCCGCGAGTCACCGCACTCCCTCCGCGACCCCTAGCGGTGAGCCAGCGTCCACGCACCGCGCTCTCTCCGCCTAACCTCGTCCTCGACGGACTCACGCTCACTACAAAAGCGTCCACACCGGCTACTGAACCCCGGACTGCGGTTTAAATTGCACGCTCTAAGCGATTGTGAGCACGGGCAATTGGCAACAGGACCATTACTTTGAAATCACATTTACATTGAATGCTACGACGAGCTGCGACGCTCAATTAAAATACGGCAGTAAATTAACAGACGAGCGCTGGCGGCCATTTGTACGATTATCGCGGTGCGCACGCGCATCATGTACGCTTACGGTGACAGGCGCATCTCACACTAATCTTAGAAGATTAGGTACGATACCTAATCTGTACATCAGCTAATATAGACTCCTTCTCATTACAAATATATTTATAGTCAGAACATCATTACCTACGACACGATTATTTAGCAAAAAAATGAAAATATTCACTCAATCCTCACATAAATTTTCATGCTTATTTTGGGAATATCACCTTTTGTTTACCTTTTTTATACAAACTACTTTTTCCGTTCCGAAGTTGGAGAGTAAATGTCTCTTCAAATTTGTGGTTGCATAAAGTCAAAACACAAAATTACTTCATTTGAATCAAGATATTGAACTATCATATTAATAAAATTAACAAATAAAAATATCATCAAGTGCTTTTTATATTAAACTACATTATGTTACACAATAGCCAACTTATGAATACGACCTAACTATCTATGGTTAACATTAATATTAGTTACAATCAAAATGGCGTGAAAGACCAAGCTTTAGAAATGATAAATGTCCATAGATCTGTTCATATGTAGGTACCAACCTTTATCTTTTAACAGGTACATAATTATACTGTCTTTTTTTGTATTTCCATACTAACTTTTACAGACGTATAGATACTGTAAAACTATAATAGGTATACCTGTCATCTCTTGAGTAAACTGAGAAGGGAATATTTAGTAATAATATACTTTTAAACCGACTTCAGAGAAAGGAGGAGTTTCTCAATTCGGTTAATAAGTTTTTACGTATATGTTACGGGCAACGTGATTAACTGGGCATTATTAATAAGGACCGGTCTTTATTAATAATGCCCAATAACGATGGCCAAAGTGATAAATTTATCACTTTGACCGGCCCTTATTAATAATGGCCGACGGCCCGTGGTCCATGTAATAAGTTAGTGTTTGAGATAGCTTAAAAAAAAGCTAAAACCTAAAATTAAGCCAAAAGTCAGAAACAGTTGGTTAGGTTAGGTTAGTATGGCGACTGATTCTGGCGTTGTGCCAGAATCATTTAAGTAAAATGTTTATTTTTTAACTACTATGTCCAATAGTTTATTTTTTGTTAACTTTTCATGAAAATTTTGTAAGATTAATTTCATTTAATAAACAAAAACACTACAGTTCACCTATTTTATTACTTTGCCCAAGATAGGGTGGGCATTATTCATAATGGCCGGGTAAAGTTATTAATTATGCTGTATTAATCACATTGCCCAATTGAGTCGGGCATTATTAATACAGACCGGTCATTATTAATAGTGCCCGGACTTATCAAATTGCCCGTAACATATATACTACTTATATTATCTATCGCATCTTTGACTGGATATTTTATAATAATCGGCAAGAATTAACATTTACACATAATCGATAGCTTAAGCTTTTATGAGTAACTTGAGTGAAATACTAACATGCACAAGTTGTACATAATGATAATTATTTGTTTATTACTTTCTTCATAAATTTTAAGGTAGCCCACTAGCCTAGCACTAGTATAGCTAATCATTGTATGAGCGAAGGAAAAAGGTGTATTCCTCTGCAAGCGTTTCGTATTTTCAAAATTCTTTAAACATTATTGTAGTAAGAAAAGCTACACTGCCTTTCGCAACGTTATAACAGTATTAGATTATGGTTTAAGCTGACTTTGGCATACAACAAGCCTCGTTTGCTTTACCCGAGCAAATAACACCTGGGACCAAGATTCCTGGACTCTATTCGCGCTTTCTATCACGCTTGATTACAGTCATAGTCCGCCAAATTACGATGTCTGTCACTCAGACAAGCTAAACTAATCACACTGACTTAAAGTTTAACGCAAGTGTAAACTTGATCAGATATGTAGCCTGATTGGCCTCCTGCCAGATCGACACGTGTACTCGGGGCTACATTCATTTTGGTATGGTTTCTGTTAAGCACGGGTATAGACAACGGTTTTAGTAGACGTACGGGTTTAAATCAAGAATCAGATGTATCTAATACGTCTTTGTTGGAGAGCTTTTTATGACTTGATTGCGATATATATGTATAAAATCAATGAATATTCTTTCCCAACCTACTTAACACTCTCAAGATGTTGATACATTTAGAATCGAATTCGAATTTTATCACTTTTAAAATAAATAAATATTCACGGACACCTCTACACAGCGCCATCAGTTCCCAAAGTAAGCTAGGCTTAACCTGCTTGTGTTATAGATCTCAGAACAACTTTAAAACGGTAGTTATAAATCTCATCTAATACAAAAATACAAATATAGACTAATATAAGTTAAATGTAAGCACAAGTAGTAGGAGTAGGTGGTCCGTGTGTGGACTACAAGTCTCTGTTTATTATTTATTCAGATCTTGTTGGAAGTAAAGTCTGGCGGGAGCTCTCGGGGGACGCCTTGTAATATTACTGAACAAATTTTATTACTTCCAATACGCCACGATTGTATTTGCGTAGGCTTCATTTATAAATATGTTGTTCTTTATGAAGCTAATATCATAAATAAAATTCAGACTTTATTTAATGACATTTTAAACAACAAGCAATAAAATGAAATATTAATAACAATGAACTTTTCTGTAGGTACTACGAGTATACGATATTTTCCTACGTTCACAATTTACTGTCCTGAGCCCAGGCTCATATAAGTTATTAATTTTAAACCCAGGTTTGCTTTGTTTTTGTCAAAGTAAAGTGTGTAAAGCTTCCGCGAAGCAAAACATGATGGCCAGTGCGGGCAATGTGTTCTATAATTAAAATGTTACTTTAATGTTTCAAGTATTTTTTATTAATAATAAATATGAATGCGTATGAATCTCATACTGGTGACGGTTATAGCGTAGTGCTCCATGTATGGCGCTCAATCAGACTTATAGAGTTTCTTCTGAGTGGCGACAGTGACGCGTTAATTACCGGCGCCATATCGCGACGTCTAATTAGTTCCACCACCCTGCCACGTAGCCGCGCAGTACGTACTGCAGTGCGTGTGTCGCCTGCGCACACAGATCTGCGTACAAGTCCTCGCTCCGAGGTTCGCCTGTATAAATAACGTTCATTATATCAGATCGAGCGCATTAGATTCGTTCTGAGTACACATTCGTATTCAATTATGCAGCTCTACAAAAACTAGTCGCGCATTTGAATGACGAGCCCTCGTTACTGGTCCGCACCGCTCCGCTCCGCACCGCACCGCGCCGCGCGCCCAATTTACAAATAAAACGCGGGGAACGTCCGGCCGCGCAAAAACTGACCGCACTCCTCCCCGTGCATATGAATGGACGCGCTTTTTTGCGCCACCAGAGGGACAATAATATGTCGCACGCACACAGCTTCTGATTTAACTACATATTGTGACCGCAGATTAGATTAATAATACTTGTTAAAAATAAAAAAGCCAAGATTCTGCTTTTATTTTAAGTACTAAATAAAGTAAGTATTTGTTTTTGTAGCTAGCCCTAGCTAAGCTAGAAACTAGTATTAAAAACTTACATACATTACATTCCTATAAATCAATATAAGTAATGTAAAGGTTAAGGATATTTCGGAAAATGTCATACTTTTCCCAAGACTCCTCTTAAAACCCTGGGTCATCTCCAGGTTACTGGAAGTTATTACGTAACTACGTATTCGAAGTTTGAAATAAAGCCAAATTTTAAAATTTGTGTCGTAAATTAGGCTGTATCACTATCACTACCGCGTCAGTGGTAGCTTTCCCACTAATAAAGCCATTGCCAGTTAAAAAGGTTGTGAGTCATGAATGCCTGTTGCATTTGACTGATAAATAATCACAGTCTCAAGCAAGCTACTCAGAGCTGGCAAAATAGTCTTGGAGTAATAAGTTTCAAGTTCTAAAATTCATACCTTCTTTACTATTTAATACAGTTATGAAATGTGTCGATGTCTATTTAGTAATAGATACTTGTGTGAGGCTAATACTGAAGGGTGGCTAGTTAGCAGAGGTGAGCGACATATTAGCGGCGCTGTGCTCTCGACGACATCAGATCGTCTGATTATGTAACGAGCGCGGATTCACCGACGACCGCTTTTTTATGCGCCCGCGCATGGAAAATGCAACAGATTATCTACCTCACTACCTGCCGTACTGCCTACAACACCACTTCATATGAATTTATAATAGTGCATTGTTTAATTTCACATGTCATCTTGTGTATACTGTTTTTGTGATCCCTACTATCTCACTTTAAATCTATTAAATTAGCTAAATTAATCGAGCGCACGTATGAACTGCTTCGCTTTCTCTAAGGCAGGCTCTCTACAAGAACGTCGTTTTTTGTTCATGGAGAATAATATGCTTTGTACATTCTATTCGTGGGGTAGACGATATGGTTATGTCTGACTCCCAAGTAGACCAGCCTACTGACTAAAACATCCACGACAGCTGTCATTAGGTGTATGAAAGGATTCTCGAGAACAAAACACAGTGCTTACGTATGTATACGTTGTGACGATTCTGGGGTCAATCAATAATTGTTTACGTACTCAGACTATCTGTCATGTTTAGTGCGTTCGTATAGGTTCTATAAGGTTGCATATGCAGGAGGTGTCAAGGATTACCAAGTATTATTTGACCGATTCAGAAATCATTGTCTTGAACTGGGATAATATTTTCAATTCTTTTCAGATTGTTTATTCCATGTTTCTGTAAAAAGTACCGCACAGTTAAGTTAGTGCTTAGTACAACTTTAAACAAACAACGTGCTTTCTTTATTACGATGTTTTTCCCAAAAGGATATAATATCAACAATTCTTACATGCCTGCCTGTTTAAAATCAGAGATTTAAATTGTCATTCAAACTGTGACCACTTTCGCCGATGACTAGAGCTCTGACAAGAATGTGGATGTTGACCACATTCCCTGCCTCACAAAGTCACAACTCTGACCACTTTTTTAAACACGATAATTTGAATTTGTTAAAATTTCTATCAGCGCAGAGTTTAGGGATATAAAAGTATATACTTAAACCCATTTGTATCAAACATAAAAATAATGAATTTAGCTAAAGTTATTAAGAGTAAGTAACTGATTGAGTCAATAAACTTTAAAAAACAAAAACTTTCCAAGCAAAATATGTTTTATTTATTTTATTTGTTTTAAAGAAGCACTAGTGTGAGTGCTAACGTACTTTTTACTTTATAATAAATTCACTATTAAAGCCTAATTATTGACCTGTGTGTAACTAATTATTATTATTTTTATATTGGAAATGTGTAAGCTTTATCGCATATTCTTGAATGAGAATTGGTAATATCACCATTATCTCAGATAAATATAAATAAGATACACCAGGATTGCGGTTGTACAGTGTGACGGTTTACCTAGATGTGTCTCTTTAGCCATGTTTCAATTTGGGGGTTAAACTTTTTTAAACTCGAGACGGCGCTTTTGATTTGGTTATTTGATCGTATCTTTACGATTTCATTATTCTACAGTTATGTCCTAAAATAGAACTAAGAAAATGTTAATTACAATAGGGACTAAAATAGAAGGTTATTGTTAACAACAAAGCTTGACCCCATTGTATAATGTAGCAGGTGAGGCAGTGAGTCGTGACGAGCCTTTCACTATTATTATTGTTTATTACACTAATAGCTTCATTACACACCTTATAATGTTAACTACAAATAACAACTAACATTCACCACAACGTACGGACTCTTTACTTTTACTAAGTCATCCAAACTATGTAGCTAGTGTTAGACGAAAAAACATCCTGAAATTTTTATTTAAGCAGTTGAGCTAATTTTAGTAAGATAATAATAATAATAAATTTATTTATTTAAGAATACACTGGTACATTATTATACAGAGATATTCAGGTAAAAGTAATCTTATAAACTAAAATACTCAAGTGCACTGTACCCACACTAGGATACCCTGTGTCGTGGGTAACAGTCTCTTCCTTACTACTACAAGTTACAATAAAAAAGGGAAAATAAATTGTTTTATGTAATACACTTAATAACGATTTCTCGATTTAATTATTAGTATGTGAAAGTGTTACCCTACTTGTTTTTGTATAATATGTGTGTGTGTGTGTGTGTGTGTGTGTTTTGTGTATGTGTGTGTGTGGGTGTGGGTGTTAATGTGTGTAGTGTGAATAATACGTGTGCATGCATGCTTTTATTTATTTTATAGAAACCTATAAACCAACAGGGCCTCAGTCTCGTCATAGGTCATCGTAGCCATTTAAAAATGGTGGTTTTGAGCCGGAAGTAAGACATTTCAGTTATATTTTTATTTTCTGCATAAAGAATGGAATAAAGGTAAGGTCCATGGAAAGCATTCTTGGATCTCCGCGTAAAAGAAGAGCGTACTCGTGCTCGATCATTGTTCTATGTGAGACGCGAGCCAATACTTTAGCATGTCTATGACATCTGGTTATGGTTGATGCGAGACACAATTGCCTTACACGAAGCACAGAGCACTCTAGATACAAGTCGTTGGTAGGATGTATGCTATCTTTAAAACGGCCCGCTGTGCTCGTTCCAATCTAATCAAGTGAGACTTGTTAGCTAGTCCCCACACAGAGACACAGTAGCTTAATATTGATTGACATAAGGTAAAATAAACGGTTCTTAAGAGATCTGGACGTGCAACTGATTTTAGCTTACCAAAGATATGGTAGAGTTTTTTTACTCGCTTATTGACCGCCTCAATCTGCGGCTTCCAAGTGAGATGCTTGTCTATCAGGACCCCCAAGTATCTCACATGTGGGACCTCCTCTATTATAGTACAGTCACATCCAACAAAACTGTTGTAGTTTCCACACGTATGCAGCCCAATTTTAAGTGCTTCAGAAGGTGCTGATCGATTAGACACACAAAAAGCGATAGCCTTTGTCTTTATAGCATTGATCGACATTAAATTATGCAGCAGCCAATCTGATGTTTTTGCTAAGCCCATTTGAGCCACATCAAATGATAGTGGAAAATGATAGCAGTATCATCTGCGAAGGTGAAAATGCCAGCACCTTGAAGCTTTAGCGAACACAGGTCATTTATGTAAATCAAGAAGAGCGTCGGTCCGAGGACGCTTCCTTGTGGTACGCCAAACATTATATCGGCATAGTCACTGACATATTCTCCCATCCGTACACGCTGTTTCCGCTGACTCAGATACGACCGGAACCATTCCAAAGGTAGTCCCCTAATTCCGACACCCTGTAGTTTTTTTAGTAGCAAAGGTCGCGAAACAGTGTCGAAAGCTTTCGCCAGGTCAAGGAAGACACCAGCACATTTGTGTCCTTTATCTGTGTTCTCTATTACATAATTAGCTAGACTTGTGACGGCATCCTCCGTCGACCTGTTAGCTCGAAAGCCAAATTGAATTATCGCAAGTTGGTTGCTCTTATTTAAAAATTTGAGAAGTCTGACGATTATGACTTTTTCCATTACCTTTGATAGAGCACTTATCAGCGTAATTGGCCTATAATTGGATGGATCACTGGAGTCTCCCGTCTTCAAAATAGGAATGACATTCGCCATTTTCCATAGATTCGGTAATACGCCCAAAGACATGCTTAGGTTACAAATAAATGCTAAGGGAGCTGCTATGGCCTGTTTTGTTTTCTTAAGCATATCGTTGCTCACATTATCATGCCCAGTAGCCTCACTCGGTTTCAGCGCGTCTATTATTTTTGATATTTCTATTTCGTCTGTGGGTGTCAGGAACAGAGAATATGAAGAGTTGGTAGCTTCATTCTTTATGAGATTTGCCAAATCTGCCTCTGACTTACCTAGATCACTTAAAATTTTGTCAGCCAGATGCCTGCCAATAGAGCTGAAATATTTATTCACGTCGTTAAGTGTCTCAGTTGGATTAGGTTTTGATTTAATTAAATCATCACGGGCACCAGAGCCCCCGCTTAGATTGCATATTGTTTTAATAGACTTCCACGTTTTTTTGATGTCGTTACTACTGTCGTTCAAGAGTTTTTCTTCATATTTATTCTTTTGTATCTGAAGAATGTTAACACAATAATTTCTATAAAGCCGGTATTGTTCCTGAATATTGTTATTTTCTGGGTTTTTCCTAGCCTCTAAATGAAGTTTATCACGTCGTCTAATGCATTTGAGGAGCCCAGGTGTTATCCACTTTTTAGTGATAATGTTAGAACCGCGCAGCGCTCGAATAGATTTATTACGATCAAGAGCATTGTTAAATTTTGAAGTAAAGGTATTTGCGGCTTCGTTTATGTCGGTTTGATTGTACAATTCACTCCATTCAGTGTTTATAAGGTCTATTTTTGTGGATGTAATAAATGATTTGGTCTCTAATGGAAGTGATCCCATGCTACACAAAATAGTACTATGGTCGGTTATATCAGAGTGGCAAACAATTGTTTTTGAGGCCAAGTTTGATTTGATCAAACAATGGTCTAGACAATTAAGCCCTCGCGTAGGAAAAGTATGCGCAGCAATATACCCATAGTGAGCTGTAAGATTGAGGTAGTCTTCCGCGCGACTGTCAATAGTAGTGTCCTTAATATCAAGATTGATATCGCCTACTATGGCTGAATGCGGGCTTTTACAATTGCTCAACACTTTTTCAAGGGAAAGTAGGAATTTATTTATGTTATAGGTTGATGGTGAGCGATAAATGGCTATGACACAAAAAAGACTAGCTACGTCAATCTGAAGACATTTGGCATTCTCAAAAGGCGATTCCGCGATTGATACTTGAAGCTCACACTTAGAGAAGACAACTATTCCATCATTTTTATTGATGTATGTTTGTTTGTTTGTTTTTCCATCAGAATCCAACTTGGTCACAAATTCAGCATTATTTCGTACCTGATACAGAACTTCAAGTCATGATGAACTAAGTATATAAATGTCATTATTTTCCTCGTCCCGTATACTCGTATGTCTAAAAGTTATTAACAGTGAGGGAGGCTTGTTAACATAAAATGGAGTAGGTACCTGATTACCTAGATTGGCATTTTATCCGATTTATAAACCAAATCTGTTTGCACAAACGTGTTTGTCAATACTTATGTTAACATCTGTCATACATTGTTAATACTGGTTTCATAATAAATCTGCTAGTCATCGATGTAACCATGATACTAACATTGGAGATTTTTACTCAGATGTTAATACAAATAGAGAGCACTTATGAAGACAGATTACCACCAAGAAGGCAAACATTCAGGTTGTGCCAGCTCGATGATTCAATTTTAAATATTAAATACTTCAGATAAATAGTTACAGTTACCGAGCACGCGGATTATCGCTTTTGTTAATTTGATTAATTGATGAGATGTAATGATTATTTGAAACTTTATTTTGCTCCATTCACTATCGAACCTTTTCGATTAGCTCTACTAGTAATATTTTATACTTGACTACCTGCATCTACATTTTCTTTTATATAATTATTAGTTCAAAATATATACATAAACTACGCCGAATAGAAGTATAAGTGAATCTGATTAATTTTGCCATTAAATTAATTAACTTATTCTTATAAAAAATTAAATATGTTATACCTATCAAAGACACAAATATTATCCAGATGCAAATATACAATCACTCACAAGAGGTATTGAAGCCTAGTGGGAACCAACTGGCTCAGTAATAGGTGCGCCATTGTATATGGCTTCCGGCATATTAGCAACTAACTACACATTTCTTCTACTATAAAACTGCATTAATAAAAATTACAACTTTTATAAATAGTGTACCTATAGTAAAGAGCCACGCCTGTTGATATAAATTAAACAGATTTTAATCTCGACATAATTAATAAATAGCAGAAAGCAATAAATAATAACGTACGGTCAACATGTAGTTAGCAATATTCATTATTAACTTTACATTTATGTATAAGGAAACGTAAGTAGAGTAAATATAGTACTTATTGTCATGTTCATTTGTGTTTGTGTGTGTAAGTCATACGTGACCTATCCTAACAGAGAATAACGTTACAGGTGCTTATAGGATTATAAAACAGGTTTAATTCAAACATTGTTGGAGTTCGAATTAAGGTATGGACCTATTTTGGGAAAAACTTTGCTTTGAATAATTTCCACAAGGTGCTTTAAGGATTTCCACAGACAGTTTGTGTCTATTTTTTTAGGGTTTCGTAGCCAAAATGTTAAAAAAAACAAACCCTTATAGATTCGTCATGTCTGTCTGTCCGTATATCATGGCCATTTTCCGAAACTATAAGAGATAAATTGTTAATACTTGGTAGGTAGATGTATTCTGTAAACCGCATTAAGATTTTGATGCAAAAATAAAAAAATAATAATAAATATTGGCAAAAATTGAGTTTCAGTTCTAAGTATGGGACTGAGAACTGAAACTCAAAAGTTTACGAAACACGTACGTGTGTTGTATCTATGGATAAGCCTTCATAAATGATATCGAGGTTTCTAAAATATTTTTTTTCTAAATCGAATAATTTGCTTGACAGACGCTTCCAAAGTGGAAAAAAGTTGAACGTTTCAGGGACAAGCCACCACCACTAACGTGAGGCAACTTGACTAGCCAGCCACATTGACATAGGTTTTTTTCCGACTATCCTTCTCTTGCAATGATATAAAGTTAATGAAGATACCTATTCTCAGTCACCTTTTACAACAGCTACGAGACAAGACGGGGTAAGAGTTGTACACTTTATCGGTGTGTGGTACTATGTTTCCTACAGGGTGTTACTGTGAAGTCTAACTATCACGCAACGTTGGTACAGCACGTTGGATAAATCAATCATGAGGCTGCAGTTTTGTTTGCATATATAAATAAAGTAATGACAACTGGCGCGGACACGTAGAGGGTAATTGTTATAATTGTTTATACTGCATCAATAGTAGATATTGCAGAACGTTCGTGTTTAAAGCTAATGTTAAGTTAGGTTATGTTTAAAGACATAATTGTACATTTTCATATTTTCGAGGTGTCTGTGCACTGGGTGTCGGGTGGCCGTTACCCGGTCGTGACCGGTGGTATCGCGCATCGCGCGGCCCGGCACGGACCCGGCGCGGTACTCTGATCCTGATTGCCGATACAGCGCGCCTGACTTATTGATTCCACCTTCAATTAGAGGCCCGGTGCGCGGGAGGCCGCTCTATCTATCTCGGAGCTCCTTCATAAATTGCAATAAAGAAAATTAACTCTATTTATTAAAAATAAAATATTGTGTATCGGCGCACGCGCATGCGCTGTATCATCACAACAAGATCCGCACATTTTTGTAATCAATGTTAGGTAGAGATGTATATGTTACTATTAATTACCGTCGTATTATATCAGATATAAAACATTATGTAGATGCTAAATATA
This sequence comes from Schrankia costaestrigalis, assembly GCA_905475405.1. Classification (NCBI taxonomy): domain Eukaryota; kingdom Metazoa; phylum Arthropoda; class Insecta; order Lepidoptera; family Erebidae; genus Schrankia; species Schrankia costaestrigalis. The sequence continues at coordinate 273,751 of FR997833.1, forward strand.
AGTGAGAATGTAACGAGGTCAAATATAAATGTCAGTTATAAATGTCGAGTGTGTAACATATAAAGTTGCTAAATAGTAATGTATGCGCGTTGGTTGAGCGATGCGTTTAATAGTTCAGTATGAGTGTTATCGTGCCGTGCGCCCAAACATACGAGCGCGCACGAGCAGGGGCCCAATTCCGCTAATAACATTTAAGCTACATAACGTTGACAATCAATTTTGATGCTGTTACGATTGGAACAAATTTTGTATTCTGCTAAAACTTGTTTGTGGTCGAATGTGAATCGTAATTGAGTCGAAGATCAAAGTTAAATCTGTGTTGCCTTGTATAATCTACCAACTTATTAGAGTTGCCCTTTAAAACCTACTAATAACCTGAATAATAAAATCATGGCTGTATTACGTAATTGCATATGCAAACTCTAATGTAATATTATTGTTACTTTTGGAGTCGGTGTCAGCCACGAGTTATATACAATTTCGACTTATTTTAACAAATATTATGGCGTCGTGGAAATTTTGGAGTTACTAGGTAATATACAACTTCCTCTATAATTGTCATGTAATAATATAGATAATGGTCTCTTATATCTCAGTTTTTAAACACACTTTTTAGTAGATACAACTGGGACTGCCAAAATAATATTTCTGTTTTAAGTGTAATAATTAATTGTAATCTTATTTTCAGGTGATTTTGGTTATCCCCAGCGTTGATATCTAATGATACAGTTAACATTGCTTCAGAAGAGATTGCTGAAGGGTACTATTATAATTAAAGTACTATTGGTGTGCATACTCAAATACTTTGGTACACTGGGTGCTACATTGAAGTACCTTTACCATTCAGACACAGCGGGAAAGTTCATTATTGCATGTTGCTCTTCAATATTTGAAATTGTGCAGGCTTTACCTCTCCAACATTAGGTGAAGATAAGAATAGTCTTTGCTGGAATAGGGTGTAAGGCTTAACAGTGAAATAAGTAGATGTACTTACTAAGATTATTAAGTTTAAGTTAACAAAATGTTCAATATTTAAATTAATTTGATAATGGGTGAATTTTATGTTAGATACTTAATTTAATGTAAATAGCAGATACTGATATTGTTAAATTACTTACATGATTTTAATAAAATTATTAGGTACATTTATTAAAAATTAAACAAGGCATTTGAAAAGGTAGCGGATACTTTATTTTTATTTTGTACACTTATTTGCTATATTTTGTTATAAGATACTTAATTAGAAATATAGAATAAACAATAAACCTATTGAATTTTCACTATAATTATATAAATCAATATCCTATACTCCTAACATTAATGAATGCTGTGAGGGTATATAATAAGTTACCGGACGATTTTAAGAATTTGCCTTTAACGATATTTAATATAAAGTTAACAAAATGGTTAAAGGCAAAATGCTTTTATAGTGTTGATGAATATATGTCAGATTGTGGAGAATGAGATTGTAGGTTATGGATCGTTTTGGTAATGGTGATGTCGAAAATCATAATATTTTAATAAGTAATTGATTTATGTATTAATTTTACTACTGTAACCTTTAAATTATAAGACTTACTAATGTACTTATTCTTGTTTATTACTATTATATTATATTGTGGACTTATTTGTATTTTTGATCTGACATTAATTTAATTTTACTCAATTTTATCTGTTTAACTGACATAAACTTAGACATAATCATGCATGAATATCTTATTTGTTGCTGTTGTTTACTCTTTTTATCACTCAAATAATAAATAGCATTGTGCATGTTAAAATGTAATATTTGCTCACCATATGTAATGGTAGGATGTAAAGGCACCATTATACTGTAAGATCATACTCTGTAAACCTACATTCTGGCAAATAAATGATTATTGATTGATTAACTATAACACAATATCACTATTTCAAAAACTAAAAATGATTAATACATATAATAAAAACCTTATAAAACAGATATTATTTTTTATTGCCTCTGCCAGGGCAGTTCTTCACCAAAAGCCAAGCTAGCTTGTACACCCTGACTATTTCATTACTGCCATGATGGGATTTGGTAATTGTGGCTCTTCATAAACTTTTCCTTAATGCTTGCAAATTGATAGCATCTGCAGTATTAATATGGATTCTTTTCATCATTGTCTGGCAGCTATAAATAATTTAATGAAAATATTTCACTAGGATAAGCATTATATCCTTCTGCAACCACTCAAGGATGTCTTATGTGCTGAAAGAAATAAATACAAGTTGATTTACTAAATGACTAAAATGAAAGCATGATAATACTTAAATATGTTACTTTACAAAAATGTTTTTTTTATTTATTTATTTGATGATGATCACCCATACATGGAATGTTTAGTGGATGACAACAACTTTAACTATAAAAACCTTGCCTCTACCTTACCTTGTTTCATTTATTTGCAAATTACAAAGCAGTTTCCCCGATGCTGTTTAATTTAAATTTTTCATTCTTTATCGGCTTTATCCTTAGCACTGGGTATTCTCAGATAGTCTTACGCTGGGCTGGATGTTCTGAAGGATGGAGAACACATTCAATGGGGCTGAAATAATTACATCAATTAGTATAATTCTATTAGGTACAACTCTTAAAAAATACATAACTAATATTATAAACTATTGATATTATTATGTTACTTATAATAAACTAATATACTTACTCCACATTAAATAAAAGTATATAAAGTAAAAGTAGTGTCGTTTTAATTATTGTCACTAGATTGTAAAGCCGTAACATTAGATAAATAGCTCTTGTTGTTCAATCGAAGGTCAAACGAACGTCAATGCAAAATCCACAATTGAAACAAACGTCAAACAAACGTCAAATAAGAGTAGAATACCGAATAAGTTCACAATCGACTTGCAATTGCAATCGATTTTAAAGCAGAATAGGAAATTATCCAAATACGATTCAATCGAAGCGTAATCGTTCTTGTAATAATTGCAGAATAGCAACTATGTCAAAAACTGACAATGAGACGCAATTTCGATTCTATTGAGTCATTTGTAAATAGCGGAATTGGGCCCCAGGTGTGACGCGCGCTAAATGTCGCCGGCGCAGCGCGTCGCCCGCCGGCGCTAACGGTACCCCAGCTCGAGTCCCGGCCACGACACGTTTTTATGACATTTCTCCTTGAACTTGAACTTTCAAGTGTAATTGGTAGTGAAGTAACTGTTAGTGAAATGACTGTTATTGTAAATATCAAGTCAATTTAACAATACTCTCATCATTATTGTTACAGTTTACAACTCTATATAACTATATCTAGTACATATCTCTATATACAGTTTACAACTCTATATACTATTATACGACAAACAAAAAGCTAGAACTTACTCAAGCACTTCCTTTATACTCTCGTAGCTCAGTTGTTATATAATTAGCAACATTTCACATGACAACAGAACACCTTGATTTGAAACAATTGACATTAATATCGTATATAAGCACAAGTACCAACAGTATACAAAAGCTAAGAATACCTCCAAGTTATGAACAAAGACATGAGTGAGGGAGAGTGAGCAACATACATACATGCACATTTACTTCTGTTGCTCCGACCTTACCTCACCGATATAACTTTAGGTAACTTGCTATTTACAGTTAAAATAGGTATTCTGAAATAGATAGACACTTTATGGAAAAAGCACATGATCGCGCGCAGTGAATACTGTTGGAGGGAGTCAATGTCTAGTAGTGGCAGTTTGGCAGATACGATTATGGTCTTATTGAATACTAGCTGCTGTGCCCGCGACTTCGTTCGCGTGGCGGATGTTACTTACTTCGCAATTCGATTTAATACTGAAAAATCGTTTTTTAAACCTTATAACAAACAGATATACCTACACACGAATTGTAAAATTAACGAACGAACCAAAACCTTTTCAAAAACAGATCTTTACAAAGACAGATCTATGAAGACTTTGTCTAAACTTATACTGAAAGACATGAGCGAACGTCATTCTTTCAAGTAAAATCTTAATACCGCGATACTGAAAATGACGTCACAGGCACAATGCCATCTGTTGTCAAATTTGTAAGTTATAATAAATGACATCGCTTTTTTCATCATAACAGCCCATTAATGTCCCACTGCAAGGACGCGCCTCCTCCCGTGACGGAGGGATACTTGGCCTACTAATACCACGTTGGCCAGTCGGATTGGTATAGGGTTTAATTTCAAGTTTTCCTTCATTTTTATTTCGTAAAGATAATATTCACCGATAGTTCCTTAGTCCGGTTCCGGTTTTACGCCACCCATGGGATGAGATGGGGAGGTGACATATTGTATTCTTGCTCCGTCACCACACGGATAATCGCTAATTAATTATGAATGAATACATTTGCACGCCACGTTATGGTGCGGCAGAATTACCTGCCTCGGTGGCGCGGCGGTCGCATTACATGGCTGGCGTGCATGAGGTCGCGGGTTCGATTCCCATGGAGGACAATTGTGATACACAAACTATTGTCCTTAGTCTGCATGTTCTGTGTGTCCGTTAAATTGATATTTTTAAAGGCTAGTCTGAAGACTTATAATAATTGATATTACACATAATTACGATTCATGGTTAATTTTATTAACATTTAAAAGGAATAACTTATTAATAGCACTTAATAATAAAATAGTTATATATTATTTAAAAACTCATTTATTTTATGATTACTACTGGTAACGCCATCTCGTGAACAAAAGAAACGAAATTTAAATTCATTCAAAAAAACAATCCATTTTTCATGACCCCTGATTTGTATTGGACTGTTCTAATAAAGAGATCTAGCGATATCTCGAGTATTACTTATCCGATTCCGATTGTTTAATTATAGTAGATAGATACCTACTTTAAACTTAATACCTAAAAACTACGTATCTATGTATTTTAATATCTAAAGCTCGCTTATTCCGAGAAGAGTCAATAAGAACCACGTCCGTTCGCATTAAGAGTCAATGTGAATGAAATTATATAGATGCACCGGTTGGCCGTTTCGGACGTTAAACAAAAATCAACCGTACTGCCGTACTCATACTGGCGCGGCGACATTTGGAAATTTTCTTTCATCTAAATCTTGTGTGTTTATAAACCGATTTCTATAATTTTTTTTTTATGAATAAGGTATTAAAGTGTACTTTTGAAATATGGGAGTTTGAAAAAGATATGTCTATGCAAATTACAATATATTTATGTATTTAATACACTTTGAAGAAAACCCTAACGATTAAACAGGTTATTGTGACTAATATATAAAAGATAGATATTACTATTCAGGACTTTTTTGTTCATCGTTTGAAGACCATTATTTTTGTCATACATATTTTTGGCGTATGATCAACGTATGCGATGATAAAAGCTCGAACGCGCTTTTTTTCAACCGACTTGCTTCAAATTTTTTGCCACTGCTCAGCTCCTATGTGTCTTAGCGTTATGTTATACAGCCTATAACCTGCCCGGGAGTATGGACTACAATTGTACCAAGTTTGGTTAAAATGCCTTCAGTAGTTTTTGACCCATGCGTGCACATACAGACAGACAGACAGACAGACATACAGACAGACAGACAGACAGACAAAAAATTTATTGATTGCATTTTTGGCATTAGTATCGATCACCATTCATCCTCCAATATTAATTTTTAACATATATTCAATGTACAGAATTGATCTCTCTACAGTTTTATTATAAGTATAGATATACTTGTTAGACTATTATCTTATATTACTATTACATAGTCTGTAATCTTACCATATTATACCACGTTCCCATGTTACACTTGTAAACAAAGTCTAACATATCAAAATCTAATAGTTGTAACAAAGACACATCAAATAATTATACATAGAATACAAGTCCATCTCAGAGCAACGTCAAACTGAAATCATTAAGTGTTTGCTCTGACATACGCGATATATGTGAAGCAATACATATGAAGGCACTATCGCAGTAGACTCACGGTGCACTCTCACATCGACACGAAACTGTCGCGTTACACTCTAGTGCGCCACTACTCGTTACTACTCATTATTATAAATATCATTACATCGAATTACAGATAACCGCTCGTTATCTATCAGTCAAACGTTATCACTCACACCGCGCCGCACAGTACGAACCTTCCGCTGCGGATTAAGTACACACCCTGCTTTGTTATTCACTATTGATTATAATATCACTTCTCATGTTTTTAATGGTATCATTAAATTGTTGATAATAATACTCTTTTCTATAAATATAAATACATGCAGCTATTATTGCTACTATTGTAAATGATAATAGAGTTAATGATAGTCTGCGATGATTACATAGTACAGTGTGGAGACAAATAAACAAATTAAACAATTGATATATAAATATAATACATAGTACGGCGCCGGAGCACGGTATCCCTCACAACACGACTCGCGGCGCGCTCCGCTGAGCACGGACCTAACTTTAATTAAATAATAGCTTTCATATAAATATCGTTTTCTTTTGTACTCAATGTACATGTTTAAACAAAAGTATAAAGATGACAATAATCTTATGTCGTCCGAAGGGTGCGTCAATTTGTCACTCATAATTGAGATAAAATAAACGTCTGGCTCTCATACCCAGTACTACTAAATGTTTTACTTATATATTTTGTATAATATTAATTACGTTTTTTTTTTTATTTCACTGAGTCAATGATGAATTATCATCAACTAATGAATCATCTTGATTAAAACAAATCATGATATGCATCTACCTACTAATGGAAAAGACAACAACATGTGGAAAATGTACCCAGTGCTAAGTGTTAATACGAGTGCTAATACGAGTGCTAATACGAGTAGGAGAGTGCCAGCTCTAGCGAGGTCGAAGATAAGGCAAAGATGAAGAGGAATTAAGGAAGGCTCGTCGCAAAGGAGAACTTATAACCGGGAGGAGATAGAGAGAGGAGAGAGATAGAGATTAAGATTTCTATCAATGTAGGTACTAACGTTCGAATAACATAGTTAAAGTTATCTCTTAGTTCAAACATTATCATTTACACGGTCGAACTTGTTTAGGAAATATTCTCTAATAGTACACCTCCGTAAATTATATAAATGAAAGTATCAAAACAACATCCAGACACAATCACAACAGTGATAAGACATTAACAGACGTTATCAAACGATTGATGGTTCCTCATTTAAATAGTTAAATTATCTACGAGTATGACTGATAGTACAATAGTACTAATTGCATGCGCTGTAACATGAAGTGCACGTAAACAATGCCGGGCGCGCATGCGTGTGCGCATCACTGACTACAACTACGGGCCCGCGGGGGAGGGCACCGGGGGAGAGGGGGCGAGGGGGCCCCACAAAAACTATCAAACTACCGCCAATTACAGTAGCAACTAGTTTTTAAGTCGCGAGAACTTTCTTCCATTTCCATATTCATTACAAAGAAAGGGTGAAATTATACTCGCTCGACATGAATATGCTAACGGCTGCGTGGTAAATGTTAAAGTTGAATAACACTGCGTGGGTACGAGTCCCGGGCCGGGTACGTCGCCGGTCGCCGGCGCTTGTTGCGTGCGCGCGACCAAGTTCGCCGGCCCCGGCGCCCGGTGAACGTGGCCGGGGTATATCGTGCCGCTGACGGACATCGGATTATCTATGCGCCGCTACTTATGTGAAAGTAATCTACATATAAATATGCCGACGACCGCAACAAAAAATTGAAAAAATATAATTAACTTTCGTTCTGCGTGTTTGAATAATCGTTACTTCTCATTATAAGCGATTGCTCCGCACAAGTTACGTACTAAAATACTTGTATCATATCTCGATTCGTTGTTAGTTCATGGCACATCATTCTAAAGAGGAATATTTCAAACCTGGTGTCATCTCAGTAGCAACAAGGAGTTAACAAATAAGGTAGTGCAGCCGCTACTGTGGACGTGTTCCTGCTGCAGCGATGTGTTGCACCTTTAACTAACTTGTATTGTGTTTGAGCTTCCAGGCGCCGCGGGGAGAGCGCGCGCGGGGAGGTAGTGAGGGGGGGTAGGGACGGGGGGTGCGGGGTCAAGTAATGATACATTCGCACGCCGAACTGAGGCGCGAGGTAATAATGAGTTATGTACGTGATCCAATTATTTGGGCGCGCGCTCATTACGCGCTAAGTGTGAAATATGGCCGGTTTTATTACTAACATCGCTGACTAGCCACCACCCGGGGGTACACCAGCCACCCCCCACACCCCCAGCCCCGCCACCGTGCCGGGGGGGAGGCATCTGCAGCGCTGCAACTGTGCTCCACTAAATCATAATAATGTAAGGTGCGGAGCGAATCCGGGTCGTGAAAGGAGTTGCGACTATTTTTACGTGATATAGAGTGGGAGGACCCTCCTCCGGGGCGGCTAACTACAGCAAGGTAAGGAAATTTCCCTTCTGCAATAATTGTGTCGTCTAGTAGATCGTCTATAGAGAAATAGAATAAGTCGGTGTACTGCAACAAACGAAGGTCTAATAGCAAAGACGTTCGTTTGTTGCAGTACACCGACTTATTCTCCGACTACGTTCGTTTTTGTTATTAAATGTAGGTTTGCAGAAATTATCAATTTACGACAACAATCTAAATTTTAAAGTGATGTCTAAAATATAATGAATCGCCGATACTTGCAAGGCAATCATGACATCTAAGGGGTGTATCAAACGAGCAGCAGTTTGTCGTGATAGATAGTGTCCGCTGGTGAGTCCACGGTAGAGCAGGCATCATGATGAACAGTTCATTCGAACATAAATCGAACAAACACGTTACTAGAGGCGATACTTTAAAGATTTGTGTCGGCGGTGTGTGGAGGCCGAACGGCGGAGTTATTCCATTAATTAAAGCTGGCGCGGGCACCCCCCCACACCCCACACCCCACACCCCCTCTAGCAAAAACAAAGCAAGCAATAACAAGCGCAGGGCTGCAACAATGGCGATTTATGAGCGACCACCTCCAGCTACCTCCACTAACTATTACGTATTGAACTTGGATCGTAACGTTTACAACTATTTGCTAACGATCCAACTTACCCACTGAACGTATGAGACAAGTTATTGTTATTAGAAAGACAGTTTGTTGGTGCAGCGACAGTGGCGACGCACGGTGCCAGCTCATCTTAATGTTCGTGTTGACTGGACGCTGCGGGTTGTGAACTGTTGGGACGCCAAACTGATGAGAACTAGACTCGTTACTAAACTACTAGCTCTGTAACTACTTCCGAACATATTGTTATGTTATCACAAGATCAGATATGACTATACTTTAAATATTTATTAGTATGAGTTTAAATTACACATAAATTAACCTGTAAACCTTCGGTGTAACTAGAAACATTTGAAGTAATGTACGTAGACGTCTAAAAATAAGAAAATTCTAGTCTTGTCTCAAGTATCAAATGTTGTCGTTCTTCTTTCATTATGAGAATATTATTACTATTAATTAGTATTCAAATGAACACATTATTATAATAGCATGATGAAGTACATCGCAGCCCTGGCTCGCGAGGTAGAGCCTGGCGGGCCGGGGGGGGGGGGGGGGGGGGGGTCAGGTAGTGGGACGCGCGGGGGGGATGTGGGGGGTGGGTCGCACGCTGTTAGAATAAAACATTATTCATAAATAGGATATTACGGCAGGTGGCGCCGCCCGCCCTGTGCAGTGCGCGCCGCCCGCCCAACACACACACACAACATATTATACTAACATACACACAATTTAACCAGCTCATGTTTTGTCACTTTAAATTGTGTTCTTTAGACTCTCACATACACAATGTATACTACAATAATATTTTTGATTAGTTCACGAGGTGTTGCTATAGTAGCTGTAGGTATACGGCAGATATTTGTGATACTTGACTGATATTTGTACATGTTGTGATGGAGTAAGTATACATTGTTGAATCACTCCGTTTTGTTACATAACTATTGTGGTTTATCTCTTTGATAATAAAACATAGAAAGGAATATTTGACACAAAAAAGATATACTAATCTGCATGGCCAGCGTGATGTAAGTCCCTTAGTGGTTTTCTTTTGTGTCAAGCAGGAGGCATATCAATGTTAAAACTCTTGTTATTTAATGGTAGAGATGCAATAGACAGTGATTTAGGATAATTTGTTCTTATACTACCAATATCTCCGAGGAGGTATTGGACTTGTTTCAAGTTTTCCTTTTCTTAATCAATCAATTATTTTATTGCGAATATGGGTTAATATGGGTTGGTTAAGATGATATGCCAGACTTGGACGAGTTTTAAGACAAAACGCGTGTCGTTGTGTCATTCAGTATTCTAAGTTTGTTATAAGTAACCGGCATAAATATGTAACCGCACTATATGGCACCTGGTGCTCCACATTTCAATTTAGGTACTAAGGGAATGAAAAAAAAAATTAGTTCAAAATTTTACATTTAGCATGTGTATGGGATGAAATTAATTACATATTTATAACTGTTACATTGTGATATTAACACTAAAATTATTATTAAGTACTTACTGAGATTAAAGTTCCCTAATCGAGATCAAAAAACCAGAAGTAATAAAGTGGTTGCGTATTAATTCTGCATATAACTTATGCATGCAACGACGGACGATCTGGAGCCCTATTTATGTAAGTAATATTCCATAGTATGTTGACGCCAGCTGGTGAACACTTGCCACAATCTATTTATTATACGTTTAATAGCAATTAATTCATTAACTAATGAAGTGCATAAGTTAACGTTATGTTTGCATAAAGTTATCATTAGAATGCACATGCGCATTTCTGCACATAACTTAGTGCTGGGAAATATGCTAACTTAAGTGTGGAAAACATGGAAATTGTGTCCCACTCGTATACACTTAGCATAGCTACCTACTTATATGGCGAACACCTTATTGATTCTAACAGATAAGTAACTGTATTTTTATGTTTATTGTCGTAATTAATATAAGTTGTTTTTTTTTACATTAATTGTATTTAATTATTGTAACGTTTGTTTAATAACTTAAGGTCAACACTATTTGTTTTTAAAGCAACATGAACAAACCGTAATGTGAGAGAAAGTATTTGTACTAGTACTACACATAATATATATTATTTACGATGACGTTTTTATACTTATACACTTTATAAATTTAATATTATTTAAATATAATATTAAACGAATCTACGATAAACTAGGTAAATGTTAATATATTCGTACTTTCACCGCAGGTATACAAGTTCGTGTTTATTATTAATTCAATTAAACAGCGTAAAGCATTAAATAGTATAAAAGTATTATCACAAAGAAAAAGTCCATTATTACCGTCAGCTAGTTGACCTTTCTTGATTATAAACATTCGCTAACATAACGAGTAGAACATACTCCTAGTTTGTGCTGAACTGTAATTAGCACGCACTTCGTATTAATGTACTTTAAACTTATCTTATAAAATTACCATTTACCGATCTTCCTACATTTTATTTAGTGTTATAAATATATTATGAACGCGTGACGATAAATATAAGCTACATTTGATTATTATTTATTTATTATTAAAACAAAAAACATAACTATTATAACTACAACTATTTGTCATCACATGCTTCAATTGTGAAATGATGCTTCTGTGACAATAAAATATAAATATTAAAAACTAGCTGACCCGTGCCCACTTCGTTAGGCCGCGAAAAAAAGCGTCACTTTTTTAAACATATTTCATTACTGCTCCACTCCTATTAGTCATAGCGTGATACTATATAGCCTATGACACTCCCCGTTAAATGGCCTATTTAACACAAAAATAATTTTAAAAATCGGTTTAGTAGATCCAGAGATTACCCCCTACAACGTCACAAACACACGAACTTTACCTCTTTATAATATTAGTATAGAGTATTATCCATTTACGGTGGATTAAGAATACCTGGTACATATTAATCAATAAATCATGCCTCTCCCAACAAACGCCACAGAACAGGGTCCTCCGCCCTCCGAATTTAGTCCGACCAAGCGATCTTTTTGAGGTAGAATTAATTTATAGTACAGGTATTTAAAGAATACAATTGTAAGAATACAATATGTCACCACCTCATCTCATCTCATGGGTGTCGTAAAAACCGACTACGGGACTATCCGTGAATATTACCTTTACGAAATATAAAGAAGGAAAACTTGAAATAAAACCCTATACCAATCCGTCTGGCCAGCGTGGTATTAGTAGGCCAATTATCCCTTCGTCATCGGAGGAGGCCCGTCCCTGCAGTGGGACATTAATGGGCTGTTATAGTGACAGGTATTTAAAATTAAAATAAAAATCTTACTCTAACCAAAATGTTGATACTAAGAAAATTCATCTATACCTACTAACATCGCGTTAGACAGATATTTTACGTTATTCGCGCATTATTTTAAATTTTATTAAAACTGATATATCTTTTAAACTAATAATCGGATCTCATTGCTGTAAAGGTCAATTTTGTTTAAAATTAAATACATAATATAATGATTAACGTATTTATTTTGATAAGGGTCAATATTTATTTATTTATTTCATAACAAAATAATACCATATACACAAAATACCTTTACAAACAATGCATTTCTTTAAATCAAATTTGATTATTATAAAAAAGGTCGTAGTGAGTCAACCTTAGAAGATAGATACATGCTGTCGTTGACTTAATTGTAAAACTTTTTTAAAGGTACAATTCTCTAATACATCATTTCAGTATATCTCCAGACGTTTAAGCAGCAGAAGCAAAATAAACGTTTATAAGCGTCTCTTTATTTTTCATATTTCATTACTGCTCTACTCCTATTAAGCATAGCGTGATACTATATAGCCTATGACACTCCCCGATAAATGGACTATCAAACACAGAAAGAATTTTTAAAATCGGTTCAGTAGATCCAGAGATTACCCCCTACAACGTCACAAACACACAAACACACAAACACACAAACAAACAAACACACAAACTTTACCTCTTTATAATATTAGTATAGACAACGAGTGGCTATTAAATTTAATTTCAGATGTATTCTTTTCAAGCTTTATGTAAAGATTTTGTTAATAAAGAAAAACATAAGGTTTTCAAATATTCAATTATGTCATTTATGCCGAGTCTTTTCTGGCTTCAGCATAATGTTAACTATAAACATTGTATTCTATAGTCTCTTGAATAAACACTGTCCTATTGTACTTGTTAGTCGGCCGCCTTCTTTCTTCTCTCTATTCAATCATTATTGTTTCGTATTATAATTTTGAAGGTCAAAGCTATGGAAAGGCATACATTTTTATAACATAAATGAAAAAGGAAACACATTTTCCTGAAGTTAGAGGATTGTGGTGATCAGTGCGCACATAGTGAGTGAGTAGCGCAGTGCGTGCAGGCGCATAAGGGCATCTGTGTCGTGGGAACCGACCGCCGACCATACACACACATGCTGGACCTCCGCACTACTACACAGCAAACCGACACTACTCATAGCACCAACTGCAATACAAAGCCTGTGAAGCTGGAAGCATCAACTAATACTCACGCACTCAACCAGTCATGTATCACATCCATACGAGTAATACCTTGAACGTTTAAAGGTAATTAGCAGAATGTCATTGCAAATGTTTAAGATTCAAGTAGTGCGTCGCGTCGCCCGTGATACGTATCCTACATTAATATTGATACTCGTACAACACACAACTAGACCTACGAGTATATATAATAGATTAATAGCCACATTTACATGTCAATGTTTTTACTACCTCTGTATAACAATTATACCGTCAATAGGCTTTTATGGGCCAAGAATATTAATTGCGCGACTTATACTGCGCAAGTACGGTGCACGCAAATCTTGCACTTTTTATATCGAGATGAATAAATACTACTCGATACTTACAACAATTATATCAATTAAATACTGCGTGCTAATTATAATACGGATTTTTTCTTATGGAGCAAATGATATAAAGAAGAAATAATCCAATAAGGTTTTTCTGACGGCAAAACAAAACCAATGCTTAGATTAACAATAACTAAGAATATATACGTATGTATAGTTATTAGTCGTAATTAATTAGAATCAGTTAACGATGTCAGGTTAGTATACAGGAAGCTATTGTCGATCACAAGCTATGAGCTACAGTAAGCATCAACTAGTTATATCACTCGATCTCAGAACAAGATCTCTGCGTCGCGACAGCTTGACATATTCGCTACTAACGCTCACACATAAAAACCTTCGTAATTGACTTTTGTAGATAAGATTATTCTAGAAAAAGTAATGGGAACTATCATCTACTTCATATTATATTATACGGGGGACATATTATACCGGCCGGTGGTTTTCCAACAGTGAACACTGTGCACGTTCAGGAGTTTACCCGCGCACGTGCATCAGTGTGTTGTATGACTGATGGTCTACGTTGTGTGTGACACAGAGACAACGTGTAAAGCATTTTGTGTTAACTCTGTCTTTTCATGTAAACTAATCTAACACTTAAGTCAGCGGAGACTGTGATACAGATTATCACTTTCTGTATCTCTTGGTTGTAATTTACCTACGTGATACTTACTACTGCTTTACAAATTGTTGTAGTACTAAAACAAACATAATTTAAAAGTATTACATAAAGGTTAGTGTCTGTGTGTGTCGCCTGTATTGAGATATATGGTAACCGCGGGCCGGCGCCATCCTGTTCTCAGTATCCACACAACAGATATGATTGACAGACGAACAAAAAACATTATTCATTATGAAGCGCTTAGCAAGTGTAGTGGGCAAGAGTGGGAATGTCACCGCGACTAGGAATGAGATCGTTTGTCGCGAGGCAAAAACCTCTCGCCGCATGCCGCTACACACATAGAATATAATTATCTAACTGCTTTATTAATATTTATGTCGCAATGTCACCCTCCACTCTAATAATTGTTTGATGTACAGTGAGAGTACCTACTCTCTAGTGTGAGAACATACAGACAGACACACGCTGTTGATGTTTGAGTAACGTGTAATGTTACTCATGCAACATGGCGGTACCTACGAGGAGTCGTCGGTACTATTGATGTTCACTAAATGTATTTCAATTCTCAGATAAATAATATTAGTTTAATATTCATGTTGGATGGCCTCACGATCAGTATTGTTATGTGTTACTGCGCTAAGTACAGGTAACGATGATGCCTGATATGTCAACGTACGGGACTTACGATGCATTATTTATTATGTCGATCTTATCTGATGAGAATATACTCTTTCAACTGTTAAGTAAAAACTTAAAAGTACTGATCACTTTCTGCTACTTTTACAAATTTAAGATAGTAGCGTGTTGGTGGGATACGTGGGAAAGTTCTGAAATCCAAAATTCTGTATGTGTAATTTCTTCCTGATTGTCCCACTTTAGGGACGATACTCATTCATTAATGAAAACGTACCCTCTATCTACCACTGATGATTCTACAACTTAGCTGTTGAAACATTGATTGAGTAACCTGATCTGTTTCAGTAAATATTTTATAATTTCTCTAACATAAGCTGTATGCACTTTCTAATAAATAGAATCAATATAAAAAAATAACTATTTACAAATTCGGCAAACACATAATTAGGTACTACAAGTATGAAGAGGTATGTGTTCATTTAATATATTTTTACAAAAACTCTCTAATATCCTTTTTTTAAAAATTAATCTAGATTTTATACCTTTAAGAATGTATTTTAGTTCAGCTTTTATTAGAAAGCTCTTATAATAATAGTATAAACAAAAACCTTTGCAAGAAAAATAACAAAAACTTCACCAAAGTTCCCATATTTCGTAGTATGAATATTTCAAAACGAGCCATTAGCTTCAAAATAAATCGGTGAAAGTGAGTAGGTATGTTACTTATAAATTATTTTTTTCAAAGGCCAATGTACATGTTGTCTCAGATCGTTAAGCATAGTATAACTCTAAAAAATGTCTGCCAAAAGTACAAGTACGCACAACCCTCAAAACACGGGACTGCATGAACAACGTCGTATATTACTCTACTGACTTAATTACTTATTTTCTACTATGGCACCCTGTGGCTTTTAATTCCCTGAATATCAACGAAAGAGAAAGAAGTTTTTATTTTAATAGCTGCGTTCGGTAGTCCGTAGTCTGGTAAAGTTTAGCGAAAAGTTAAGTTAAAAGTTAAAGGGATATTTGATACTTAATCAAGAATAATTTGAAGATTTAATAGAATAATACAGGGTTTTTTCTAAATCCTAAGTTCATAGATACCGAAAGTACACGTAAACGTACCAACCTATTTGAACATTATCCTTAAAATTTTTGACCAGAAACTTGTATTTATTAGGACAGAACCGCCTTAATAAACAGCAGGTGATTACTATACAAAAGATATGAACATAATTATGATATTGTATAAATAAAGAAACAGCTAAGTATGTGTATTTAATAAGCTCGTGACAAAAGTAGTTGATACATATGGATGCTTGCTAGAGATGCGTTGTAAAAAGTAGCAGTAATGGCGTCGGCTCTCATCGTCGCGTCTCCTACGAGTAGCGCTTCCGTGAACCACTTCAATGACATTCCTACAAGTAGTTAGTCTGCGGCCAGGATGTGGACTCCATTCAGTGGCGCCATCATGCATTACGTATAAGGATTATACAATCATGGGAAAATATATTAAATGTTTAACTGATAGAATCAATAATACATTTTCTTCATTTGAATAAATTATGTACTTTAATTTTTCTACATTCTGATTTCTCGTTTGGACTACAACAAGTTTAGTATGCGAAGGTATTATAGTGTGTCAACTATTCTTTTTCTCGCAGAGTTAACGTTTATTTAGCTCTATAACAGCAAAGTCATAATATTTCTATTCAATGGGATACATTTGCATGACTCACTTTGACACGTCAACATAAATATTGCATCACACCGGCGAAATAACATAGGGAATGTACACACGTTGTATTCATGGTCTTTACACAAAAAATAATATCAATAACTCTACTTATTTACGATAAATATAAAGAATTATGCTCAAAGGTCTTAAGTAACTATATAATTGAATGTAATTATATGTATTTTATACTAACTACGTACATTTAGTAAATACCTCGTTGTCTATTTGTACCAAATATCAGTACCGACTACTCCTCTATTTAGTTAGTTCAAACTAAACTAATCGTGAAATCCTTTCTACTAAACCGTAAGTAATCAGAGTGGGTGCGAGCGCGAGCTCTGTTATTTGGGTCCAATTTACAAAATGAGTCTGACTTGTTAGTTGCCGTGGGATCTCAAACTAGGAGCTGACTCATTAATCAAGTTTGTATTCAAATTACTATAATTAGTGCGGATCGGCGGCTTACTGAGTGTGCCTCCACCTTAGCTATTCTACCGACATTAGCATAACTGTGATGTATGCCTCGACAGAACCAACCTAAGGGGGTGCCTCCACTTAGCAAAGAACTCTGGTAAGTGTAGCGGTCTTAGTAATAAATACTATGTTTGCAAGTAAATTCATAACATAGAGTAGAACTCAATACGTCCAGTACTGTATGACTGTGTTTGGTCTAAACAAGGAATGAAGATCTGAGCTTATGTATTACTTGTCATCGGATGATCTGTGAAACTTAAATGAACATTATAATGCTTCTTTATGATCATCAAGTGAATACGTGACCTAACTTATATACAGTGGTGGTCATATAATTAAGAACGCTGATATAAAGGGAAGATTTTTAAAAACTAAGACGCAAAACTCGTTGCCTGCATTTTTATTTATTTATCTCGGTATTGTAAATTTTTTCAATAACACCACTGTAGAGTACGTTCACACAGAGTATGTTCTGATGGTAAACGGTACGTAAGACGTCCCCCGAATACAGCATTCGACCCTAAGTATACCAAAGTTACTTTAAAGCATGGTGGTGGAAATGTGAAAATTTGGGGGTGCTTTTCTGGACATGGTGTTGGACCTGTAAAGTTGATAGAAGGTAACATGGACCAGTTCCAATACAGAAATATTCTGTAAGAAACAATGTTAACTTATGCTGAAGACGTTCTCCCGGTTATCTGGACATTCCAGCATGACAATGATCCAAAGCACACTGCACGCACCGTAAAGGATTTTCTAACAGCACAATCAGTTTCTGTCCTAGACTGGCCAGCTAATAGCCCAGATCTAAACCCAATAGAGAATTTGTGGCTCGAAGTAAAAAAAAAGGTTTTTAGAGGAATGGAATTGTATTTCTCTTGCGAAATGTCAAAAATTAATAGAATCTATGCCTCGCCGGTGCAAAGCAGTAATTAAAAGCCGTGGACATGCTATCAACTATAAATTTTAGTTACAAATGCTTTTTAAAACTTCCGCGCTACATTATTATTATATTTTTTTAAATGTAAGTGTCATACAAAATAATTTCCAAGTAGTGTATTAAATCGTTCTTAATTATTTGTCCAGCTTCAGTAATATTTGAATGTGTTACATTGGTACAATAAAATAAATTGTCAATAAAAAAAAATGCGTATTTATTGTTTATTACTATGACACGTTGCTCTATTAATATGGCTATTTTATAACATAACTATTTGCTTTTCAGAAGGTACACATCTCTGCGTATGACACGATTTACATGCAAAACTGCTAGAACTTCAAATCGTTCTTAATTATATGACCACAACTGTATATACTTATATTATGATTCTATGTGAAGGTAGATACGGTTTACAGTTTATGAACAACTTTATTTCTCTAAA
Source organism: Schrankia costaestrigalis (assembly GCA_905475405.1). Lineage (NCBI taxonomy): Eukaryota > Metazoa > Arthropoda > Insecta > Lepidoptera > Erebidae > Schrankia > Schrankia costaestrigalis. Next base: position 292,495 of record FR997833.1, read on the forward strand.
CAATTCCTTAATTGTTCAAAGTATAAACGTTAACAATGATGAAGGCGCATCAACATGAACGTTCAAATTTAAATAATTACGTTTAAACTGTTTTTAGTTGTTTGGCTGGATGCAAATTATTTGGATTAGTTACTACTAACTATATAATAACTATTAAGATTATAATAAAACTGGTTGTTAAGTTCGTATCGTTTTTATCGTTTGGTTGCGCTGTTAAAGTAATTTGTCGGATTATTCATAAAAATAATAAGAAAGAGTAAGCAGAGATAAGTAATCAGAATCACATCATTTACTAGTAGGTAGATGAATGGCGCCTATGTTAATTTACTGACATAGGTACAATATTTTACAGGGTGACACAAGTGTTACGCGTACCGTCTTGCGGTACATCGGTGTTATTATACTAAGCTTTTCAACATCCTAATATCTGTTGTCGAAAGAAAGCGTCATGTGCTTAGAGTGTAAACCATTTCGTTTTAGGACTCGGATATGCTGAGTCATTACGTAGATACAAGTACGAGTATAAAGGCTAATATAGCATGCCTATGATGACGATCTTCTTTCTTGATAAAATATAAACTGTGGTACACAACCACCAGGGCCCTGTTTAATAAAAGTTACAATTTGTAAATAGTAATTGTATTTTACAGGCTACAAGTCTACAAGTTTCTGTTTAATAAAGATTACAAGTTACAATTTTACCATGGTGGAAAATTTACAAAATTGTAAGATTGTAGCTACAATTTTACAAATTTCTGTTTAATAAAGATTTTCTGTCTACAGGTGACAATTTACATATTTGTAGGGAAAACGGTTTTATTGAACGCATAATTGTAGTTACAAGTTTACATATTTTGTAAATTGTAGTACAATTCCGACAGGTAGATTCACCTACATAGAAATTTTACAATTTTGCGCATATGTTGGTAGTTGTTGTTGGTTAGTGAAAAAAATGGTTTTAACAACAAGTAGTGAAAGTAGTGACAGTAGTGATAATGAATACAATACAAGGGAACGGCAACAACGTATTTTTCGTAAAAGGATAAACTTTACTTTGGATGTGACAGATTTTACGTTTAACGAAAAATTTCGTGTTAGTAAAACTACCGTCGAATATTTGGTAACAAAAATTGGACAACATCTTAAATACGATTCTATAAGAAACAAAGCGCTTACACCAGTTCAGCAAATTTTGTGTACATTGCACTGGATGGGCTGTGGCTCACAATACCATGTTATAGCGGATGCACATGGTGTAACTGAAGGAACAATACATAACTGTATAAAGAATGTGTCTAGGTTCGTTGTCAGTAAATTATTCGGAGAAGAAGTCCGCTGGCCAACTAATTGTCTCGATATCCCTAGATTGTTCATGAAATATAATATACCCAGAATAGCAGGCATTGTAGATGGTTCGCTCATCCCAATGGATGCTCCTCGCCAAAACGAATCCGCATATGTAGACCGAAATGGAAATCATTCCATGAATATTATGGTAGTGTGTGGACCAAATTTGGAAATATTTTACGCGAGTGCAAGATGGCCAGGCTCTGTTCATGATGCAAGAGTACTTAGATGCTCTTCGCTAGCACGTGAATGGGGAAATGGATGGAGGCCATTTCCTAACGCCATAATATTAGGAGACAGTGGCTATGGCCTAAAAAATTGGCTAATGACACCTAACATTCCGGTACAAATACCCAGAACGTTAGCACTAGAAAGATATTTACGTGCTTTTAAATCAACACGAAGAATGGTTGAAAATGCACTGGGCATAATAAAAGAAAAATTTCCATGTCTGAATCATTTAAGAGTACAGCCAATTATTGCAAGCAAAATTATATTATCTACAATAATTTTCCATAATATTGAAAAACGTTTAGGATCGCAGCATTATACTAACTACTCAGAACAAACTATTGAACATGATAACGAAATTCCTAACAATGATGACGAGGAGGAAGTATTTGAACAGGAAGGTGTAGAAGTAATACAGTCATTAATACAATTGTTTGAATAATTTTTTTTATTAAATAGGAATTAATTAAAGACATGTTTAGTTCAAAATAATTTTATTAACTATATTATGTGTTTTATTGCTAACTCCAAAATATCTTCACCGTTTTGATTTGGCTCGGATGAATGAATAACGATGGGAGAAGGAGGATCGATGACAACATTTTGTACATAAAATGGTAAAGTAAAATTAGATGGTTGCTGTATTTTCAATTCCTTTTCTAGTTTTAGTATTTCCAAATCAAGCTTGTATCGTTCACGTTTCGCAATTTCAAGTTTTTCATTGGCTAATTTCAATTCTACTTCCATTTTTTGTGTTTTTAAATCGAAATACCTTTGCGGAACATTTGATTCATAGATTGAAATACTTTGTGATTTTTTTCTTGGCTTTTGAGGAAATTGAGTAGGAGTGTTTTCGGGTGACGTATTTATTGTGGCCTCACGCGACTCTGGTTCATGTACTTGTGTTACGTTTGACCCAGATGATTCCGGCACGCTAAGACCTTCTATTACAGGAGAATCTTTCCCGATTATTTTGAGTACTAGCTCATCAACATCATCATATCTACATTTCTTCCCTCCTCCCGATCCCGTCTGCTGCCGATTGTCCCTTTTTTCCTGTAGATATTGAAATACTTATTAGTAACTTTATAGCTCAAATTAAACTTAACTCCCATTTATCATTATGTATCACTACAGTACCTATATAATTATTATACTAGCGACCCGCCCCGCCTTCGCACGGGTGCAATTAGAAACCTTAAAAATAACAGTATTTCTCCACTATTTAATATATCTACATGTTATTATACATATATAAACCTTCCTCTTGAATCACTCTATCTATTAAAAAAAACCACATCAAAATCTGTTGCGTAGTTTTAAAGATATAGGTACTTATGCCCACATAGGGACAGAAAAAGCTACTTTGTTTTATAATATGTAATGATGATAATGATAAAGGTAGGTATTTTTGCAGTGTGAATTCACTTCTTCTCGGTAACAAACTAACAGTTACAGATTAAACTCTTTAAATGTTAGGTATAACATTGTAATAAATTATTTGAATTTAGTATTGAAACAAGTAGGTATTGAAATTAACAATAATAATAATTTAGTTTAAAAGTTTGTATTATTATTATTATTGTACACGAATGAAGTTTACAAAACACTTAATCCGGTTTTAACACCTTTTTATTATTATTACAACATAACATAAACTTAAAATATAGGTAGATACTTACGATTGTCCTTTTTCTAAAGTTTTGCCATGTAGTGTCACGTAAGTATTTCCAGTCTTTATTATAAATGCCCAAAGACATTAATTGTTCCGCAATATATTTCCACTTTGTTATTTTCATATCGTGAGTTAGTTGCTCACTAAACCGACCAAATAAAACATCTTTATTTTCGTATATCAAAGAAAGGACAGTCATCTTATTTTGGTGCTCCATGATTTACTTGTTAAGGATTGTACAAATTAATATGAAACTAAATCACTCTTTACTTTTAAAATAGTAGGTACTTACCTAAGTTTTTTAATTAAACCTACCCTCGTTAATTTAAATCTATGAATCTCCAACAAAAACTTACATTTTATGTAAATTGTAACTTACAACTACAAATTTGTAGATACAATATTGTTAACGAAGTCTACAGGCGTTTTCTACAATTGTAAACGTTTATAAAACAGCATTGATACTTACAATATTTGTAACATTTTTATGTGTAACTTTTTTACATAATTGTAAGGTTTATTAAACAACACTTGTCATAAAACTTTACAAATATGTAAGTTTTTTACAAAATTGTCGGATTGTAACTTTTATTATACAGGGCCCACATGCAGGTAGCGCATACTTACACGTTTTAATTGACTCTACTATGAAATACAACTGACAATACGTAGAAGAATATCTTCATATTGAAACACAAATGTATAGATATATTCTCACAAACATTCAACTATTATATAATGTGTTTTTAATAACACCACCTAGATACAAAATAATCAGTTAACCTAAAATATACCTTACTACTTTGAACGTACGAGCAATTATAAAACGAGATAGAGACAAGGTCGAAAGAGTAACTTTATTAATGAAGGTGTTACCGAATTTAAGAGCAGTGTTTATGCGCCGCGATAATTGTTACGAATTAGGCTTAATCGACGCGCGAGGGACCGGAGTTCATGCCCCGGGCCACAGCAGCTCGGTGTGCCCTGTTTACTTATAATATTATGTATTAGTTTAAAATAATAGTATTAGATGAGAGGCTCGAGAACAACATTTAATTACATACGTTACGTTTGATCCCATTTTGATTAATGTTTGTATTTTTATAGTCGCGGTGATATGGTGCTGTAACTATTAAAAGTAATAAGTGAGAATATGTAGGTATAAGTACACTTCATAAATAATATACAACAAAGTAGGTATTTGGCCTGTCGAGAATCAGATCCTTTTACAACATAATCACCTCATTTTATTATGTTCTTCATTGTTTTTAATCTAATAATGTTTTGATCTGGGTTTATTCAGTGGCTTGAGTTTATGATAGTACTACGTAATCTAAAAGCTTACTATCACGGCAATTGGTGATGTCAGTCGGTTCAGAACACATCATAGTATTGATCGGTGATGACTGCTAGAGTAGGCTTCTCTGTACAAACATGTCTTTATGGAGTGGTCCAAGGTAACTCTTAATGTTGATTTAGAAAAAAATAGTTTCGCAAAACAATAAATACTTATTCGTTCAATATGAGTGCAGTTCTGAGTGTAAAAGTGCATATTTCTAGAATAATGACATAATTCGCAACACTACGGCACGCGTTACCATTTGTTACACTTGCGATGACCACACACTGTATGGATTATTAAAATGTCATTTTTATATTATTACATTTTTATGAGGAATACTAGTCAGTAATGTTGTGTAGGAAAATGCGTGCAATTGAATTATGAACCATTTCATGATGAACTACAAGTACTTGATGAGTTTATAAAGTACGTAGACGAATAGGTCTTATTTTTGTAGTTTTACATAAAATGAATTAAACTTGTTTTATTAGCATCAATAGCTTTTTTGTTTCCATTGTAATAAAATTGTATCGCTCTCAATATCAATAGTATTTTAAATGGTTATTCTTCGCGACATCAGCACAGAGAAACATTAGGCTAAACAGCTACTTGACGTTGATACAGTAAACTTTATGTAACTTAATGTTCGAACAGTAGTTCATCAATAACACAAATCTCCTCCGTGATATCATTTCTCATATCTTGGCGATGTCCCCTCACGAGGTCACGCTATTATTTATCATAATAGTGTTGTGTTAAAAGTGCATAACGTTACGAGATATTTGTGAGGTAAGTGGGGGAGCGGGGGGGAGAGAAGGGATGATTGATGAGGAAAGCGTTTAGGCGCCCGCTCAAGTCACAACACTACCACAACGACTCTACTTGTCTTAGGCGTGCATTGTAATGTTTCTGCGTACCTTACCTACTAAACATATTATACCAATATTGCAAGTAGCTATGTATTATAAAAAGCTGATATTGAACAAAAGAAGCAAAGACAAGACACAAAAACTCAAACGTAGGACAAAACTGACAAAATATTCAGGAGTACGAATTTAGATTAAACAAACAGACTAAACACAAACGCCTCAAACTCGCTCGGACCGGGGCGAGCGACGCAAGGTCAACATTAATAGCTAACCGCAAAAAATGGAGCAATTTTTGTCGCTTAATCGAGTGGCGGCGAGTGGCGGCGGCGGCCATCCCAAATATGAGTCGCGATGATATTTAAATGTTCGTCGGCGCGCGCTCTTTGACACGCCGCGGGCACATTCCTACAGACACGACCTCCACTCATACTAACGTACTAGCTGCCGGTGCCTGCCTACACACAGACAACATTGCCACTATTATATCTACATTATTTGACTCTCGCATGATTGATCTTCTTGTAGGTACTCACGTATTAACACTTCACATAACGGAACACTTCGAAATCAAAACCAATGCTACTAATCTGACCGACTCGACGTTAATGTTTACTTAATTTATTTGACTCTACTTCGAGCTTTTACGGAGAGTCTACCTACTTAGAAAGTAACTCTTAAAGAGTTATAAATCGGACTTGTTCATGAATAGTCCGAGTAGATAACAGCTCTATCAGCAAGATGCACGCGCTACGTACTTGTATGTAGAGAGCATTACCATACATAATGTACAAGCGTTAGCTGAGACCAAGTTCTTGCGCGGCGCACTCGCGGCGTGAAGCACATGAAGTCATTTGTGTCTGCGCCGGTGACTGTGTGAATGGACTCTGGTGCAGCTCCTAACAAGGACAAAGCTCTGAAGGCGCTAGTTTTTGTGTCGCAGGCTCCCACTGCTCCCAGATACAAATATTTCAAGTCCGCAGTTTTTCGCCACTTTGAATAAATGAAATATTCATCATATGCATGCAAGTTATTTGACTGCATATATTTATATTAATGGCGCGGAGGTATGAACTTTTTGGTCCAAATAATTTCTCTGCACGTTTTCGTTCGCTCTCACAGTCATGTTTATAATTAGCTACGTTTTGTTATTTGAAATGCTTACAATATTAATACTCGTAGTTTCTTATATCACTGTACTCATTAATAACTTTTTAAAAGCTTTCAAGTATTTTGTATGGAGAATAAAAATAAATAAATGACGCTACAATTCCTTTTTTGACAACAATGACATGACCCTTTTCTTACATGACGACATTGCTACCAAATTTTATCATAGTTTAGGAAATACTTCTTTGAATATCGCAATGTTACTCATTCTTGTATTAGATTACTACTAAAACATAATTACAGTTGTTTATAAAAGAATAGAACAACGTTTTAAAGGCATTAGAGCTACCATATTGTGAGAATACCACGAGTAGTAAAGGTAAATACCAAATTATTCTGGTATTTCCGAACAATATAAATTAGTTAGATGCGTGGGTCGATGAACCATAAGTATCTAATGGAAACGTTTTTGTGCTTCGAGTATGATTCATACTAAAATAATTATCCGGTCTGTTTGTATTGTACAAACAAGAATCAGGATATAAAAATTTAGCTTGTACCCATCATACTAAAAGCTCATTAAAAGATTCATAAAAGACATACTTAGTAAGTAAATAATATATTTCAAAATGTTTAAGAATAACAAAATTGAATAATATTTTGTAATAATAAATACAATTTCATTATAATAGGATTTTTTTTTTATATTCTTGGATGTGATACAGTAATTTCATTAAAAAAATATTTATTTAAATTCAAACCAAATTTTATACTAAACCAATGAAATTCGAAATTGGGCAAAGTTGATTACTTAATTAAATATCATATTATGACTCTTTTGGTGTGCAGTCAACTCGAGGTAAGGGTTTTGAATCAGTTTCGTAAGGTTTAAACTTACGGTACTCTAGTTTTCTCTTTGATAACCTTACAGCCAATGACTACCTATCTCATTTTAAAATGGCAAGAATGACGTTCAATGATCTCTGAATTGTAAAGATCTGTGGTCAAGCGTGACACTGTTAGTGCCTATTAAATATCCTCTCGTATACACAAACTGTTCCGTCGTCGCTGACCAGGACTAGTCTCCGCCACCTTTTGGCACGAATTTATTCTGTCTACAACTTTTTGTCTCGAAATATTTCCGATCTTGATGTTTTTGTTGATAGTGGAACATAACTCAACAGTAAAATTTATGAACACTTTCCTAATATTGACTAAGATATACGGTATTGTATATTTTTGCTGTTACTGTTTGTTCATATTACGTTTTTCAATTGTAAAGCCACTGATCTTTGCAGAGTCAGTTATCAATGGGAAAAAAGGTCAATTAATGCATCTGTAGTTTATGTTCCATTGGGTACCTTAAAGTAGTCAATATTTGTATGATTATCAAATCAGTTAATAAATGTTCGTGTGCCGAGGTCATAGACCGTACACAAAGGGATGCCGCCTATACGCTACTTGGAAGTACGATTAACTCAGCATGAATCCATAACTCATTAGCATACCAGGACGCAAAGTGGTACAATTAAATACATTTGAATGTGTCATGTGCCCTACATGTACACGTAATATCTCTGTGCGTTCACTAAGAAATGTTAATTCAACATAAAATCATAACGTGTGGTGTGTGCGCGCGCCCGACGCAGCTCCCACGCCGCGGGCACGCAGCCGACACGTAAAAACTTAGTCTGAGCACTCGCATATGACAAGTTAACTGCAGTAAGATCACTTACATAATATGTAACAAAATATTTGTCTTACTGCTCAACAGTATATATACCCCACGTACATACATCGTACATAATTACATCCAAGACAAACATTTTTGGTCATCTGTAATGTTTTCACTCGACCAATTTTCTTTTTAATTTAAGTATGTACCTAATCTTATTATGTATTTGCACATAGTTTTAAATGTGGCAGTTGTTTAGCTTAGTTGATGTTATTTTTACAGTAAGTTATGTTCGAAGATAATATTCCTGAGCATGTTCGCGTAAGGTGCTTTACAAAATATGATATAATATTTGTCGTCGTTGGTGCATAATCTGTGTGTACTACACAGGTGATAGTTATATACGAATTGCAACTCATTTAGTTTAGCAGTCGAATGTAGTACAAAATGTAGTCTAGCTTTGTCTTGTACAGTCGCTGGCTAAGAGCGATACACTAATCTCGGTAGTTTCACAGCTTAATCTTCCATCATGGTTTGCAGTTGCTGACAATGTATATCAGCCACATTTTAGTAAACTGTAGTGATTGACACTATTTTCTTATTAAAGCCTCTAAAGCAATATAAAGTTATATTACAAGGACAATGTTAAGTGGTTCTACTGTATTACTACTTAGTGCGACAGGTGAGGAGTGGCGCGGGTGGGGTGCGGGACGGAGGGGGGTCGGATTATTCGCGCGTCTGCCGCGTGCATACTGATGCGACGTAATTGTTGCGCACAAAAACTAAACGCATGATAATCGAGGAAATGCCACCTGAACCGGACGAGCACTGATTGTACGAGGACATACGCCTGCCTGCGCCCCCGGCCTCATACATACAAACACTCATACATACACACAGTCTAATGTTATATTGTTCTTTTGTAATTAAACTTGTTTCTCAACAAGATATTGTACTCGCAATAAATATTAATTGGAGTATTATTGATCGACATGTACGGGCCTACAGAATACTCATTTATTTAATTACTAATTAGTGCTGCATTTGATTTTAGGTACCTACTGTAGTTATGTGTATACTTATTGTTATATTTAGTGTCTTATGCCGACACAGAAGGTGCGAGATTTTTTCTACTCTAAGTTCCAAGTTTATTTCTTTTATAAAGCAAATAATATCGTAAATTGTTATGTTTTATGTTAATGTTATCCACGCTTTATATTATTACTTAACGCAATTTATGAATATCGTTGCTCATTACAGGTAATATTCATATGTACTAATTATGTATTACAAAATGCACATTATACGTTAGGTCGCAGTTAGAATTGACTATAAATGGTCTATTAATACCGATAGTCTTTGCCTGGATCGTAACCAGCTACCCGTGACCCTTCAGAACATTATATGCGTAATGTTTTTAGATATTATATTAATTAGTAAATCCAAAAGATAATAATCTAAGCTTGTAGATCAGTGCAGTGCATATATATGTAATATTCATGTGCGCTTGGATGCGTGCACGCAGGTTTTTGCTCTCTCCCCGCCACCCCCTCCCCTCCCCGTCTCCTCTACATATCCTCCCGGCGAGGTACGTACAGTCGCCGGCGTTTTAATTGCCGTAATCACCTCTTGTCATTTGCCTCCGAGTGATTTAAAGTGTCGAGTTTTTGTAACGGCTGAGTGATGCCGACGGATCATCAATGGGTTCTTCGTAAACGCTTCTGTCTTGAATAAATTAACCATTCACATTCATTCAAACGTGAGATTTCGTCGAAGATATACCGACCATTATATCTGATCAAAACATTTGTCGTAAAAACGCATGCGTTCATTGTGTCGCTCGATGCTTCCACATCAGAGATTCAAAACTAAATATTTGTTGCAAAACACATATATTGTTATTGTGTTCGATAAAAAGTGGACGTGATTCTTGTACCGGCACCGGCCCCGGCCCCGGCACGAGGTGGAGGTACCTCCGCCCGGCACTGTACTGCTGGAGCACGCCGCACTGAGAGCGAGCACTAGATCGTGGATCTACATTTATAAATAATAATATTTGTGTAAACTTTGATCAATTTAGCACTGTTCTAACCATTGTCCCTCTACCGTATACCTTGCTCTATTCTTAGGCACATAAGGTCGACTTTGGTTAGCACAGTCCGCTAAGAAGTTGGTACATGCAAGCAGTAAAGGAGTGGATCTTCTCACGCGGCGCGGGCGCAGCGGAGGCGCAGAGTATTGTAATTGCCTGTAGTCGCAACCGCCATAAAGCATGTGTTCCCAGTCTGAATATTGCTATTGCACCGACACACGCGGCGAGGTAAGTAGCACTCTCTACTAAATACAACAAATTAATAGTCGAGAGAAAAGTTTGTATACTAAACGTATATTTCCGGCAGTGTGTTTTATTTAGTAAAAAGACGGTAATTCTCTTAACTATTGACTCTATCGGATTAAACCCAAACTTAACTATTAAAGGAATATTGTTTAAACTATTATAAGAAATTGTTTCATACAGTCGGACAAAATATTGTTTTTATCAGTTTATTGTAGGCAGTATGGTACATAGAGGCGTCCGAGCAGGCGGTCGCTCGCTGATAATCTAGTTAAATTTATTTATTGAGGCTCGCAGCATCCTCGCGGCCCCACGCCGTTCATTACAAATACTTTAAAAAGTAAAACAAAATATTACAAAGTGCAGCAGAACACAAAGCGAGCATCACGTTAACCTGACGTACACAAGATCATTGCTCTGATAACCGACATAGAAATTAACATAAATAATTAATTATATATGCGCGTTATCAGTAGATATGAGCGCTCTACATATTGTTTGATTAACAACATTAGCCGGCGCCAACTATATCACTACATGTATCATAACAGCCGGAAAACATATCATATGTGATCATTATCTGAGTGATCAAACGGGCCGCCCGCGCCGGTCTACTGCGAGGACTGCATAATACTTTTGACTATTTCGTACAGCTTAGCAGCAGTCCTTCTGTATGTCCTCAGAGATGGAACTATATGACTTATACTTAAAAAGTGGTATTTTTTAAGATCGTTGCTTCATGTAGTTTCATAGGTCACAGATTGATGACCGTTGCCTGTCGATCAGTTTCAGTTTCTTTATTTTTCAACATAATGTTACAAAATAACAGCTTATTGACGTCAGTTTAAAACTACTTAGTCTAAGTTTACATATTAAAAGTTTTCCAAACTTTACCACCGCTTCCAAGGCGCTAGTAGAGAAGAAGCGGCGTAACAAACTCTAAAGCAGCATTTTTTAGACGTCTCTATAATTTTACAACAATTTTGTAACTGTAACAAAGTGCTGCAACCATTGTATACCATATAAAAACTAAGGATTGCACTAAAGGATCAATATACATTTTTAAATATCTTAAACTAGAAGATTCGTCCTGTAGGTAGTACACAAAAGTGGGAGCACCAAATCACATTTATAAAGTTTTCTAGTAATAAAAACGTCGCTCAACTAAATTATCCCCTAGATAAATAAGTGGTGTACCAAAAATGAAAATTACTTAATGTCAGGGTCGACCAGTCACCCCAAGTAGCACCCGTTCACGAGTATAACGCAAAGGCCAGCCATCAACCCCCTCGCCATATCGTAGGGAAGGGATTGACCAGGCCTCCACGCCACCACAAACAATGACATTATAGTGAGCATGACAAGTCCTGACAATAGTAATAGATGAAAAATAAATACAATTCGGGGAAACACAAATAGCAGAGGGACGCCCTTACCTAACATCGACCAAAGTAAATTTCTGCGAGTCCTAACTCTTAAATCAAATGTGGACGAGTGTACATTTGTTTGTGTAAAATTGAAATAAGTATATAAACAAAACATTAAGTTAAAATATCATACGAAAAAAAACGTATTGTAATGTACCTAATACAACTTATGCCATTATTATTAATGGCACATTATGGGAGACCTGCACCAAGCCAAACACTCTTATCTTTAAGGTAATCGTCTGTCCTGTAGTATGCTTTTTTACATAAAGTGGTCTTAACATAGGTTTTAAATTTATTGTCAGGCATACCAAGGACCGACTCAGGCAGCTTATTATAAAAGCGTATACAGTCGCCTTTAAAAGAATCACTAACCTTACTAAGTCGATAGCTCGGAAGGAGCAGTTTATTTTTATTACGCAAATTTCTGTCTGTAATATCACTTACTTTTGTGAATTTATTTATATTCTTCCTGACATACATAGTGTGTGTATTGTGGTGCTCTACCTGGTGGTGTACCTGGTTGGAAGACTCTATATTTAGGGTGTGTAAGGATGGACAGTGAGGGGTGGGATAATGGTTTGGGACACTTTTCGACTATTGTAGTTTATATGGAGACACGGTTGAACCAAAGTTTTATAAAGGGAAACTGCACAACGTTGCTAATAAATTGTCTGACATTGTAATAAAATCAAAATATTATAATTTCCATATCATGTTACAGTTTACGTATATATGTCGCAGGGAAATGAGGAAACCAGGGATTTCACGAAATCTCTAGGGATATCACGAAATCCCGGTAAATGTCGAATATTCTTGATTATTACGTCTTCTTACTAAAAATGTTTAGTGATATGACAATAGACTAATACAACGTCAGTGATATGTCATTTCACTAAACAAAATCTAGTGAAATGTGCTTGTTCCATCGTTCGTCTTGCTAAATTACAGATCAAAGACAGCTCGATGTGTGAGTGTGGTTTTGATGAAGGTGTGCCCCTGATCATATTTTTTTCCAATGTCTGTTAATGCGCTCTTCATTCTATGATTACATTCCCTCTCGTATATCTCATCCTGTTATTTTAATAATATTCTTGACGACCTCTGTGGCGTTGTGGTTATCATGACTGCTACGCAGAGGTCTCGGGCTCGATTCCCATTCAATGCAAATCTTCGTTTGCATGAGCATGATTGTTTGCATTAGTCTGGGTGTTTACTATGTATAATATGTATGTATTTACAAAAAAAAAGTATTTAAGTATGTTTATCCTTTGTCTAGTCCCCATAGTACAAACTCTGCTTAGTTTGAGACAAGATGGAGTTGTGTGAAAGTGTGAGGAATATTTAATATTTGTGAAGAATATTTATTTAAACCAGAAGATGTATATGCAAGAAACTAAATGTTTTGTGCAATTCAAGATGCCATAAATCCCTGCCATGTTTAATAACATAACAATAAATAACAATATTTTTTTCAATCTTTTTAAATCTATTTAATTTTTTTAATTACTATTTTTTGTTTGTACTCGGATCTGTACTTACATAATGAACGAATTAACGTAGGTAATAGGAAAAGATATAATAATATCATAGTCAGAATGTTATGTTTAGTTGATTAAAACTTTACTGTCTAAATAAAAGTACACTAGTTGATTTGAAACTTTGTTTTATTGGGGACTTTATTCATCTATAGTAGTAATACAATATAGTATTCTTTATTTCACTAGATTTTGTTTAGTGAAATGACATATCACTGAACATTTTCAGTAAGAAGACGTAATAATCAAGAGTATTCGACATTTACCGGGATTTCGTGATATCCCTAGGGATTTCGTGAAATCCCTGGTTTCCTCATTTCCCTGCGACATATATAAATGGTCGGTTCGTCCTCGCCGCGGGCTCTGTGTCAGAGCGCATATCGCGATGTACACTCTGTCTATAAAGTCCTGAAAATAAATGAGGCCGCCACTGTGCTACACGTAGCAACCCTATATAATCTGAGAAAATAGTTTTCATACTAGTAATTTATTGAAATAAAATAAGTAATTTTGAAACACATTATATCTAATACTCAAGTAAGAAATTCACACAACTCATAATGAGATAATTCATTTCATTGGTTGAAACCAAGTGATTGAGAAATTTGAATAATTGTTATAACATGACCTATATAGAAGTAAAGTAGTGTTAGCCCTTTAAACATTTTAGATGACGATGTTTTATTTCTGTTTTATATGCACTATAGTCAAGCCATTTTAAATTTTGACAGTTGTTTTGAGCCATAGAATGTAACATAATTTAGTGTAAGAATTATGAGCCATAACGTAATTTTTGACTTCTGCAAAACAATTATGTTCTATGGTTTTAATTTTAGTGCTGCTACTATATGACTGCTGCCACATGTACCTATACCAAACTTAAAAAAACTAAATTATAAATAATCTAAATCGATAAATCTCTTAATCGATTTCATACACCAACCCTAAACTACATGGGTCAAAATTCACCTATTAGAATGGTATGGGTATTAGCATAAATTAACGGATTGAATCAGAGTAATAAAAACGCATGTACACAGTTAACAAGGAGATTTATTCATCGCTTTCATCATTGGATTTTTTAAATTTTCGATGTTGAGATAACTTTCGTTGCCACCTTCATCGTCATCACTAAAGCTTTCTTTGCTGCTGCTATTATCGTCAGTATTTGCCCACAGGTGACGTCCTCTCTTGTAGTATTCTGATTCGAGCTTCTCGACGCGATGGCAACCGTTTTTGTCAGTTTTAGCTGTGATGCTGCTGAAGGCCCTTTTTAGAAATTGCCAACATTTTGTGACCTGCGGGAACATAAATAGTTACTTATTAGTGATGATTTTTTAAAATATTCTGTTATTTTATATATCAATTCATCATCATCATACTTGGCCTACCCTGTCTGGCCAGCGCGCTGGCCAGACGTATTGGTATAGAGTTTTATTTCAAGTTTTTTTTTTTTTTATTTTCATAAAGATAATATTCACGGACAGTCCCTTAGTCGGTTTTTACGACACTCATGGGATGAGATGGGGTGGTGATATATTGTATTCTTCCTTCGTCACTACACGGAAACTACTGATTTACTAACTATACTAATATTATTATTAAAAAAGATTTGATTATTGGTTTATTTGGAGGGGCGTATAGGGGGCAAAGAGGAGTAGAAAGGGAAAATAGGCTAGAAACTATTATTTTAACTATTTTATACAGTTAATAATGAGAAAAATTACTATACAAAAGAATATGCTTTATTATACAGGTTACCTTGTATGAAGAATGATAAATAATGTCTTTCCTTAGTTCTTCAGGCAAATCTCG
The DNA here is from genome assembly GCA_905475405.1 of Schrankia costaestrigalis. Classification (NCBI taxonomy): domain Eukaryota; kingdom Metazoa; phylum Arthropoda; class Insecta; order Lepidoptera; family Erebidae; genus Schrankia; species Schrankia costaestrigalis. The sequence goes on from FR997833.1 coordinate 307,856, forward strand.
ATTTTTATATTACTAGGGCATTTCTTGTAGGCCTATTGCATTTAAAATTTTGCGTAGATCTTCAAGACTACAATTAAAATCCATCACAGTTCTAGCTATCACCTGCAACTATCTGAGGGTTGGTTGGAGCCTGAAATTTTACAAAAGTTATGTTGATTGAACATTTGATTATACTTTTACAATAAATTTAGACATGTGCGTGTGCTCTGAGGGCCACTTTCTCAAAATCCTTTGAAAACATGCTTAAGATTTAGTGAACATTCCAAAAATATTGTGAAAGTTGGAATCAGATTTTGTGAACATCAAATACGCGAGTTATAGGCTTTAAAGTTGGACCCTCAGTCCACACATAGAGGATTGAGGGTCCGCTTGTACCGGCTAAACTAAGGGCACTAAAGAAAAAGTGTTTACGCCAAAGTTTAACGTGAACCCAAACAAAAATTATGAAAACATGAAAATTTAAGAATATATTGTATTATTTTCTATATCTCCGTTCAAAATTGGCCCTCAGGCGAAAAATTTAAACGCTAATTATAACAAAACCATAAACTTTTTGCAACTTTTTATAATCCTTTATTATAGGAAATATATTGTGAAAATTAGTGAAAGCAATAACAGATCACAAAATCATGTTGGTAAAAAACTATCACCTTGTAAAAATTCGGACACTCAATCCTCCACTTTTTTGTTTTCGTTTTTTGTCGCTAAAGTATGATAGCTAGGAAAATTACAGAAGTACCTCGTTCTGTAGAAAACATTGTGCAACAAACTGATATAATCTGTTAATAATAATTATTATTTATAATAAAAACGTCAAAGCTACAAATTTTAACATAACCTCAAAACTATTTACATAGTAAAAATAAAGTTGATTTTCTTTAATAAAATGTTTTGTTTTTTAACGAATGGTACTGTATTTGTTGCACAATTTATTTTACAGAAGAAGGTACTTCTGTAATTTTCCTAGCTACCATATTTTAGCCACAAAAAAACGAAAACAAAAAAGTGGAGGATTGAGGGTCCGAATTTTTACAAGGTGATAGTTTTTTACCAACATGATTTTGTGATCTGTTATTGGTTTCACTAATTTTCACAATATATTTCCTATAATACAAGATTATAAAAAGTTGCAAAAAGTTTATGGTTTTGTTATAATTAGCGTTTAAACTTTTCGCCTGAGGGCCAATTTTGAACGGAGATATAGAAAATAATACCATATATTCTTAAATTTTCATGTTTTCATCATTTTTGTTTGGGTTCACGTTAAACTTTGGCGTAAACACTTTTTCTTTAGTGCCCTTAGTTTAGCCGGTACAAGCGGACCCTCAATCCTCTATGTGTGGACTGAGGGTCCAACTTTAAAGCCTATAACTCGCGTATTTGATGTTCACAAAATCTGATTCCAAATTTCACAATATTTTTGGAATGTTCACTAAATCTTAAGCATGTTTTCAAAGGATTTTGAGAAAGTGGCCCTCAGAGCACACGCACATAATTTAGACATACCTAGACACAAAATACAGGCAAAGAATGGGATGGAAAGAATAACTTCAATACCTAACTAAAATTTATTCAGTGTTAAATATTAACTAACAAGATATCATTTATCATGGAGTTTCTAAGAACTAAATAATAAAAAAAATTATAAAATATTGCAATTAATTATTCATTGTCGACAGACCAGTTGATGCGAAAGTGACATAGTTAGTTTAGTTATCAACCGTAATATAGACATAAAGCAATTAATTCAAATTCAAAATTGGGATAAATCTTGACTGTATTATACTAATGCAACTGATAATGTATCAACAGAATAGGTCGTACTACAATATTTCTTACTTTCAATGACAATCTTACCTAAAAATATGCTGTGTACGCAATGCCTGTTTTTGGTCTCTAAATCGCAAATGGAGTGAATATATTACTTGAGAAAGATTACAAAACACAGTAACACGATTACATACCCATCAAAGTTGCAGTTCGCCCATAAAAATCAGCCAAATCACATATAATTTGACCAGCTTCGTGCTCCGTCAAACAACACCTTATAAGTTTAAAAATCACTTCCCGCGTGCCACTTTGATTTACTTTACTCATTGTTTTTGTTGTTCTTCGTAAGTCAGTATTAGTTTATTGTAGATTAATGAATTTATAAAAATCACAAAATGAAAACAGATCCGCAACTTCTACTCGATGACAGCTCATGTACAAGTCTATTTTGAATTTCAGTGTTGCCAGACACATGAACAATTTAGTTCCTCAAACTTTAATTTCTTGACTTTATAGACAACCTATACCGCGCACGCCTCTCCACCTGACAAGCGCGCACACACAGCTACAAGAGCTGTCACTGCTACTATTACTTTATATTACATTATACACACTACTTAAATATTACACAGGGACATATACTATGTTTTTTATTAATTATACCTACTAATATGAGCAATTTGAGCATGTATCATTTTGAATCCTATAAGGTAATAATTTAATAACTGAGAACACTGCACGGAATGTTCCTGATAGTTTACATATTCTTACATCTGCAGAATATTTACAAAAGTCCCGCGCGTCACTTGTACAAGTTATCCTTTACATCTAATTTACATTTACGCAAATTGTTATAATCGAACGCTATTTAAGATTTTTGAAAAAATGTTGCTCTCTGTCAATAAAATTGGCTTTCAAAGATTATCAATATTATACCGTCATAATGAAAACAATGTAAAAGAAAATTCAGCAATATAATAATATAACGTAGTTGCAGTATGCATTTTTGTTTACTTGTTATTGTTTATAATTTGAAATAATGATCATGTCCAGAACTAGACATACATAGTGATAACAATTAGTTATTATAATATCAGCCAAACGACTTCCAGTGCTGAACATAGATACTTTTGCTAATTTGCAACATATTTAGGATAAATCAAGAAAAGAATTGTCATACCTCTGTGTGACTTTTTATAGCATCAACAATCGAGAAAGTATGAATAGAGAATATTTTTATGAAAAGTGACTCCTCCGTTTTCCCGTTTTAATTATGAACAATAATAACTCCAGACTGCCCTTAAAATAATTTTATAGACAATGGATGATTAGTACTATTTGTATTAGAGTGCTTTTTATCTAGCGCGATAAAGTGTAAGTTATAAATGAAATATAGCACTAAAAACAAGTACCTACGTCCGGCCTACACTTTATCTAAACACTAAGTTAAACATAATCTTACCAAATGATACAGAAAGTGCAATTAAATTATATTTACTTAATGTTACATGTTCATAGTATAAGTACCATCATGTATATAACTTTACTAGGTAATAGCATGTAATAGAAGTACTACAGAACCAACAAAATAGTCAACAAAATGTATTTTACTTCGCTAAGCCTGACATTTGCTCATTTTAAAAAAGGTAGTATTTTTTATGGACAACCAACAAAGGATCCAGACATCAAATACACGTTGCCACAATCACCATGATATTATTATCACTGCATGCAATTTTGTTTTAACAGTAAATCGTTTCCATAACATGTTCGCTGATATCAATTTATCATAATTCATAAAATGTAATCACTTAAACAAATATAGTATACGAGGTACGTATTATCTGTGCTGTGAAGGTGCGCCTGCTGTCCCGCCAGTAGACATAACAGTGAACAAGCGGGACACGAAAATTGTTAATTTATATTAATACCTACATTCGTAGAAACGATTTAATACATCAAAGAAACCGACGGGAAGAGAGAGGGAAAGTATAAGATCCTTACTCTCAATCCGCAGTTCGGGGCACATTCCTATTATCCTCATTTTATGCAGTTGTATTTTTAAGACAAGGGCTCTACTGTATTAATAGGTAGGACACGAGAGTATCACAATCGAGCTTTCATGCTTTTTTTTTAACAATTTAAACATCATACAGAACCAACATTAAAACGTAGACTAAACAGATTGAGCCATTACACATAACAGAGCAGACCCTCTAAATGCGCGACAACCTTCTATTTCCTGTGACACTTAACTGTCTGTTTAGGGTACAAATAATGCAGTCTGTGTGGCTTGACACTTTGCCAAGTTGACTCACTTGCTAATATATTGTATTTGTTATTCTAATAGGGACTGTGTCGGTGTATACTGTGTAGTAACTGTTTTGTGTTCTAGTTCGTTACCGTATTCAATGAATTCCGATTTTTTATTTCTAAATTTATAACTAAGAAGCTTTAGGTATATACCTAGAGGATGGGTTAACTAGACAAAATAAATGACAGTAAAAAATATACGAAAATATAAGACATGGCAATAGTATAATGTTAAAGTAAAATACTTTCATATTCATAGATATAATCAGTTAGATAATCAGCTGATAGTGAGTATCTCGTCTACATATCTTATCATAATTATGACAATTTCGATCTTTATTGTAATAACATTATGATTACAATTAGTAGAAAATTACAAATAATTTTAGTAGGTAATACAAGGATGCAAGTCTAAACTAATTACTTTTAATTATTCTATTATTACCACATTTGGTACATCTACTTAGGTCAGTTAGTCTCTTCTTAGCCCCGACAAGACCAGGAAGTCGAAAGACGAACCGGTAATGCCTGGAGAAGTTTCTGGAGCCTAAAATAACAATTGAAACAAGATTTCCCGCTAACAGTTAAGCGAAAAATTATGGACGTGTGTCTTCCTCCCATTGTACAACAGACGGTTCAAACTCTTTCGCCTTTAAAAAAACATTCAAAAGTCCAAACTCGAGGTTTGCCAACGAGCCATGGAGCACAGTATACTAAGTGTTAAATTAATGGACGAGTTATACCCGTACAGAATATATTGTGTACATATACAAATCGCAATAGTTTAAAATGTATATTGTTTAAAATGTAAATGTATTAATGGACTGAGTGCGGAACACAACACTTCGCTCCAAGACACGGGTTACTGGTGTGTCGTACAAGGCGGAAAAACTACATTGGGGCTGAGCAGGCCACATTTGGTGAATGCGTGACGATCGGTGAACTAGAATAAGCTCAGAGTCGGGCGTCGCGGCTGACACGTGAGAGGCGTCATGAGCTGGACAAGGCATAGAAACACTCACCTTTATTACCCATGGAACAAGACATGTGGAAATCAAAGGAAGAGGCTTTAGCCCAGCAGTAAGATGATAAATATAGACTAACAATACAGGAAAGGAGGAGACTTCAAGAAACGTTAGTTCATGGTGTTTAGCATAAAGTTATGAAAGAAACTTTTTACTGTAAACGGTTAAGTATAAAAACCTAACGTTTAAAGATGCTTAACAAATGATTGTGAAACTGCAGCTACTTTAACATTATGTAATGAGTGTGAGATGATCAACCAGTTAGAAAAGTGAACAAGGCAACTTATCCACTTTTTTAAAACAATCATTACACATTGTGTATTTCTTTGAATGACTGAATGGCCTGGACCTGGTTCAAGCTGAGCCAAGAAGCAAGACAAGCAACGGATGGTAGTTATGAACAAATTTGAATGACAGATATTTTATTTGACTAATAACTCATAGCTTTGTCTCATACAATTATGAAGAACTGTAAAAATAAAGCTGTCTTGCGCCGGCAAACAAGCACCGTCAGGAGTATCAATGTTCAAGTCAAGTGCCGTGCTCTTTTAATTTCTTCTTATTTGTTTTATATAACTTAAAGCAAACAATGAAGATGTCAAAACTGAATCAAATTATACAATACTAAGCAATATCGCCCAACCTTGGTGTATACACAATAGTAGAGGTAGAGATAGGCATCTACAATGGCGCCTAAACTTGCGCCACTCAATGACTGAGGCATCTAAATAAAATCTAATCTCAAACAAATCTACATGCTATGTTAAGTATCAGATAAAGGTGATTTACTTTATAAAACCTATCTCTGACTAGCTAATATTGAATATAATTATAATATTATATAAATTACACAAGAGTATTGTGGGCCATTCACAGACCAGACAGGAATCGAACCTGGGATCGAACCCTTTGTCGCAGAGACTTTAACAGAACATGGAATAATCAGACGCAAAGTACATTGACGCTTAAGACAATCATATTATGGATGTGGAGCACACACGTTACATTGCGTGTCCTTTTTGGAACTGTTCTGTCTCCGGAGCCGTTAAATAAAAAATATTTATAATCATCAATCATCAAAAATGTACTCGTAATTTAACAGTGGAGACTAACGGACGAATAATTTGTAACCACAATTCGTAGTAAAATTATTCCTACCCTTATCATCTGTTTTTACATATAATTACCAAATCATGAAGTACTAGAGAAAGAAACAAAAACAATAAAAGGCAGACAAGTTAACGAGATTGTTCCACTCGGCACAATATGACAGAGCAGTAGATATATATTTTATACTACCCATAACAGAACTTAATAATATTGTGTATAATGTTACCGAAAACGAGACCATACTCCCCTTTTAACATTGACCTTTGTTTATAGAAACTAATAGCTTAATATTAAATCTACTTCTTTACATGATGTAGAGCAAATACGTGTAGGTTGCGCGTGCGCATGTATCGTACGCTCGCCGCTCGCTCGTACGGAACATAAAAGCTATCATTTTATTCCAGCCGCGCATTACTATTGCGCAACCGATATTAAAGAATATTCTGCATCGGTTATATTTATCCCGGGCCTTGGATGTGAAAGCATTGATTAATATTGTAATGAGCACGACGAATAACGTCCTCAGCACCACAAAACAATATCAATACAAAAAAGTTATACATGGCTTCATTCAAACTCTGCTCTACACAACTTTGTGCATAAAAGCGTCGATGTACATTGCTCGCATGCAGAGCTTTGTGTGGCGAGTATGTCGCGGTGAGTATCGATGTAGGTGGAGCGGTCAGTAATTGTGTATAGTTTGAGATAATGGCGGCGGTCGCGGGTGCAATTATTCTGATCCGGCGTCCGGGGCGGGTGCGCGCCGTGATTTGCGTACGCGCATTATGCGCAGACCCGCGTCTCACACGACGTAATAACACGTTCACGATGCGCCCTGCGATGTGCCCTGTCCTCTAAATTACGCTATTGTTGATAACACATCCTCCTCACTGCTTATTACTTTGTAGTGAACACGCGGGACATAATGCTAATGACTCTGTAACCACCAGGTACAAATTTTAATATAAAGTCATTTAACTAACACAATAATACTACGACAGAGTGACGCTCGAATACGTAAAAATAACGAGATATGTAAATGATACATATCCGTTCTTGTTTCGTACATTAAAATATAATAAGACTAGCTGACCCGTGCCCACTTCGTTGGGCGGCGAAAAAACGCGTCACTTTTTTAAACATATTTAATTACTGCTCCACTCCTATTAGTCATAGCGTGATACTATATAGCCTATAGCTTCCGCCCGCGGCTTCGCCCGCGTGAAATTAGTTTTTGTCAATCAGAATCAGAAATCATTTACTTGCTTTGAACAAAGGTAATATATTATTATGATGGTATGGTATGGAATCACAAAATCATATATAGCAATAATAAAGAATAAAAAAAATAAAAACATATAAAAATAAAATAAATAGTATTCAAAATAAAATAAAGAAATAACATGTCAAAAACATTGAATTATAAAGTCACTTTTACAAATAAAAAAACAAAAAGAAAATATAAATAAATAAAAATTTTGACAGATGAGTCGTGACGTCACAGAATTAAATTTTGACAGCTGAGCCGTGACGTTTTTGAATTTTTGACAGATGAGTCGTGAAGTCACAGAATTTTGACAGATGATTCGTGACGTCACAGAATTTTGGCGGGAAAATATTTTTTGACAGTTGAGTCGTGACGTCATTGAATTTTTGAACGCTGAGTCGTGACGTCACAGAATTAAATTTTGACAGCTGAGCCGTGTCGTTTTTGAATTTTTGACAGAAGAGTCGTGACGTCACAGAATTTTTGACAGATGATTTGTGACGTCATTTTATTTTGGCGGGAAAATATTTGATACCTCTGTCACTTTTGACAGCTGTCAATTTTGACAGATAGGCGTGACGTCATAGAATTTTTTTGACAGATGAGTCGTGACGTCACAGAATGTTGGCAGGAAAATATATTTTGACAGCTAAGTTGTGACGTCATTTAATTTTGGCGGGAAAAATAGTATTTAAACAGCTGAATCCTGACGTTATCAGAATCTAATCAACTAATTTCACGCGGGCGAAGACGCGGGCGGAAGCTATAGGCTATATAGTATCACGCTATGACTAATAGGAGTGGAGCAGTAATTAAATATGTTTAAAAAAGTGACGCGTTTTTTCGCCGCCCAACGAAGTGGGCACGGGTCAGCTAGTATAAAAATAAAATAAATAGTATTCAAAATAAAATAAAGAAATAACATGTCAAAAACATTGAATTATAAAGTCACTTTTACAAATAAAAAAACAAAAAGAAAATATAAATAAATAAAAATATAAAAGAAAAAAAAATAGCATTCAAAATCAAATACAAAAATAATAATAAGAAATAACATGTCAAAAACATTGAATTATAAAGTCACTTTTACAAATAAAAAAACAAAAAGAAAATATAAATAAATAAAAATATAAAAGAAAACAAAAAAAAATAGCATTCAAAATCAAATACAAAAATAATAATAAGAAAAAACATGTCAAAAACATTCAATTATAAAGTCACTTTTACAAATAAAAAAAAAAAAGAAAATATAATTATATAAAAAAATAAAATCAAAAATATAAAAACATAAAAAAATAAAAATAAGAAAATAAAATAAATAGCATTCAAAATCAAATACAAAAATAACAATAAGAAATAACGTGTCAAAAACATTGAATTATAAAGTCACTTTTACAAATTAAAAAACAAAAAGAAAATATAAATAAATAAAAACATAAAAAAATAAAAAAAAATAAATAGCATTCAAAATAAAATACAAAAATAATAATAAGAAATAACATGTCAAAAACATTGACTTATAAAGTAACTTTTACAAATAAAAAAACAAAAAGAAAATATAAATACAAAAATATTTTTTAATGACCTACATACATACTAATTTAAATGTGAATTATGACTAATTTAAAACATTTTTGTAAACAACATTTGCAGTTTTTTTATCATAATTTGTTAAAATGTAGAGATTGCTTGGATTCGACACTCGCGAGCAGGCCACGTACAGTTGGCCATGTGAAAAACAGTTTTTCTCTAAATGGACACCTGCTACTTTGAGGGTTTGGCCTTGCGCTTTATTAATGGTCATTGCGAAGGCTGGTTTGAGGGGAAACTGGATTCTTTTAAATTGAAACGGTATATCTGTAGGGATCATGGGGATGCGTGGAATCAAAATTTCTTGATTTTTAGCTATACCTGTCATTATATTTGCTCTAATAATATTGCGTCCTAGGTGCGTAATTTGCAATCGAGTCCCGTTGCATAGTCTAGGTGCTTCGAGATTTCTCATTAATAAAACTGGAACCCCAACTTTCAGTCTCAGCTTATGAGACGGCACTCCTGACAGCTCTAAAGAATTTAGAAACTCAGTAGGATAAGACGTCACCTGTTCACTGTCCATGACAATATCTACTGACAAATATTCGACAACATCGCCTTGCACATGTGACATCATTCTTTCATTGATCTGTCCCACGATTTCATTAGTCGGTGCCAATATTGCCCTTTCACACAGCCATTCTCTATTCCTCATGTTATATTCTAAACCGGGATAGACGTTGTTTTTAAGATCTTCCAAGTTGTGGACAGCATTACAGAATTCTTGATTTAATGTAATCATACCGTTAGCGTCTGTAGTCATTCGACCTTCACCGATTTTCAATAGAGCAGCTGCATATTGCCCCGATTGCGTATCATTATGTAGTTGTACTCGCATGTTTTTAGTGAGACAAATTTTTTTTACATGTATCCATAATGTAGACGCTCGAACGCTGACGCTGTGACGTCACGAATCATCTGTCAAAAATTCTGTGACGTCACGACTCATCTGTCAAAAATTAAAAAACGTCACGGCTCTGCCGTCAATATTTAATTCTGTGACGTCACGACTCAGCGTACCAAAATTCAATGACGTCACGACTCAACTGTCAAAAAGTATTTTCCCGCCAAAATTCTGTGACGTCACGACTCAACTGTCAAAAAATATTTTCCCGCCAAAATTCTGTGACGTCACGACTCATCTGTCAAAATTCTATGACGTCACAGGTCACGTGACCAGAATTCTATGACGTCACAGGTCACGTGACCTATGACGTCACAGGTCACGTGACCTATGACGTCACAGGTCACGTGACACAGCTTTCCCGCCAAAATTCTATGAAATCAAAATATAATATGATTGCTAATAAAAAGTAGCCTATGTTCTTTCTCAGGGTCTAAAGATTGTCTGTACCAAATTTCATCGAAATCCGTTCAGCCGTTTAGGCGTGAAAGAGTAACAGACAGACAGACAGACAGACAGACAGACAGACAGAGCGACAGACAGACAGACAGACAGACAGAGTTACTTTCGCATTTATAATATTAGTATAGATTAATATCAACCTTTTGTTATCGCTTTACTTAATATTTTAAAAAGGAAAGTTCTGTTGTGTTTAGATTACTTATGATGTTTTGGCAGTTTATCTGATTAGACGCAATAGTATACAGACTATTTAAAAGTGACGAGTCTCAGTCGTGTGATATACTTAACATTAATGTGATTAATATTTTTTACAATTTAAACTTAGTCTTCCATTTACTATACCTAAGCGTAATTAATGTACTTGTTATGTTCAAAATGTAATATAAAATCATTACATCTTTTAAAATCTTTCTAAACGATGTAAATACCACAAATGCTTGGGTAGCGTTCGAGTTAAAGAAAATTCTTTGTTTATTAACAGCATCATACTTTACATTTTAAATGGATTTATATAGCAGCACCTCATTTTTTTATATTAACTTAAGATTGACTTATTCTCACAATGTTGGCTAATCCTGGGGCAAGTATGAAGAAGAAGTTTAGTTAAAGTGGAGGTAGAGTAAATAGAACATCTATATAGTATTTATTTTTAAGTAACAAAGTAAGATAGGGTAACTTCTGAGAAACTAATAGGTCATTTAAATGAACCTTAGTTCGCCAGCAGACTCCTCATGAAACTAGGTATTTTATATCCAGAAGCACTACATCATTGATAAAGGTAGAACCTATTACGTCTGCACGACATAGATAGTATCAATCATTAGTTTATGTCTCCAACAATGAAACATACGTTTTTGCAAATAATTAAGTGATAGTAACAGTAGGTACCTGTGTAATCTAGTATGTAATGTTTACCGTAACAAACATAATGGACGGTATACGGCACAGAGAATGTTGCCTACAACTTAATAATGCACATTCACTCTAACAACATAGATCACATTGGAAAGTCTCCGCTCTCTTAAACTATCGAATGAGAGCTTACTATTACATAACCTACTATAAGCAATACTTAGTTTAGATTAACTTTTGTACACAATCATATAACACGTAACAACTTTAAAAAGTTCGATACATTGCTTTATTTCCATCGAGATGAACAGACCATTCTAGGTACCTACCCCAGCTGATCGTAGTCCATCAGGTACTGGTACAGTACATGCTATGAATTGTTATGTGAATATTCTATAGTGCAAATAAATTAACTAAATTATATTTACGTAAACGTAAGGTATAGGTACAGGTATATTTACAACAGGCTCGTGTGAAAACATAAACTACTTACTATTTTTATAAATAAGTGTTTTCTGACAGGTTTTAGAACTAACTTTAATATATAAATATGTATACGCAGTGACAGACAGTTCCCACATAATAAATTATTACAATAACTCTTAGTAAAAACATATGACACCTTAAAGCTTAAAGGCAGTAAAATAATTTTAGCATTATTAATAAAATAAAATAATCTATACTAATATTATAAATGCGAAAGTAACTCTGTCTGTCTGTCTGTCTGTCTGTCTGTCTGTCTGTCGCTCTGTCTGTCTGTCTGTCTGTCTGTCTGTCTGTCTGTTACTCTTTCACGCCTAAACGGCTGAACGGATTTCGATGAAATTTGGTACAGACAATCTTTAGACCCTGAGAAAGAACATAGGCTACTTTTTATTAGCAATCATATTATATTTTGATTTCATAGAATTTTGGCGGGAAAGCTGTGTCACGTGACCTGTGACGTCATAGGTCACGTGACCTGTGACGTCATAGGTCACGTGACCTGTGACGTCATAGAATTCTGGTCACGTGACCTGTGACGTCATAGAATTTTGACAGATGAGTCGTGACGTCACAGAATTTTGGCGGGAAAATATTTTTTGACAGTTGAGTCGTGACGTCACAGAATTTTGGCGGGAAAATACTTTTTGACAGTTGAGTCGTGACGTCATTGAATTTTGGTACGCTGAGTCGTGACGTCACAGAATTAAATATTGACGGCAGAGCCGTGACGTTTTTTAATTTTTGACAGATGAGTCGTGACGTCACAGAATTTTTGACAGATGATTCGTGACGTCACAGCGTCAGCGTTCGAGCGTCTACATTATGGATACATGTAAAAAAAATTTGTCTCACTAAAAACATGCGAGTACAACTACATAATGATACGCAATCGGGGCAATATGCAGCTGCTCTATTGAAAATCGGTGAAGGTCGAATGACTACAGACGCTAACGGTATGATTACATTAAATCAAGAATTCTGTAATGCTGTCCACAACTTGGAAGATCTTAAAAACAACGTCTATCCCGGTTTAGAATATAACATGAGGAATAGAGAATGGCTGTGTGAAAGGGCAATATTGGCACCGACTAATGAAATCGTGGGACAGATCAATGAAAGAATGATGTCACATGTGCAAGGCGATGTTGTCGAATATTTGTCAGTAGATATTGTCATGGACAGTGAACAGGTGACGTCTTATCCTACTGAGTTTCTAAATTCTTTAGAGCTGTCAGGAGTGCCGTCTCATAAGCTGAGACTGAAAGTTGGGGTTCCAGTTTTATTAATGAGAAATCTCGAAGCACCTAGACTATGCAACGGGACTCGATTGCAAATTACGCACCTAGGACGCAATATTATTAGAGCAAATATAATGACAGGTATAGCTAAAAATCAAGAAATTTTGATTCCACGCATCCCCATGATCCCTACAGATATACCGTTTCAATTTAAAAGAATCCAGTTTCCCCTCAAACCAGCCTTCGCAATGACCATTAATAAAGCGCAAGGCCAAACCCTCAAAGTAGCAGGTGTCCATTTAGAGAAAAACTGTTTTTCACATGGCCAACTGTACGTGGCCTGCTCGCGAGTGTCGAATCCAAGCAATCTCTACATTTTAACAAATTATGATAAAAAAACTGCAAATGTTGTTTACAAAAATGTTTTAAATTAGTCATAATTCACATTTAAATTAGTATGTATGTAGGTCATTAAAAAATATTTTTGTATTTATATTTTCTTTTTGTTTTTTTATTTGTAAAAGTTACTTTATAAGTCAATGTTTTTGACATGTTATTTCTTATTATTATTTTTGTATTTTATTTTGAATGCTATTTATTTTTTTTTATTTTTTTATGTTTTTATTTATTTATATTTTCTTTTTGTTTTTTAATTTGTAAAAGTGACTTTATAATTCAATGTTTTTGACACGTTATTTCTTATTGTTATTTTTGTATTTGATTTTGAATGCTATTTATTTTATTTTCTTATTTTTATTTTTTTATGTTTTTATATTTTTGATTTTATTTTTTTATATAATTATATTTTCTTTTTTTTTTTTATTTGTAAAAGTGACTTTATAATTGAATGTTTTTGACATGTTTTTTCTTATTATTATTTTTGTATTTGATTTTGAATGCTATTTTTTTTTGTTTTCTTTTATATTTTTATTTATTTATATTTTCTTTTTGTTTTTTTATTTGTAAAAGTGACTTTATAATTCAATGTTTTTGACATGTTATTTCTTATTATTATTTTTGTATTTGATTTTGAATGCTATTTTTTTTTCTTTTATATTTTTATTTATTTATATTTTCTTTTTGTTTTTTTATTTGTAAAAGTGACTTTATAATTCAATGTTTTTGACATGTTATTTCTTTATTTTATTTTGAATACTATTTATTTTATTTTTATACTAGCTGACCCGTGCCCACTTCGTTGGGCGGCGAAAAAACGCGTCACTTTTTTAAACATATTTAATTACTGCTCCACTCCTATTAGTCATAGCGTGATACTATATAGCCTATAGCTTCCGCCCGCGTCTTCGCCCTATAAAATAGGTAGTAGTTGATTTAAGGAGATAATAAAGACAAATACGTTATCTAATTTAGTAATAAACTACTAAGTAATGATATAGTTCACAACGACAACGTGTGAGTGTTGCCTTATTATTGTAACGAGTGTGTCTGTCCTGTCGTAACGTCCTGCCAGCCGCGTTCATTACTGCACCACGGAACTATTACTAGCTCCGATACAAAACTCACTAATTTGTATAATCAGAACAAAGCGTGTCGGCTGATTGGAATTAGTCTAATAATCATAAAGCACGGAGGAGCGGTGCGCGCGCGCAGTAATGTTGGACGTTACGCCCATCACCCATACACTAAGTTATACACGAGCACACTGTACTCTGTACTTAGGACATATTGATCTAAATCTTACTTCGTATCTATAATAGAGATAAGAGTATTTTAATATAGAAAATAACCAAACTATATACCTACTTGTCTAATCTTTATTTCAATTTAAATAAAGGGATAAATTAACTTAGTATAACGCCGTATGACATGTCAGTCTGTGTGACTCAGTGCAACTTTAACACTCGCGTTTGTTTACTAACTGAAGATAATAAAACTCTTGTCAATAAAATACCTAGCCTAAAGCCCAAATTGAAATAATTAGAACTAATTAAGATACGAATGTCTCTACCTTTTATTTAGAACAATTTACACAAATGTTTCGCAAAATTCAGAAAGCTCATTTATAGTAGTAGGTATTGCAATTTATCACCTAAGACATTTAGGTATATTTCCATATGTCAGATATCAACATCAAAGTTATACTTATTATTACAACTTACTGAAAAATATAATCATTATTCTTAAAAGGATTTGTTTTTATAATTCGTGTTATACAAATACATTCAGTATCTGATATTAGTTAATATGCCCGTGGGGAGTAGTCATCGCCAGGCAGCGGTCGAGGAGTGCGCTCGGCGTGTGATTAATATGATTATTTGATTGTTTAATAGCGGGGGCACGCAACCTCGCCTCACTGTGCCCGAGCAGGCGCATGGCGGCGAGGACCACATACCACTTAATGTTACAAATATATGTACATTTTTGTCGCACAAGTAAAAACTCAAGTGCTGTAGGCGCATGCGCTAAAAACCTGCATAGTTAAACAATTCCAATCAATTAATAGTGAGGTGGGTGAGGACAAAAAAGCTGGATTCACGATAAGAATAGGAATACTCCGGACATTCTGGGCACGCGGCGCGGAATCCAGGACCACCGCGCTTCCCGGTACGGACCACCGAGAGGACACATGCGACACATTGTCTGATTACATTATCTGTTCAGAACAGATCTACAACAGATAAGAATACTTGAACATGAAGTTCTTCGCGAAGTTTAAATAAGTGCAGGCTTTATATTAATAACGATCATGTGACTGTCGTGCCATATCAGCTCATATTATCGCACTAATGCCACGTTACCCAAATTAATTAGTAAAAGATTTTCATTAAGTTTCCTCAGAGCAAATTTATACATAGTTTAGAGACTGATGGTACATTATGATGGACCATATGCTTTTTTTGTTTTATAGAAAAAGTACAGAATTAGAGAGAGAATAAAAGAAAAGAAATAATGTGAAACTTCAAAGCTTGTATGATTTTCGTGATTCCAAATCAGTATACTCAATCAACCAGTACCGCTCAAGTAAAAACTAGATGAAATTAATATTCGGTACATTTGTAAAACTCATATTTAACTGAAAACATCTCATTAATACATGGACATTATTCTGTGCAAACTGTGATAGTAACTAGGTACTGTAGTATACGTCTCTAAAATCTCCCCACATCATCTTTTCCTAAATGAGTTGTCTTGTAACATTTATATTATTAGAAAAAACATAAACAGCGGCAAAGTTGAAAGATTAAAAGTACTTTATAAGTGACAACGAGTACATATTTGCAAGGATATTTGAAAACACAAAATTGCTTCATTCTAATTAAATACGTTCTTAATTGGTCACAATTAGCACAGTATACGAGGACGGGTATCCTTTAAGAGTTCGTAAAAAACTGCTCTAGCTATTGCAATTGTTACAATAAAAATATATCGCCTTGTATCCATTTCTAGAGGCGGTTAATAGCTTTGAGCCAATAAAAGTATAAGTTAATTGATAACAGTGCCGCTCCGTGCCGCTCCGTGCCGCACCGTGCCGCACCGTGCCGCACAGCGAGCGATGCGCGTACGTCCGACACATGCGCACGTAGCTAATAGGTGCGGTGATCAATGATCGATAAACGGCCCGAGGAGGGTAGCACTACTTAAGCATTAGGATTGTATATTTAATAAATTGATAGCCATAAATGTCATAGCTTGTTAGCTTGAGCTATTTGATATGAGTTACTAGCTATGAGCTGGCGCAAGAATTAAATGAATTATTTATTAACTATTTACTAAATCACTATGTAATTAAATATCTAATGTACCTAACTACCGTATAGTGCAAGTTGTGTTTCGTAAAAGTATTGATAAGTATCGAATAAACTCAACAACTGTATCCTTATCAACAGTTGTAAAATTTATAAAATCAGTCCGTAAGTAAGTGCATGAGAGTTATTATACTCAAGTAGAAAGTACAAGTTTAAACTAAGATAAACTGACTTATGAGTTATGAAGTTATTTTCCTTCAAACCTATGGTGATTTTCAAGTATTATTGTTACCTGTATGAGTCCGTAAAACACCTAGGTACATCTGTCCTAATTTAGCTGACTGTGCCAACAATAGCTTGTGAAACCTCTAAAACATAATTAATTGGATTGGTTAATTATGTTTTATAGGTTAGAAGAGGTTTGAGAACAATGTATTTGTTTGTTCCAAATACATTGTTTATATTTAAATACTAAAATAAGTTAATTCTGTCAGACTGAACATGGCGTCACGAGGCGCATACCGGCCAGGTGGGTGGCACTAGAGTGCTTTCAAGAACAGGTGCTCACAAAAACCTCCCCGAGACTGAATGAGACAAGAAAAACTTCTCCGGTGTTCTCTTCATTCAACAAATACCACGAAATAATACGTTATGCACCTTCTGGTATACCACCAGCGCGTCCCGGGCCCGAGTGGTGGGGACATCGTTAACACTGCGTGAATTACTAACTAGTACTTATGCGGTAAGAAGTACTACAATAAGTACTCGGCGATGTTTTACCTTCGTCTCATTACAATGTATCGCAACTGGTTCCTACTGAATTATCTCCTCAACGTGATCGATTATTTATTAATATTATCTTTTTTATGACTTCGTTAACAAAAAGTAACTATATCGGGACTTTTGATATTGCTATTCTACAATATTGGTGCTATAACATTCTTAGTTTTAATGTTGGAATGGACCATAGAATAGTAGTTTTGAAATAATAATATTTTGGAGAGTACTGGTAGAGCCTTTAATCTATGGTGTGGTGTGTTATGAAATTATTATTAAGTTACGAGTTTTATATTTTAACCTACAATATTATAGCAAATTATAACTGAAAGCTAAAACAACATTTAGATTTTTTTTTTTATAGTAAACACGGCAATATGACTATACCGAGCCTGATGGAAAGCGCGAGTACAATCCACAAATGAAACCAACCGATAGAAGTCCAAAAACAATTTCAATCCGTCATCAGATTTCAGAATTGATAACAGAAAGCAATTAATTACAATAAAAGTTAATCAATTCTTAAAAAAAGTGGTGAACAGTATTATAAATTAAAGTGAATGAGAGTCAATAAGCTATCACATAGTTATCGACGTATGATGATCAGTGTTGTGACAGTAATCAACTAATCATTCGCTTATCTGATGTCGCCCAATTGCGCTGCATACGACATGCGCACGTTGATTGGTAAACGATGCACAATTGATATGAATGTGAGACTACTGATTAGTTAAACACCCTCCTCTGATCAACGTATGTCGTGTTGTTTGAGTCATCTGTTTCAATTATATTATAAGACTAGCTGACCCGTGCCCACTTCGTTGGGCGGCGAAAAAACGCGTCACTTTTTTAAACATATTTAATTACTGCTCCACTCCTATTAGTCATAGCGTGATACTATATAGCCTATAGCTTCCGCCCGCGGCTTCGCCCGCGTGAAATTAGTTTTTGTCAATCAGAATCAGAAATCATTTACTTGCTTTGAACAAAGGTAATATATTATTATGATGGTATGGTATGGAATCACAAAATCATATATAGCAATAATAAAGAATAAAAAAAATAAAAACATATAAAAATAAAATAAATAGTATTCAAAATAAAATAAAGAAATAACATGTCAAAAACATTGAATTATAAAGTCACTTTTACAAATAAAAAAACAAAAAGAAAATATAAATAAATAAAAATTTTGACAGATGAGTCGTGACGTCACAGAATTAAATTTTGACAGCTGAGCCGTGACGTTTTTGAATTTTTGACAGATGAGTCGTGAAGTCACAGAATTTTGACAGATGATTCGTGACGTCACAGAATTTTGGCGGGAAAATATTTTTTGACAGTTGAGTCGTGACGTCATTGAATTTTTGAACGCTGAGTCGTGACGTCACAGAATTAAATTTTGACAGCTGAGCCGTGTCGTTTTTGAATTTTTGACAGAAGAGTCGTGACGTCACAGAATTTTTGACAGATGATTTGTGACGTCATTTTATTTTGGCGGGAAAATATTTGATACCTCTGTCACTTTTGACAGCTGTCAATTTTGACAGATAGGCGTGACGTCATAGAATTTTTTTGACAGATGAGTCGTGACGTCACAGAATGTTGGCAGGAAAATATATTTTGACAGCTAAGTTGTGACGTCATTTAATTTTGGCGGGAAAAATAGTATTTAAACAGCTGAATCCTGACGTTATCAGAATCTAATCAACTAATTTCACGCGGGCGAAGACGCGGGCGGAAGCTATAGGCTATATAGTATCACGCTATGACTAATAGGAGTGGAGCAGTAATTAAATATGTTTAAAAAAGTGACGCGTTTTTTCGCCGCCCAACGAAGTGGGCACGGGTCAGCTAGTATAAAAATAAAATAAATAGTATTCAAAATAAAATAAAGAAATAACATGTCAAAAACATTGAATTATAAAGTCACTTTTACAAATAAAAAAACAAAAAGAAAATATAAATAAATAAAAATATAAAAGAAAAAAAAATAGCATTCAAAATCAAATACAAAAATAATAATAAGAAATAACATGTCAAAAACATTGAATTATAAAGTCACTTTTACAAATAAAAAAACAAAAAGAAAATATAAATAAATAAAAATATAAAAGAAAACAAAAAAAAATAGCATTCAAAATCAAATACAAAAATAATAATAAGAAAAAACATGTCAAAAACATTCAATTATAAAGTCACTTTTACAAATAAAAAAAAAAAAGAAAATATAATTATATAAAAAAATAAAATCAAAAATATAAAAACATAAAAAAATAAAAATAAGAAAATAAAATAAATAGCATTCAAAATCAAATACAAAAATAACAATAAGAAATAACGTGTCAAAAACATTGAATTATAAAGTCACTTTTACAAATTAAAAAACAAAAAGAAAATATAAATAAATAAAAACATAAAAAAATAAAAAAAAATAAATAGCATTCAAAATAAAATACAAAAATAATAATAAGAAATAACATGTCAAAAACATTGACTTATAAAGTAACTTTTACAAATAAAAAAACAAAAAGAAAATATAAATACAAAAATATTTTTTAATGACCTACATACATACTAATTTAAATGTGAATTATGACTAATTTAAAACATTTTTGTAAACAACATTTGCAGTTTTTTTATCATAATTTGTTAAAATGTAGAGATTGCTTGGATTCGACACTCGCGAGCAGGCCACGTACAGTTGGCCATGTGAAAAACAGTTTTTCTCTAAATGGACACCTGCTACTTTGAGGGTTTGGCCTTGCGCTTTATTAATGGTCATTGCGAAGGCTGGTTTGAGGGGAAACTGGATTCTTTTAAATTGAAACGGTATATCTGTAGGGATCATGGGGATGCGTGGAATCAAAATTTCTTGATTTTTAGCTATACCTGTCATTATATTTGCTCTAATAATATTGCGTCCTAGGTGCGTAATTTGCAATCGAGTCCCGTTGCATAGTCTAGGTGCTTCGAGATTTCTCATTAATAAAACTGGAACCCCAACTTTCAGTCTCAGCTTATGAGACGGCACTCCTGACAGCTCTAAAGAATTTAGAAACTCAGTAGGATAAGACGTCACCTGTTCACTGTCCATGACAATATCTACTGACAAATATTCGACAACATCGCCTTGCACATGTGACATCATTCTTTCATTGATCTGTCCCACGATTTCATTAGTCGGTGCCAATATTGCCCTTTCACACAGCCATTCTCTATTCCTCATGTTATATTCTAAACCGGGATAGACGTTGTTTTTAAGATCTTCCAAGTTGTGGACAGCATTACAGAATTCTTGATTTAATGTAATCATACCGTTAGCGTCTGTAGTCATTCGACCTTCACCGATTTTCAATAGAGCAGCTGCATATTGCCCCGATTGCGTATCATTATGTAGTTGTACTCGCATGTTTTTAGTGAGACAAATTTTTTTTACATGTATCCATAATGTAGACGCTCGAACGCTGACGCTGTGACGTCACGAATCATCTGTCAAAAATTCTGTGACGTCACGACTCATCTGTCAAAAATTAAAAAACGTCACGGCTCTGCCGTCAATATTTAATTCTGTGACGTCACGACTCAGCGTACCAAAATTCAATGACGTCACGACTCAACTGTCAAAAAGTATTTTCCCGCCAAAATTCTGTGACGTCACGACTCAACTGTCAAAAAATATTTTCCCGCCAAAATTCTGTGACGTCACGACTCATCTGTCAAAATTCTATGACGTCACAGGTCACGTGACCAGAATTCTATGACGTCACAGGTCACGTGACCTATGACGTCACAGGTCACGTGACCTATGACGTCACAGGTCACGTGACACAGCTTTCCCGCCAAAATTCTATGAAATCAAAATATAATATGATTGCTAATAAAAAGTAGCCTATGTTCTTTCTCAGGGTCTAAAGATTGTCTGTACCAAATTTCATCGAAATCCGTTCAGCCGTTTAGGCGTGAAAGAGTAACAGACAGACAGACAGACAGACAGACAGACAGACAGAGCGACAGACAGACAGACAGACAGACAGACAGACAGACAGAGTTACTTTCGCATTTATAATATTAGTATAGATTTACTACTTTATATGTCAGCTTTTCAATTTTGTCACAGCCATAATAAAACATACCAATAGTCGGTAAGTAATACAGTTGTTTGGTGATGTGTTAAAGACGTGAGTGCACAGTATTGCATAATTTGCAATAAAACTGCCTGCTAAATGGGCTCTTCTGTTTTATTTAACAAATATCTAAATACATATAACATGTTTATACTGCACTCAAAGATGTTTAAAGTATAATGTTTCCAGGCAATGCATTATTCTATAATTACTTTTAGTAGGTACTATTCAACTAAGTAAAAGTTGGCAAATATTATTTTTATGAAACCAAAAATTTAACTAACATAAACTGAATAGCAATTCGTCTGACCTACGTGGTAACAGTTGCCCAAGTATCTCTGCGTCACTTAACTCATAACTCTAATCTTTTATCTTTTTTTGTGAAATGGTGTTATTTTTATACGGTATACACACAAGCCTTTTCATCAATCTTTCACACATAACACATAACTTTTCATCAATCTTTCACACATACTAGTACATTCACATTAAGTTAACTCTTTCCTAAACAAATAATATATTAGATAATCAAGTGACAACTAGAACATTAAATTACAAAGCTCGTCCCTCAACATTATTATAATTAAACGTCGATTTAACTCTCTAATAACTGTACGAACTTTATGTGTTTTTAATAGTATTAAGTGGTGACCCGTATGGGGCCCTGACCACCGACCCGTGACCGTCGCCAGTGACATGCGACTTGTTTATGTTTTCAATTATACTGCCGATGTCCCGCCGCTCAATTGAGATACCTAATTTATTTATCAGATCAACAAAGTATTATCAAGTAAGAAAAATATCGCGTATGACGTCATTCGTACAGTTTGTGATTTACATACATATAAATTGTTTTCAATATTCATACCTATTACGTCAATGAAGTAATATAAATATAATTAATATAATATTAAACTTAGAGAGGCCTACTCTAACAGTCACGAGCTGCTGGTGCTCACGACTGAGATACATAGACCTATCCTGAAGGCCAGGAGTATCATGATAACAATATACACACATCAACATTGTCTAGGGATATTTAGTATTTACTCAATTAGTTAACTCAAAAATTATTGAAGTTAATAAGTATACATCATGGTTAACATATTTTATAAAGGCCATTTATCAGGCTACAACCCAGAATTAAATAAAACTATTACTTTTTATTTAATTTGTCAAATACAAATTAAGAATGGTTAAAAAAGATTAACATAGCAAGTGCTGATCAAAAGAATTTTAAAATATGTAGTTAAAAAAAATCCCTAGTGAATGTTGAGGTGTGTATGTAAACATCACTGTAAAATATATTATTTAACACAAACATACAACCGTATGCATTCTTACTTAGTCTTAGTTAAACCATTATCTATTATCTTATTTAGAAGAAATTTGTATAGGATCAATATAAGAGCCTTACAACATAAGATATACCCTTTCAATTTTTATTCCTACACTGATGACCAAGTTATTGAGGTAACAAACATTAAAAAACAAAAACCATTTCAACATTATTATTAACTTCATCTGCCATGTAGGTACCTACCTAATATTATGTTGAAAAATAATGTGCAAACATTCACATCATCTTAATGATCGCAACAGATGTATAAGATGCAAGCCTACTGTCAGTTTTAGAAACAATTAAACTACGTATTTAACTACTTGCCTACTGTACCTACTTATTGTAATGTTATTATAATTTTACCGTTTATCATAAATAATACAGCATTATCTGATTACCATGACGAGTCTGTCGCAAGGCAACAACAAGCAGCGTTCATCCTACTTACAATAACTGATTATACTAATTACGCCGCTAACAATGGAATCTGCAATCTTGCCTCATTTACATTCAATCAAGTATCAGTGCAGTGCGACTCTAGCGCACTCCACCAGCCAATAGCGAGTGTCCGTGGAGAACTAGACACATTGCACCGACCAATAGTAGATGAGTGTAGTGCGCGCGCGCCGCCTCACTACACGCCTACCCCCTCCCCCCTCCACCTAGGTAGGTCTACACTGTGCACTAGATCTAGGCAAACATAAGTACTACATCACCAACTTAATGAAACGTTTACTTACTTGTTATATCTTATACATTACAATTAAAATTCAGCTTGTGATGCTATTAATAAGTGCACCAAAGAAAACTTATGATAAAAACTATAAATGGAATTAATTTATTTAACTCATTCATACAGTATAGTACACAGTACAACTTTAATAAAAGCATACTTACCTATTACACAGCAATGAAATTGACTCAAAAGAAATGATATTCAACCAAAGTAATTACCTCAATTCATTTAAATGTTAATGTATCAGGTTTTATCGCTGAATAAATAAAGAGCCCTTCACCACCAATTATGTAAAGCACGTTATCAAAAATCGTAATTATCATGAGCACAAACATCGCCCCTATGCTTTACCTGCCACAATATATGCACCGCGATCAATCATCACAGGATTTTTGCGAACTAATTATACGATCGTTTCGACCCCGAGTGCTAATTGTTGGGCCTCACCTGGCCCTCGCGGACTATGCTAATGCGACACGTGTTTGATTTTAGATACAAAACATGAACATTTTGTTTGTTAAACGTTTTGTAACTTATTTCCGATAATAATCTGACTTCGTAGACATATTTACATAAAGTTTTGCTTATACTCAATCAACGCAACAAGTAACAAAGAGGTGAATTGACACTCACTTATCTAGTTCTAGTCCCTTTAATGAATGTAATTCATTCATCGTCTGATTACTAAGATTACCTGCACATTTTGCGACTTGCACTAGTGCACATTTTGCTACTTGCACATAATGCTATGAATCGATTTTAACTTATCAGCATAACTACTAATTTTGTTATTTCCTGGCTATGTGTAATTGAGATACGAGGGCGGCGACGCGTTCTTTTTCACAAAAAGTATACTACCACTGTATGTATATTGAGAATATACCTAGTTCCCGCTGTTTCGTCCCTTCAAGTATATTCGCTCTCTCAGAGGACTATATCCTGAACATGATCATCACTATGTTTATTATGACAATGCATATAACGTTTGTAGTTCATAGAAAGGGAACAGTTATTATGTCAAACCTAAACATCAGAGGACAGGTCTCACCTTGTTCGCGAGTGGCAATCTATTAGTAGATTTGGACACCCGACATCTGCGCTGCGTGACGTCACCAAACTGACAACAATCAATATTGTACCTAATACAAATTAGATACAAGAGGCTTGATACCTTTTACGACAATTCATCGTTCATTGTTACAGACAAATTAAGCATAGATTTACTACAACTACTAGACAAGTAAAAAATATATCTGTTAAACAGCAGTTCATTGATGCAAGTACTCATGTTGCAGTAGTTAGGTACGATATTGTTGGTGGTACGTGTCTGTGTGGACCACGCCAGGGTTCAGACATTAGTGTCAGTGGGGGCCATAACGTTCAATATATGTTCATAGATATGAGTTACGAGGTGAGGCTGGCACCTCGCCTAATGATACATACTTAACGGTTTAAACTGCTTTATTATTTGTTACTCCACAGCCCAGCTCTCTCTGAGAACATACATTATGTGCTCCAACTAAATCATTTATAACAAGATATATCGCTGAATGGTCTACGCTTCGATGATTACATATTTATTTACTTAACGTTCTTATGTAGAAACTAAAACTATTTAACAACAAACAGCATCAATATAATAATAACAAACAACTTCTGTTTAACTAACCAGTGAACATTCGTTATGCGATAGGCTTAGCTTACAAGATGTTAAAACTGCAGGACTTTTTAGTGACAATGTGGCATACTGCTAGTTAAACTTGTGAACTACTAAATGATTATGAGATAAGATTAAATAAATTAGGCGGTCGACAGAAGTCTAGGGGCTAGGCAGGAAACTGAACATCAAGTAAAGTGAAAGGAACACAGAGTCGAGTTTTTCTCTATTAGCAGCAGGTAACTTACCTACTGACAAACAAACCACACAGATCAGACAGACTAGTAGGTACAGAGTTTCTTGCTAACATTGTCCATATTGGAGCAGAGATGTCGACCTAATGTATTCTTAGTCCATTACTTAACTGATACTACAATAACTAAACATATTAATAATTGTTTACATTGAATAGTTATTAAGTTAACATAAATAAACAATAAACACTAATAGTTATTTATCATTATCTATTGTAGTACATCACTTCCTGTACAGTTTATGTCACAACTAAGTGTCATGTACTCAGTACATGAAGAATAATGACAAAATGCAATAGATGTGCTCGATAATTAATGTACAAACGTTCTACAACTTATACACAACAATTAGCTTAAACGATAGATAATATCGGTGTAAAACAATCAATATCCTATGTATGGTAACGAAATAACAAGGCAGATTATCTCCGAGAAAGCTGGTGAACTTGATACAAAACCCTATACCAATATGTTTGACGACGATGAGACTTTTAAGTCTATGAAATAGTTGAACTCAATTGACTCGATAATTATTCAACATAAATATTCGTAAGTTAAAATCAAGATAGAGATAATCAACTTCACTAAACGGTCATGTTATTATAACGAGGTCATCAGTTATCATACAAGTGAATATGTTAAACTATTTCCCATCATATCTCAACACCTCTACTGATAAGTTCAACAAACTCTTATCAAATAGTTCACAGAAGTATCGGTTAAGTCATACTCAACTATTATTTACGTCATTATTATAATACTTATTTACTAAGAAATCGTTTATCGTAACACTGCATTCTAAAGCTTAACAATATTCTGTATTAATTGCAACTTTATTAAACTTTTATATTATTAGATTATAGAGAGACTTACATAATATGTAACAGGAGATAATATTATTATCTCCTGTTACAACAAGAATATTTAGAATCATCATATCTGCCAACGGAGGTCTGTTTCTAAACATGGCCTCCTCTAAATTTTTGGACCTTGTGTAGTCTTGTGCCTCCTCCTCCAGTTCAGCAGCAATGTACGTAGTTGTATATCTGTTCCGTTTATTATTTAGCACAGGGGAAGGTACTCGTAATTGAATTACTTAGTTGTTCTATTTTGAACTAATATTACCTAAATGCAATAATCAGAATAATTTTGTGAACTGAACATGTTCATTTATACAGGCAGTACATAGGACCCGTCTTCAAAGAAGTATGACTCATAATTACAACTTCATAATAACAGATTATTTTAGTTCAAATTTTATTTAAACTTTTTTCATATTTATTGTAAACCTTATCACACGTTGGTACCTATATCTCAAGATAGTAATGTTATAAATAATAATACTGGTAACAAGACGACCTATATTTCAGAGCACCACAATCACTGAACAAATACCGA
This sequence comes from Schrankia costaestrigalis, assembly GCA_905475405.1. Classification (NCBI taxonomy): domain Eukaryota; kingdom Metazoa; phylum Arthropoda; class Insecta; order Lepidoptera; family Erebidae; genus Schrankia; species Schrankia costaestrigalis. The sequence goes on from FR997833.1 coordinate 334,874, forward strand.
TTCACTTTCATAACAATTTGCAACAGTTCGCGAATGTACTCAAATCAATATTCACCTCGATATTAACTCACTTATCTACTGAGCAAACATGACGATAACGTCAGGTGCTTGTTTGTGCCATGGAAAATATATTTATACCACTCTTATATGGGTCACACGTACACACACACCTGTAGGTATGTGTGACCACATGTAGCACACAGTAGGTACAAGTGTATGTCACTCGGCTCTGCACATCTCTACCTACCACGAGACTTGTACGTATTTGTGTTTTAATACCACTAAGGGTTCAACGATATCAATAGACATACTACCTATTAACAAATAATTTTATGAAACCAACTAATATGCCTTCCCCTTTAGTATGAAATTACTAGAACTTCTACCTCTCTTTGAAAATCAATATCTAAAAACAACCCACCCGTACAAACTGACTCGAGGATTTATTTACACATTTATTACTAAGTTAAAAAAAAATTAATTAAGAATAAACGGTAAAGAGAGTAAAACCTTAACAGCAAAAATCTTCGTTAAAATTATAGCACAAGTGTCATTTACGTATGTTCTGTTCAACAATGGTTACTGCGACAGAGTAATAATTTAAGCATTATCATTTATTTAGAATAATGTATCTGACTGTTTCTTAGTGATGTGCTTCCACAATAACTAACAAAATCAAACGGCGGTGGTGTAAAAACCACTGATGAGCACTTCCGGTGCTAGATCACAGGTTCTACTATTACATAAAAACGTAATGTGTTGGTGCGCCATTAATAAGTTATCGACAAACGTAATTGTAGCTATTACACGCTCTTTTGTTAATATTATACTAAGTACACTCACATACATAACATTTTACTAATATAAATTATCATTACCTTGACATGATACTTTAATATTCACAATATTAAGACTTTATTTATAAAAATGTGCATTCACAAACAGCGTCATGAGAAACAATAAAACCTGCCAACGAGGTCTAGAGCGTAGCATGCTCAATACTAGGAAATGTAAAAGAATAAGACATACGAAAATAAGAAGCATAACTAAAGCTACCGATGCCCTCGTGTATGCTCAAAGATTGAAATGGAAATGGGCGGGACACGTAGCGAGACTGTCTGACGAGCGATGGACCAAAAGAGCTACACGACGGAAAGCCCCAATTGGTAACCGTTACCGAGGCAGACCGGTTACGAGGTGGGAAGACGAAATAGTAAAAACGGCTGGTACAAATTGTATAACAAAAGCGAATGACAGAGAAAACTAACTCTTAAACGACTCGCTACTAGGTCGGGCCTCCTCTATTTAATAAAATTATAGCCTATTTTCTAGCTCTGTTTAATCGTTTATCGTCTTTTACAATTTGCATGTAATGTGGGGTAGGTTACTGCTGTCAAGATTCGTTTGAATTGTGAAGTTTTCTGCACGAGTGTACCTACGGTAGTGGCTGTCTACCACTACCTCGCATCACAAGTGTACATCATACATCATAGTTGTCGGCCACAGGTGTCTGTGTTGCTGACTGTACCCTGCCCTACCTTATAATGATAAGTAAATAAGTTGTCAATAGAGCCTTAATCATTTACGATGCATTGTGTAGCTAAGTACAGACATCATTACACACCTCAACAAAGTCTAGGGATATTTGGTATTTACTCAATTAACTCCAAAATTATTGAAGATAACATACAACATGTTTATATTTTTATAAAGGTAATTTATCAGGCTACAATCCAGAATTAAATAAAAGTATTATTTTTGCGTAAATAATTTTTTATTCCAATAAATTAAAAAAATTTCAAAATAAGTGAAACTAACAATGAATTTGTTTCTTAAGCAAAAGTGAAAATAATCGAAAATTAATCTGTTTTTAACTGTTATGTGAGTAATCAGTAGTCATTACATTAAAAAAACCGTAAATAAAGGTCCTGAAACGGTTTTTCATGCTTGGATTAAGTTATCCAGGTCTTGATGCTGTATAATGTTACAGGTCCGACCAGGATACAAAAAAAGTTGCTCTTCCATCGCAAGTTTATGCAGTAAAATTCACCAAAGCCCTTCTTTTGAACATGTCCTACGCGTATTTTATGGTTTTGAGGTTAGGCGATTGAGTGGTTCAGCATAAAATTGATACGTCGTGCTCCTGCAACCAGCTCGTCATCACTCTCACTTTATGCGGACGGGTGTTATCGTCCATGAGCTTAAACATTAGGCCCAATTGTAGTCTACGGGGGTAGACTATTAGAACTAGCACCTCGTTAAGTTATTTTTCAGCCATCATGGTGTTTCTGATCAAAACGCGCTCTGTTCTTAGACCGACACAAATTCCCGTCCAAATCATAATTGTTCTATCGTGGTAAGAATAGTTTTTCTGAGGATGTTGTAGACGGCTATCATAACCAGGAACTCGCCAAGCAAGTCCTCTACGTGAATCCAAGTGGAAACCGAACCGGAACTCATGTGTAAATACCACTACAGATAACAGGTCATCTTTGCAGAGCAAATGTTCACGACCTCACTCTAGTCATCGTGCGCGATTTGCTCAACGTATTGCTGGAGTTCAAAGCGGTATGCGAGCATAAAGGTGGGCTTCATGCCGACTTCTTCTGACAGTTTGGTCACCCGCAAGAGGCTCCACCAAGAGCTGGAGCCTCTAAGCCAGCTGCATGATAGTAACATTTGGCTGTCTTTTCGCGGGAACTTGCAAAAATCGATCATGTCTTTGAGTGGTGATAGACTTTTTGCTGTGGTATCTTTCAGCCACTTCACCAGTAGCACGATAACGTGACCATAACCTTGATTTCATATTTAGTATTGTTCCAATCTCTTCACCAATACCACGCTTAGTACCCGCAGCTAGGAGCATGCCTACTGCCCTTAACTGTTCCTCTATGATGAAATGACGCCCCTGCTTGATGCACACAATATTAATCATTCGAAATAAACGTTTAAATTGTTATAAAACTTAAATTTTACACAAAAAAGCAGTCAAAGCTTACTGTTGGTAAAGGAAATTTTCGAACTTGCATACGTTCAAACCGCGTAAATCTTTTATTTTTAATTTTATTTTTCAAATTCAAATTTAGAATGGTTGAAAAAGGCTAACAAAGTAAGTTTCCATCAAAAGAATTAAAAACAAACCAATTTTTTTTGAGATTTACAACTTAATACAAAATATCGTGAAAATATCCCTAGACTTTGTTGAGGTGTGTATGTAAATATAACATACTTGCATAAGGTAATGTACATCATTGAATGTATTAAGTGATCCTTGTTATAAAAGTATTATCAATCAAGATACGTGTCAGTGTGACAGACAGAATTAACTATTTAACATTCATCTCTGTTATGTGTGGGGGTTCGTGATAGTTATGGGACCGATCTCACAAAATTACGCCAAGCAGTTGACATTCACGAATTTCAAGAATTTCAGGAGAATATAATGTTAAGAGAGAATAAAAAGGTCACTTTAAATAGTTTGACCACGAAGAAGGAAGGCTTTATTCTAATCTGTAAGGAAGTCTACACTAATGCATTTTTCAAATCCGTCCAGCGCTTTCAATACCGATGATGCCTTAGGATCTCTAGGAGTATTGTCGTGGTTACAACTGATATTTCAATATACATATTTTACCTTTTAGAGCTTACTATGTACTATTATTATTTATTTGTATATAACTGTGTAGTAGCACCTGTCTATCACTCCATTATCATGTTTATAATATAAATAATAATCACACAACAACATAGATACGTAGACTCGGTACAGTCTCACAAACACCGCTTAACTCGGTGGCACCTTGCTAGTATCAAAGATAAATAATTAGTTATCGAGGTATATGGCGCCGCCCTGCGCTGTTACTAACTGCTACATAATGAGGGGAAGTCCCTTTACACTTCAAAATTAGCTTTTGTAGTTCCTAGAAATAATTTGAGTAATTAGTATTACTTAGCATATATTTGGATGTTGTCAATCAAGTCAATCAAGTTTTTATAATATTTTCTTATGATAGATATTATTTAAATTAGTAGGTAATGATTATAATCAGTAGATGTTAAAAATAAACTTGGTCGTAATTCCAAAATATATCGTTATTCATATTAGGTACCTGTATGTAGATGAGAGAGCAGATTTATATTAATAATAATAATGTCACTTAAAGAACGTCTACTTAAAGAAGGAAAATATGACACAAAAGCTTAGTACGAGAATCGTAAGACCAGCGTGGTATGTAGTATGGTTGGCCATGACACTTGGAGGTTTGTCCATTCATCACACATGTTCGTATAAAAGTAATCATTTTAAGTAAGTATAATACATAATCGGATATAAAGACAAACTTTTATAATAATATTCTATATATTATAACACATAGTTTAATCAGTAATTTCCATCATCAACATAATGCCGGTTATCGCAATGATTAGGGAGTTATTCACGAGGGTGCGCCTCTGCAGTTCGCGCCGCTCTCTGTACTGACAAGCTATCAGTAATTTATTCATGATACTCCACTTTTCAGAACTACGAGTAATGATATTATGTAGATTAGATTAATCACATATATTCTAACTATAATAATATGTCTACACACAACATTAGGTAATATGTTCTTACGTTACGTTTTAAACACCCTGTACAGTGTACATGAGTATTAAAAATCGAAAGACATTCCCGTACTCAAAAAACATCCTAGAATATGTTTTTTTTAATAAGTACAATTAAATATAAAACATAGCTACAAATTAAAAAAAAATTAGGTAATGTTCAATATATATTTTATAAGTAGGTACCTATGTACATAAATTAAGATGATAAATCATATCACTAACACTAGTTAACCCTTTTTAACCTTTTGCTTCGATAAAGTTTAAAAACCATGTCAAAATGAAACAAGCTTCATTTTAGTAAAGGTTGAATCAACCGTAAAATACCAACTACATATTATATCAGTTGTTATAATCTTTAACTCTACCTTGTTCTAATAAGTTTTATGACGAAAAGAGGTTAAAACAATTGAAAACTGAAATGGGAATGGATTACTCCTAAGCGTATTATTATTATGCGATGGTTTTTTATTCACTTTGTAATGTTATGACATACCTTGTGGTAAAACAAACGCGCCTTTCTCATGTACCTACACCCTGTACAAGACAACACCGCCTCAAGTTTGCGCACTTTAATTACCTACACAAACTGTCCAACGTTATTATTGTACCGTATTTCAAGTTTTTGTTGTTACTTAATATTAACTGATTGCATTATTTTAATGTATTGAATAAAGAAAATCTTGAATTTAAAGTTATTACTTATAAATAATACGTAATATGGTTACCGTTTATTTGTATTACATTTAAAATTTCCACAAACATTTTCCCGTTCCATGAAGAATAGAATTCGTTAGCAACGTTACCATTGAATACATTTTTTATTTAACGCTGGTATCTATAATTATGACTCACCTGACTCAAATCCATATCTGGTTCACTCTCTCACAAAGTCCTTCCGCAGCAGAATCACTCAGCTTATAGTTCCAATGTCACTCACGCTCGAGGGTCAACACTTAGGACAGTATGCAGCAGGTGTAGTGAGTACGCGCGGGCGCATCTGACACGACAAGTGTCGCGCCGACAACAACCTTGTATTTGCGTACCTATACGTAACGATATCACGACGTAATTAATGCTTAGTTAACACTCAGCTCCTGTCCAAAGGTATTTCCTTACTAAATGCCGCCGCTTTTTCTAAACAGTTATGTTAAACACGCAATTCCGCTCGTTTATACCGAACAGCTAAATAATTTGGTAATCGTAATTAAACTGTACGGCTTGATAACAGGGTTTGTTCATCAAGCAAGTAAAATCATTCATACATTAAATTACACATAATCATTATATTCAAGCGCAATGATTAGTACGATAACTGTGTAATGAACGATTATGGTCTCGTTACGTTGTTATACCTACAGGTACGTTTCGCGTGTATGATGGCTGCTATGTTATGGCGAAGATATACGCTGTTTGTCTGACAATCGATAAGCCGCTATCAAGAAAGTTATCGTAAGTAAACAGCTTGAAAGCGAAGCGAGCGCACACTCATAGGTACTACACAAACACACATACTCGAAGGTACACACGCACGCATATGAAATATGCCACTCATTATTATATGGGAGGACAGGTTTTAACTAGGCTAATATTCACGCGGAAAACATTTGACAATCATAACACGTTTTTTCTCCATTTATTCGCATTTGGTCGGATTCGCAAATGGTCGGATTCTCATTTCGTCGTATTTCAGTTGAGAAGAAAAGTGTTATCGAGTAATTAAATTAATTTATTAAAAATTATAATTAACCTAATGTACATAAACGCTGCAAACAATCAATTGCGCTGATTTTATTGCTTATGCAGTCCGATATGATTGCTTGAATTTGAACATCTTTTTGAATATCATTTGGACGACGTTTTTTCATTGAACAATGCAACTGAATACGTTTGAGCTTTGCATCATAAAAGGCAGCTTCTCTCTTAAGTAACGACAAAAATAAATGCAACGTTGGCTTTTTCGGAATCTTCTTATTAAGACGATTGTGCCATCCTTCAATCGCATTTGTGGTACGCTGTTTTTCACCAAAGCAGGTAAACGTATCACAAGTTATTTTTTCCATCCAATACTTTAAAAAATATTTTTGAAATTTGCTGAATTCATTAGTTTCAGGAGCTTGTTCTAATATAGCAAGAATCGCTTCTGGGATTATTAAAGGTGGAAGCAGTGCTAACTTTGAATATAAAGTAGTGACATGTCGACCTTCACTAGATGAAGACAAACCAAGATCTTTCGATTTTTGCCAAACTGCTTTAGTGAAATGGTAAAAGCAACCGTTAATGCACACTTTTTGAAATGTGTTTTTCATGCCATTTATCGCAGCTAATTCGTAGTCACATTTATAATATTCTATATTTACATATAACTGATCGCGTATCAAAGTGAACAATCTTGTGTATGTTATTTCTAATTTATCGGGGAGCAGGGCATAAATTAATGGAACTAGATTGTTCGTATCATCATCAGTGCCGATATAGCCATGCAGGGAATATAGTTGATAAAATGGTGGCGGGCTAGATTTGAAAGTTCCGTCTCCGTAAAATTTATGACATGTTTTTATTATTTGTCTTGCTAAGGGAGTTGCAAAAATTAATATTTTACTGTCCGAACCATCGTCATAAGCAAAAAAATTGTCAACAATGCGTTCCGATAACCGTACTTCATGTATATATTTAAATTTACATTTGCTTAAGTTGAGTGATTTTTTTCTATTTCGGTACAGTGAGTCTTTTTTTGATGTAAACAATGGTATTTTATGCTCTTCTATGTATGTTTCAGTTTCTGGTAAATTTTCATTATAGTAATGTTTTTCAAATATTTTAGGTATTGGTTCCATATTAAACTGAACTTCTTGTTTACATTTATAAAACTTTTTATCAACTTTGTTACGGTCGAAATCTGGTAAACAAGAATGAACAGCTTCTTTTATTATATTGTTTTTGGAGTCTAATGTAATAGACGAATAACAATCTTTTCTATTAGTACAGCGCCAATTTGTTGAACCAGATTTATTAGAAACGGCAAAGTGATACCTGTGTCCAGCACGCAATAACATTTTTTTGCCTTTACTGCTTTCAATAAAACACAATTCACTCAAGCCACTACTTCCTGCCGCTAGATTCATGTTGAAAAACTCGATAAACTATTTTTTCTCTCTATTTAACACAAAACAATGACAGGCTAGGACACAAGTCAATGTGATCTTAATGTGATCTATTTTAATTTTTATTATATTACCACCATAGAGGTAAGTAACCTTTTCCTTTAACAAATAGGTTATTATATACCCAGGAAAATAAGTTGCCTACGAATATAATATAAATAACTGACCATAAGGTGTGACAAGTTCAAAAGCAGTTATTTTACAATTAATGTTTATGTTCTCATCTGTACTGAATCCGACGAAATGAGAATCCGACCATTTGCGAATCCGACCAAATGCGAATAAATGGTTTTTTCTAATCAAATTATTTCAAGTAGGTAAATGTAGCGTGATGAAATAATATGATAATTTGATACAGTTGTATTGTAACTTTATTTCTCTGTATAAATGCGCTCTTCCTACGAACGTTTAAATCTTTTCACCGACATAAGATAGTATAAATACTTAAGTTAGCAGTTCATGTATGCACCATCAGTACAAGCATAGTATACTTATATCAGACACCAGAGAACACTACTAGTGTTAATACTAAAGTAGAGATACTCTATCCACACACTCTCTTAAGTTTTCCCAGTCTATTAGTCACTAGATTTATAACCATTCAAAGTTTTTCTCGTACGATGGTAGTAAATAAATAAAACGATGTTCTAGGTGCAGTATGCCATGTAGTGATGATTCATTATATCTGTTCATTGGTATTTAACACGCAACAGAAAAGTTACTTTCGCATTTTATAATATAATTGTGAATTATGCACAAAAATTATTAGCACACAGCACATTAATTATATTATGTTAATTATGTGGTTTGTTACTAAAATCCATATAATTATTTTAACAAGGTACACTTAATTATAATCTCTCGACTTAAAAATAGCCTAACGTAAACAAATACTATTATTTTCTTATAATATTAAACTAAATAATATAATCGCAGAACTAGCACTCAACAATGTCAATAACCCCGCACGACAACTCATCAAGTAAATACTTATTAGGTACAATTATAATTTTATTTACTATCATTTAATTGTGTTCATAACTACGTATCTGCTAGTTTAAATAAACTGTTATGTTTTGTATAATAAACTTTCATAATTAGCAACCGACATCTACCGTGAGTCTTAGTAGGTACTATTCAACACATATTATCCCACTGCAAGGACGGCTCTTCTGCTGAGACGGAGGGAAGCTTCCCGGGACATGAGATACAATATACAGATACTTATCAGGACAATAAGTTAAATTACAAGTTAGGCAATATTTTATTTATCCGTTCCTGAAAATTGGCTCATTAGAAAAGAACAATTTCACAACCACTGCTTAAAAATCATCGAGAGTATTTTTTACTATAGTAAAAGTAATATAACTACAACCATCGCACTTTGAGTATAATCTGTACAAGTGAATCGTCCCATAAGAGCCAAACAAACCTATCACCAAAAAATATGTTTTGTCTAGGTGGTCCTACACCCCCCAAAACGATGTATTCATACGTTACGTTATTTTAAAATACGTTTAAAAATAATAAGTGCCAAAAAAACGTAAGTGTGGCACTTTTTGAAAAAAACATTTTTTTTTCTCGTCTACTGTTATATAAGGAATAATAAAGTAGTTAAAAGTTCAGAACAGTGGAATTCGCACGGTTTTTTAGCTTTCCTGTAAAGTGCCAATGCAAAATAAAACCGCTTTACCAATATACCGCTATGCAATACTCCTTTTATCTCATAAGGACAGTGTTAGTACTTATTTGTCAAATGATTCCCATTTTTATACGCAATTTAATCTCTTTATATTTGTATAGAAACACTACCGCTAATAAATATAGAATTACTAGCGGCCTGTCCCGGCTTCGCACGGGCATTATTTTCCCGCTTTTCTGTTTAAATTTTTCCTGAATTTTCTTTGCTATAAACCTCACGGAGCCCGAGACCTTTCCAACGAATGCAAAACCGTGGAAATCGGTTCGTGCGTTCTGGAGTTATAGCGTCAGGAAGGAAAACCCGACTTATTTTTATATAGTAGATTTATATGTTGAGCTTTAAAACAGTAAGTAAGATTATAAAACATTACGAGTATGTAAAAGCAATAGAACATTTATTCACACAAGTCGAGCTAGTTCAAGTGACTGATATATAGCTACTTACTTCATAATGAGTCGATGTTAACAACCGATAAATTAAACTAATATTGATTCATTATTAATATGTTATTAGCTGTAATTTGCACACGCATTATTATAACTCTTTACTCGTACTTGTTTATATTCATCATCAGTCTACATTACAATGTATAGGTACAGTTGACATAATACATTTGCAAAATCTAAGCAATCGCCTGCAGTTGTAAATTTATTTTAGTATAATGTTCCTCACACATTAACACAATGGCAGTTAGTCCCAAACTGAGCAGATCTTATACTAAGGGCCAGATTCAGAGACCGCACTTTGACTTTACTTTAGCAAAGTCTAGTTATTATCTCTGAATTTGAACAACATTAAAGTAATCTTTTCACATGAAAAGTTTACTTTGTAGTAATAAATAATGAAAGTAAACTTTTTCATGCGAAAAATTACTTTAATGTTGTTCAAATTCAGAGATAATAACTAGACTTTGCTAAAGTAAAGACAAAGTGCGGTCTCTGATGGCCAGATTCAGAGACCGCACTTTGACTTTACTTTAGCAAAGTCTAGTTATTATCTCTGAATTTGAACAACATTAAAGTAATCTTTTCGCATGAAAAGTTTACTTTGTAGTATTAAATAATGAAAGTAAACTTTTTCATGCGAAAGATTACTTTAATGTTGTTCAAATTCAGAGATAATAACTAGACTTTGCTAAAGTAAAGACAAAGTGCGGTCTCTGAATCTGGCCCTGAATCTGGCCCTGAATCTGGCCCTAAGAGCGCAAAACATTTATTTTGAAAATCATAGATATTTTTTAAAACAATACTCATATATTATGAGTTATAGTACAGTCAAATAAGGCTTAATTAGGGGCAAACCTCGGAATGGAAGCGAATAAGCTGTAAATTTGCATAAACCTTTGTTTTGGTGTACTAATGACTGGTAGAAAAGTCTCATATGATCACGTGTCTGCGTCATAAGTTATTCAAGGTCAAAGGTCACGAAAATCAGTTTTTTCCCATTATCTCGTTTTCTATGGGAAATACGCATTTAACGTCATTATAAATATTGTAGATCATAAAATTGTCTACAAAAAATATCTGAACACTTTTCTCCTAAAAAGCATCGCTTTCGAGATATCGTGACTTTAGAGCGCAGGAAAGTCGTATTTTCGACTATATGCACACACTAGCTTTTTCCCGTGATTTCGCTCGCCTTTATAAATATTATGAAAAATAAGGCTTATTTCAATATATAGTAGCATATGCATGCTTGGTCTCAGCCTAATCGGTTTGAAATTGACAAAGTTACATACAAACTTCCATCCCCTATCTTATCCCTTTAGGGGTAGAATTTATCAAAATCCTTTCTTAGCGGATGCCTACGTTATATCATCTACCTGCATGCCAAAATTCAGCCAGATCTGTCCAGTGGTTTGGGCTGTGCGTTGATAGAACACTAGGTATGTGGTAGGAGTATTCCTACTGGAGAAACCACGTTAATAACGCACGCACAGCCCAAACCACTGGACAGATCTAGCTGAATTTTGGCATGCAGGTAGATGATATAACGTAGGCACCCGCTAAGAAAGGATTTTGATAAATTCTACCCCTAAAGGGATAAGATAGGGGATGGAAGTTTGTATGTAACCTTGTCAATTTCAAACCGATTAGGCTGTGACCAAGCATGCATATGCTACTATATATTGAAATAAGCCTTATTTTTCATAATATTTATAAAGGCGAGCGAAATCACGGGAAAAAGCTAGTGTGTGCATATAGTCGAAAATACGACTTTCCTGCGCTCTAAAGTCACGATATCTCGAAAGCGATGCTTTTTAGGAGAAAAGTGTTCAGATATTTTTTGTAGACAATTTTATGATCTACAATATTTATAATGACGTTAAATGCGTATTTCCCATAGAAAACGAGATAATGGGAAAAAACTGATTTTCGTGAACTTTGACCTTGAATAACTTATGACGCAGACACGTGATCATATGAGACTTTTCTACCAGTCATTAGTACACCAAAACAAAGGTTTATGCAAATTTACAGCTTATTCGCTTCCATTCCGAGGTTGAATGCTTATTTTACTGGAGTATTATGACCTTCCCAGAATAAAGTAAACATGTCTAGTTTTGTGTGTCTAGTTTTACTTGTATACTTGCATAGTAGACTGTTTGTTGTCAAATTATAATAATTTGATGCAAGTTTGAGTCGGAAGCATTTAAGCTTGCCTACAGCAGCTACTTCTGAAGAACACAGAATGAGTCACTACGGGTACTGTGTTATCATGACATAGCGATAACTATAATATTCAGTATGCGAAGTATTTTACATCATTTTGTATCGACATGGAAGGCAAACAAATGGTAATGGCTAACGCAGACCTGGACGGCATGGCAAAGTATTTTAATTTTTACTAATAGAAATTCAACCGTACTGTTACAGAAATACGACATAGAATTGCTATGCTTTAAAATGATGCCGCGGCATTGAAAGGGATTTTTCGATGCCGCGGCATCATTTTAAAGCATAGCAATTTATGTCGTATTTCTGTAACAGTACGGTTGAATTTCTATTAGTAAAAATTAAAATACTTTGCCATGCCGTCCAGGTCTGCGTTAGCCATAAATCATAAAGAGCAATAGGTACTCTTTAGTCTATCTAACATCTGTGTGTTAAATGGTAAGGAAATAAAATAACAAAGATCGCTTGTCACATTACAACAAATATAATTTAATACATACCTAGAACAGAACGTGCGACAATACCAATATTAATTTTGTTTTAAATGTTTAATTGTTTCAGTCATTTTATTATAACTTCGTTTTCGTTGCTTTTAAATTGAATATTATCGTTCACGTAGTTTCTGAACCGTACCTCCTGACTACGAATACTGTGGCTAGTGATAATGTTATCAGTTTTGTTGTTAAGCTCCTTGTACTCGTAGGTCTTGTCATGACTCTTGTCGTTCACCTCGGACTCGTCATCAGAGTGGAGGCTCTCGTGCGAGGTGTACTTGGGCAGCTTGGCGGTGGAGGGGTGCAGCTGCAGCTTGAGGAACTCGTCCTCGATGTACTCGTCGCCCCAGATGTTGCCGACCCACGGGAAGATACACATGCTGGTGAGGGTCCCGCAGCGGCAGGAGCGCCCACTACTGCAACAAGTACCATAGTTAGCTGCATACCTAGTATTACTAAGACTTATTAGTTACACTGCTGTACGCAGGCGGTGTTATGTTAGTTTTAACCTACAGCTTAGGTATAGTTTGAGTTTCATTTAAGTATGTTGGTGAACGTTTGTAACTATAACTTTGGATTTGATGAATGTAACTGCCTCGGCGGTCACGGTAGCGGCTGGCGTGCACAAGGTCGCGGGTTACAATCCCAAGCAGGACAATCTTTGTGCGATTCACAAAGTTATGTCCTAAGTTTAGATGTTCTTTGTGTCTGTTTAATTAATGATCCCACCTCCCCACGTGCGGGAAGCGACTTTTCAAAAGAACAAAGAGAAATTAATAGTACTTATTACACGACGCGATTGAGAATTGTGATAATAAAATAACGTCATTACTTAGATTCAAAATATTAATTGGGTAGAAAATAACTAAATTCTAAGGTAACACAAATGAAATAAAACAATAAACCTGAACCCAAACTAAGAGCATCCTGCTATTTTAAAAGTCGGATAATGAAAACTTAATTATTCTTAAATGTTGCGTTAACATTTAAGAATATTAATATACCCTATGTCCACTAAAATCCATTAAAAAGATCCATGGATCTTTTTACACTCAAATCACACAGATATGTCCACTTTAATCGTAATATCCTACACCCGAACAAGTCACACACAACAGTTATACCTTTACTTAGTAAAACTCAAAACGACGTCAACCACCGATAACTGCACTGTGCAAATATTAGCACAATATTAATATTATATTAACTGCGTTCAATACATTTTACTATAACTTTGGATTGTATTTATAAACATATTATTATACATATGCATATAACTACATAATAAAGAACATTACGTCACAAACGAATGGTTTTTCCCATTGCAGCGCCTTATCTTACTAGATATTTAGTACCTATACACCTACCCATTACTCAACAGTTATTATTTCTTAGACAACTACATATAATTATACTTGTGGTAATTAATCAACTATAGTGAATACCAAACCATCTGTCTCTGCAGGCGTGTTTCCACGAACATAAATATGGATAAGGACCGCCCTTGGAATAAGTTTGTACCCTATCACATTATGTCTCCAATTTATTCCTTCGTTTAGTAGCAATACATGTTAAAAAATCTTGACGGACTAATACAGAAGTATCAAATATTAAAATATCAATTTACTTAGTTTTCATTATTCAAAACCAAATATGACTTACAATTACGAATGCATCTCTAAGAATTAACATTGTTTCAAGTATATTTAGACCAATACAAACAAACGTAGTACAAGTATAAATACGTAACATGAATACTGAACGTTAAAATATCGGATGATTCCAATAAATAACAATAAAAGGTAGCAGCTCAGCTCAGCAACGTCGATGTCGATGCATACGAGCGAGCGAGCGAGCGGGCCGAGCGGCGATGACAAATTTATCGCGCGCGACGACAATAAAAACCGCTCGTAAAAATATTACTGCATAGTACCTCCCCCTCCCTCCCCCCTCCCGCAGCTCACACTGCCTCATAGTGCGAGGTGAACCGCCCCGGGAGGATCCCGCGAGAAATAACACACTTTGTCTTACAGAGAATCGCGTTCTATCGACACACTCATGTCGTAATCTACACGACGTTGATACGGCATATCATATACAATTTATTTACAAACCGTTTACAACAGAATTTCTCAGTCTTTGCAGAATGATTAAAAATTATAATAACCTTGGTTCTGGTCTCAGACTCACTTATCGATACAAGGTCAAATACTCACCATATTGTAAGAGAGAACTATAATGTCACCTGACTTTTTAAAGTTAAAATTATAAAGTAATATACAGTACTTATCGAAAAATGTTTAAATAAAAAGTAGCCTAAACTAATCAAACATTATATTACTGAAACCGAAAGCATGGAATCAAGTAATGAAAATATTATTCAACTACTAACTACAAATAAATACTAAATTATTTCAAATAATAATTACTCAATGTTCATTAGCAAATCTAATGAACATTGAGTTACACGTACCTGATTATAATACAATAAGTTAGAGGATTTTCGTAAAATATCAAACGTTTATGGTGGAACGGTCAAAGTTAAACAATGATGACATCGTGTCTCTATGGGTAGAATCTTTTCAAATAGTTTTTAAAAAGTTTTTAGTGTTCCAAGTTTGGTATCTAAACATGGTAGGTTATGGTTTTTGACAATTGTCTCGTTTATGTCTTGTGTTACCGTTAATGTAAAATACTTATAAACTTCACACTTAAGATCTTGTAAGGTTGCTTTTGTGTTAGTGCCTGGTGCAACTTAGTGCATTGGGTGCAGTGAAAACCAGAGCCTAATCCTATTTATAATAACAAATTATAAGTTTAAACATTTAATTTTTTAAGTATTTTAGCTTTATTTTTATTGTTACTAATTCTTTCTAGTATTTTCGTTTGTGACTTTGTGTACATTTTTACCTACGTATAGCGAAGTAGCTAAAAAGCAGCAGGCTGGCAGTGTTGCAGAGAGTTTTATGATCGTTAATTTTAACATTCATGCTCAGGACAGCTAAGTGCGTTTTGCTACAAACAATGTTTTTGCGTGTAATTTGAACTTCCCAACTAGTCCACCACAGCCGTATATTGTGACATCAATCTGAATTCCGGTAATGGTAATTACATCAACAGAAAAATGTACGTAAAATTGAGCTTCGTCTTCAGATATATATATGTATATCGTCTTCAGATAATGTCTTAAAAATGAGAAGGTATACCACATCTTTTAGTGAGTAGTCGTACATCACGTGACTACGGGGCGATGTGTTACGTTATCAGTGACGTCACTAGGTACGTTACAGCCCATAGACATGATTGCTCTATGACCAGCTCAGATCTGATTGTAAACTAAGATCTACGTATATACTCGTAATGTAAGTATTTGTATGTTTTCCTAGTAGGACGTTGTTGAACGACGCGACACTTTGATCCAACGCCATGAGTACTGCTCGTCGTATCTGAAAATTGACATAAAATTATATTAATATAATTTTTATCAGTAGAATGTAAAATGGAAGTGACCACTTTTAATTATAATCAGGTAGAGTCAAGTGTGAGGTACAATCGGCGATTCGTACAGAACAGTACTCATTATCTTAATAACCACTTACATAGCCATCTTCAGCTAGGTAAGCCTTGGTTCAGTATAACAAAGTGCAGGATATTTACAACTTTTGATTTTATTCTACTTTATCAAACAGATTATATACCTTACCTACTTACCTAAGTACTTAAGTGTTAATAATGTTTGTGGGTGTTGGTGATTAGCATATTGTTCCCATACTCCTAATTAGTCCACCATAGATTAGACTTTAGACATAGACTTTACCTAAGGATTTTAAATACGATATAAGGTAACAGTTTATCCGGCCTTCATCACTGGATACAATATGTTAATGCATTTATCATCATATCAGATCAGCCAATGGGCTTCCACTGATGGACATAGATCTCCTCAAAATACTTGTTTTATTTATAGTAGATGAATGTAAACATTTTAAAATATTGATTATACTCGTAATCAATAGTAAATATGAAAATGTTATTAATAATAAATGTAATGTAGTATTAACTGGCGGCAGCTTACAGTTATTTACGAAGCACGGACAATCTCCACAATATTATTGGGCACCCATCCAGGTAGCGACCAACCTCAGTTGACATTACTTACTTTTACATCGAGTAATACACAATCGTTTTATTTAGGCTTCGTTTCAGTATTAAAAATCTGCGTATAAATATATCATATAACAATAATAAACATTCCTAGGAATTTACCTACTGTGTGGGTATCGGTTTTATCGCGTTAATAAATAATTTATTTGGTGACTGTGTCACTTTCACCTCCTTACATTTTGCAGTTACCTCTACTTTATATTTATTCCTCTCTATGTTACTAAATGTAGTACTATTCTAACAATGCAGTTTGTGACTGATTGAAGCGCTCGGTATGTCATAAGTAGGTTATACAGAGATTTAGTTAGATTAACTCCCTCTAGTTGTGAAAAGTTGTCATTATATGCCGAGTACATCATATTATGTTACTCGTGCTGTGTAAGAATATCAATGAATGCTGCAGGGCCCACCAGGCTCGCTCATTGAGAGGTTTGTGCTACACTTAGACAATAACTTCAAAATGAAAATATGAATGAAGATGTTAAAAGCATAGATAAGTTGTAACAGACAGTCCCTAACGCATAAATGTTATAATTGAGTAGTGCGCGCGAGGTGGTAGCGAGCAGGGCACGAGGGGGGGTCAAGCAGGGGTGGAGGGGGGATGAGGCACAGTTTACGAGCATATTTATAGCTCAGTCGGCGGACACTTGCACGTTTTTTACGATATACATAAAAGCTGCCGTGAAAGATTTACGCGAAATATATTCCGGCTAATGCTGATTGTTTCATTGTACTAATGTTATTGGCGTGTACCGCGCTTAGATTTATACCGCACCCACGCGACCGTCATATCTATACTGATCTACCTTCTACTTAACTACTTGTATATAGGTACTTAATGTAATAAGTTATCAAGGTTCGGTGCTGAGTGAGCCGTGAGCCGGCGGTCGATCAATTTTTTGATAATGTCAGTCGACGGCGACAAGTCATTTCTTACGACAACATTTGATTTGAGTCCCGCAAATTCAATTTGTAGCACAATGCCGCTACAAGTGAGCAGCGGCGTCACCGGGGGGTGAGGGGGTGAGCGCGCGGGGGGGGGCAGGGTCGGTGGTCAGTCACACAGGCATATGTATACACAACGCGCAAATGGAAAGCAAACTGAAGCCCAAATAAATATTCGCTTTAGCAACAATCGAGCTCACAACTCACACAATTACGACAAAATGGAAAACCTTAGATAAATAAAATCGGAAGCGCGGCGCGGGCACGCTGCGGGGGGGGGGGGGGGGCAGGGGTGCGGCGGCAGAGAGGGGAGGTTTTTTCGCAAGAACAGAAAAAGCCTCGGCAGCAAACACAAACATGGAGCGAATGTAGCGAATTTCCAAAGTCCATTCGGTTTATTGACAATGCGAGGGGTCCAATTCAAATGGCCTCCCTCCGCGATTTACAATAAATTTCAAGCGGAGAATATGTTTGCAATATGTCGGAGCACCCTCGACACGATCACCATGCCCTGTGACCCGCGGCGCGGCGGCCCACCACTGCGCTGTGGGTATACACGACGACTTTAAACTGAGTACGATGAAGAATGTCTCGACTTGTTTACAAGGTGATCGCGTCGCTGGAGGGGACAGACGCACATATACCACTCACTCTATGAATAGGGCTCCTCTAATGTGAATATCCAATTTTGTTGGCAAACCATTTGTAAAACTATTTTATGTTTATTTGCGAGTGAATTTAAGTTATTGTTATGTTACATTAAATGTTAAAGTTTTACTTGTTCTCTGTATTTGCGTCGGCGTGAGTTATGAGAACTTTAACTTTGTATAAATGCTTAAATTATCCACTTATAATATACATATTATATTCACAATGGCTGTCTGGAAACTTAGTTTTGTTTAATTTTGTTCTCTTCTTTTGTTATCAGTTTTTAATATTTTGGTCTTTTTAGAGAAACATTGTAGCTATTGTCAGTGTAAAATTAATATAGAATCTTCTTTGAAGGAAATAATACATTTCCTTATTATGTAAACCAATTACGAATATGGCCACACCCGTGAGCAAGTATGATATGTATAGTCAACGTCTTTACTTATATTAATTAATTATATCAAATGTAATATGTGTTGTGTCTGCTAGTACCAGAGGTAGAGCTACGCTATAGAGGTACGCTTGTCTTCACGTAAAGCACGTAGTAACGTATCTGCGTAGCACAGGTAGCTACGGCGTAGCACTGTACCACGTAGCACGTCACCTTACACTGATACGCTTAAACGTAGATAATACGAGTAGAAGCATTTCTTAATCTAACTAATCAATATTTCAACGTACTTTTAATACAATTGCTTATGTTTTAAGAAAACTCAATTGAGAGCTCGACAAAGAAAACTGAAGTTATAAGTTTCATTGCCCTAAAAGTGGCTTTGAAGATTATTGACGATATTAATGAGCGCAAGGAATGTCACATAAATATGAAAAGCATTATCAATTTATAGAATGGCAGCTACTTAGACATTGAGTAAATAATTTACATTAGACGCAACTAACTACTCACACTGGAATAATGTATCATTAAAAGTACAAAAGCGCAGGAGGAACGCAGAACATATTCTCAAATGTTAAATGTGTATCGAGATACATACACATTTAACATTTGAGAATATCAAAACGAATAAATGGGTGTTTCTCCGAAATTCGATTCTTTGTCTGATTCATACAGGCTAATTTTTTTTTCACATTTTGGCTTATAAAACATGTTTTTGTCAAAGATAATAACCTAATATACAATGTCTGAAAACACACCTAAATCTAGTTATTAGAAGCATTGAAAACTTGACAATATCAATCATTATCCGTGCCGCCATATTAACAATATGTGTGAAATTCTGATTAATATAGTATTTTTACTGTATGAATCAGGTACATATAAATCAAAATTTTGCCTTTTAACATCGGTTAATCACTACACTTATACAATTAAGGATTGCTATTTATACATAGGTTTTTAGTCCCCAATTGAATTATATTTCCAACAGATTCAAGTTTGAAAACCATTAAAAGTTAATTATAACAGCCAACATAGTAATCAGAAACACAGGTGAACCAAAGTAATATGAATCAGATATTTACATTTATATCTCCGCAACAACACGAACCAGCCCAGTTACGTTGTGACCACGTCAGCAGAGTCCCTGGCTACCACCAGCACTAGAAGGGATCTCTTGATGTTTCGTACTTAGCTAGGTACGTTCGAGTAAAGCGCGCGAATATGAATCAGACTTTTGTGCCGGACACTCACAATTTATTTTTGTATTAAAAAACTATCGCAAATATTAGTACTATTTTTTTTTGTGTAAAGAATCAACTAATATTCTATTGTAATATTTATAACGCACATCGATTCGTTAATAAGAAAAAATGTTACTGTTACTAACGTTCAAGAAACTGGGGTACGGACACACCATATTAATCAGAAGAACGCTTTTTAATATTTCTTTTTAAATATATAAAAAACTATTATTAAAAACAATAACGTGTGCAAGATAGGTAATTGTCTAAACTATGTTTAAAAAATAATTGCAGTTTGGTTGGTCTGTTAGTTACAAAGAAAAACCTCCAGACATCGAAAATGTTGGGCTCGAAGAATCACCCAAATACATAATATTAAGTGAGTACAGTAAGTAACATGTATGTTGTAGGGCTCAATGTGATCATTACGCGTCTCGCGAGACGAACCTCTTTATTTATGAAATAAAATGAAAACATTTGTGTGAGAGCTGACGAATAGCACCACCCCCTCCCCCCCCACACACCCCCCACTGTCTGTCCGCTGTCCACTGTGGGGGGGAGGCTGGGGGACATAACTCACCACCGCGAGGCTCAATTCACATGACAGAGGCCGGGGCTTGAACCACCTATACTATTGTTACAATGCTGCCTACCATCGATAAAATGTACATTACAATATTGCTTAAAAAAATTATACAATTATAACAATGTGCATTATGTTTGTTTCTGTGTCTGTTTCTTCGTTGCAGAATATCTTGCAATCTATCAGCACATTAGAAAATTATTAGAGTATTCACATTATTAGAGTTTTCACATTTATAATAAAAATTTCAGTAGATTTATCATAACATTTTACATTACATCAAGGCTTAACCGGCAAGCTTAGTTAACAGAGAAGACATACGGGCGAGCTATTGTAGCTACCACCTTATTAACAAAGCTAAGCAGCCTGTAGTTTAGTTAAGTTCGTACGCCGGAGCACAATTTTCGACATTACAAAGTTCATAATTAATTGTAAACGAGTCCGGGAATTATTAAGTACATACTTTTAAATGACAACCCGAATCTACCGATTTAGCTATTCAATGCCTTTTTAGTTTTATTTTTTATCTTTAAGATTAATTCTGATTAATTAATTTTAAAGTATTAAATCCAACAATGTCTCATTCGATGATTTGTTCTTTGCAGAGTACTCTGCGTAAATAAACAAATACATAATATAAAATAAAATAAATAAATAATCCTCACTCATTCACACATCGCCACCTAGTCCCAAACTAAACAAATCTAGTACTATGGGTACCTACTAGACAACGGATAAACATACTTAATTACTTTTTTTTTGTAAATACATACATATTTTAGGTATATAGAATATATTTAAAAAACAGAAGTTAAAGAAACAGAGTTAACTTTTACATTGTTTTTACAATAATATATTTTGAAGATTTATACTTTGCTGTACTTTTTTAGTAACAACCCACCAATATTTATCAAAGTGTTAAATACTACGAGTAAATTATGATATTGTACGCACTGAGTACTGTTTTGATAAAAACTGTCTAGAAAATGATTTTGTACATTAATTGAAAATTAAACTAATAAGCAGATATAAGTAGAGATAGTCGCTAACCATTAATTTGCCCACAGACGATATGGGAGCAGGTCACAAGACTAGGACTTTATACAACCAAGTACAGTTACACACCACGGTGTTAAGCGCCCGTTTTCCAATTAAACATAACACATGTAATTACAGTTTCAGTTTAATTTCTCTGCCGGAGTGTGCAGGGTAGTGGAGGGGGAGGGTACAGACCGGTGCGGGGGTGAGGAGGGAGGTGAAGTAACGAGGACCGGAAAGATTTTTCAATTACCAACTTTGTGCCGTTCGCTCCAATCTCAGATAGTAGAGTAGTGATGCGATACAGATACATGTTCATTAGATATACAATAACTAATTAATGCATAGCTCTGGTGTTATCTGTGTCCTGTGCTGCTGAAATAATTGTTTTCTGAAGTTAGTAAATATTCCTTTATAAAGAAAGACGGACAGGAAAACGCAGAGTGTTCAGTCTACCTGGTCTGAGCAGCATCAAATTATACCTTGACGTAAGTATGGTTTTCTAAAGACGTCCCAGAATGCATTAATGTCGATCAATGAATGAATCCTGTTGCAGTGATGTCCACTACTGTAGGCCTCTCCTAACACTCCCAAACACTTATAATAATAATATGTAATATCATCAAATATCTAAATATAAAGATCTTTCATATTTAACTAACTTATTAATTATTTTTGTTTGACATTTTTGACATTTATCTTTCTCACTGCTTATCATCACAACATCGATGGTCAAAAAACCACTTTTGACTGCAAAAAACAGTCAATAGTGGTTTTGACCGGCAATGAGTATTGACTGTAACATATAGTTCATTAGTTTCCCGTCACCAAACTAAATAATGTATTTAATAAAATATTTAACTGCTATGATAATGTATCATGACTTTCTTGTCTCAGCAAGTGATTATTTTATTATACTTTATTCAGCAAGATTTCAATAAACATTAAGCTAATGCTACTCTTAACAAACATTTAAAATGTCTACAACTACGAGCTACTCTGTGTGCTGTGGAATTCTTAATATCAGTGCGCGCTAACTACACCCGTATAATATTGGCTGCCGGGAGGATGCCTGCGCCCTCCCGCCCTCCTCCTCCTACCCCCGCGCGCCTCCCCCGCAGCACCCCGCGCGCACCCTCGCGACACACACGCCTGCACTAAGGCACAATACACAGGTGCAATATGCATACATACATTAATACCTATTCACGTGATGAAGGAAGTCATTTAATTAAGAGAATACATTGAATTAGTTACGCTGCTAATAACAATTGAAATTGATATAAGCGAATAGTGCCAGGCATCTCAAGCGACTTGAAAATATTTAGAAACACTGGAACCTTTTCTAATAAAAATACAGTGTATCAGGTTAGGGAGCGCAGTGCAGACATATTGTAGGCTTTATATTAGTAGATATAGCTCCGAGTTACTCTACACCTGGCATGGACGAGCGTGAAGTTTAACATGATGAGAGAAGAAATGAGATCATGGGTTATATAAAGCCCTTGGAATTGGACTGTAGAGTTAGCAATTTTAATTCATCTAATTACACTACATATTTTTATACCTCAAATATGGAGAAAGAAAATAGCATGTTGCACGTACAACTACGTGCAACATGAAAAAAGTGGCGTATGTAAGTTACTATTGTGCGAATAGAAACGTTTGATCTGTCACCAGTGCACTAGTAGGTAGGTAGAGAGGTAGGTATAACTGTTGAAGTGTTCCGCGTGCCACCCGCCTAACGTCCACTAACGATTACACGCTGAACAAACGCTACTTTTAAATTGGATTCCGGCAACTACGGCCTTTGTTCCACACACGCACACACACACACACAGAACAATCACACGTACCAAGTCCTGCGCGCGTAATATTACGACATAGCTTCTCTGTGAAATATATCGTTTTAAACCTATTACAGAAGGTAGCATTCTGCACGAGAGAGCATCAAACATTCACTCACACTTCGTCATAAGTCAGCGATACTAACGTATGTATATAGATAGTGATCTTGTAATAGAGTAACCAACTCTAGAAAGTTAGCTTTAATTGTGGAAAACGTTACAAAGAGTATCGTACCAACTTTTTTGTTCATCAAATCGATTAAGTTGTTCCAGTTTTTATGCCATTATAATTTTTGGTAGCACATTCTTTTAATAAGATAATATGTCTAGAAAATATATACCACATCACATCTCCTACATCAATGTATTATATTTAGCTTAAATCACACACCCTTTTAATAAGGTAATGTAAAGGATTATATTTATGCTTAAAACGTAGTTAAAACTCTATAAAGTGTGATCCAATATCGGAACGGCGTTAAACACTAATAAAGTACATTTAATAAGGGAAGGCTTGAGGGAGGGGGCGGAGGGGGGTGGGGGTGTACGTTGTAAAATGCACTTCAATTTATTAGTATAGCGCTTTATGAAAGATTGAGCTTGTCGAGCCGGTACCTACAGCGCACCGATATATACTATACTGAATTTCTGTAACTCACGTAAATATGAATGATTTTTCTGAATATAATTTAGCAATAAGGAAATTAATTGTTATATTGCTAAATTTAAAATATAATTTAACTATCACTTTGTTAATAAATATTTATTTTTCCATGTATGTACTTGTATTTTTCAACTATTGACTTAAACCAACGCACATAGCCAGAGTTCTTCTTTTTAACTTCGTGGTAGATCAAGTAATGCCCCGAAACGGTTTGCACATACTGTGATCGTTGCACCATTCTTTCTTCCGTGATTAAACCAGTGTACATCAATTGCTTACGTGTAGTTAAAGGTAAAGTGATAAAGAAAACATGAAACCACTCCATGACTACTATGCTTTACCTTAATTCCTTAACTGTATTCGTGCTTTCCATCAGGTTACAATTATTTCTAATTAATTACTGAAGTAGCCTCAATCATGTTATGTAATTTATTAACCTGAGACAAATTAATATTTTTCCTTTTGTTTTTGAGTTATAGAGGGAAACCCTTGGGGAGCTGGACACGACTTACATTGTTGTAATAGTCACTTACAAGCTAGTACAACATATTAGGCGCGCTACATACTTTACGTGTTACTTATATCATTTTAGTATGGTGTGAACTCTTCTTAGCAGTTGTATTATTAACGTCCACATCTAGGGACACTCTGTCTCGTTTTATTGAGCTTAAAGTCGTGGAAACGTCACGTGCTTGTAGATAACTACGTACCGTACATGTTTTATATATGTTAGGTAATTATATGTTCAATTAATAGATTATATTTCAGAGGAAATGTAAAATTCATAGATCGGAATTTTAATTTGATTAATTAACAACCTTTTTCTCTTAATTAATTACCGTATCATGTCAGCTCTATAATGTTTCACTGTAGGGACAGGTCTCCTCTAGTGACGGAAGTAATTTGGCCTACTTATACTACGCGGAACAAACGATATCACATAAATACAGAAAAAAATATTATCTCTTTTAGTAGCCGTTTTGGTACTCTCGAGATGTAAAAAAGGTGGTGACAGTTTGTATTGCTAGCGTGTCGAATCACAATTATTTGAGTTATTCTTTATAATATAAAAATAATACTAAATCATTAAACAATACACAATTAATTATTGTCTGTTATTACCTACTTGTCAACAAATATAAATAAAATAACATTTTAGATACGTTAAATAAATTAACTTGTCGTCACGGTGACTCCTTGCTCTTGAAGTGTCTTCATTAAAGAAAAGATTAATTAAAAACATTTTTGTCAACCAGATAACAACGTAATTGTCAATTCAACACTTTATTTGGAAAATATGGGTTTACTTTGGATCTTTAAATTTAATATGTACTTACAAAGACATGCAAAGTGTTAAGTTATTGAAAGTTATCGTAATAAACATTATTCGTTATAACATTCTCACATCCAAACTTATGCATATTGGTACATTAACAAAAACGAGAATAATATTAAGATAGATGTCCCTCAAGTATTATTATTCACGGCAGTAAGCGAGGGTTGTGAACATTATGCACGTTGCATCTCCTCGCCACCCCCGCAGACGCACCCCCAGTCAGCACGGCTAGTAAGTGTTGCGCTGGGGAGCGTGTATTTGCATAAGCTGATGAACAGAACTTATTAGGTAGGGGTCTGTAGCTGGTCGATATCTCATACACATACAGTCCTCACGCCACGAGGGTACAGATACACTTTGTGAGAGGCAAGCGTTGTCGGTACGGTAATGAATGGTAAAACGTTGCTTGTTGCTCCTACTAACTGTGTTATTCGTTAATACACGTGAGTGTTATATATTGTTTAACTAAAAGGTTCTTGAAACTGAGAGATGTACCTATACTCGTAGATATGTTCTGAATATTACATGTTTTCTATTATTTAAGAACACGCAACAACAACCCCACCCCATATGTATATTCATGTATTTATTTTAAACAATGTAGAGATTAAACCCTATCTTAAAGACCCCTAGATAGAACATTTAAATAAAAAACTTAAATACATAGTACCCCTTTAAATAGTTTTGCATACGATAAAGGGGTGTGTCTAATGTATGTATAAAAGGGATAGATTGCGCGTGTTTTTTATGTAAAACATTATATGAGTTTACAATATCGTTAAGTACACATTAACAATAAAAAGTAGGTTCACAATGTAATATTTAGATCTAGTTATAATTGTTCACTCAACATTCTTTTAGAATTACAATTTAAGTAAACTTTTTAAATAATAGGATTCGGTGCCCTAGTACATTTTTGCAAAGTGATTACTATCTAAGTGAAAGGATTTTTCTGCCCACACCATATCAATGTTAATAACAAACGTGACGTTCCTCAGCACTGGCCTAAGTTATTTATAAGTCCAATTATTAGTTCATTGTTATTCATAACATAGGTAAATCTATGCATGACAAAACTCATTCGTACAATACAAACACATCTCAGAACCCAAACACCTCAATGCACATGATCCCCCGCTAGACGCCCCCGCACCCCACGCCCCTCGCACGTCCTCTGTTCCTCGCCCCCCTCTGCGAGGGTGACATTCCCCCCCGCGTTGCCTGAGGCGACGTAATTAAGTCTCTCGCGACACTCGGCTCCTCGTTACGGTAGGTCCGGTCTTTAGGGCCCACTCTACGGAAATGGTATCGATAAACGGTACCTACTCTGCTGATTGAATTGGGTGTTTACTTTAAACGATAGTTTAATTGTAATGATTCATTTGTTTAATTAGCTTAATCATTTAAAAAAACCATCTTAGACGGTTCTCTACTAAAGATAAGGCAAGCCTAAACCAAACCTAACCTATTAATATCCAGTTTTCCTTTAAATTCAAAGATCAAGAATCCATCATAAATGCTAAAACAAGCAAGATAGTATAAATAATATATCATTAACATTACATATCAAAGCTCATTATCACATTTAGGTGTCACAAACAAACTTGTAGATTTATAATATTAAGCGCGAATGATCCTGTGAACCCTCCTCAAAGAAACTTTATTCATTATCACGTGTGTGAGAGGATCTGATAAGCATTTCATATTATCACACTCGTGTCTACGGACACGCATAAAATATATATTATGTGAAATATTTGCTGAGATACTCTCTTGTAAAAAATATCTCTATATTAGTGGATACTAAATTTCTACCCCTATCAGAGGAACGCATAATGTTAGCGTCAACATAACGTCACTCTTATAACTGTAATAACAAATAATAAGCAAGATATATTACACAGACTTGGTACAAAATAAATTTGCCTATAATAATGAAGTACGAGTGTATTTATTGACTATATTACACGTTTAGTTAAATAACCGTAAATAAAAAGGAAGTGAATAATAAAACAAAGTTTAATCACGTATTTCACAAAGTAAGGATCACCGAATCAATTTATCTGGCGGCAGGTGGCTCCACACGGCTCCACAGCCGCCAGGGGGGGGGAGGGGGTGCAATAATTAGGCGCAGGATTAGCCTCCAGCGAGGAAATTAACTTGAAACTCGATGGCTTCCGGCCCTATTTTAGAGACCCGCAGACAATATTGGCCCCAATTACAAGCGGCAATTAAAGCCAGGTATACGATTGGTTCCGTCGCTTCTGATTGAAAATATTTCGTGTTCGTTTATTGCATTCTTAGATTTAGGATGTGCACTGCGCTGGGGTGAACACCAACTATTCTGCCTTCTTTTATTTTATGTCGTTGAGACAAGAGAATTGCTTCTATACTGTAAATGTTAAATCTATGTATGGAAAGGATACAATTTGTTATGGTGGTTGTTATATGGTATAGGTGGAAATTTGGGTTGCTAATACCACGCTGGCCATTTATTTCTAATTTACATTAAATAATATGCGTTACTTCTCCCTGATTTTACCACACACATGGGATTATGACATTACGGACCTATCTTACAATGACGGTACTACAACCATTAATACATCGGGAGCCGTTTATTATTGTTACTAACAAAAAAAATATTATTTTATCAGAATCCTGGAGAATCATCCCCTCAATTAAAAAACATAACGGTTAAAGAGTTTACAAAATCCTTTCGTTTTTAAAAAAAAAAATCATTTTTGCATTTTTATTATTATATTGCTTATTATATAAATAGATACTATGACGCTAGGCAGACTGATGTGTTGGTACAAAGTTATGTTTCAAGTTTATCTTCGGTTAGTCGTCCTATACTTTATATCCCACACTCTCTGAATCGCACTCTATTCTATCTCAAGTACAGTTGTAAGCTGATTAAATTACATTTAACGTTTGTTAATTGCGCTTATTAACTAATTGAGACAACATTATCTTTCTCTCGACATTCACTCCTCTACTCTGTAAAACTGACTGTTAATTACAATACTTTAGGTATAGTAACAAGTATGTCCGTCTCAACGTCACGTAATACAATGTCACCTTGAACGTTTCCTACAGTTGTTTACAAAGTTAATTTAGTACAATTCATAACTAATCATAGCCTTCCTATAATACAATAGGGCATCTTATAATTACGAGTCTAATTAAACCAATTAATAGTTTATTATTTGTTCGAGGAGTGGTTGATGTACAACAGTGTATAACCTTTCAACAAGTACCTGGCTACGTTCGTGCTCACAATACGTTTCAATCAACATTTATGAATAAATCAATCTCGGATATTGCTTCTTCTAAATGCCATTTGTTTGGTTTGTTGTCGATAAACAAACTATAAAACATTTAGGAACTGCCTTCACCTGCACCTCACCCTCTAATACTTATTACTTTTACTAACAATAGAACGAACCTATTTACCTCGCTATAGACCTTTTGCATAAACTATTCATTTTATTTTTATTTAGGTTTTTGTTAATCCTACTAATATTATAAATGCGAAAGTTTATGAAGATCTTATGGATATGGATGGATATGGATGGATATTTGTTACTCTTTCAGGCAAAAACTACTAAACGAATTTTTATGAAAGGATAATGCTCAAAAAAAACCCAGGCCCCGGCGCAAACGGTACATATCTCAAATTCTTAGTATATAATAGTAGTTTCATACTAAAAAAAATATAGCCAAAAATTCGTTTTTAAACGTAACATTTTGCTAATCCTTTTTTCGTGAAAGTAATTTTTAAATAGAAGTATTTAAAGAAAATATGTATATACATATATTTTAACATACTACGCTAACCATTATAATATTCTCAGTGGTTGTTGCAAGGCGGAGAGGCACTAAACTAAACCGGTTGTTTGTTCACACAATACCTTTCGGTCGTCGTCGCTCGCTACAAAAACGAACCAAGAGTCAACTGCTATTTCACTCGCACTAGGAATAAGAATAAGATATATAGAATAAGAGTAAAGAAAGAAATAATTTAAAAAAAATCACATTTTTGAAGCTCCTTACATAAAACAACTAGCAATTTATGACATTAAAAAAAAAGATTTTGGTAATGCCCCCTACTGAATATTATGTCACATATAAATACTTAAAATCTGAGATACATTTCATTTGCGCCGGGCCTGGG
The DNA here is from genome assembly GCA_905475405.1 of Schrankia costaestrigalis. Lineage (NCBI taxonomy): Eukaryota > Metazoa > Arthropoda > Insecta > Lepidoptera > Erebidae > Schrankia > Schrankia costaestrigalis. The sequence goes on from FR997833.1 coordinate 364,560, forward strand.
TTTTTTCCCCATACATTGTGAGCATTGTCCTTTGGAGTATTGGTAGTTTAGGGTGTAGAACAACATTTAGGCTACCTATACCGCGGGTGAAACCGCGGGCATCAGCTAGTATTTAAAATAAAGGAATAAAGTAGTTGCTTTAAATAAATGCATATATAAATTAATATCCATATATTATACAAATTATTATATTTGAATGATTTATATTACCAGGCTGAATGTGACTATCAAGTACTTACATCTAAGTCATTTGATAGATGAATATAAAAAATTGTGTGATATTGATTGATTGACGAAAAACCTCCTGGCTGGACCTCCTTCCAACGACTCCATATTCTGTGATCATGTGTTAGATGAGCCACTGTACGTGTCCACGACGTACATGACAGCGTTTAGAGTCAGCGACACAATCTCAGTAGAAGTGAGTAGTTACTGTAGAACAACAATATAGTATATCGTGTATTGTACAGTAACGTGTCAATGCGAACATTACTTATTCTGCACATTGTATTGTCGCTGGGTGAGCGCGGAGATGTGTGGGGGTGAGGGGGGGTGACGCCGGGCCGCGGGGGGGGGGGGGTGGAGTCGGTGCAGCTGGTCGCCATGGCAACCGCCCCCGCCTAATCAATTGCAGAAATATGTACGATCCATTACCGTTATAACTAGACCTCCCTCGCCCTCCGCACGTACATTGTAACAGTTTTAAGTCTGAGGAGTTATAAGCGCGGCGATGGGTCTCGTTAGGCTGGTCGTTTTGTAGTGAGCGCGAGGCGACATTACACACACTGGGACGTGGCACAAGACGTATAGATGCGTCCGTCGACGTGCTGTCCTTGTTACTGAGACTCAACTACACAATACCTGCTATGACGCATATATTATAACCATTTGACAATACATAATAACATGTACTCAAAGCTGGTGTTATGAAGTGTAAGTGTAGTGGTGGAAGAGCTCCGTTAAATTCGTGGCCCTCTCCTGAGAATGTTAAAACTACGCTAAAGCCGCTACCCTCATTAAGTACTTGTTATAAGATTAAACTCGGCAACAAAAGCTTTTCTAAACCCGATGTAGAGCCATCTCTATCTTTTGATATTTCGAATCTGCCTACTGTACAGTACTTTACACATTTTAGACTAATAGGCTGAAATAAAATCAGGCTTTGTCAAGAAATTATCTTTTGCTAAAAATAATAAGTATTTAGTAGACTTTTATGATGATGAGATGAAAAAGTGACATCCTAAGGTATTTAATCAAATAAGTTTAATATAAAGTACCACTAGAGAGATGATACACAGACAACAAACTACACACTTACAGTTATCATGGGATTCCACCAAAGTATGAGCGATATTAGCTTATTTTTTTTAACCATTTAAATAAAATTTTAGTATCTAGTAACGACAATCCCATTTACTACAAATTGCATATAAATGTATTCAAGACCCTAAATCCAAAAAAAAGCTTTGTCTATGCCAAGAATTTGTTACAGGGAATATCCGTAACGGCTATGCAAGTTTGATGAGACTTTCGTAGAGAACCAGTAGATTGCTGATATTATGATGAGTAACCTAATAGTCGATTATAGTCACAGATATCAGAATTAAGATTATAGTGGTGCCCAAAATAAATTGTAAGCGGAACAAAATACAACAAAACATGAAAACTTTACGTAGTTGAATAAAAGCGATGGTAACACTTAAATTAGTAACTACTACTAAACTATCAACTATAAACAAAGACGATCAAATCAGTCAGTGTGTAATACCGCCCAAACCGGAGATCGCGGATTCGATTCCCTGCAAGTGTTTCATCGCAATTCCATAAGATGTAATTAGTTCATAAATTAAGCAGTTTGTTATGCTCTGTATATGAAGTAGGCTAAAGTAATTAAATAATAATTATCAAAAATATATATTACTAACCATTTTCTTACATATGTTTGTCCTGGTAATACCCCGTAGCGCTGGACGTAGCGCGTAGCAGCCACCTGCTGTGCTACGGCGTAGCACGTTCTGCTCTGAAACGTTTACAAGTACATACATCATTATACATACATATTTGAGCACCAGAGACCAAAGGTTATAGTTCAGTTACTTCAAAACATATTCGATTGGGGTTCAATAATTATTTTTATATAGGATATAGTCGTGTAATTTATGTGTTATATAATTTTACATATTTATATAATATCTCATCCGCCGTCATCGTCATCATCATAATCTGCCGGGCTGATTTGTGAATGTAAACCATCCAGGGCGCCACTCAAACGCATACAGAAAAATTTATTAAAATCGGTCAAGCCAAGAGTTCAATGACATACACACGTACAGCAGAATTGTGTATATAAAGATATCTATTTTTTTTACATTTGTGTTTTTATGTAAAAATGAGCAAAGAACACGAACAGTATCAGTTGCAAATATTCACTAAAGGAGATTCAACAAGCCTTATATCAAAACTAAATTTATACCGCAATGTTTACCATGAGGCCCGAATAGTAAAGGTTTTTAAAACTTACCATTGTTATCCAAATAAGGCTGCATGAGTAATATAATATTAACAAGTATAACATAATTAGCTACAAAGTGATAACATGCACTAGTAGGGGACATGCTGCCGACATTCATTCTATCTTTGTGCTGCAAAAGAGAGCTATTCGTGCAATTTATAATTTAGGTAGGAGACAATCACTTCAAGAAAAATTTAAAGAAATCAATATATTAACTGTAGCAAGTCAATACATTTATGAAAACATAATTTATGTTCATAAAAATAAAGACCAATTTGTCAAAAGAAGTGATGTCCATAGTATAAATACTAGAAATAAAGATAGACTTATTCATCCGTATTCTAGGCTCCAAAAAATACATAGTTCATTTCAGGGTCAATGTGTCCGATTTTATAATAAAATTCCGAAAGATATTCAAGATCTAAGTTTTAATAAATTTAAGAATGTAGTCAAACAAAAACTTATCGTAAAGGGATATTATACTATCCTAGACTACACGAAAGACAAAAAGGCTTGGGATTAACTGCTTCTGTTCCCCAGGCTGTCTCAAATAATGCAAGTTTATGCACTTTTTTTTATTTATGTGTGCTACTTGTGCTAATTGTTTTATCTCTAAGTTCTTATTGTATTATTGTATCCTTTCTATCTTTTTTTCTGTCTTCCTTGTTCTCATGCTTGTCTTCTATTTTTCTTTTCTTTGATTATTATTTTTTATGATGTATAAATGGTGTATTATCCTGTCTGGTACTGTCAAATATTTTCATTGGATATATGATTTATGTAAAAAAAAAATGTAAACACAACTGAATTTTAAAAGAGTTGCCATGAGTTTCTTTGCCAGATTTCTTCTCATTGGCCCTACCATTTGGAAACTGGAATTTATAGATCAACACAGACAGACAAGTAGATTCGAGTAGTAGATTGGTTTTATTTTTCTCCTTTAATTTACATTTGACAATACAACGCGGCTTTTTTAGTGCTGTAGCGTTTGTCTGTGTCGATCTATAATTTTAATTGTAGCTTCAATTTTAAGTAAACGACGATTTCAAACAATTTGTAATAAATTTTATGAAATAAAGTATTTTGAAATTTGAAATTTGAAAATTTGAGTAGTCATGTACAATATGTTTGCAATAACTACAGTTTAACTTTAAAAAAAACACTTCATATCAAAATGCTGATAAATAAAAATGGAGACCATTATTATGATTTTCAATAACTGCAACTGACATATTTCTTAGTCATCATTCATGGACTCTACTAAATGCTTACCAGTAAAGTACTTCTGGTAGAGAACCATTTGTGTAATAACCATCACAATGCTACGTATTATCAAACGATACTAAGTATACACACAACATTAACAAGTCGTTTTTCTTGTTTTTTTTTCTTATTCTTTGCTTTGAGATCTTTATGTTTCTTAGCATCAGTCACCTCCTCACGAACATTCCTGTAACAAATAAGAGACTTTTAGTAAAATACACGATTGCAACAAAATACTCTAATATACAATAAATACTCTAATATATGTATAATGTAAGCTGTATGACTACTCGCGACACAACTGTATGCATTATAATGTAGACGTATTTGTAGTAACGATGACCCCATCTCATCCTGATTTTTTTAATGTAATTGGAGGCAAACGAGCCAGCAGGTCACCTGATGGTAAGTGATCACCGCCGCCCATCGACACCCGCAACACCAGAGGAAACACAAAATCTCTGATGATTAAGAAAATCTGAAAAGATCTGTTGGTGTCACAAATGTCAACAAAAGAAAGAGTAAAATGAGAAGCGGTTACTACAGAACATTTGTCTCCACAGAGGGAGTTCTGAAGTCTACTTGGAACAAAGTCGTCTGATTCTGTGCTAATTTATGAAATAAATCATTATTACATTTTATATACACTTACAAGCTTTCCACATAATATTGAATGTTTCTGTGTGTCGCTGCATTTTGTTTGTTTGTACGGGAACTGCGGTTCCTGTGAACAAAGAAATGTTATTAAAAAAGTTGAAATAAAACTTTGTTATAACAATTATAGAGATATTTGAACGGTTCTGTATATTTAGCACTTGTGAGCTTTCACTACCTTTAATAATTCGTTACTTGTTTACTCATACATTTTATTGTTCCAATGCAATGGTCACATCAAACCAACCACCAATTGTCTAACCCTAAACTGGCTGTCTTATAACGTATAAGACATTTATTTCTAATAAACATTATATTTTTTAAATTTAGTTTTTTTGTTGCAAGACTACCAGTCATATAATGCAACAATCATTTTAACTCGTCTACATTTGTGTAGAAGGATTACTCCATTATTTAATTATTTATAAATGTAAGTGTCAACGCGTGTGTCGTTACTTGATATTTTGCACAGGTTTTATTGCCCGTTGCTTCAAACTTGCGGCTTCGGTAATTATAAAGAGCCAGTCTAGCAGAAGACTATGGTAGTCCTGTGAGAAGAAACTGGACAAGTAACCAAGGACTCACTGTTTTCAAACATGAGTATGAGTATATACTATTAGTACTTGAAGATATCACTCGTTGTTGAGACGTTTGCGTTTTATAAATTATTTACTTACTTCGATCATAGTGAGATGTTACATTACATAGTTCATGGGACAATTTAGCGATTTAATATCACAGAGGAACTGTATAATGTAGTGAATATTATAAATATGCCATTTCTCACTAAACTATCGCTAAAATATCTACAATTAACATAAATATGAGTGCATATGACAGCCGGGGGTGGTCAGCCTCCTCCCACGTCCCCCCACCCCCCAGGAGGAGTAATTACAGCAGCCCGCTGCACTCCGCAGACATTTCTCATATAATCGTGCGATTATTGAGAGCGGGAGCACACTAGCGCCACCTGCCCGTGAAGGCTGAGATTAACATCGGTTATGGCCGAACTATTAATCGTTTGTTTAATCAGTGGCCGGTCGGGCACGAAATTAATTACAGTAATTATATTTGTAGCTCTGTGCCAACACCAGATCTGCACACTATACCCTACTACTATACTATACAGCACCTACATGTAGAATACTTTTTGTAATAACCTAATACCTAGGTATTATGATTGGAATAAGAAAGAAACACTAATTCTTTAATTAAATGCCAGCATGTATGACTATATTGATATATGATACAATATACTAAAAGGTTTAACAAATATGATGACATAAAAATTCATAGATCACGACCCTCGCACTCGCCCCTTTAAAATAACTCTAAAAAGGCGAATACACTCCATTATCTGATTTAAAAATGATATTCAAAATCGCTATTAGGGCCAAAACGAGCGTACCCGCTATTCTATTACCGACCCTTGGTGGAATAAATTCCATCGAAGCGCAATAATAATAAAAAAATGTCGAGAGCTTGTCGCGTGCAAAAGACGTGCGGTCACGCGGCACTCCCCCCCGCGCTACCCCGCTACCCTCCCCCTCACTCCTCAGTCCTCACACCTCTCAACTCCTCACTGCTGCGCACCCTCGCAGCCACCCCAGCACGAATATAATATGCATTATGCGAAATCCGTAACTCTTATGTCGGGTCCGGAGAATACCTTAAACAGGCTCTCCCATAACTAAATCTCAACTTTAAATTCTTTCACAGAGAGTTGAAACTCACCCTGGCAAGGCGACTACTTATGATATTGGAGCGATGTAAGAAGGAACGGCTTCCTTAGGGCGGGCGAGGCCTGCACTCTCAAGATAACGCCGGGTATTAATCATAGTATTATCGGTCGGCGGTGGCGTCTTTGTTATGACACCGCGTTATTGCAGTTTTTTCTCTATCTACCCTCAAGGAGCCGATAAACGCTTCGAGAGTGAATTTTCCGGGACAGATGTTTTAGTAATCCAGGGAGATACGCATAACGTCGCAATAAAACATTCACTATTATGACTATGACGTCACGTGATAGGGTCACACGCCCCGTCTCCGCTCCGATCGTATTAAGTCATAAAATATAAAAACTTATAAAACAGCCCATGAATATATAAAGATCTTACACTTTTAGTTTCTTTATTGGTAGTACAACGTAATACTCTTATTACTTATTTACAATATTTATAGTGTGACTAGAGTTACTGTTATTTTTTTAAACATTCATCGTAGGCAGTAACTGACAAGTTAAAAGTGAAATTTTGCCCAAGTCTAAATACTCTATCGTAAATAATCGAAATACACCTTGAACGAAATCTAACGATTGTTTTACTCACTCCAAACTTCGAGGACGCTCTCAATACCAGTTTTTTTATTATGTCAGAGTCATTTACTGGTTAATTTAAATAAAAAATTTCTTATTTGGAAGGTTACACGTTTAAAAGGGTCCAATAGAATTTTCATCAAAATAGGTAAATTATTTTGTTTGGTTTATCGTTAAATATTTAAAGTTTTTGTATATCATCCAAGAAAAGGAAATGGTGTAATTATTATCACGAATCTTTTGAATTCCTTTTATGATATAATCACAAACCTAAAACTAGCGGTACGTTGTAGACAAGATCATTTTATGCTGCAAACTAGATTATTAATGGTTTACACATCAGTACATAAATCTAATAAATAACATAAGCTGCAACTCTGACTAAACATAAGTTAAACGCTTGACATACAAAACTGTAAAGTAACGGTGAGTGTTCAATACACGAACATGAAAGGTATACAATAGTTGTTCTATGCGAGTCAGTGGGTTCGACTGCAGATAGTGAACTCTACGTAAATTCTCAATAGGACGTGAGATGACTGGCTCTATCGAAGCTCACACATCAGGGACGTGCCGCGAGGGGGCGCTACAATTTTTGTATGATTAATGGATGAGTCGGTCGCGAACATGGCGGAATCTGGGACCTCCCGTGGGACCGCTTCAAACTAGATAACTTTTTAAGCATATTGTCTTGGAAAATAGCAACGCAATCTTCTAAGCGCACTATTTGTATTACAAGATATTGTGTTCGTACAATGTATCTATTTAGTTAAATAAATAATTGATTACTAAGTAAAATTTGATGTTAGTGTCGTCTCATGTCTGACTGTTATGTTTTGCTTTTAGTTAAGAATTCTATCTGTTTAACTTCATACTTATAGATATGTTTGTTATCTGCTAACTGTAACAACTTGCCTTCACACATAGGAACTACCATTTAACGATCAGTACTAGCTAGAAAGAAAACTCTACATAAAACCACATACAAACCATTGGCTGTCATTAAAAACCGCAATGTCTCTCACAGCAGCGCAGTACTTTTTTGTTTATGTAAAATAGCGCAAATACATTAGGTACCAGTCTACATATACCATTACATATATTATGCATAACATAGCTTGTACGCCTCATAAATAAAGCGAAGGCAACATTTTCCCAATCTTATCTACAAACACAAGCAGCAACTAGTTAACTTGTGTGTGTGTGTGTGTGTGTGTCTGTGTGTGTGTCTGTGTGTGTGTGTGTGTGCGCAGTGGGATCATTTTTCACGTTTCATGAAGCGGCGGCGCGCGGAGCACTGGATTAAAATACATTTCGCTAGTCGTAGTGATGGATGACCGAGGCGGGAAAGGGTTGCCCTCCCCTCCCACACAGCCTCCACGAACACTTGCTACGTGGGGTAAGTTCCTATATGAATGGGTAATTTTATTGATCGTTTGCATCCAGATGAGGGTTTAGTTAATGGCGTCGGAGAGATGTTATCTGTTGATCGAATACTCTTACCATACGAACATGTAGAGCTTGTACACGTTTTATACTGTTAAATACAATTTTATATAATGTTAGTACAAATACAAACGTAAGCTGATGTAAGGAATATGAGTGTAACGTAACAAAGACAATTCTTGTCTATTTGATATGGCACAAATTAAAGGATTTATCCTAAAGTGTTGATACAACTCGTAAATAAAGTAGTATTGTGAGGACATTACGCGCGCCCAATAAGGAAAAACTCGTAAGTTAAATCCGCCATCACAGCAAAACGATAGTAGTTACGCTTACCGTACTAAATGTCATTCTTTTTCCTCGAAATCGACACCACAGTAACAAGAAACGATTCTGAAAATAAAATAATTTCAGACAAATATAGCAAAGTGAAGGCAAATATGAAAATACGGGATATTTGCGTTGGATCGTGTTTAGGAAAAAAAACGTTCCCTGACATTTCCTATGTTTGCTTAACGTACCCGGCGGGTATCAGTGTACGCACTAGGACGCGCACACGCTTATAAAACTTTTATCGTCTCTTAAACATCATCTGAGAACTTGTACAAGTCTATTTGCTATGTAAATGACGATGATCAACTTTTTTGTCGTATTTGAGCTCTACTTTAACAAGAATAGTGATCTTATAAGATTTTACAACTCTAAAAACTGATTTATTATTTGTAAGGAAATCTATTTTCTAGTATTTAGCCGCTTCCTTCTGAGTCATTAGCATCAGAACATTAGGTCGCTGCTTCGATTTACAAGTTCTGACTTCCAAGTTCCAGCTAAAGATAATTTGCAGCCTTAGACACCAAACTACAGTGCTGCTTACTCCTGAGAACGTACTCATAGCACCTAATGCGGTAAGTATACAATATAAATAAGATGTTTTAAAGAACCAAAACTCTAATAACCTCCTCAGTATAGACCCTAATATACAGCGCTCTCTAAGGTTTTATTGGCGTTCAGCTCTACAAAGTTGCTTGATTTTAACTAAAGCTTTTTCTCTTTTACTCAGAAGCTGCATGCATTAGCTGCAACCTGAAGTTAACTGGATAATTATATAAGTGGGGCATGTTAGCAACCACTTTTTCAAGACTCTCACAGCGACCAAAAAATTGTGTCAAAAAAACGACGTGTTACTTTGTTAGTGCGTGTACAAATGTCTGCAAGAGGTTTGTGTTGAGCGGGCCGGGCCGGATATATCATTTGGTACATTACCAGCGCTTAATGCGTCCATATCGCCGATATGACCGCTAATGGCCGCAATTATATTACTCTGTGTACACGATACCCACCCACTAATATGTATCCTGGCGCACGCACTTTAGTGCCCTTTTTGTTAATCTAATACTACTGTAGGAGTTACACTTTGCATGTTTTCGTGGTAACGTTATCCTAGGTACAGTAATTCATCCCATTTACATATTATTATCATTTTGGTGATACCAAGGATGCATATTCTACGAGAGTAGCTTCATCTTACAAAAATATGAAGCCAACACAAACACTACGCCTGGTCAAAGAAAACTAAATCTGAACTTGTTAAAGTGATATTGTTGTCGGAGTATAATTGCACCGTGGCGGTAGAGTTACGCACCCCGCAAACGCTCAAAGCTCGTATTCAAAGCTCGGAAAATTTACAACAAACTAAAGAATGTTAACTTATTAAAACTACTAAATACAAAAAGACGACTCTCTTTTACAACGTGACTTTTAAACTTTTTTACAACGTGATTTTTAAGTGAATTGCTAACAGTTTTAGTAACTCCACTAACTGATGCCTCTGCTTATATTTAGGATAACGTCATCACTTTGCCGTACATAATAAAACATTGCTATATAGGTGTATGCGTTGCGGAAACTCGATGCCGTGTGACAGTACATTAACTGATAGATGTGTGACAACACGTCGTGTGCTATGTTTGTGGACGCGCCTTTATATGAACACCTTTTAACACGACGCCTTAATGTATTAATGCGTTTATACTAACTGTCGCTTTTACCACCCAACCACCCCATCTCATCATGAGTGAACTAGGTATAAGATATTGTCCTAGCACACTATAACAATCCTTTTTACCTGCGTGGTAAAGGCTAAGTTTCCCTCTGACTCATAAAGAGATTAATCTCCCACTACATGGATGTGCAGCTTAGGTAATATGCTGTTAAGATATTTTTGTGAATATTTAGCAGAGTGATCCACAAATGATAGTTTTGAGCGTGGATGTTCTTGTATCCGATCATTGCATGTTTGTGTAAGTCCCCGCGACACATTCATAAAGTAGTAATAGTAGAATCAGAAGATCATTTCTCTGTATGCAAATACAAAACAGTGCTTTGATCTATTGATTTATTTAAGTTTTCTTAGGTATAATCTCACATACTCTTTATACACCATGAATATTTTGCGGTGGTAATATAATGCCAGTTTAGGTACCAATCTCTCACTAAGCGAGAAACATCGGCAGTGTTAGCTGGTATGTAAGAGTGTCTTATGGTGAGCACCACAACCATGATACCATCTGTATTGTAAATGTCTTTAGTCTGCGCAGATGATTTTTCAAAAGGTTCGCCAGTAGGTCGTAAAACTATATTATAAATATCGAAACTATTTCTAACACTCGTTTCACTCATAACAATGCATACGCGCGCACAATAAATCACAGGTAACAACAATACACCCAGCACCAGGTGCTCTCACATACGACACGCCAGATTTTAAACTAAATTTAAAGACACTTACAACGCTGTAACAAAAAACGTGTTAAATGATAACGTCGCGTGGCTATACTAAACATTATACTAAAAAACAGCTGCAACCAAAAAGGGTTGCGGAAGGGTTACAACCCCAAATAATTCAACCCTTATTTTTTAGAGTTGCGCGTGGTTCAAATCGCGACATCACAAGCTCCCTTTGTATGCAAAGCGCCAATAAAAAGCTCCGTCGCGTGCATGCGCGTTTTGATTTTAAACTGATTTGAATATAGAACATTTACATAGAGGAGGCTCGGCTCGTGATTGGTCGCGCACTTGCGCATGTGACGTAGGTATACAGGTTGTTTAAACTGTCACTTTATGAGCGTGCGATATGATTCGCTGACGCAATACGACACCTACTCGTACTGTCCTGTCAGCTTGTACGCAGATTATATAATTATGTTATATCTATGCTGTGCGTCTTATTGAGATTACATCTCAACTTAGTAAAATATTGAAGAGTAATGGGTACTAATTTTATTAATGCTAAAAAAGGAAATGTTAGTTGGCGTCAAATGGATGGTATCCAATATTTAAGTACGCAATATTATAGAGTGAGACTTGTATGTAGAAAATAAACTACAAAAAGACCATCTAAAATTGGTATCCAGGCGACGCTGAACCATCACGTGCTGCCGCTACCAGGCCAATCTTGAAAACATCGGCCTCTGTCCGCAACGCTCACGTCTCCGATATACAAACGATTGACAACAGAATGTCGGCAAGCACCTATTCCTACTTAAGACATAATAACGCCTTCATGACCAAGGCGTCACACATTAGGAGTAATATAGTAAATCACTTCATCATTTAGTAATAGCAGCGATAGGAACAACATGAGCCAACTAGTAGAGCGTTTCTCAAGGAATACTACTACTTAGTGTGTAAGATCGAGATAGCTTGCAGTCTTCCTACGTAAGGTTATCCACGCTACATTTCAGCTCGTTAGTCATAGCAACATCAGTAACATTCAGGAGTAGTCAAAGCTGGTAACTACAAAGAATAAAAAGTATAATTTTCCAGTACGAGGACGTGGTGTAGTTAGTTTAGCCGGCGGCGGGCATCGCTCGTTCGAACTGCGGACTCATTAGGGGACAGCCCTTTGTGCCACAATCAGACTCCGCCAGGGGGAACCATTAGAGAATTGTTTAAAATAACGAGAGACCCGCGCCGTTTGTACTGCCAATTAGTTTGATCTGTGTAGCGCACATATTATTATGTTCTGCTAGACGAAGATAATAGTCTGATGTTACTTACTTGTTACATTCAAAAAGACTGATATATATACTTGTACAAAGTATTATCTAATACGACTTAAACAATAACTTTTAAGCTTTACTTCAGGATGTAAAATAAGGTAGATACACAAACATCGGCAAAGATACTTATAAATGATGTAGGTATGTATATTATGTAGAAGCATACAAATAAGGACAATGTGCATACCATACATTGCATACATTTTCTAAAACGTTAACTATAAAGACAAAACTAATTATGTTAATAAAACCAATCGAATTAATGTAATGTCTTGCAATATAAAAGTTTCCTTAAGGTTAAAGTATTTATTCAATCTCCACTTTTGGCATTTAAATGTTTAACAAAACTTAACTAACAAATTCTATTACCAAGAGACAATGTCCACCGAACAAATATCTACCAAACAAAATTCAATTAAAAGCCCCCAATTATCTAAGAGAGGAACTTCTCAAAAGAAAGTGATTGACAAAACACACAATAGCAATTAAATAATCCCGAATCAGTGGTATCGCTCCACCTGTTCCCGAGGAAGGAGGCGGAATGTGCTCGGGACATAAAGGAATACCGGTGGCCTCCACACACATCGTTACGAGCGTTGTTTACACGCTCGACAGATCACAAAAAACGCTCCATTTGGTAATTAAATTGTGCCCCGAGGCAAGTACAAACTTAAAGGGCAAACATCGTCCCGCCGAACTATTGAATGTTGCTACTTCACCAAATTGCTCGTCAGTGTACTGTGTAGTCCGTCAGTGTTTGTATAGCATCGCTATTACTTCTGTGTCGTCACGTGTACTCGCTAATGATATTGTTCTATGTCGTTGTTTGTTCATTTAATATTATGTTTTTGTCAAAACTACTACTTTTACATCGTACGTATCTAATAAGGACGTATCTACTGCGAACTCTTGACATACAATTTAATAATTTTTATATCCAACAACACTGAAATTGATTAAAAAAAAAGTTATTTCCTGTGACTCTACTCAAATGGCAAAGTTTTTGAGATTATATACTTACAATAAGTAATATGTTTATTGTCGATGCCTAATTTAAACATCAAAACCTTTAACATAATATAAAACAGCAAATAGAAAAACTTTGACCTTCCACTTTTTAAGGTAGAAGGAACTAGCTACTTTATTTGGAGGTACTACTTCTTTACTTAATAACATTAACACAGCAAACTAATATATTGAAAAGATTGAACAGTAATATAAAGAAATACCGCAGGAAGGGGTGGTTCTCTTCATCTCTTAACAAATATTATTAAAGTAAAACTCATAACGCGAAGCTAAGCAGGAACATAAAGTCTGCGTCTCTAATATAAATAGCCGAGTTAAATGTTATTGTATAGTAAAGATTCGCTTCGTTATTATGAGACGTCCACGTCACGAGGGCTGCACAATGGCGCCTGACAACCCTGTTCCTTGTATCACGGACATACACACGCACACAAACATGCAAGTATAATACTGCATTTTGTCATTTAGACATGCGTTAATAAATATTAAATAAACTGTAATCCTACTGGAATGTGATTTGTCGTTTGTTTTTAATCTAAACCTAACATAACCATACCTAATTTACGTCATTTTAACAAAGAATTACGCTTAAGCCCGGTTTCCACCGCGAGCGTAACGGACCCATTAATGACTTCGTTAAACTCGCAAACGCAAACTGCATACCTACTTGTATTTCCACCAACAAATAGTCGGACGAAAAGAGCCGAGCGTGTAGAAAGAGCAGAAATGAGCTCGCTCAGTTCTAGGGAGCGGAGTTCTAGAAATCAAATGACCAACTCTTCGTTGGTGGAAACACAAACCTCTTTCATTAAAAAAGAGTTCGTTCCGCCTAACCATTTTCCGCACATTACCCTTTCGCAGTGGAAACCGGGCTTTAATATTACTTATACAAGAATGAGAGAAATTACCTAGAATGTTCAAACAGTAGAAACTAACAAATCAGTTTTCATAAAATATTACCTATGTATATTGTCACCAATACACACTCCCCTTAGTAAAGGCACTCTGTACTAATATTGTGGTGAAGGTTAAATTAATGAACGATTTTCTTAAATACAATAGTTTTTATTGACATGTATTGAACACTAATTTGTTATAAAGTTAGTTTCTAACTATAAAATTCTATTTAAAATATTCACGTCACTTCTCATCTCTAAAATTATACTAAGCGCGAAGGTGTGTGTGCGTGTATTTTTAATATACTTTAAGTTAAGCTGCAAACGGACACTAATTTGCAAGTACTTTTACCTACTTATATCAACACATAAGTTACTTATAATCTTGTAAAATAAACAGAACTGGTGAGAACTTTAATATGACTCTTTAAATATCATGAACTAGTAGACATAAACAAAGATACAATTAAAGGTAACTAGCTGACCCGTGCCCACTTCGTTGGGCGGCGAAAAAAACGCTTCCCTTCTTAAAACATATTTCATTACTGCTCCTCTCTTATTAGTCATAGCGTGATACTATATAGCCTTTGGCACTCCCCGATAAATGGCCTATTTAAAACAAAAATAATTTTAAAAATCGGTTCTGTAGATCCAGAGATTACCCCCTACAACGTCACAAACTTACAAACTCACAAACTTTACCTCTTTATAATAAATTAGTATTAGTATAGAGTATTATCCATGTAACGATGGATTAAGAATACATGGTATTAATCAATAAACCAATTAGCCTATCGCAGTCCACTACTGGACAAAATGCCTATCCCAAAAAACGCCACAGAACAGGGTCCTCCGCCCTTCGAATTTAGTCCGACCAAGCGATCTTTTTGAGGTAGAATTAATTTATAGTACTTACTCGTACTTACAGGTATTTACCTCCGTGTGGTGACGGAGTAAGAATACAATATGTCACTACCCCTTCTCATTCCATGGTAGTCGTAAAAACCGACTAATCCGTGAATATTATCTTTACAAAATAAAAAGAAGGAAAACTTGAAATTAAACCCCATACCAATCCGTCTGGCCAGCGGGGTATTAGTAGGCCAAGTATCCTTCCGTCACGGGAGGAGGCCCGTCCCTGCAGTGGGACATTAATGGGCTGTTATGATGATGACAGGTATTTAAAATAAAAATAAAAATCTTACTCTAACCAAAATGTTGATACTAAGAAAATTCATCTATACTAACATCGCGTTAGACAGATATTTTACGTTAGTCGCGCATTATTTTAAAACTGAGATATCTTTCAAACTAATAATCGGATCTCATCGCTGTAAAGGTCAATTATGTTTAAAATTAAATGAATATAATGATTAACGTATTTATTTTGATAAGGGTCGATACCATATACACAAAATACCTTTACAAACAATGCATTTCTTTATATCAAATCTGTTTATTATAAAAAAGGTCGTAGTGAGTCAACCTTAGAAGATAGATATATGCTATCGTTGACTTAATTATAAAACTTTTTTAAAGGTACAATTCTCTAATACATCATTTCAGTATATCTCCAGACGTTTAAGCAGCAGAAGCAAAATAAACGATTTTAAGCGTCCCTTTTATAAACATATTTCATTACTGCTCCGCTCCTATTAGTCATAGCGTGATACTATATAGCCTATGACACTCCCCGATAAATGGACTATTCAAAACAGAAAGAATTTTTAATATCGGTTCAGTAGATCCAGAGATTACCCCCTACAACGTCACAAACACACAAACACACAAACAAACAAACACACAAACTTTACCTCTTTATAATATTAGTATAGAAGTATAGATAAAGAAAGTATATCTATTTAATCCTGCACTACATTCAATATAAGTTAACAACTTAGCAACACAAATGGTGCATATTATAGCATAAGTGACGCAAAGTGCGCTAATTTCACGGTCCTCATTTGTGGCTCATAACATAAAGGTCAGCGCAACACGCAACCCGCGCGGTTAAGTTCACGTTTTGGCAGATGTTTTATTATTCTCACACATAACGAATTCACTTTACACGTATAATTTGATACACATAATTTAAAACTTAATTTTGTGTAAATAATAAAATTGCGTTTGAATTTGGTTCTAGTCTATACTAAATCTGTAGATAAAACAAAGGCTCTACGTGTCAAATATTCTTGTGTAAACTATTCAGAAAACTTAACGAAATACTGTTAAACAATATACCTACCGTAGAAATAATTTCACTCCGTACCTATGTGCTTTACTCATGTTCGCTATAACTTTATGTCTTTATTTATGAAGCTATATTTTTAAACAAGAAACAGTTATAACAGTTTATAAAATTAAAAACGTCTATGAAGAAATTATACTTGTAAGTACTTTCTTTGTCCTTGAACGTGTAAGGTGCAGAAATGACCTGCCCCTGACGCCCGTCTGTAAAGTTCATTTTAGCTTGTGAGCTCCGGTACAGCTAACTGGCTTAAATTATCACTAATTAGGAGAAAGTAGATAGTACTCGATGTAGTTCTAGCAAAAAACAGTGTTAAAACATAACGTGTATGAAGCTGACACGTAAAGGGCATCGAACTTGTTCACCTGACGCACCCCTCACTAATTTCATAACCTTTCTTACTACCACTCATATAAATAACAAAAATAATACATAAACTATAGTAATAATATAATTAAAAACTAATTTCAAGTAAGAAAGGATCGTTGTATAAACGTTCTTATAACTATTAAAACAAAATAGCAACACGATTGTTTTATTAGTCATAATGATTTTGAAACTAATTGAAAGTAAAACTCTAAACCGACCTTTTATTAACTACATATTATACTTAACCAGCGTGTTAATACTTCTTATGAATCTTTGATATGACCTAAAAATATTAGTTGAAAAATACTATAATTCTATAAAATAAGAGTATTAATTAACAAACTAATACTCTCTACTCGTATAAGTATAAGTACTATTATAAGTATTTAACTTGATTTTTAAGTAAGTTAACACACAAGTGTAACAAAAACACATACGAATGATGCAAAATACTACGGTGAGCCACCATTTTTAGATATTTGTTATGATTTTAGTTTTTTGCATTCTTGAAATCAAATAAGCTGCCACTGCGGTATTTTATAGCACATTTGTCATAACTAAGGTGGATATAAAAGTCAATTATTGTTTGGTAGTTATATCAATAAATCCAAATAATAAATATTCATGTAAGTATATTTCGAAAGTTAACAAAAATTCCTCTACACGTTATGCTATGTGTGGTATTTAACACATCGTATGCTTCGTCGGTTAAATTGAATATTTATCGGTGAACATATTCAACTACAAAATCAAATTCGCCGTGTTATGAGGTGCTCATTAAATTGCAAATTAAGAGAGCACTCATGTGTGTGTGTGCGTGTGAATGTACCACGACCACGCTAGTACTAGTACCACGCGAGTATTAGATTGGCGTGCGTGGTGGTGGCGAGGCCCCGCCTGCACTACGCCTCTAACTGTTCTACACCAATAGGTAATATACTAACACTTACTATTTTATGTTCACCTAGCCTCGCTCTGTTCTGTTAAAGACATAATCACCGATCAATTTAAACAAGTTTATTCATTATTTCGCGTCACTATCATTAGTGCTCAATGAAGCTATCAAGTCAGTCGTGATCAGAGATAAAGAAACTGACGTCCAAGGGTCACGTTTGACGTAGCGGATGTCTGCAATCAGGGCCACGCTGTTCTTAACTCAATATTGTTGAATAATAATTAAATAGGACGTCATGAGTAAACATTTATTATGTACTTTGTTGTTCTTTGGGCTCGATGAACACTTCACTAAGGTAAAAAAAATTAGATAGGTACGTTTGTTCAAGACCACCTATTTAAATTAGTTTCTAGAGTAACGAAAATTATCAGCTCTGCTTACAAATTAATGATGCATAAACCGTTTTTCGACTGTTTATTTGAAAAATTGTACTAACAGTTGAACTTTAACTTGTTAAGATACTTGCACAAAATACCTACACCTGATTTTATTTATAAGATATAGAAAAAAACTAAAACTAAAAACCTTAACATGAACAATACACGACGTAGAAAGTACAAGTAATAGGTCTTTACCTATGAAATTGCCATTTTTATTCGCCGCAGTCTTTAGCCTATATTTTTTTATTAAACACAAAAACACAAACTGCTTGTATTACTTTTGTAATTTGGTAAATACAGGACATTACAAATAACTAACAAAAGATAATTAAGATAAAGAATTATTATTTGTATTAGAAATAAGCAACTTTTCCCCTTATTTTTTTTCTTATGACTAAAATGCTAAAAGTTTGCTAAGATGTGCGCTATTATTTACACCAAAATTCATTCTATTAAGTTTAATAGTTATTGAAAAAACTAAGAAAACGTTAGTATGAAAAATCAAACTTCGCATAAAATCTCCATACAAATCGGCAATGTCATAGTTAACGCTTCTCAAGATAAAATAGACCTCCATTACAACGAGCACTGCACGTTATTGGATGACCATTAACGGAGTCTTCTGCTTTGGTTCAAGATTTATCTCAGGAACTACTGTGACCATTTGTGTTGTAGCGCTTATGAGACGGACAGATATAATAATCTAAACGGTGTGGTTTCTTTGTTAAACGTTTTCAATATTTACACACATCCATTCACCGCTGTACCAGTCAGGCATTCAATAATAGTCATAATATTCTAAATATCTCGATCTAGTATTTAATAACTGTAATAAAAACAAAAAAAAGTGTAAATAGCCTATCACCCAACAATGGACTTCCATTGGCATATATAATGATGATGGTGTAATTAAGTTTCCATCAACTAAGAAACACATTTTACGCTCTTGTAAATAAAAGGACACTCACTGAACTAATCGGCCAGATAAAACATAATCCCCAAAACAAAGGAGAAGCCGCTGCCAGATCCAGTCGAAGGCCTTAGCTCTTTTCAACCAAATTGGCAAAGCCCTTAGCTAATTTATTTATAGCTTAACCCTACCAATCCACCAGGTAAGTATACGAGATTGTCATTCAACGATAGATTTGTTCTTAAAACGTCTGTAGGTCATTGAGTCGATATGAAAAAGCATCAGTTGAGTATATTCGAGGTAAAGGATGAGCTAGTTGTTAAGAATTCGCTCTAACACCTTAAAAATTGTATTGCAGTAGTAGGTTTCAATTGTAAGAAGTGTGGTATTAACAAATGCCGTAGTAGGTAGGTATCTTGTGTTGTGTAGAGGTCGCGACATGGGACTTCTTCTTCTTCTTTAGTGTCAATGGTCGAAACTCAAACAGTTTTAGAATAGTGAGCGGCCACTTCAATAGCATTTGGAGTGGCCGCGTAAAGGTCAGCCATCGTACACCGCTCAGGGCACAAAGGGCACACCAGTAGATGCGACATCGATTGCTCTGGATTACTGCAGTCACATTGGGGAAGACAGGCGTCTCTGAATCCCCACTTACACATATTTGCTCTACAGCGGCCAACCTGTGTACGAAGTCGGACCTCCAGATCGGCCACTGCAACGCACGATGCCGCGGATTTGATTTGTACGCAGGGCAATTGTTTGTGTGAGACATGATTGTAATTAAACAATAATCGTACTCTTCCAGGAAGCTTTTTATGTTCGTTCGTTAAATAGATTTTCGTAAAGGCCCCTACACGGTTCTAATTTGTATATAATCATTCGTATATTATAATTCTTTAGTCGAGATTAGTTGTTTCTGCTCATCAGTCATCAATTAACTAGAAAACAAAGAATATGCTCAATTAACCTGCTTAACAAGTTAACAATTCAAATAAGTGAATATCTTTTTAGTGTTTTGGAAAAAAGCTAATAAGACAATGCAAACAATCCAGCTCAATCTTCTTGGAGATTCTGCGAGACAAAAAACCGCCGATTACACTAGACTACATGTAGTCTCCTACATAAGGACGTCCTTTTTAGTGTTAGGACGTTCTGTTTACACTGTCCTACATGTGATTACACTAGACTACATGTAGTCTCCTACATGATGTAGTTGACTACATGTAGTCTAGTGTAATCGGCGCTAAAGTCTTTAAGAATGAATATGTATAACTGTATAATAAATATGTGTAACAAAACTATTTAACATCAAAACCCTGTAAGTACAGTCACGAGCAATAATATGTACACATTTTCGCATTTTGTAAACCAGTTATTTAAAGTTCTGCCAATCCAAAATTGAAAATTCGAAGATTAATTCAAAACTGTACGGAACCTCTTCTAAATTACGAATTCATTTTGATATTGTAATGTCTAGATAAACGTGCAGATAGTTTAGAAAATTTGAAAATGTGTACATATTATTGCTCGTGACTGTACCTACTATAGGTACTCAATCTATTATGTTATAAACCTACTAGACGATAAATATACAGACTATGGAAAATATTAACAAAATTATCTAAAAGGTTATTCTATCAAACAGTTATTATATTGTTCTTAAAGGGGTAACGTATACCTACATTTAAAACGGAAAAACAAGTTATAATAATAATACTTATAGCAATTTGTACTGTCCTCAATTGTACACAAACTGATGTATGTTACATCCTAACTGGTTCACTAGTTCCTGAGATATAATGTCTTCTCCAATTCTTTCTCATAACAATTTACATATTAAACTTAAGCAAAGCTTCTTCAAAAAGTCATGTAATGAAATCTGATTAAACGAGATTATGCAAAATGATGCATGGTAATAGTCGAGTGGAGCGGGCGCGGGCGTGGTGTAATTTGTACGAAACATTCCGGCATGGTACAAACAACATACAGACATCCACACCGCCGGGTCAGCGTGTGATCATGCCGCATAATCACTAGAAAAATTTGCCTCCGCTATCAATTTGCGCCCATTACCAACGGGTCAGAGTTCGATGCCTGACGGTTCTAATGTACACTTTTAAAAGAATGCTCGTTGCTAAAGGAATTCCTTTGTACCTAAGAATAAGATTCAAATTAGCGAGTTTTATTTAAAAGATACTTTAATAAAACTTTGTTCGCTGTTGAAGGAAACTGAATTTTATACTCAAGGTATATAGTACAATTTAGTGTGTAGTCGGTGTTTTCTTTGATAGTAGTAATACAAGGCGAATTCGGCGGCGCCTCGGAATAAGTATGCTAATTCAGGCAATTGGGCTGAGCGTGGACGTCGGCATACTGATGTCGGAGGATAATGCGGGAGTCGACCCGCGCGTGACCCTCCACACGCGACGGCTTGGGGCCTCAATGTCAACTGCGACTCCCCATCACACAACTCATTAAGGCGACCTATTGCATATCAACAGCTCGTGTGTTGACTACTGAACAGTTTTAAACAATATAATGATAACTAATATGGTTTCATTACATTCCGGGTGTCTCAATAACAATGGATGCTTCCTGTTATACAGTAATTAGCAACAGTTTGCGATCAGTTAAGATATCATTTACTAGCAACTATCCGCGACTTCTTTCGAATAATAGTTGGAGTAAATATGACAACAATGTATTCTCCGTCCTATCCGTGTGGTAGACGAGGACGAAGAACGCATGGAGTCACCACTCCATGTCATCGCACAGGTCTCATAAATGCTGTACATGTTCACTAATGTTATCTCTTCAAAGACAAAGATCTCAATACCAATCAGTCTGGCCATCATAGTAGAATTAGTCTAGGTTTAACTACGTACTCGTATACCACTGTAGAACATCTGTCACTACAGAATTATTAGAAGAGTTGTTATGATGAGACTAACAAACACATTATGATAATAGACTTTGAACACAAGTTACAATTTCATAATATTTTTTATAAAATGTTGCAAGTGACGAAAAAATACTTGTCTGGCCACTACAGTCATGGCCTTTCCAGATACGTATTTATAGAATATTTTATTATAAAGTAGAAGAGTTTTTAGTGTATCTAAACAAGTTAATCTAAGGGACAAGTGGTTGCAATTGTTAGTTATTCATACATCTCGGCTAAAATCTAGACTAAGTGTTAAGAAATCTGAATGCAGATTAACCATCTCATCGAAATAGCCGACTTAAGGAAAAGCTGAACATGTACCTACTTCTCTACCAAAAAAGTAGGAACAGGTGGAGAACACCATACCAAAACATCTTGCAAGCGTTGCATTAATAGAATACGTGTTCTAGTTGTTATTTTAGTTATTATAGTTGTCCTATTTATCTTAACTTTTTTATTTTTATCTACTTATTACTTTACATATCGAAGAAATGTGTAGAAAAGTTAGTAAGTCGGCTTACGCGCTTTACAAAATAACTAAGATAGTTAACATAGATGCGGTCCTTTCTGCATATCACAGCCTATCAGCATCGCTATTACGGTATGGGATAATATTTTGGGGGAACTCTACAAACAGTGAAATGGCATTTAAAGCTCAGAAACGTTGCATTCGAGCTATGTTTTCTCTGCAACAAACAGATAGTTGTAGGCCATATTTTATTAGATATAAAATACTAACGCTTCCGTCGTTATACATCTATGAAGTAGCATTATTTGTACATAGTAATCCTCATTTATTTCTGCGTTTGTGTGATGTTGTGAAACGAAACAGACGAAATAATGGTGTCTTGTGTTTACAAAGTGCAAAAACAAGGCTAATGTCAAAGAGTCTATTGGGAATTGCTCCTAAAATCTATAATAAATTACCAAATAAATTAAAACTGTCCAATTTGATTAATTTTAAGAATGAATTAAGGAATGTATTAGAAAACAAATGTTATTATAGTATAGAAGACTTTTTA
The DNA here is from genome assembly GCA_905475405.1 of Schrankia costaestrigalis. Lineage (NCBI taxonomy): Eukaryota > Metazoa > Arthropoda > Insecta > Lepidoptera > Erebidae > Schrankia > Schrankia costaestrigalis. The sequence continues at coordinate 387,560 of FR997833.1, forward strand.
AATGATAAGATTATTAATTAATAATTTATTAGTCAATTTGAAATTTATTTTAGTAAACATGACATTTAGTAGCCAATTTTATGGTTTTTTATTTTAATTCTATATAGTAGCCAATTTTATGTGTTTTTTATAAAATCTATTTAGTAGCCAATTGTATGTGTTTTTTCTTTTATTTTTATTTTAAATATTGTGTTGATTATAATTTTGAAATTAATTTAATAATGTATTATGTATATAGTTAATAGATTGTAATTACTATTGATTATTTAAACCACATTTGTACGCCTGTAAAGGCAAAATGTAGCGCTCCTTTATTGTAATTTGACCATTGTATCCACCTGCATTTAACAAATAAAGAATTTGATTGATTGATTGATTGATTGATTGACATACATAAACTCACGCCTTATCCCGTCCGGGGTAGGCAGAGACGACAGAACGCCACTTGTCACGATCCTGGCAAATAGTACGGGCCTCGTTCACATTCGTTAAGCGTGTCATACATGCGCGATGGTTACGAGTGCTCTTCGGTTACTTGGCCCTTCTCCAATATGCCACCTATCTGGTCAACATATTTATGTTTTCCGGGCCTATCTGCACCGACTAGCCCTTTCACACTAGCTTTCTCTTTTATATTTATCTAATAGACGATAATTCTGTGTGTTTAAGAGGTTTTAAAATAAAATTAATTCGCTTATTTATATCATAAACTGCTATCTTACGAGCCCATGAAAGTATCCTGTACACCTATGCTGAGAAGAAACTTGACCATTACACCAGCTAGACTATTTGGTATAGGATTTATATCTAGCTTACTCAAGATAATATCTTGCACGTCTGAAGTAGGGAAGTACTTATTCTTTATATAACATTTTATTTTATACCAGAACTCTATAATGGCCAATTAAGACCTTTTGGTGGATATAGGTCAAGGAATCCATAAAAATAATTATGTAAGCATATTTAAATGACGTAGGTTATGTAATTGACCAGAAAGTAGTAGCTTCTGATATAAACATTACGTGTTGGGCACATCGGAAGTATCGATATGTGTAAAATATGAAAACGTATAACAAAGAAACCTATTTTAATAACCATTGTTCCAAATTATCTAAGCGTCCGACCTCGGCATTAACAATAGGACTCAAAGTGGTGCATCCCTTTTTTGTCACGCGCATAATCAGGACTAGTCAAACTTGATCCAAGTCGGAATGTGGCCTGCTACTGTTTTGTTGCGTTCCAGAGACTTTGTACCGTTAAATTTGAATCTGCGAGGAGCGGCGCGCGCGGGGCAATCTGCGCGCAGGCAGAGCGGTATGCGCATGCGCGTTGTCGCCGACTGATGGATGACAGGTGACGGCGGCGCCGCAAAGGAGCAGGGCCGTCCGCGCGAGCAAATAATAAATATAACCTAGAAACGAGCCGCACCGGGAATGTTACACGAGTTCAGTAATTAAACTCATCTCTCATTCCTCCCTCAACTACTACTCACTCATTAGTCCTACTTCAAAGATTGCGACCACTAATAACTGCTCTAAATGTGAAGCTATAGAATGTTATGTCTGCGGTGAATGGTGTTACTTCTGATGGTATGTATGCGTGCTCGAATATCTCTCAACCATTTTAACTGCAGACCTGTAGGTATGTACTAACTTTAAACTGGATTTCATCCTCGTCATTTATTTCTTTATGTTCAATTCATAGATCGATTTCAAATAAGACTGGCACCTTCTCATCTTCAATCTTCGTGTAATTTGTAATTTTTTATAGCTATTATTCACGTAATTGAGTTAAATAAAGCTTCAGCAATCTTTCGATTCAAGTATCAGTATAATCTGGTATAATAAGTAGTGGTATAAAGTGTGAGGTAGCCCTGTGAGCTCAGTCACTCATTAGAGATGCGTGCGGCGGCGGGGCTGCGGCGGTCGCGGTGGCGCGGCGCACACAAAGCGCGCCGCCCGCTGCTCGCCGCATCAGACACACCGACACACTTACACTAATACTGCACAATACTCCACAAATTATATTACATTCACATGCTAAGTACTACAACCACTACCTATTCCTATTTATATTCCCTTCATTAGAGGAGAACAACCATCCCTGGAAAGGGACCATTTGGGCTGATTTCACCGAGGTCACAAGTGTTTTGCCTCCACTCTACGAATGTTAGGAAGACGTAGTTTAGATGATAAGATAATGAAAGCATTCAACCTAGAGAGCAAGTAGAGCTTGTAAAACACAAACTATTTAAGTTCAAAACATTGATCGGTAAAATTACAATGTTTTGAGGAACAATCGCGTTTTATGAGACCAATCACATAATTATAACGAAACTTAGTTTACGTGGATTATTTACAGAAACACATTAATTTTAGATGCATCAGAATTCTTAACATTTTTTTATGAAATTACTTTCCAACCAACTTTTATATACAGCGAGTAAGACCCATATAGAATATAGTATTATTTAAAGAGAAAATTAAAAAAGGTGAGGTAGAACTTTTAAAAATAAACTACAATTGAACATCGTTATCATAATTGAATCTGGTAAAAATATGTCTATAAGTTGACAGTAACGCTATAATTTCTAAATCCCGATTCACGGCGATGCTTCTATATAAACTGAGGAACTACGTACTTCGTCAGGAAGTTATCTTCAAAAGATAGTTTGATTAACCTCATAGGTAGGCTCTCAACACACACAACTCATCTAGTACGTTGAACGACGTTGGTAATTCGAATTACACATGAGGTTATCTCTACTACGACCTATCTCTGTACTTTAGTAAGTTCCAACTCCAACGATATATTTTTATGTCCATAACGAAGAAAGCTTCGCATAAAAACTTTAAGACCATTGTACGTAAATTATATAAAATAATCGGACATCGCAGCTCAGATTTTATCGCTATCAATACCAAGTAATATAGGTATAATTAAAGAGTAAACAATAAAACGCATAAGGTAATGAAATAAACAAGCGTAGCAGAGACGAGGCCGGCGCACAGTCTAGGAGGGGGCAGGGGGGGTGAATATTCTGAGAAACTGAGCGTGCACATCTCACAGCGTACATAAATCGCGCAGAGGAATTTGGATATAGATAGACTTAACACGTAACTCAATCAGAGTCAGAATTAAAATATATATGATTGGTAGAGTCAAGTGTTACAAGTATCTACGTTAGTTGTACACAAACACAGAAGATGTCTGCTAGTATACGACGTGTTATGGTAAACAAATGATGATAAATTATTAGAAATTATTGTACAAAAAAACTGTTATGTATCATTTACACTTCGACATATTGCCTGTTTTGTTTGTCTTATTGATAAAAAGGTGGAAACCTGATCTGTATCTACCGTGCTTTGAAAACAAATTATGACACAGCTATCGTAGAGTTGTAATTTCTATTGCAGTTCAGGTGCGAAAGTGTAATTTATAAATATAAAATTTATGTCAAACAAGGCTTTGTTTTAGAATTGTATTGGTTGTAAATGTCTCGTCGTAATAGAGTGTGTCGTTTACGTATCGTAGCATTTGAAACAGTCTATATTTCAAGAAATAAATAAATTGCAAACGTACATGTTACGTAGTATATGTACGAGCGCGTCATGCGCAACGTTTAATTGTGTTTAATAGTAATTAAAGCTTTAGTTTATCTGCGCCGGCGCAGCACGGCTCACGGGCACCAGGACAGCCACGGTCACGCATCTAACATTACTATGCATGCAGATATAAAAATACCGAAGTGTAGGCTTTAGGCTTCCGACTATAAAGATCCGAGATATTTAGTCGGGTTTACCTTTAAGTAAAGTTAGACTTTTGATACATTGTTTTAGTGTAAGCAATCATCCGTTAATCTAATGTAAAACTAATATTATTAGCGGTACCATAAAACGTACAGATAATAATAACAGGAACTATATGTACAAATGGAATGGATAAAAATGTAGAATTATCGTCATGAAAATGTGATAATAAACCCTTGACATAGCTTTCCTCAAGATCATGCAGTTCAAATCAGATCTGATTAGATATTGACGAGGCGGTACAAAAAAACCCTGGCAAAATCATTCAGCATTAGAACCTGTATCTGCATTATTTCCTTTACATCGCAAACACTTATCTGCCGTGGTGAAGTTATGCATTGTTCAGGTGTATCTGAGATTCTAGTGTCAACAAACGATTAGTAGGTGTCGGGGGCTGTTTAATAAATTAAAAGTGTCCATTTTGAACTTAATGTTGTTGGAATAAAAGACGGAATAAAAAAATGTAGACAAATGCTTATTCGCCGAAGCTTTAAGATACCATAGTAGGTGTCTTGGTGTGTAAGAAAAAAAAATTAGAAACAACTAAGTACCCGCGGGTACCCTTATAAGAAACTGAAAAAATCACCTTCAGCAAGGATCTTTGAGAAACTAAATGAATAGAGATTATGTAATTATTTATTCATAGTTTTTCGCCCTAATTTAGGTAATACCTTCATATGCATAGACAATCTACTTATAAGAAAAACAGAAAAATCAGCAGCTAAGTACCTAGTTAGTATATTGTTAGTGCGACTCACACTACATAATATTGCATTGCAACAAAAACAAAATCAATAAGAATGTGTTGGGCGCAAGTATTCGGAAGCACGACATGTTTATCTATGCGCTCAGCAGGAGCCCGCCGCACGCGGACCGCCCGGGACCCCGCGGGTACCGCCCGGGACCCCCGCCGACACACAATATGCTAATAATTGCCTCATAAAAACTGCTGATATTTCACTCTCAACCTATTACACAAATATGGCAAACGTAAGAGCTGATCCAAATAAGTTATCATTCGTGGTCGTACCTTGAGTCGTGAGGGTATGCATCATCGTCAACTACAAAGTAAGACAGCTACCTGCAGATGTAACGAGACGCGACAATCATACACGTAAAAACTTATTGAATAAACAAACATTACAAGATATCAGTCTTCTTCTACTGTAACTGCAAGTAAGTACTAACTTATAACATGGTTCTCACTCTTCTAGTTCTCATTACCAATTCGCTGCATGCGGTACAAGCGACTTAAGTAATTAGAATAAATTACATAATTGAAGTTGTTGATAAAACTCAATCAATTTAAATTATTGTCAATTGAAAAATAGTAGGATACATCTTTGAATTAATATTCAACTGGTTCTTATATTTGTCTTTAATATAACAATTAAAGACTTATAATAAAAATAGAAATATAATAAACGTAGATAAACTTCATTTTGAAGTTGTGGATTATTGTCTGAAATTTCGCAGTACGGCTTATGCACCAAAACAGAACATAGACTAGAAATTGTCTTGATAGCTTAGCTTAGACATCCTAGCGGATAGAACTATGGATAACAGTGAGAACTAATTTTATTTCAAATCCAATTATTTGTGGAATCTTCGGAAATCGATAAAACATTCGTCATCAATAGGCATCTCCCCTACAGAAACAGTAGGTTGTTCGTACGTGCAATAAAAGAACAATGCAGTGAATGTAAAGTGACCCCTGGCGGAGGAGACGTGAGGTCAAGCGGAGGGTCCCTCATCTGATCACCCCTCTACGGTAGTCTTAAGACTGAATAAATTATTTGACAACAAGAAAATATAACATTGCAGTATTTTAATTAAAATTGTTCATATACAAAGGCAAGACTCAAATCACTAACGAAATTCGAAATTCTGAACAATTTGAGACTAATTTTTAAAAGGCACAAAGATCTTTCACGCTTAGCACCCCAAACACGGCAGCACACCGAAAAACTTTACAACTAATACAAGTGGTAGAAAACCATTAGGTGTTTTATATTAAACCAGCATACTTACGCTAGTATAACATAAACAGCCCATCTGTAACAGAGTTCTACCACATAAGTAACCATTTAAATATAAACAAATACATTATCGTCACTACGCATTAACTACCAAAACACTCCCGTACTTATAATGTTTTATCAAGCGATACATTAAAACATTTGTAACAAAAAAACCTTCATTTTTTATCCTCCCCCTGTTCACATAGTCAATAGTGGAAAACTTAAATCCGTAGCATACATAAAACATCTCATACGCTTATCTCTTCTTCACTCTTGTGTGTTGGTGAGAACCCGCACGGCTCAGATAAGTCGCATCCATTTTTTCGGTCGCCGCTCAAAATCCCTCGACGTTGTCGCGTCCTCGGCCAGTGGACGGTAAAACATTCCCCAGTTTATACGATGAATAATAAGATTCTAACTGTATGAGCCGACCGTAACATATAAAATTACTTGATACCACCTACTTATACATATAAAAAAAAATAAGAAAAGGTATTTGTGCCATAAACTGCTTGTAGTATGAATCATTTTATAAGTTTTATTTTAGATAATTTGGAATCAGTAGCTTATTCAAAAAGTAGAACACGAGGACTTAGAATTCTAGTTTCTTTTTTCTAAGATGAAGGGATCCTACGAATTGTTTAACAAAGTTATACGAAGTTAACAATGTAAGATGACCATGAGTCAGTTAATACAATTACATACCTACGTTAATACTAAAGAAACGTGTTATCACAATCAGCTCTCGGTTAATAATACAAAAAACGGCTCACAAGCTTTGACAAAAACCCATGTCCATATCTCCGCGACAAAAACGTGGACCGCGACTCACCAACATGTTTATTGTATGAGTCGCTGAATTTCAAGTGTTTTTTCAGCTTTAATGGATTGTCCTCCCCCTCCCTCTGCCCCCGGTCCCTCAGCTCGGACACATAAAAAATGATTCTTAAAGTAAACAACGCTTAAAGTCTTTAACTTAAAAAGAAATCTTCAACTAAGTTTAAATCTGTTCAACGAACATTACATACAATGTGACTATATAGGATTATTTACTTGGCCTAAGTAATAAACCTTGCAAATCTTGTGTATAATACTAATACATAAAATAAATGATATTACATTAGCTATAGAACAAGTCATGAATTTGGAAGGTCGCTCTCTCGATATTGTGTATAAATCAGTGTTCAAAAATATTGTAGGTTAGCAACATACAAAACGTTACACTTATATTATAAGTATGTGTATTAGATAAGCGATATATTCCGGTCGGTTAAGCGCGGCCAGTCACGGTTGAAATATTAATCATGGGCGCCGTTTCAGGCACCGGGGAGGCGGGAAATTTTATAAAGAAACTATATGTTAATGGAATAAATAGATTGCCCTGGTGCACAGTCATCGCGAGTCAGATAGTCGCTGGCTCATGTCAAACGCGGGATAAAAAATGTATCTGTTTGTGAACGAAAGCGAAAGAAAAATGTTTATATTTTATACAGAATATTATTCAATTTACATAATACCACTTAGGTTATATAAATGAATACATAAAATTTAGTAGAGGCGGATATTCTTCATCTGTATCTGTACTATTACTTATCTAGGTATGTTTTATGGTTATGTTAATGCTATCTAGTAATGTAACTAATATGGGTGTAGGGGTTACCTATAACTTACTCAGGGCAGACCAAAGTACCAAACACACAAAAAAGTAGCCAAGAATATGTCAGCTATCTCTAAAGCTATATGTACAGAACTCTTCTTAGAGACTTGAGGGCGTGTGTAAAGTAATGCAATATTGATACAACGTTATTAACTACCGTACTTAGGTTTATTTTTTGAGGTTTAAAATGAACAAAGGGTATGATCGTAAGTAGTCGCTCACAGACGTCAATACAAACTGCGGTATTCTGAACATAATGCTCTATCCTCTATTTAAATAAGTAGGTAGGTACACAAAGTTATATGCGATAATTTATGCGACCCTGTAACAAGCAAGAGTCTATAAGGACTCATATAATAATATGTTGAGCAAAGCTATAGATCACAGTGTGTAAGTATAGGATAGAAGCGGTGAACAAACCAGATTTTGGTAAATATCATTAACGTGCTAATGGCGATATCGTATCACGTGGCGACAAACAGCCTCCATCTATCATTTACGTCTAATGCGCCTCTGACGCGACACAACCCTTTTACTGAAGATCACTTCGCTGTCAATACATAAATCTATCATTCATCATTATCTCTGCCTTCTTGTCACATAACACGAGGAAATATTAACTTAATATTGAACCAGAAAGCTCTAAACCGTGTACATTATCATAACTCATATAAACAGCAGTATCTCGTACAGTAGACGTATACAGATACATTATAAACGTTTTACGAAGCCTAATTTCCGTGGAACATGGTCGGACATAACACTGTTTATGTCTTCCCGTTATTGTGTACTAAGCAAAATATTATAACTCAGTACTAATGCTATACGTCGCCGTGAAAAAACAATAAAACATTTAAGTACGTCACGCGTGGCGGCCGCTCTCACTATTACGTATAACTACGATATCCCATACCATTTATAATGTATCTCTTTTTATTACCATAGGGTGGCGGCATCACTCCAAAATGTTTTATTATTTGAAAGCTATCGTTTTGTGATACTTTAAGTGTTGCTCTTCTCTGTTTTTGTTTACGACTACATGAGTATAGCAAGTTTACGATTATATTTTGCTACATCTTGACATACATATACTTCTTCCATTAAAATAGACACCAAAATAATGTCTACCAAATGATAACAATAATAACAGATAGCTGTTTAAATAAAACGTGTAAAGCAGACAATGCTTAGAGAAAGTTTCCTTAATTATGACTTTAGGATATACTCGTAGTATATCAGGTACTAATTTATACGCTTTGCTCTATACCAAAGTTAAAGAAATTCTAAGTTTACGAGGTTTAAATGATTCTGACATAATATGTGTTCACGTGTCGCAATAATATATCTTAGTTAAGCGTAATTTCGCGTAATGACCGGTGTCGTTACAGCCGGTTTATGTGCCTCCAACATGTAGCCGTAACACTAAACTGATCTTAATACAGCATAAAGCCGACATTACTCGTGTTAGTTATGTCCAGCCGCGATCATTCTACATCATATTGCACTTACTAACACATTTTAATTGACTTTATTATATAATACATTATACGTTATGGATATTATAAAGGTCAGAAAGAAATTTCGTATTCGCATTTATATCCTCAAACAGGATTGAATAAGTGTGAGATGCTAGTTATTTAAAATGGTGCTTATAATAAGTAGTGAAGAAATAAAGAAGATTGAACCAATAAGCATAATACGTAACTCTGTAACGTTCCAAAGGCATGCTGCATTTTTTTTGTCACAATTCCTACACTAAGGTTCTTTCTCTTAGATACACTGAGCTTAACTTTAATTCCAACAAAAATATATCAGAATTTAACAGCTTCAAATATTTCAATACAATTTACACAACCAATAATAATATAGGTAGGAATAGGTACGTATTAAATAAGACCATTCTAGTCAACATTTTATCTAAATTGACATTTCCTGGTTCACACTTTTGAATATAAAGTACGCCTATCTGCAGTAGAGCAAGCGTCTTAACGTGACCACCTGTCACTATCCGTGGTCCAAGTATTGTAGTTCTATTCCCGGGCGTTACGAATATAAAACTCAATTACAGAAGGCGGTCGCAGTTTAAAGCGCACAATCCCCTCATTGTTACAATAAATGTATGTTTTTTCTAAACGTAGAGCACGCACCCTTGCGTGAGGGTACATTTATTTGTGCCTAAGATTGCTTAAAAAACTTAAAGTCGCACTTGCTACTAATATTTTTCGCTTTTATTAACTTGGGATTACATTGTAATTTAAGAATCTACTATTTTTGTTTTATTACGCGACATTCCTAATCAAAGAGGCTAACATGAGCTATTTAAATCCATACTAATTGCACAAAAGTTAACAAGTCTGAAGTTGTTAATTCACCTCAACTTATTAAGTTATCGATGATAACATTATTATTCGAAAAAAATTAGAGCATAAACTTTATTACTCGATGGAAATTGACCAATAAATATTATTACTACTCGAGGTTTATTTTGTGTTCATAACAAAAGCTTTGAAATTGTACAAACTGTAAGCAGTAGGGGCGGGGGCGATGTGAAAATTTAAACTGAATCCCCATTGCTAATGGTGCAACTGCACAGGATAATCGCTTCGGCTCATAGCACTTACAAATAGCTAGGGGCAATTTCGTTCTTATAATCATAACAATAAAGACTATTTAAATAGCATACTTACTATAACTTTTGCAAAAAATATTCCTTATTCGGCAAACGTACCCAGCTTTGTGCTTACATCAACTTCACACAAGTAATGGTCACTTGGAATATCGGCCCCATTGTTAGTTTAATGTTACACGATATTTTTTATAGTAATGTGGGAGTTTTGGTGAGTCGGCTTAGAGGAAGTACGTACAGGATAAAGTGTGACTAATTCACAAAATAAAATATGAAGAAATATAATTCTAAGCGATACGATTACGATACCCCACATTCACATAATATTGAATACAGTTAAATCTGTTTGAATGACACACCTGTGCTGAGTAATCCCGCTCGCCGCGTATGTAGGTACATAATAGACAATATTTAAGAATGTTAAGCACAAACAGCAAGGCGATCCCTTATTCCCAGCGCCTAACATCGGCGCACACCTCCGCAAATCGTAATCCTCTTAGAAAACATTTCCAATTTAAAAAGAATTCCTCTTATCCCTCTGAGGAGGGCACGCGTAAAAAATAAAAGGAAAAACTGTGTGACACGCAGTACACGCGGCCGGCGGTAGATATATAACACGGTTTTTCACTGGGCCCCTCGATTCCTTACAGGTCGCTTCTTCCGTCGAGAAAGCATCTATTGAAACTCCACTCAGCCCGTGTTAGCTATCTATTTAGTATAAAAAGGGTCGAGAGTTTTGGAGATCCTTTTTTTATCCGAAGGTGGGCCCCCACCCCCGGCGCCTCCCCGCGCCGCCCGCTCGTTCAACCTAACTACTTCAGTTATACCTACTTGTAGCTATTACCTACTTATACAGTGCTTTACAGTTAAATTAAACTTCAAGATATATCGTTTGTCTTCGTCAAGTTATAGCCAATAATATTTATTTACTTTTGAATAAACATAATGTAAAGTAGAATAGATAACAAATTCATGTAGAGCGATTTGTGATGAGTAGATCTCCCTCCGCGGCTTACCCCTGCCCTCTCTGGGCGAGTCCCTCTTGCCTCCAGCATCAGTTCAAATATTTAAAGGGCGGCTGAATTTGATTTCATCCGTTTGGATCGTCTCTAGAACGATCCGCAATTGGATCACACAAGCGGTTACTGCGCGGCCCGTCTCTCCCTCACTACAAAGTTATTTCACTAAAATCTACTTATCCAAACAAATTTGATTTCAATAGCCCTAAGTAAGGTTCTAAATCTAAGTAAACTTTGTAACAACTCAAGTACCGGAATGATGTTACGTTTGTACTTTATTTTAACATTAAGTGCTCTCTTTGTATTAATTTAGGTTTTTGCTCAAAAGAAAGCATAATTACAAAGTAAACCTGTGCACTAGCTGCGTGCCTCGCGGTTGCGCCTGCATTCCTTCGCTTGACTGCGTCGTTTTCTCGCTTTTACAACATATCTGATTGAGGCCACCAGAACCAGAGTGGCCCAGACCCAAAATACAAATATGTGGATATCTGCCAAAAGAGTTTATGCGAAATTTTAAGTTAATGTAACTTAAAAAAAATATATGGACAGTATGTTTAATATTTGTAAAAATATGATGTAGTTATTGATAAAATTTAGATAAACTATTAAAACAATCGGTATTTTACTTATTTACCATTTTATTTGGACATGGGCCACTATGGCATTTAGCATTGACAATAAATTTAAAAATAGTGTAGTGGGTTGGGCCACTAGGTATGAAATTTATAACCTTTTCTTTTGATTTAAATGCAAGTTGGCCTTTTTAAACTTAAATAGGTTAAATTAAAATTAAAACTAACTTATTTAATGTGTAATTTTGAATAAATTTATGTTTTATCTTATTTTTTTTTTCTTAGTTTAATTTTGACTTTAGACTATATTAATTTTAGCTTATTTATAAACACTTAGCGCGTCTTACGACAATCTGGTATGGTTATTTATTTAATAAATAGGTTTAGTTTAGCCTTTTAAAATAAAAAATAACATTTCATTTACGTGGGCAAAACCATACATTGAATAACACGTAAACACTGCACTTAGATAACTAGTTTCGAATCGTTTCCAATCCTATTAATAAATATACTAGACTTTTTTTTGAATGTCAGAACATTGTAATAAACTAAATTCTAATGATAACATCGTACTTTTGATGATTTTTAGGCTTAAATACAAAATAATGGATAAAAAGTGCCAATAATCGAATGCAAATATTAAAGATTTTATTAGCCAAACTATTGGAGTAAGTTATATAAGTTTTTCTTTTATATGACTTAAACGCTTTCGACTTTTTTTTGAAAAATTGGCTCAATATCGAATAATTAGACTCACGTAGTAAATGTTCCAAGGATACATAACATAATATAAGAATGGCGTCTCAAGATCCTATACCAACACAGATTAAAAGATAAATAAACTATTTCTGTGACGAGGTATAGTTCATAGCTGCTAAGCAGACGTCTCAACTTTATTCATTTCATTAACTTATTGATTTAAATTTTATTCTACTTAGTCTAAGGGCCAGGTTCAGAGACCGCATTTTGACTTTACTTTGAAGGAAAGTTCGACTTTGATACAAAAACGAGATATAAGGCCCAGATTCAGAGTCGTGACTTTACTTTTTTTCAAAGTAATCTTCCCAAAGTAAACTTTTCATGCGAAAGATTACTTGTAATGTTTCTCAAATTCAGAGAAAATAACTAGACTTTGCTAAAGTAAAGTCAAAGTGCGGTCTCTGAATCTGGCCCTAAGTTTACACAGTTAAAAATTACTAAACTTTGCTAACGCTGTCTAGGTAGTAAAGAAGAAGGGATATTTACTACAAACTCTATTATCTACTGCATTTTTCAAACGTTAGTTTCCATTTTACATTTCAATTTACAAATGTTTAATTTTTGTCTCGTATTAAATAAAGCAATTGTGAATAATAAAAAAAACATTTAAAACTCTGGTTTGATTCCCTCTTAAACTAAGTTTGCAAGCTGCTGGCGCTGGCCAGACGGATTGGTATAGGGTTTAATTTCAAGTTTTCATTCTTTTTATTTCGTAAAGACAATATTGACGGAAAGTCTCTTAGTCGCTTTTTACGACACGCATGGGATGAGATGGGGTGGTAACATATTGTATTCTTAATCTGTCACCACACGAATTTTTTTTTATTATAAATTTCCAATTAAAAAACTTACTTAAGCTAGAGATTATGTTCTTGGTATTACATAGTAATAAATTACTAAACATATTCTAATAAAATTGCCATGAGACTAATCTGAATTAAAACTCTTTCTCTTTCTTTCTCTCTTATCAGTTTATAATTGACTGAGTTATGAGGTTCCAAACATGAAAAAAATATTTGGAGTCGGATAAAAAGAAAAGCTTAGTTACAGGAATTTGATGAGAGAAAACTACAAAGTAATTATTACCAGTATGTAATAATTACTTTGTAGTGATAAGTATATTATATCTTTGTAGTCTGTGATGGCCTAATATATACTTAATTTATAATCATAAGATCATATATTATAGTTAGCTTCTTACCCGTCTGTAACGCCCCTACATTTAATAACGATTTTTCAAATTAACTATCCAAGACCCGCGAAAAACTTCATACTTACATTGTTTTACTACGGAACTCTAAAAAGATAAACTTGCCATTTAAGTCAAGTTTAATGTAGTCAGTAGATTCATTCTTAATTACACTCATTGTAACTCCAGCTAGATCTATCCTAAACAAAAATACTTTAAGTTATGGTAATTTATAAGTTTGAATTAGTTGCCGCCAAAAAACAAAAAAATATTGACTAATAAATTGATATTCTTCCCTTTAAACTTATTGCACTACTGCAAACTTCTTGCACGATTACGTAAAATAATGACAAATTTATACACGCTTATTTCTAAAAAACACTATTCAGTTAATAATAAGTACAAAAATAATTATCTCTACTCGTAAAAACATAAGTTTCAAAACCAGAGTAACTCATGTCACATGAGCCAAAATGGCGCCGAAAACCATAGTGACCCAAGTGATCTGGGTCACTGTGCTCTATCACTATTACTTTAAAATTCGAAATGGCAAAACTCTTTTTTATAACGCCATCTATGATTTTATTTCAAAATTAATTTAAAATCATTTTGATTATAAACTTAAGGGTTTTAAGGAGGCATTGCCGTGCCTAACTAAAAAAATCACAAATTGTGGTCTGGGCCGCTCTGGTTCTGGTGGCCTGATTTATGGTTCGCACTTATGATCGAGTCATAAAAACTATAAATTGAAATAAATTGATTATATATTTTTTTTTTATTTATTCAGGTCTCTCGATCCTGGACTTAACACAAGTTGAATCAAAACAAACTACTCAGATTTCAAAGTAAAGGTAGGTAATGAATCAGGTACATATTCATGATAGATAACCGACAGGGATAATGCTGCTGTACCTAAGTAGGTATGTAGGTACCGAGATAAAGAAAGCTCAAGAGAGATGATCCTTACGATTCAATATACTCGAACGTAACTTACATTGTGAAAAAATGAAATCGGTTTTACGTCAATCCCAGAATAAGAAATACTCGTATAAGTGTTGTAGATACAATCCACATAAGACGACGGGCGGCGCGCCTGGGGATCGGTTAACCCACGTTACACGAGGCTCGTCCCCGGCGGAGGATTCCGACTTTCCACAAAGAAAATAGCAATCAAAATTTGATTTACCGCCACCCGCGGCCATACATCAAACCGCACTAATCCGCGGAAAGAGAAAAAGCCTAAAATCTAAGGGGATCCGACGTCGCTGTCGAATTGAAAATCCTAGCGGCACGAGCCGCCTTTAATATTTATGACCAAGTAAAAAATACGCACAAGCCTATGAATAAATATGCGAGATGTGTCGGTGGAGGCGTATTCGTACCTACTACACCGCACCCTCGCTAGGTACCTAAATAACTCACTAACTTATGTTGATTTCCACATATAACACAAGTGGACATACATTTCTACAATTTTGACCGCTACTTCACGAATATTTTTTCTTTTTATATCGTATGTTTTAAATTACTTACATTGAGGTAATATGTGCTACGTTACATATTACCTCAATGATTACTTATATTATTATTATGCATCGTTGATGCATGTTTTACCTACGAAATAGGGTTCTTACTGGTCTGTTAGAGTCTATTAAAACATTAGAATCATTTAATTTAATTAATTTGTGTAAGTAATTATATATAATCTGAATTGATGTTATAATAGGTACATAAAGCATGCAATAAAATAATTGACGTCCAATTTAACTCTTTTATTGGATTTTAATCTTATGTAACTACATAGGTACATGATAGCAAGGATAAAGTAGGTATTTAAAATCAAAACCTAAATAATTATCTCAAAAACAACTTGTTGATCAGCGTTACCTTTAATATTTTAGAAAAGCTACGTTTAAACGTATTTAGTAATATACCTATGTAACTAAGGTACATTTTGACTCTAATTTAAAAAACATGTACCTACTTAATTTACGTGTAGAATTAAATTACTTTGATCAATAAAGAAAATATTATATACTTCTTATTCTCGAAAATAATATTGACTATTTATTTGTACTGTATGAGCGTATGTGCTTACCGACTGTGCAAAATTTAGCAAAGAGGTAAAGTAGGTAAATATAAAACTATAATTTATTTGAATATGATCTGATAACCGTGAAAAGCTTATGGTAGTTAATATTTATACTTGTCATAGTGGCGAGACAAAAAAGTCGCTAAATAAATCGCTAGCTCATAGTAAGCTTGTCCAATAATGTCCAAGCTAGTGGTAGAAATCGATACGTTACAAATGTAAAGCCTACAATTAAGCGCGCACAGCGGTAGTAGGAGGTAGGTACTAAACTAAACGGTATCTTGCTGAAGTGATCTTTTACCTGATAATGTATGATTCACATTGTAATGCAGACAAAGTTGTGCTTACGTATCAACTAATGTTTAATACTTACAGGAATCAAATAAATAATGATTTTCATCTATATTTTCTCGTTAAATTAAATGTCTGGTTTGAATAAATAGTTAATGGTAGTATCTCGTGATGTTTCTGAATCTGTACGAATTATTCATTACCCACCCTCTAGCTCACTTACCGCGTGTATTTCATTGCAAAATATGTGTACGTAAACTACCCATCGTTTAGTATTCGGTACCTTTGTTAAATAAACTTATCGAATTCCATTAACCTTCGCACGCGTCCTGAACCTGAACGAAACATTTTTTTTAAATAAAC
Source organism: Schrankia costaestrigalis (assembly GCA_905475405.1). NCBI lineage: Eukaryota > Metazoa > Arthropoda > Insecta > Lepidoptera > Erebidae > Schrankia > Schrankia costaestrigalis. Next base: position 403,961 of record FR997833.1, read on the forward strand.
GCTACAAGCACATTTACTTAACACTTTCTAAAATAATAGTGAGTCATTCGGTAGTATAAAACTTTTGGATGTAAATCATACCTACACAGGAAAGCTTACTAGGATCCCCCAATCCCGAGGCCACCTGCTGTCCGAATACCAAGTTAGATCGTATCAATTTATTGCAATATAAAAATTACGCACAAGAAACAAAACTAGGATCCCCTATCGGCAATTTTGCATCGAGATCGATCGCCCGAGGGCAGCGCGGGAGGGACCGGTGAGCGATGTCGCATTAGGGAGTTTGCATGGGGTCACCGTAAGCCGTTTCCGATAAGGCCCCCCGGCGACGGACTGCTTCGGACTTTCGGTATTTTCGGCTCAATACTCGCTTATCTGCGTGCCACACTCGCCTGCAATATACGTGAGCTGAATAATGCATTCGTCTACTCACCACTCACACACTAAATTGAAATTATTTTCCTATAATACATTATTGATTGCGACTTTGTGACGTCTCTCAATGCCTTCTAGTTTTGGAAGAAATGTTATATGTGAGATAAGATTATTGTATGCTGCATACACATGTAATATTCACTATGTAAGAAAACTTAACTGGCTTGATTATTTTAATTGAGAAAGTAGGTCCAATAACGTTTGCCAACTGAAACTCTATAAGTTATAATAGCAATTAACAAAAATGAGATGCTAAAATTGATGATAATTTTTTTTAATTGGCCTTCCAGAATGACTCTATGGAGCCTGATGTTAAGCATCCATTAGAGTCCAAGAATGGCGAAGACCATGCTATATAGCTACAATATTAGTAGAGGCATGAATGTCTCCACTAAGGCAAAATAGACATAGATTAGCAATATCATATCAACCAATAGATAATCAACATGATAACTCCTTAAACAAAGCTTAATTTTTTTTTATCTGTAAACGTCTAAAACAGACAATCCTGCTACCTGATCCACCCCAGTCGATTAAGGTGAACAAAAACTTCACGCCACCATATCAAGATTGAGATCTCGTGAGAGCTACGATCACTACTCTCTCTCCACATGACAAATGTACATTTCCCCACTTTTTACGCGACGAGCGAGGGTGTCACGCAAAAAAATGTATGAGGAAATTTACCTAATGGCTGCGATTCTTTATACTCCATCGCCATTGTCGCGCGGACAATGCTGTAATGGAGGGATGACGTGAGTGGACTCCTCAGAAGGACGCCCTTTTATTCGGGTTTTTATTTTATTTCAAATATTCTCCTATGTACAGATGCCTACTAGTTCTTTGTATGAAACATTGATAAATTCAGGATATTTTATTACATTTTAGAACCACCCTAAGCAAATATTATTAGTAGATTATAATAGCAGATTATCACCATACTAACTTATTTTTAGGGATGTTGTATTAATAAGCGAATTTAGGTATACTCTACTCATCTGCAATCAGTTGCCAACTTTGTCTGGTCAGCGGTCGGCCAACGGCGCACGTAGAGTTATTTGCTGCATATTACAATGTAACATGGAATTACAACAACTAATAGGCTCTTATAGCTAAGTTGGTACTTACCTACTCGTACACTACTGAACTTAAATAATGCTCTCAAAATAATAATGGCTGTTCCAACAATGACGCCTTTCATTGGGCTTTCAGCTCAGGAAGTGTTTAGGTACTATGTACCTATTGGCTTTAATCACTGGCTTAGGTCACTTCAAAAACACGTAGAAACAGCTCGGCATTAGATGACTATCAGTAGTTGATAGTTGATGAAATATTACTAAAATTTCGTCATTTGTATTTATCATTTTATTCTCATAGCTATGATAACGATATTTGTTAACGTCATACTCATAATTTTAACAAGTGCGTAACATAATTTTAATAGACCTACGTGTATAGTTGTTTCGCGGTATTTATGGATATTACCTTCTTTGAAGTGGTTTTTCCACGTAGAGTCAGACTAGCATTCGAAAAGTGTATCTTTATTCAATTATTAGGAAAACAGTTACACTAACTTGGCGTTAACTCCTCCAAAGATATTTCTGAGTTACTCTAGAAACGATAGAATAATGTTGTACCTAAGTAGACTTAGTAAAAGTATGTGCTATCATTTCCGTTCATTTATTTTCTCAATGTTAAGTTACAAAATAACAACTTATTGACTTATATTTTGGATATTACCTTCTTTGAAGTGGTTTTTCCACGTAGAGTCAGACTAGCATTCGAAAAGTGTATCTTTATTCAATTATTAGGAAAACAGTTACACTAACTTGGCGTTAACTCCTCCAAAGATATTTCTGAGTTACTCTAGAAACGATAGAATAATGTTGTACCTAAGTAGACTTAGTAAAAGTATGTGCTATCATTTCCGTTCATTTATTTTCTCAATGTTAAGTTACAAAATAACAACTTATTGACTTATATTTTGTATATTATTACTTTATATTTGTACACTAATTGAGTTTCAAATTAGACGTAGGTATAGGTACCTACATGCTTATCGCATTTCAATGCGTATTGCGAACAAGCATAAAGTTAATTTGATTAAACATAGTAAAACATACCTAAATTAAGTAGTAAATTCATAGTAGGTAAGTATGAATGGAAGGTCTGCTTTTATTTTTATCTCATCAACCTTCGAATCCGATTTGTGCCGTAAAATCCAACTAATCAAAATTTCGCAGATGTTATCTCTTTAAAAACAAATAGAATAGAATATTAAAGAACATTTATTTATTTTGCAAATATTAAATACATAGTAGTGCAATGCATTAGTGAGTAATTGACATTAAACCGTGTGGTGACGGAGTAAGAATACAATATGTCACCACCCAAAATAAACAATTTTTCTTTCTTTCTTTCACCCCATCTCATCCCATGGGTGTCGTAAAAACCGACTAAGGGACTGTCCGTGAATATTATCTTTACGTAATGAAAAGAAGGAAAACTTGAAATTTTTAATTAAGTAAACCCTATACCAATCCGTTTGGTCAGCGTGGTATTAGTAGGCCAAGTATCCCTCCGTCACTAGAGGAGGCCCGTCCCTGCAGTGGGACATTAATAGGCTGTTAAGAAGACATTAAACCAATCACTACTTATTGGTCTGGAAACCTGGTACTTATAAGCAGCCTAATTATGTCCCTATTCTCTTTATTTATAATCTCTAATTATTTACAGTCCCCTCTTGTAGGAAGGTTGTCACTGCAATGAGACTTCAATAAATATTATTTAATTTTCTGACTTAGATACATTACATGTTTTGCTCTACTTTAGGCAATTTGAACTACCTACAACGGAGTCGACTACATTTTATGCAATTTGAAAATGAATAGCAGTGGCTATCTCTACCTGATATTAAAACATGAGTGCAAATCGGTCCTGATAATAATACTAATTTAACAATTGCTTTATCGAAATGTGATCGAAATACATACTACGATTGCAACGACCCTGTTAAAAATTGATTGAGCAGTAACTGGCTACAAGCGCTAATGCTATGTGTGACTCTACATCCATTCTTTTAAAGCAGTTCAGACTACAAAGCGAGTCTTTTATCATTAGGTATAGGAAACAACGACGACCTCGTATGGACGGCGGAAGGCCGATGGATGAGGGAGGCGCAGGAACGCACAAGGTGGCAATATTTAGAGGAGGCCTATGTCCAGCAGTGGACGTCGATTGGCTGAGATGATGATGATGATGATGATAGGAAACAATCGAAATATTCTTGAAACATAACTGTTTGTATCACATAATTGTAATTGATACAGTAGTATTATAGCTGCTCTTATTATTTATTGCTAATCAATGACGCAAATGTTATCCCTAGGACTATTATCGTTAACACCCACTTTAGAATCCTTGATCACATTTTGTAATTATGCTACCTGTTACAATTTATAACCTATTGGTAATTAAATATTTGTTGCGATTTTATTTTTAAGGATGTTCGTACTCACTTAATACCATCAGAATACCTAATTATCTAAGTAGGTATTTTGTAAATAATTAGGTTTCTGAAAATTGGAAGTATTATTCTGAAAATAGGTAAATACCTACCTAACTACATAAAGCTATACTAAAAATAAAATAAAATCATTTAATACAAATCTAATGATTTAACTTTATTAAAATTACTAAGTAATTTAGATTTAATTAATTACTTAATTTATAACATAATTATGTATTTCAAGCAATAACCATTCCAATCCAATTAATATGGAATTTATTTTAAGAATTGAGTAAGTACCTAAAGATATAATTACATTTATTACACAAGTTTATGACAAATAAACCTGTTAAAAATTAATTATTATTAAAAAATAAGAAAAAAAATTAAGTTAGAGTGTTTCATCTAAAGTAAATCTTACATTTTACATAATATGAATTATAAGTTTATCTTACCTAGCTTTGAAATTGTAGTAGAGCACTTCCATTTTGAATAAAATTTAACTCAAATACACAGATTCACTAACAATTTGATACCAGCAAAATATAAATACATTTCACCGCTTCAAGTTTCCACAATACCATATAACTTATTATATGAATATCATCATCTAATTTATTAATATTCATATATCTTTTAAGGTCACATCATTACAATTCACTTAATTTAAATAAACAGGTTCGAGCTAGCACTTCTATCTGAAGACTGCTGTGAGACGGTGACTGGACCTCTAACCGAGGGCTACCCGGACATCTCTCCGGACAAATGAAATTCAAAATTCAGTCATCTCTGCTCTGCTATTGGATAACATACCCTTACCCTTTTGCGCGTGTGCTAAAAAATGAAAGGGTTAAAAAACAACCCTTTTTTAAATGTTCCCCTAATTCTCCATCTCTTTCTAATAGACTTTCCTATTCACTTTAATAGACTATTGCTATAAATCACTTTCTATTATGTATGAAAATCATAAAATAAATTAGAATAAGTGCTTTCCAAGATATAGGCACCTTTTCAATTAGTTTTTGATTACTATTGCTCATAAACAACATAACAATCAAGGATAGTCTCCAATATTAACAGAAATAAATTCTATTTCCTAAAGTAATATGAAAAATTTAGGCATCATTGTGAATTATTATTAATTATTTAAAGTATTACATACTTACTTTTAAATAATTTAAATTTATTTTAAACTTTTTCTGGTGTAACAAACAAAATACTCTTTGTACTTGGCGCTTTGTTTACTGTCCGAGCCATGCAGAAATATATTAGATGTCAAAAAAAAAAATAAACCAAAAAATAAATACAGCAACTTACAGAAAGTTTGTTACATTTCATATTTTTATAATTAATAGATTTGATTCACCCATTAATTTTAATTTTATAATCTCTTTCCAGCCTCAGACCAAATGGTCTGAGTTTCCAGCATGATTAATTTGAACTTACGTGTAAAGGAAATTTTACTAGTTTCATTATACGGAGCGTGATTTACTTCTATTTCCACAATTAACCCTTTATTTTTGTTACTATTAATAAAACAAGACACAAAATTGATTTAAATTAGGATCTTGACAATGGTATAACATTTCATTTTTTAAATATAGCAACAATTTAAATAAAGTCTTTAAAATTTTAGGATTCGTTCCATTTCACGCTTGAACAATAGTGATTACAGGTTCAATCATCATCAGTTCTACGTCTGACATATCATGTCATTTACTTTTACAAGTGTCATTGGCCCGGGAATTGGCTACCGCGTTCCAGATAGTTCCCTGCATTTAAATCATTAAAAAATTGTTAAAAAGAGAAACCAAATCCATATCATTATTTAGAAGAATGAGATAGAGCAATTTCTCTTTTCTACTTATTATGTAAAACTATTCCTCTATTGTTATAGAAACGTTCTGGATCAAATTAAAGCCAATTGTAAATATCTAGTAATCTGCAGTCCTACTCCTTAATTAGTTCATGGCTTTAAATTAATTAGATTAGTGAAAAATTACCTTAAAAAGGTTAATAAATAGCAAAGATGACTCTTTATCATTTTGGAAACTGCCTTGCTTTGGTGTACGCACCTTATCACATGGCATACAAGTTTTCTGGGATGTAAGTTTTTCCCTTACAGGTTATGACTTATTTAATGAAATGCTTATGTATTTAATAATACAATTTGTTACAGATCGGAGTACGCAACGTTTTCAAAATGTGTGTATGCAGGAGGACTGTACATCTTCACTCAGCTGTGCAAAATGTTACTGTTAGCAACATTCTTCCCAGACGCTGATAGTAGTAATTTACCTGGAGAATACAATATATTTATGGTAATTATGTGTAATAATCATAAACATGCCTAACAAGACAGTATTTTATGTGATATAAGAACAAATTCCTTATATCCTTAAAATATATATTGTGTCACACAATCTCAATATCTTCTAGTGCTAAACTAAACAGATCTTGTACTCATGTACTTTTTTTAATTTGTAATACATTCATAATAAAGATAGATAACACTAAGACCAATGCAAAATTCATGTTAATGCACACAAAGATTTGCAATGAGCAGGAATCACTCACAAACTGTGTTAATGCAACACATAACCACAGAGATCATAGTGTTACAGATTAAGTTCCTGTTCCTTGATGAATGAACCATTATTCAACAAGTGTAAGCAACTACTTTAACCACTACCTTGTTACTAAACACATACACTTGCCAGTTTGTTTTTTAAGATCACTTCCTTTCTTAGTTTATTGATAAATCTCGTTTGATTGTGGATTGAATTCATATTCACGCTTTGGTAATTCAATTCAATTCAAATAATTTATTTCAAACAAAGTTCATAGTGTTAGTATTACAAATTAACTTATGTGACTAGTGTTAGTATAAAACATATAAAAAATAATAAACAGAACATAAAAAGGCATCATTAATTAGTGTGGATATGAATACTATTCCAGTGACGCAGCAGAGGGGAGTCCTACCTATCCTTGAACATGCTTAGGAGACTGTTAGAGGTACTATGCAGCCTACTTGCCATTGATGCAGTCCTCTTTCTTATTATTGTGTAAAAATCGTCAGTATGCACCTCTGCAAACATACCCATGCACTGCAACGCCACAATCTCCCAAACAATATCCTGAACGCGATAATATTTGCATTCTGTGATTCACAAGCAACTATTATGAATTCCAGGAACTCCTGAAAGCAACAGTTGACTATGCTGATCTACTTGGCCTGTACTTTGCATTAAATGCAATCCCAGGGAAAGGTCATGCCAAGATTCTCACAGCTGCTATTGGATGGGCCAGTGCTGAGGTAAACTAGCTTTGAACTACCAGAATTAAGTACTTATGTCATAACCACAAAATGATTAATAAAATCCATGAGGCAGATAAACAATTACATTATTTGGTTTATGGAAGCAAGAGGTATATGAAAGCATGCATAATAGGAGCTTGTCCCAAGTTTACATTCATTGCAAATCAGAATCTAAAAATTGCAAACTGGCAGTAAGTATTCTCGGTTATATAGTGCATTTTAATTTTCAATCTTTGTATTGCTTGATATAGGTGATATAGAGGGTATTCAGATTGTAAGTAATGTTGTATGCAATATGCACATACATCTATATACTTATTTTTATTAAGTGTAGATCTGCGCTTTCATACTTCATCCAGAAATATACTACTTACTAGAAGTTAAAATGAATTTGGTTTATTATTAATTAATTCAGGATAGATAGGAAGGATGAAAGGTTAAGGGTTTGTATGAAATTATTTTAGTTTTCTAGTAGTCTGTCGAATTGCTCAGGGCAGGTGATGGAATAACAGCGACCCTGTTGTGTCTGATATTCAATATTTGTGTTGGGAGTGTGGCAGCGTACCAAGCTTTTATTTTTGTTCCTATTATCCAAGGCTGTTATCGTACCACTATGTAGGAATACTAGGAAAAGGTGTCCACCAGGAATGCGAAAACTATATGATAATTTAGATACCCTTTGTTTTCTTAAATGATGTCTTGCCTTTCTAATCAAAACAAGTAATGTTTACGTATTGTCAAGCCGCTCGACGTTATGCTATGTAACGTGATGTGTCTTGTGGCGCAGGTGCTGACGACGCGCGCCGTGGTGCTGTGGGTGGGCGCGCGCGGCGCGGAGTTCGACTGGCGCTACGTGCGCTCGTGCTGCGGCGCCAACGTGTCGCTGGTGCAGGCGGGCGGCGCGGCGGCGCTGGTGTGGCTGGCGGCGCGCTCCGACCTGCCCGCCGCCGCCGCCTCGCCCGTGCGCGCGCTACTGCTGCTGCAGCCCTACCGGCCGCTGCTGGAGGACGCGCTGGCGCTGGCACTGGCGCTGGGGCCCTGGGCGGCGCTGGGGCTGCGCGCCGTGCTGGCGGCCGGCACGGGGCTGGCCGCGCTCGCCGCCTACGCCGTGCTCGCGCAACAGATCGGGATCTAGTCGAGATATTACTACAATATTTATTATAAGTTTATTACATAAGTGTTCATGAATTTGATTGTGGTGTCAGTGATAAATATATGATTGTATATCGTTGTTTTAATTTTTATTGTTCTGTCATCATCGTATCGGTCCATAGACTTCCTCTGCTAAAATATTTATCTCTTACATTAGCTATCCCAACCTCGCATGAGACATCTGCTCGATCCTTACCAACGATTAAACATTCCGCCCATCAACGTGCTATGTGCTTTGCTACTTTTAATGGGCATTTCTTTTTTAAACTTTACTTTCTTTAGTACTTGGATTAGCTTTCTCCATTGTCCTGGGTAAGAAGACCCATAGAAAGATGACACACAAGTCTGCTCCATAAATTAATCACTGGTGAAAGACATTCGCCTTAAGACACTGGATTGTTAAAGTTTGTCTAACGGCTGTAATGAGGATGAGAAGATATGATTCAGCCTCCCAAACGAGAGCACTTATCCCTAAAGACGGACTAACATAATTAACGTTCTCGGAAAAGCAGGGGCTAACTCGATCGATGTATCAATGGTTAATTTCGCTTTGGGAATGCATAGTTACGCGAGCGCGTTGCTTTGAGTTTATTATGCGTTCCTCTACAGACTTAAGAAAGAATTAAAAATTCTTTATCATCACAAAGTAACCTGAGATGCGATTTATACATCTCTCGCATCGAGAAAGTTCAATTTTGGATAGTTATGTACAGACAAAGAAGAAATTCAACTTGGAGGCTTACAGTATACACAATAAATTAATTTTAATTTACACCAGATGAGAGATCTCAACAAAACTCATTTATTTGGCAAGCCAGTAGCAGTCAGTTTAATGTAGCAGCGGCTATAATTCACGATACTTATCTATACTATTATTTACAGCTGAAGAGTTTGTTTGTTTGTTTGAACGCGCTAATCTCAGGAACTACTTCTTCGAATTGAGTTTAGTTTTCAGTTTAGGATAGACCTTTGATCGAGGAAGGCTATAGGCTACATAACATCAAGCTAGGACAAAAAAAATTTTTTTCAATTTAGGGGGCCTAAGGGCCTACTCAGAAGCCTCATAGTGTCTCAGAGGGCAATGGAGAGAGCTATGTTGTAGCTTGACCTATGGGCCTACTCAGAAGGCTTATGGTCTTTCAGATGGCAATGGAGAGAGCTATGTTGTAGCCTAATCTATGGACCTACTCAGAAGGTTTATGGTCACTTTGTATGAATTAAACAAGTTTTTTTAAATTTCATTTCAAATTTAATCGCGGACAAAGTCGAGTTTTACAGCTAGTAATATATAAGAGAGAAATTGACGACCTTGGTGGCGCGACGGTAGCGCAAGCGGCTGCCGTGCAAGAGGTTGTGGGTTCGATCCCCACGCAGGACAATAATTTGTGAGATCCACAAATTATTGTCCTGGTCTGGGTGTTCTTTGTGTCCGTTAATTGATGTTTGTAAAAGGTCCCCGCGACACAGGGCATGATCCCTAGTGCGGGAGTTGTCTTTTCTAAAAAAAAAAAAAAAAAAAAAATGTCTAGCTTTCTGTATATTTAATTAACAAATGCAAGTACTGATCGTAGGAGCTCCTAAAATGCCTTAAAATCATTCGATTTAACTAAAGTTTATTTAGTTTTTATACATCACTAAATATCATTTAGTTAGAATGCGATCTGAGGAGCTACATCACTAGAAACGCTTGACACTGACATGTAATTTGACATTTAATTTGATTGACGTTGAAATGGCGTAGGTTATGTTGTTGATACTGGAGTGCTTTACCAACTCAAGGTTTAGTTTTTAGGACTCAATAATAATTTTATGAAAGTAGTTTTATTTTGTGTAAAGTTTGTTATGAATACTTATTTTTCTCATTATCGAATTAAAAAGTTTAGTGCAATTTTTGGAGCGTAAAACTGTATTGTTTTGTATTAAAAACAATAGACTGAATGTAGTCGTCATGAAATAATATTAGCATATTTCGCAAGGAGTGTTCGCTATGTTTGTGAATTTAGTGTTATTGTTTTTATTTTGTCAAATAAATGGTGATATAGTGCGGTACAGGTGCTTAGAGGATGGAACAAATAGCCAGGTGACATTCACGCCTGCCGTCGACGGCGTGAAGGGGCGCTACACGGTAGAGCTATGCACAGTGAGAGACCCTAGCATCACAAAGTGGAATGTAGAGTTGTGGTACTTTAACGAATCCGAGAAATGCAGAAACGGACGCAAACCTAATCGGTTACATTCTGTATTCAAGAAGCCTATACATGACACCACCAACTGTAATAAAGTTAGTATTTAGTAGTATCATTATTGTTTGAAAGTGAAATGTACTCTCTATAGTCAAGTTGTCTTGAATTAACATAAGAAAGCTCACATTTATTTCTTTTCTATCCTACTCTTTAATAGACATTCTATCAGTCTATAGTAACAGACCATATTATTATAGTTAACATCACTTGCACTATACAGTGCAATCTATACAGATTTGCAAACAAAAGCAGGTTAGATCAACTTAACTAAAACAACAATTTGCATAAAAATCACATAATGCTTCCATATCTTCATCAGAGCGACAATCCTTGTATTAGAAAAATACCCATAATAGCTTAAGTAGGTTACTAGTGAAAATACTATACATATATTCTGAGCGGCACATTGAGAGAATGGGTGTCAGTAGATTAACAAATAAAATCACACTGAAAGTAGTGGAAGCATACTAGAAAGATTTACACAGATGTAATTAATTACCTATTCTCCTTCAGAAAAGGCAAAGACTGTATTCAAAACAAAGCAATATTGTTAGGATTATATTATACATATTGCGTTATATAATACATATTGCGTTAACTAGCCAATTCTATGACATCTTGTAAGTCATCCTATGTTACAAATAGATCTGGTGTCCCCCAAGGAAGCGTACTTGGCCCATTACTATTCCTCATTTATATCAATGACCTGCCTAATGTAACACCATATTATTCAACCCTATTCGCAGACGATATTTCCATTGTTGTATCTGGGTGTAACAAATCAATTAATCTAGAAGATGAACTAAACAACACTGTATCACTAGTTATGAAATGGTTAGGAACAAATAATCTTTGTGCAAATATTTCGAAAACCAAATACATACAGTTTTGTAATTATAAATCAGTAAATGCACCTATGGATATCTCATACCATGGCGAGGCACTAACTAAAGTCACTGACACGAAATTTTTGGGATTACATGTTGATGAACACTGCAACTGGAAGGTACACATAAAACATATCTGCACAAAATTGAACAAGTTCGTATATGCACTTCGTAGGCTACAACGTGTCGCCGATAAAAGTGCCGCCAAAACAGCTTACTATGGTTATGTAGAATCAGTACTAAGGTATGGACTACTGTTATGGGGCAACTCGACAGACGTAAATAATGCCTTCATTACTCAAAAAAAATGTTTGCGAGCTGTTTGTGATGTAGGCCCTTTGGAATCATGCAGAAACCTGTTTAAAAGCAACCAAATATTGACTCTTACCGGCCTGTATATCTTAGAATTGTGTGTTCATGTGAAGAAATATCCTCAAAATTTTACACATGCTCTTGGTAACTCTATAATAGGAAAAAGAGACCCTACGAGATTGTTATTTCCACCTACCTGTAAAACCGCTCTTTATAGCGTGAACTGTTTTGTAATGTGCATTAAAGTATTCAATAAGGTACCTAAGCCCATCAGAGAATTACCAATGAACAAAATGAGGCTTGAATTAAAGAAGTGGCTAATACAGCACACATTTTATAATTTGAATGAGTTTTTTAATAATTAAATAATTTAATAACTATATTTTTTTTTTTTAATGATCTATACTTCTTTTTTTTTATTGTTGATTTTTGACATTTGATGGGTAATTTATAAATTATATTATGTGTATTGTAAATTGATCGACTTTTATATTTTGAATAGATTTAAGTACTGTAATTTATTGTTAATATGTTTGATTTAATTTATTTAATTTTATTGTAATAATTAATTAATAATCTAAATTAACTTATCACTATAAATTTGCCTGCCGTAACTGGTGAAATGTGCTAGATCTAAGACTATTAATAGAAAGACCTGTATATGTACCAGTGGCGAAGGGTGGATTTTTATAAAAGTAAAGCCGAAGATTCCGTGGACTTTTGTTCTACTTTATATTACTATTATTCTGTAGTTCATAGGTATTCGTGAGAAAATGTTTCGATTTTACCTAGTTGTCCCGAACTCATAAACTTAAAATACGAAAATGTTTCTCTGTTTGGAAGACTTCTTTGATCAATTAGATTAATTGTTTATATTGCTATATCCTAAATGATTCTACATACCTACTTACTTACTTTTAGAATCTGAGAATACTGTCTGTAAGCCACTTACTTATACATATCGAAATGAGATAATTGTATTAAAATGTTTCGTAAATCCACAGCGCCGGCGTTTCTTATATTTATAATTCAATTTCGAGAATGATGTTTTATCACACATCACATAATAGGATAGACAATATAATCTAACACTATTAACCTGTCCCTTATAACAACAAACTATTAAATTTGCTGATAAAACAATACAAACAAGTACTTACAAAAATATTCCATAGGATCCCAACGCACTACGACAAAAATAAAGTCAACCAATGCACAACACATAATACACAATCATAAATAATTAAACATACACATTTTACTACTTTAAACAAGAAAGCGAATTTTATAACCTATTTGCAGAAAATAAATACAAATATCTGTTTTTTCTTCAAATGGTCCTATCGTTTACCGATGATTCTGCCAAAGTCAAGACGCAAGACGTATAAAAATATAAAAACAAATAAATATAATTAAAAACTAAAAATTCAGAAGAAAGGCTGATTTCTATCAGATTTAAATAATTGATAAAAACAAAGGAATGTCAATGGCAAATTAAGTACTTAACGTGAAATGAAATGAAACTTCGTTACAATATTGGTCGGTCCACTGGTTGCAATAGTGCTTTCTCGCTCTCGCAATGTTGTAGTTGTATCTTTTATCCTTGTCATAAGCCGGTGGCCATCGGCTTATATGGTACCTTAGATCGACGAAGACAAAGTGTCACGTGACCGTACGATTTCCGTACAGTCTGTTGTACTGGATTCCTAATTTCGCGACCGGCTTACTGCGCTCCGCGCATGCGCGCTTTAAGTACTCTCTGACTGAACCATAACAAGTGGTTAGTTGACAACCTTTAATTACTAGATGGCGTTATGAGTACGTAAATAATTATATTGAAAATTATTATTACTATAATTATTATTGCGATTTACGTAAGAGAATACTTTTTTGTTTTATATTATTTTGTATTGAGTGGATGTTGCGTCATTGATTTATAATTGATTAATAGACAATGCTAAGCGGTTTTTGCAAAGGTAAGCCGGTAGGAATCGAGTTATATGGACACTTCGCCACTAATATGTACCACATTTGATGCAAATAAATATTCTTATTCTTATTCTTAATACCTTGTCTCATAGAAATGAGTTTTAAATTCATGTATATTATGTTAAATATGTGTAAATTTTCCAGATATGTTATTCTTCTGATTTTGATCTGATCTTCGCTGGCTGCTATAATATTCATAGTGAGCTAGAAAATGAATCTAGAAAGTTCCGTCCTAATGACGCCTACATCACAATTAAGAACAACATCACCTTGGACATGTATCAGAAGAACAAACCCCATGTCAGCTATATACCCAATGAGTGAGTTATATATTTTCTATTATCCATTTTAAAAGTAGTTGCTTAAAATAAATCTGACAATGTTTTCTTAAAAACTAGACTATTTTCTATTGTCACTATGAGGTCATGATCATCTAAGGAACTACATAATTCTATAACTAAATGTGTTTTTTGAAACCATAATAATATGTTAGTGGGTGAAAAATTAGGGACCAAAAATAATCCCAAATTATCTTTTCTGTGTATTGTGCTGTATATTTGTGTACAATATTGCATTATCATAATTCTGAAGAAAATATTATTTGCATATCAATACAAAAACAATAACAATTTTTTAATGCCTACTTTGTAAAGTGTAATGTTTGTGATGTTGTAGTGGGTAATCTCTGGTTCTCCTGAACCGATTTTAAAAATTATTTTATTTAATGTCGCGCTATGAGTAATAGGAGTGGAGCAGTAATGATTAAAAAAGGGACGCTTTATAACGATTTTTCCCCGCCCAACGAAGTGGGCATGGGTCAGCTAGTGTATCAAAATGTATCACTACATGTATAACTACCACGTAATGTAAATGTATCATTATGTTAATAAAAAGTAAATGTAACATAATTATACAGGCTCAAGACAATAATTTATCCTGTCAACTATGAACAAAACTATGATTTCTCTTTGAGACTATAAACAAACTTGGCTAACTAAGCATGGTGTCTATAAAGCCTATCTAAAAGAAGCCTGGAGTACTATAAAGTCTATCTCATTTCTTGTGACACCATTATAACTAACCCATGTTCATTTGCGGCACTCACGCCTTTTGAAGGAGAAGTTCGTCATAATTAGTCCCACTAGTCATAATGAAGTCCACAAGCATCTGACGTTTGGTTCTATTGCCCAATTTTCCCCTTCTTTCCAACCATTGAAGCCTGTAGTACCTAGATTCGCGTCAATATCACCCATGACAACAAAGTACTAGGTCGTATGTATGTAAATAGCGTCAGAGGTACGGAAATATCCTTACATACATGTTTTGACCTCAACATCGACGCTTGCTGACTCGGGATCGTAAACCTGTCTACATCACTGTTCTAATATTAGCAAATTCCATTCCTCATTGTTGCATTTACTGAGCGTTTGATGCGTATATGTATATCAGCTATATTTTAGTAAAGAAGAATTGTAAGTACTAAATTAACCAAGCAAAGGATATCTAAGCTATGAAGTAAAACAACTAACATACTTTGTAATTATCTAACCATTGTAATAAAAATGGACTCCATTCAATGGGTAACTTCGAAAAAATTTTTGTTTAAAATTTTTGAGAATATTTTGGTTTATTTTTCTATAAACTAACAAGCACATAATTGTAAAACAAATGTCTGAATTCAAAGTCCGAGACCTTGATACACAAAGCTTCGAATTCGTAGTCCATTAATAATTAAGTAGGACTGATGTTGCTAAAACGCATGGACATTGTCAACCTTACCATATTGATGTAATTCTTTTCAGAAATTCAGTATTACTGCACTGGTACTTAGGGTTACCGGTTACTACCTATGACGTTAGTGTAGTGCCTAGGAGAAACGACAGCCGTGAGGTATGTGCTGTATCAGTTCAGTATATCTAGTACGCGCCAACTAAGTTAGCTGGCTTGAAGCGGTTGCAAATGGCTGCACAGATGTCATTTATGGAACTTATTGGCAGATAGCGGGTGTTTTCTTTGGTTCTGTACATGCGCGAACTTCTTTGATAGCTAACTTCCTGCCGGCCTCCTTAATTGGCGCGTACTTTACTATATACAGGGTGTGGCGTAAATAGTGGACCACCGTTAGTGGTTTGACATCTCGGGAACTTAACTACAACATATTAAAATTTCAACCCATTTTACCCAAGGGCTTCAGAAAAAATGAGGTATATTGCTTTTTGTATGAAATTTATACTTTTTATTGCTAATTTGACTGTAGTTTCAACAAATACCGTTATTTTAAACTTCTGTTTTCTGTTAATAAATGCCGAATACCTAGACTATCATAAGAATAAAATAGTTCTATGTAAATTTTAGACTTTTAAAAAGAAATTAGGTTTAACTGTATTTTAAATTAATTTTTTAATTATATTACTCAAATTGTAGGGCGTTTTTTGTGAAAAAAATGTACTACACTTGGGCTGCCCATACGTTAATAAATATGTCCATGAAATACCGATTTAAAAATGGTTTAGTGCTACTATTTCCTGATAATTAAAAAAAAGTTATTATCAATGCAATAAAAAGCGGTCTAAGAAAAAAATAAAGTTATTATCAATGTAATAAAGAACGGTCTAAGAAAATAATATTTATTACTAGGTACTATAGCAAAACTATTTAAACCTAACTTGTTACATATTTTTAATAATTAACAATATTGGAATTTAAATAAAAAACATAATTAAATCAATAATTTATTAACAAATATTTTACAAGCGATGCTCGAAATGGCCTCCATTTGCAGCTATACACGCTCTGCAACGTCGGATGAATGATCGTTTTAATCGTCGAGCAAACCCACTATCATTAAGCTTCCCAGCTGCTGTCTGAATCCTGTTCCTCAGTTCCTGGATATTATTTATTTCTTCCTTATACACGTCTTCTTTTAAGCAGCCCCAATAAAAGAAATCCAAAGGAATTAGGTCTGGCGAGCGCGGTGGCCACAATATTGGACCTAACCGCCCTATCCACCTATTTGGGTACGCCACATGGAGATGCTCTCGTACCACTAACGCATAGTGAGCGGGACAGCCATCATTCTGAAGCCACATACTGTCTCGAACTTCAGGAGAAACGTTTTCCAAGAGCTGGGGCAAGTCATTTTGTAAAAAACGCAGGTATCTTTCGCCGTTTAAAGTTTCCGGTAGCTCAAATGGACCGACAATTTGTCCATTGATTATCCCTGCCCACAGGTTTATTTTAAACTGTTGCTGCGATCGATCTTCCCGTATTAAATGTGGATTTTCCAACTGCCAGCTATGTAGATTATGGAGATTTAAATATCCATCTCTTCTGCAGGATGACTCATCGCTCCACAATATTTTATTATTTTATTATTCCAAATAGGTGGATAGGGCGGTTAGGTCCAATATTGTGGCCACCGCGCTCGCCAGACCTGAATCCTTTGGATTTCTTTTATTGGGGCTGCTTAAAAGAAGACGTGTATAAGGAACAAATAAATAATATCCAGGAACTGAGGAACAGGATTCAGACAGCAGCTGGGAAGCTTAATGATAGTGGGTTTGCTCGACGATTAAAACGATCATTCATCCGACGTTGCAGAGCGTGTATAGCTGCAAATGGAGGCCATTTCGAGCATCGATTGTAAAATATTTGTTAATAAATGATTGATTTCAATATATTTGAAAATAGCATAAAAACAAAGACTTTTTTAAATTGTATGTTAGAATACAATTTTATACAACATGTAAAATCACCAACACGAATTACCGACACATCATCAACATGTTTAGATTTAATATTTACGAATTTTAACAACAATACACTACATACTTCTGTCGAAGAGTTTGGATTCTCGGATCATAATGGAACAATACTTAGTATAGAATTACCACAACCACAACAAAATTCAAAATCTACATGGTACACTACAAAAAGACTGTACAGTAATAAAAACATGCAATCGTTTAAAACTAATTTAGGCTCCCTAAACTGGTGTGATATTATTTCGCCTAACGAAAATTTAAATAAAAATTACGAAATATTCAATGATATACTCTTAAAAAATTTAAATAAATGCATACCAAAATGTAGAATAAAACTAAAAACAAAACAAAAAAAACACTGGCTAACTCTGGGCATAAAAAAATCTTGTAGAAACAAACGTTTACTTAAAATACTTGTACAAAAAACAAAAAATCCTATTCTAACAAAATATTATAAAAAGTATGAAAAAGTATTAAAACAAACAGTAATTACCGCAAAAAAACTACAATATGAGAAAAAAATTAAATCCTCAGATAATAAAACAAAAACCATGTGGAATATTATAAAAGAAAAAACAAATAAAAAGATCCGATATGAAAAACATAACATACACTTAAATATAAACAAACAGCTTATAACCGAACCTACACAAATCACCAACCATTTCAATAACTTCTTTGCATCAATAGGCGAAACTAATTTTACAAAGTCAATAAACCAGCACCCAAACACCACGAATTTTACGAATACTACAGAAAATACAATGTTTCTTGATTATGTAAGTCTTAATGAAGTTTATAAAATAATAAAAAATCTAAAAAATAAAAAAAGCTTCGGGCTTGACGAATTTCCACCAACTCTTCTAAGATATTGCGCTGATGAACTTACATTGCCTTTTTGCCTACTAATTAATCAGTCATTTGATGAAGGGTCATTCCCAGACATACTAAAAACATCGATAATAAAACCCATATATAAAAAAAATAAAAAAACAGATGTAAACAATTATCGCCCTATAGCTCTCTTACCTACTGCATCGAAAATTTTGAAAAGTCTATGTGCAATCGAATATTATAGTTTTTGTGAAAAATACAATATCTTTGATGATTGTCAAAACGGTTTTCGAAAAAACCGCTCCACTACCTTAGCAGTATATAAATACATACAAGAAGCGCTAAATATCATAAATAACAAAAGCTATGCTGTAGGAGTACTACTGGACATGACCAAGGCCTATGACAAAGTTCAATTTAAAATATTACTAAGCAAATTATATAGTATTGGAATTCGGGGAAGGGCTTATGATTGGCTTGCATCTTATTTAAAAGATAGGAAACAGTTAGTTCAAACATTAGGTCTGACATTAAAATTACAAATGCTTCTATTCCCCAAGGAAGTGTGATAGGCTGCCTTCTATTTCTCATTTATATTAATGACCTACCAAAAGTAATAGAAGGAACCAGCTGTGTTCTGTTTGCTGATGATATATCCCTACTAATCCCTAGTCATAACATTACAAACCTCAACCAAAATATCGACCACATACTCACAAAAACAGAGAACTGGATGACAGAACACAACCTTGATATAAATTTTTCCAAAACAAAATTAATGGCATTTCATCCTATACAAAAAAAACCGCTACCAATTGACTACACGTACAAAACAATTAAATTAGAAACAGTTAAGGAATTTACTCTATTAGGACTAAACATAGACAGTAATATCAACTGGAAATCTCACGTAAATAAACTAACATCAAAAATATCACGATTCTCATACGCTCTATACGAAGTAAAAAAATCCACAAACACTGAAACTTCTCTAACAACATATTATGCTTACGCTTATTCATGGCTCAGCTATGGAATCATTCTATGGGGAAATAGTACAGACGCACCTTCATTACTGACACTTCAAAAAAAACTAATCCGCATAATTGTAAATATAGAAGACACAGAAAGTTGCAAACCGTACTTTATGAAACTTAAACTATTAACTCTTCCCTGTATATATATGTCGGAGAAATCTCCTCCTCAACGACATCAGTATCAGTGCTGGCAGATATAGTGGGCGCCATTGGGTTATATGCAGGCACAAAAATAAACCAGTAACAGTTTTACACTTTTTATTAAGCACTTATCACGTTAACACTTTTTGTAATCGACTTTAACTACTCTTAATTTATACTGTATGCATTTAAATTATAATTAAAATTGAGCAGCGAGTTCGTGACACCAATCTAACGTTACCAGAAGGCACACTCAATGATCCACACCTCTTAACGTTCAACACAAGAATCCTTCTTATTCTCACACCGCGCCATTGCGCACGACCCACGTTAAGATGGCGCCTCGACCTCACTCAAGGAATATCCTCTGCTCTGACACTTCCGTTATACATGGAAATAATGTTTTAAATAATGCAATACAATACTACTGAATATAAAATTATTATAGATTGATTTAAATTAAATTAGTATTTTACAATTGCTTTTTAATAATTAATGGTGGCGTTTATGCAACCAACAATCAACCTACGAGTATTTCCGTATCTTCCAACATACATAGAAATAATGATTTAAATACTTCTACACAAGACTAATAACTGTAAAATTATTATAAATTGGTTTAAATTAAATTAGGATTGTACAATTGGTTTTTAATAAATAATGGTGC
The DNA here is from genome assembly GCA_905475405.1 of Schrankia costaestrigalis. Lineage (NCBI taxonomy): Eukaryota > Metazoa > Arthropoda > Insecta > Lepidoptera > Erebidae > Schrankia > Schrankia costaestrigalis. The sequence goes on from FR997833.1 coordinate 424,252, forward strand.
GAGTCTATGCAACCAACAATCAGCATATTTCCGTAACCGTGTATGTTGGAATACAAAGAAATAATGTTTCAAATGCTAGCTGTAAAATTATTATAAATTGTCTTAAATTAAATTATGATTTTAAATAATAATAACAATTGGTTTTAAATTAGTAAACGTGCTCGACTATGTAACCAACAATCAGCCTGTTTCCGTATCCTCCGACACGGCCGTCCTGACGTCTCACACGTCCTCGTGTGATGTTGAGGGTCGAGCGTCACCATAATCTGAAGGAATAAAGAAAAGAAACAGATTTGATAAGTATGTTCGGCCAATCCTGACTAAAATAAAGTATTGTGGATGGTCACACTGCATACCACAGTTTTACATTTAAATTCAGATATAACCTCGCCGTCTTTTAACAGCCACTTTGCCCTTGATACTAGATACACAATCTGATTGGCCACCTCGCCTTCAGACTCTCTACACAATCTGATTGGCCACCTCGCCTTCAGACTCTCTACACAATCTGATTGGCCACCTCGCCTTCAGACTCTCTACACAATCTGATTGGCCACCTCGCCTTCAGACGTGCAACGCACATGTTCTCAACAGTCATCCGCCGTTAGAACATTGAACAGGTATCCTCAACAGTCATCCGCCGTTAGGACACGCTACTCAAGTATCCTTAACAGTCATCCGCCGTTAGGACACGCTACTCAAGTATCCTTAACAGTCATCCGCCGTTAGGACACGCTACTCAAGTATCCTCAACAGTCATCCGCCGTTAGGACACGCTACTCAAGTATCCTTAACAGTCATCCGCCGTTAGGACACGCTACTCAAGTATCCTTAACAGTCATCCGCCGTTAGGACACGCTACTCAAGTATCCTTAACAGTCATCCGCCGTTAGGACACGCTACTCAAGTATCCTTAACAGTCATCCACATTTCAGATAGTAGACACAAGGCTCATGTAACAAAGCTGAAGTAGTAATGATGCACTAGGTACACACACTTATGCTAATTAGTTTACAAATTAGTACAAAAATCTTACCATCACTATCATCTGACAGACATGGGTCGAGCTCGGTAGGTACATAGGATTGAGGGAGTGGACGTAAGCGATCTCTCGAATACTTGTAGGTGCGGTTACAGTTTAAACTTTTGAGACGATACCTGTCACCTTCTAGAGCTTCAATGACCTCATAAGGTCCTTTGTATTTAGGGTCTAATTTCGTTTGATTCCGCTGATGATTTTTTATTAATACATAGTCTCCTACAGAAAATTGAGTAACTTTTGCTTTGTTTGTATCAAATCGTTCTTTATCTCTACTCGCGCTATTTTTCATTAGCCTATCAGCTTCTTTCCTAACCTCCTCTATATCTACCTCAACCTCGTGTTCATCGACAGTCAACAAATTTAGGGGTCTAGCAACTCTGCCTATCAACAACTCTAGCGGGCTTGCCTTGGTTACCCTATGGATGGCGCTGTTTATCGACAACTGAACATCGTCTAACGCATCTTGCCAAGACCTGTTAGGACTAACTTCGACGACAGTTAACATATTATTTAGAGTACTCATTATCCTTTCTACCTGACCATTAGCCCGACAAGAACCGGTTGCTATTAAGTGTAATTGGATATTATGGCTAACACAAAAATCTTTAAATTCTTTATTGGCAAAGCATCTACCTTGATCAGCTATTATACGTACAGGGGCCCCAAAGAGCGATATGGGTGCTTTAAGAGCGTTTATGGCACTTTCAGTATTAATTTGCAAGGAATGCCTTAACAGAACATATTTAGTAAATGCATCTACAAGAACAAAAACATATTCTTTTAAATGATTTTTCCCACTTAACTTTCCTGTAGCGTCAATGTGAACTGTATGCCAGGGTATGCTAACTTTTGGAATGGGGTGCAGCTCTATTTGTTGTTTACCGCTATTCGATTTGGCTACTTTACAAGTAATACAGTTGTCAACGAATTTTCTAACATATTTTGACATATTAGGAAACCAGTAATGTTGGTATACCTTTTCCAAAGTTTTATCCCACCCTAAATGTACAATTGACTCATGAATGTGATTTATGATAGACCAACGAAAAGTCCTAGGTACAATTGGCAACCAAATATTACGATTATTTCTCTGGATCTTCCTGTAGAGCACATTAGACCGTAGCTCGTAAATCCTACAACTTTCTAAGTTAAGATCGTCGTTTTCAAGCTTACAAATAATATCGTTGCACTCAGGGTCTTTTCGTTGCTCTGCCTGTAACCAATTCGGGGACAATTCTGTTATATTAACGTGCTTTTCGTGGATTAAATTAATTTTATTAAAGTTGCGAGATTTGGGTATAGTTCTGCTCGTTTGAGGTAGATGATTCCTAGAGAAGAAATCAACATGGCACATTCTTTTACCTTCCCTGTACTGTATATCAAAATCAAATGCTTGAAGAAATGCCCACCATCGGTGCACTCTTGGGGTTAGGTCTACTTTCGATCTAGATGCTTTCAAAGAATTACAATCAGTCACTACTGTAAAAGTCCTACCGTACAAATAATGACGAAAATGCTTGACCGAATTTACAACCGCTAATGTCTCCAACTCGTAGGAGTGATACCTGGACTCAGCATCATTAGTTCGTTTGCTATAATATTCCACCGGGTGTAGTCTTGAATCACTTCTTTGAAAAAGAATTGCGCCATAACCTTCACTACTGGCGTCGGTATGTAGCTCCGTAGGTAAATCAGCGTCAAAAAGCATTAAAACTGGAGCTGAAGTTAGCGTTAAGATAACGCCCTGTCTAATATTTTCGAACTCCTCAGTCCAAACTATTTTAGTATTGTTGTTAGCTAATAATCGATAAAGTGGGGCCATTTTAATTGAAAAGTTTTTAACAAATTGCCTGAAGTAGGATGCTAATCCTAAAAACTGTCGTAGCTGCGAGATCGTCTGTGGTGGTTGAGAACTAGTTAATGCAATTATCTTACGCGGGTTTGGTCTTATTTCGCCTTCCGATATCTCATAACCCAAAAATTGAACCTGTTTTTTAAGAAACGCGCATTTTTTTAGGTTAAAAGAAAAACCGGCTTCACTAAGGGTTTTCAATACTACGTGTAATCTTTCTAACCCTTGTTCTTCATTAACTGAGGGTATAATTAAATCATCCATGTAAACTATTGCAAAAGAGTGTGCTAGATCTCCTAGAGCAGTGTTAATAGCTCTCTGATAAACAGCGGGAGCATTGCGCAAACCAAAAGGCATAGTCGTAAATTCATAATGCGCGTCAGGGGTTATAAAAGCGGTTTTCTCAATTGAATTTGTATCTACGCTAATGGGAATTTGATAGAATCCGCTAGCCATATCTAAACACGAGTACAGACGTGCACCTGCCAACCTTTGGACCTGGTCGCATATCAGCGGTAATGGGTAGCGATCAGGAATGGTATTTGAATTTAATTCTCTATAGTCTACACACATTCGATCTGTACCGTCGCGTTTTTTAATTAATAATATCGGACTAGAAAAGGGGGACTTACTTAGTCTAATAACCCCAGCAGCTAATAATTCGTTACACTTATTGCGAACTATTACCCGTTCTTCTACACTTAAACGATAAGGACGTCGTTGTACTACTTTGCAAGGGTCTACTAGTCTAATTTCTAACTCGCCGGTCTTAACCCTACTTGTGGGGGTACCTTCAACAAACGAATCTTTAAAACAATCGAGAAGTTTTAATAATTGCGTTTTAAATTGACTTTCAAGGTCGGTATCTACATTATCAAAGTCACTTATAAACTTACCTACATCACAAATATTAACAGAAGAAAATTTTCTAATAATATTAAGGTTATTACTTGAAATGTGCACAGAAAACCCTAAATCTAATAAGTCGCGTCCAATTAAAATGTCGTTACTCAAATAGTCGTCAGGTATAATATGAAATAAGATTTGCACATCGTGACCACAAAGGTTAACCCTACAGAAAACCTGTGAATTGCACAATACACTAGACTTTCCTACACCAATTAAAGAGACCGGAGTATGTTGTAATTTACCCACAAGTTTCCGTGATACACTTTCTCTAATTAGAGAACAATCAGCACCAGAATCAAAGCAAAACGAAAACTGCTCACCGGATTGGGTGATCACTCCGGTGACAGGCCTCACACCGCATACGTCCACTCTCTTCACCGTGCTGGTTGTGGCAGCAGGTTGTGGGCTGCTGCTCGTAGCTGACCCAGCTCTAGTGCAGCGTGATGCCACGTGACCCTCAGCACCACACTTGTAGCATATTATAGGTGATTTCGTCGTAACCACTGCCGTGCCGGAACGATCGGAAGTCGAAGTTGATTGTTGCTTGTTACGTGAGTGGCTGTAACATTCAAATGATTTATGACCAATTTTTCCACATGTGTAACATTTTATGGGAGTAGCATTTAGCTTAGGGCGTTTGCTATCGTGCATGATACTGGTACTAGACTTCGTAACCTCTTGATAACTCCGCTTACGATATGAAAAGGCCATAAGTTCCCGCTGCATTTTAATGCGAGTATTAATCTCTTCTGAGAAGATATTGCGTTGCAAACGCGGATCTATTTGTCCCATATGAGCCAGTATGACTGATACCACCATTTCCTCTTTGTCTAAGCTACCCCAACGTGACATCAGTAGGGTAAATAGACGTCTTGCATACGCAGCCAGGCATTCACCATCCTGCGGTTTACCGGAAAACATTTTCAAAACCGTTGCTGCGCATGTCTCTAGTGTATCAAAACGAGATAGAAAAATATCTTTAAAATCTACCCATTTCATACCAGGAAAAGCTACTTGCGAAAACCATGTAGCAGCCGAACCTTTCATAGTTTTACTAAGTATTAAAATAAGTTCACTTCCCTTTACATCGCGGTCTGCCAGGCAAATGTCAGCCGTAGCGAGCCAGGCCCGGGCATCCGTGTCCGTGTTTTCAGGCTCGAATTTAGGCAGCGAAATATTCCTGTCGCGGGCAGCCGTTGGGGCACCCAGCGCCTCCACAAGTAAGCGCATGCTGTTCTGCTGCGCCTCAAATAAGGCACGCCAACCATCGTTACTTTCTATTGTACGTGTAACGGTATTTTGTGCCTGCACGTATCCCACTTCTGATGTCGGAGAAATCTCCTCCTCAACGACATCAGTATCAGTGCTGGCAGATATAGTGGGCGCCATTGGGTTATATGCAGGCACAAAAATAAACCAGTAACAGTTTTACACTTTTTATTAAGCACTTATCACGTTAACACTTTTTGTAATCGACTTTAACTACTCTTAATTTATACTGTATGCATTTAAATTATAATTAAAATTGAGCAGCGAGTTCGTGACACCAATCTAACGTTACCAGAAGGCACACTCAATGATCCACACCTCTTAACGTTCAACACAAGAATCCTTCTTATTCTCACACCGCGCCATTGCGCACGACCCACGTTAAGATGGCGCCTCGACCTCACTCAAGGAATATCCTCTGCTCTGACACTTCCGTTATACATGGAAATAATGTTTTAAATAATGCAATACAATACTACTGAATATAAAATTATTATAGATTGATTTAAATTAAATTAGTATTTTACAATTGCTTTTTAATAATTAATGGTGGCGTTTATGCAACCAACAATCAACCTACGAGTATTTCCGTATCTTCCAACATACATAGAAATAATGATTTAAATACTTCTACACAAGACTAATAACTGTAAAATTATTATAAATTGGTTTAAATTAAATTAGGATTGTACAATTGGTTTTTAATAAATAATGGTGCGAGTCTATGCAACCAACAATCAGCATATTTCCGTAACCGTGTATGTTGGAATACAAAGAAATAATGTTTCAAATGCTAGCTGTAAAATTATTATAAATTGTCTTAAATTAAATTATGATTTTAAATAATAATAACAATTGGTTTTAAATTAGTAAACGTGCTCGACTATGTAACCAACAATCAGCCTGTTTCCGTATCCTCCGACATATATATTAGAAATGTGCAAATTTGTCCTAAGATACCCCGAAATATACAGTAGAAGACAAGACATAACAACGAAATACAGCTTGCGTCACCAAAATAGGTTGAACTTACCTACCTCTAGATTGGCAATACACGCTGCGGGCCCTCTTACAATGTCAGTAAAAATATTCAATAAAATCCTAGAAGAAATAAAAAATGAAAAAAATTCTACATCATTCATAAAAAAACTAAAAATAATATTAATAAATAAGGCGTACTATAGTGTAAATGAATACCTAAATGATCCATCATTAGCATTAAAATAATGTACCATTTACCTAAATTAAATAATATATTTTTGTAAAATATAAATGAATAATAATATATAAATAAATAATAAATAATAATAATACTTTATACTTTTTGTAATATAAAGCTTAATGTTTGCTATCTCTCCTCTCTCCTACGTTTTGCCTTGCCCGACAGGGTCCATAAATGATACTTATGTTTATAATATTACACCATGTAAATACTTATGGAGTGCATTAAACGGTTTGAGTTTGAGTTTGATTTAATTATGTTTTTTATTTAAATTCCAATATTGTTAATTATTAAAATCTGTAACAAGTTAGGTTTAAATAGTTTTGCTATAGTACCTAGTAATAAATATTATTTTCTTAGACCGTTCTTTATTACATTGATAATAACTTTATTTTTTTCTTAGACCGTTTTTTATTGCATTGATAATAACTTTTTTTTAATTATCAGGAAATAGTAGCACTAAACCATTTTTAAATCGGTATTTCATGGACATATTTATTAACGTATGGGCAGCCCAAGTGTAGTACATTTTTTTCACAAAAAACGCCCTACAATTTGAGTAATATAATTAAAAAAATAATTTAAAATACAGTTAAACCTAATTTCTTTTTAAAAGTCTAAAATTTACATAGAACTATTTTATTCTTATGATAGTCTAGGTATTCGGCATTTATTAACAGAAAACAGAAGTTTAAAATAACGGTATTTGTTGAAACTACAGTCAAATTAGCAATAAAAAGTATAAATTTCATACAAAAAGCAATATACCTCATTTTTTCTGAAGCCCTTGGGTAAAATGGGTTGAAATTTTAATATGTTGTAGTTAAGTTCCCGAGATGTCAAACCACTAACGGTGGTCCACTATTTACGCCACACCCTGTATACAGTATAACCCACTTAAGACGATTTTCCAGGGACCCCACCAAAAACGCGTCTTAAGCGAGAAAGCGTATTAAGCGGGATATGAAAAAAAAAACGTGCTACATTTATTATGTTTTTTGTTCTTATTATTTGAAATTATGTACCTACATTCAATACATTATTAAAAATAATCACTTATTTTGGTTTGACAGTAAGATTTTGATGCATTAGCAATTACAGGATTTTCAACTTTTGCACCGCGTAATCACTTTCATCCAAAGAAGCAACTTATTCATTCAATAAACATTAATAGCCGTTAATGCCTGACTCATCTTCGTCCTCATCATTATCAGTTAGGCATAGGGGCCTCGTTTTGTGTGTTATTCACATCCTCAATAAAATATTGATTGAATTTCGTTCGTTCTACATTGTCATCAATGGAAGAATATTCAGCCTGAATATTTAGCCAGGGTTTTCCTGAATCATGGTATCTCAGGAAGAAGCACCCGAGTTCTTCTTTCAGCACGACGTCAACCACGTTATTTCAAGAACCGGCTTTCTTAAAATAACTTTAAAGGGGCCCCACGGCTGGCCTCGAGTGCGGTTGTAGGGCCTGAGCGCGGGCGTATTAAACGGGATGACGAATCGTATTAAGCGTTAAGAAATGTATGAAAATATGTCTCAAATTGCAGGGACCGGCGTAAAAAGGCGTATTATGCGTGAAATCGTATTAAGCGTGATCGTATTAACCGGGTTCTACTGTATTTATTTACAACAATAGTTCGTTAATGTAATAGCAATCCCATGTCCAGTACGTAGATACGGGGGACGACGTGACGGGGAACTGCACAGCGGTGACGTACAACGAGGTGCGATGTCGGCTGTCGCTGCAGCTGGGCTGCTACCAAGCCGTCTTCCAGCACGAGCCTCTGTGGTCCAACGTGCTCAACGAACAGACCGTCGTCGTGTATGACTTCTGTAAGTAAACAGTTATATATAAAGTTTATTGTAAATTTTCTTACTATTGTGTGTCTGTGTTGTATTTGCACGTATTGTTGAAACATGCACTCTCTGTGATATAAACACAATCAATAACAAGCTAAGTCAATACGTATGTATATTTTAGATTACCTTGACCTTACTTTAATGCAATGTTAATATGCCGCTATTCAATATGTTAGACTAGGTCCATCCACTAAGTCTATTCATGACCACGCTCGTCTTATTATCTAGTACCTACTTAAATTCATGAACATTCGGTTCAAGTTTTATTCCTTTATCATTCAGGTCCTCCGCCCTTTTTCTTGCAATAATACCTAACCTTATTATTGGTGTACTATTGGGCTAAGTATACCTATAATAATATAAACAATAAAGCAAAACCTAAAAATTGGGTTTTTGGGCAAAAAATCTGAGGTTTAAACCAAACGTCTATTCCCACGGAGGGTAGTCATATTTTCCGCTACTATACTTTGTAAGAAAAATAAGTAATAACTAGTAACCCGACGAGTACTAAAAGGTTGATTTTTTAGATAAAAGTAAAACTAGTATCAGTAGTAGTCGCTAGATCTAGATGTATGTTACAGAATGATATCAAGATGGTGACCTCGCGCATGTTTAAGCCTAACATTATAATATTTATGTACCTATGTCCAGTTTGACTAACACGTGAATATCTCTGCTAGCTTTATAAACGTTTAGGTATCAAAAACAAGAAGTAACGTTTTAAATATTTTAAACTATTTGCGTTTTATTTGAACGTAAAGGGGATTCTATGCGGGTGATTAACGTTTTGCCTATTGTTTAAATGCACAGGTTGAGCAATAATTGGCTATTTATAAGGACCCACTTTCTCATGTACCTACATAATTTAACATGTTGCGTATGATAGTTATGTTATCCACCGTGTAACTATTCTAATTTTTTTTTTTTTTTTTTTTATATTAAACACGGCAATATGACTATATCGAACCTGATGGAAAGCGCGAATATAGTCCATAAATGAAGCCGACGGATAGAAGTCCTAAAACAACTTCAATCCGTCGTCATCATCTTGCCGGTTTGGCCAAATGCTTCTTCACACTGCGTTTGAAGGACCCAATATCATATGATGGAGGAAATACGTGAGCCGGAAGCTGGTTCCACAATTTAATGGTTCGGCATAAGAAGGAATTCCCGAACCTCTTGGTGCGAGCCGATATCCGACAGACCGTCTGAGAATGACTCCGCAAACCGGCACGAGTGGTCCTGTTATGAAAAGGGGACGGAGGAACAAGATCGAATAACTCTTCAGAGCACTCTCCATGGTACATGCGATAGAACACACTAAGAGACGCGATATCTCTGCGAAGCTGTAGCGACTCCGCGTGCTCCGTGACCTGGGTGTCATCAACTATGCGGAACGCATGCCGCTGCAGTCGGTCCAGGGCTTCCACGAGATACTTGGCAGAGCCATCCCAAAGATGCGAACAGTACTCCATGCTGCTCCGAACCTGCGTTTTGTAGAGCAGGTACCGCTGCAAATAAATTTTATTTAGAATAGTTACACGGACAACTATGGACTTGTTGACCCCTAATATTTATAAGATTGTCATCAGAATGGTGCTCTTATTAATTGAGTTATTCACAATCAGTGAGGATTATTTAGATAGTTATAAACACTTGCGTCGTCGTCGGTACAAACATTGATACGGTACACATTATTAGCATGCATTACACGCGGCTAGCATAGACAACCATGTTACATTACATAAGAAAGTACTACGTACTGCCAAGTGCCAATTATTGCTCAACTTTGAAAAGTTAGTATGAACTATGAAGAGGTCACTTTGGTTATATTTTTTACATAAGTAGGTACAACATATTTGCGCCAACATTACCCGTACTCTATTTTTTCTATACTAAGCTGTTTAGTGTAAGTAACTGTGTTACTACACCCTGAAAGCTGTTTTTATGACTAATTTGTATTCCATCATCATAATATTAGCCAAAAGAGGTCCACTGGTGGACAAACCTCTCCTTCTGCTGCTGTCCTGTACCTTTGGTATTTAAATAGCATATTGCTAGGAATGTACTAGTTGAAGGTGTATCCGCAGGTTACACGGCGGTGTCGGCGCCGGTGGTGGGTGTACAGAGCCAGGCGGCGTGGTGGTGGGGCGGCGGGGGCGCGCTGGTGCTGGTGTCGCTGGCGGCGGCGCTGCTGGCGCGCAGGACGCTCGCCTCGCGCGCCTACCACAAGACCGTGCTCGACACCTGGCGCCGCGCTGCACCGCGGTCAGTATACACGACTACACCACTCTTACACATCAACACATTACAGAGAATTATTCAGAATTCATCCATGTTTGTAATAACATTAGAATCATCGATAGTCCAGTCCAGACAAATAGATCGTACTATGAAGAACTTAGTGCATCCATAAAATAATAATATGTACTAAGTATAAGAAGTTACCTACGAGTATGTAGCTAGTATTCTACATAGTACATATTTCATTTAATTTTGACGATAATTTTATTATTAATACGTAAATAAGTTAGTACATAAATATTTACATTTTAATTAAAAACTGTGTTATTTCCCACGGACAGATTATACGACAAATAAGTTTAACCCCTGTGATAGCGATGCCCTTGCGATGTCAAACGCATGCATGCTTCAGAACATCGCGTATTATTCCGTGTGCAACGCATTAAGAAAGCATGTAATGACATCCCGAGGATATCGTCAAAGCTTTTCCTTAATAGTCAATCCAGAGAAGAAGGAAAACACAGAACACCTTACCAAACCTAGTATTTGTAGGCTTAGTTTTTCAGTCCATACACGACGGCCTGTCCAATCCAGGTGCGCCCGAGCCAATGGAAGATAAATGACTATTAAGGATTATAAATTTTACGTCTGCAGTAGAAGAATCGCTAAATATCAAGTTTGTGTATGTAGGTAGAATGTAGCTACAAAACTAAGTCACCTTGAATACTGATGTGACGTTGTTACATACAAAAACGTAGATAACACCGACTATCACACTTTTTAACATATTGTACGCGATGATAATGTATACTCCTTCATTACATACATACTATATACTATAGTATACGTCACAGGATTATTGTTTGTGTACATATTGTGATAGTGAAGTTTATCGTATTGTTGTATTAATCACAAGTTGTTTATCGATAAGTAAACGATAACTAGGTATTAATGTTTGATGACGCATCCAGTTATGTGATTGACTTGTGACATTATCATTTTAATACGCAATTCGGATAATACTTAATGTTATGTTTAAGCTATCTGTTGTATTGTTTTAATAAATTACTTAAATGTTATTTAGGTAATCTATTAGTTTTGTGTGTTTGTTTGTTACATCTTCACGCTCAAACGACTGAATAATTTTTGATGTTTTTTTTTGTGAACATAGTATCAATAAATCAAGCGTTTAAAGAATTAGATAACTTTTATCCTGGAAATGAAAAAATATAGAGTATCCGATGATGAAGTAATTCCCATGTGTCCGATAATCGGCTTTCCGAAGTGCGTGAAACTGTGAATAAAATACTTCACACGATGAAAGTTCAACTAAGATAATAACTCTAACTAGATAATACAAACTTGCAATTTTTAGCTTCTGCTTTGTATGCATACCAAATAATTGACAAAAGGCAAAAAATAGTATGAGTAGGAAAACCATAATGTAAAATATTTCGGGAATACATATTTCCCGAATTATGAAAATATAAATTGTTTATTCTGTTACCATTTAATTATTGGTTTTCGGGTCCATATCTTCTAAGGGTAAATATTAATATTTAATTAACACAACAACTAATATGAACATTGATTGATTTTCTCATGATAAACTTGCTGACCTTAGTTGAGGAAAATGGTAAACATGTGTAAATATTCCTTAATATTTGTCTGATTATTGTGATGCTTGTACAGTTTTGCACCCGGGGCTTTTGTATAATTACTTGTAACGTAATTAACTTTGACTAGGTGGTGCCCGCGACGTCATCTGCGCTGGATTAGCATTTAGTGTAGCTTAAATAATTATATCTTTATATATTGTAGCCTATGTGTTAATCTGATCTACTTAAGCTATGTTATTATAAAGTGTCATTAAAATCCATTCAGTAGTTTTTACGTGGAAGAGTAACAAACATCCATACATACTTACAAATCTTCTTAATTATAATATTAGTAGGATACTTCCGACATAGTCAATTATTATCTCTCTGCATTCAAGGTTATAATATGATATTTTAGCTGAATGGTACAGTACATATGCCCTGTGTTCTGTATATTTATGTATTTATTAATGTTTCAAGCTGCCATGGCTAAGGATTAACAGGTAAACATAGAAAATATTATTGTACACTTATGGACATATTACGTTGCTCAACTTTCCGTGTGGTTTCTCCCTTAGCTTAATATTTAGTACTTTAGCAAGTAGATTACTGCATGTGTGATGAATGAATAGAATATTATAAGTTTTCCTTTACGTGGACTATGCGAGCGTTTAGAAGTTCTTGCTAAGACATAATTTCGGTATGCTAGAATCAATGATTAGAATGTTAAGTAAGTGTTGGACATTATCCAAACACGTTTCACCGTATACAACATGGCTATAGAAGTTAAAACGTATCGTCCTACAGTTTTGTTGTGCTTTCTTCATTTCCCTAACGGTAGCTTAACTATAACATACCTTTGGCTTTTCTCTTTCCTTCGTATACCTATATAATTTGAACAAGTAGAGTGTAATGTATGTAACACATTGCGTGGGTACACACGGCTACTAAACTTGTAACAACAAACTGTGGAATGAAAATATTTGTAGAACGCGAGCAATGAACCCATCATACATGTGGGTTACAGTTTGCCATTTTTTATCTCGTACATATTTAACGCGGCTTTTGTTCGCATGTGATGGGTTATCTCCTAACCACATGTTCGGTAGTTTGTACAAAATGTTGATACGATTACTGAAAGGATATACCTATACGATATTTAATTGTTCAAATTTGTATGTACCCAATTCAGATAATTATTAAAATAATTAATTCTGTACTAAGCTCAATAAGGTGTCAACTAATTGTAATTATTCTTAACAAAGAGTTTTAAAAGACTTGATATCTTACTTAAAATAGCATACAAATTATTCCAAACCGGTTGATCAAGTCAAAACATATTTATAAAGTGTACCGTCAACATTTATATCGAAGTATAATTTATTAACAACACGACTGATATGGCTGCTCCTTATTTTTGTTACCTTTTTTGGGTGAAGGCGTGACAAGTTAAGGTCAAACTAAAACATTTTATATAAATAATATTTTACCATGCTGCAACTAGAACTCGAAATGATAAAAGTTACCTCAGGTGGCAATCTGTTTTTAAAACTCAAAATCTATTTTCAAAAAGTAAATATTTAGTAACAATGGTCTATCTCACAATAAATATACTAAAGTTTATTGTTTTCTATCTAGCATGTCGACATAAAGTAAGTATCTAATATGGCTATTCTTACAATTTAGCATTAACACGTTAATTAGTTCCATAAATGTCTAGAGACCAGTAACTGGTTGATTACAGGAAAATTAATATTATCTGTAGATATGTTAGCGGTTCCTTTAATACATAAAGAGGAGTAACGAGATAAACTGCTTAAAGTGATGAGAGTTATGCCATCAGCGTATACCATACACACCCAACAGAGCCAGACAGATGTGTCGTCTAAGCGTAGCTGACTGACAAAAGCAAAATATTAAACTACTTTATGTACTAGTGTCTCATCATTTAGTATCTGCACTAGTACACTGGACATTATAATGTCATATTTTAACATTTAGTATGCTCGACATTCATTTGTGGACTGTGTCATAGTTGACTGTATAGACCCTAAACCCTGACCTCGCGTAAAGCAGTAGGACGCGCGCCAGCTTTAACACCGAACAAGTTAAATAATTTAGTACTTACTAGTGTTTGTTACAAGTAGGTACTAAGGTGGCATTGTTACACAAGAAATGACTAACCTGTATTGTACAAATACAAACATGCGTATGAGTTTAACATCACAATACAACTCAGAGCTACAATTAGTAGATATGTATCAGCCTGCCTGTCTACTATACCTACCTACTCCTAAACAATTATTAAATTGATAAATATGATGTATTATGACGTAATTTTCTCATACTCATAATGTATAACAAATTACGACATTAAATGTTCTAATTTGGGATGACAATAGATGTTCACCTTGAGACACCTTGAGACACCTTGAACCTCTTCAACTTACCTACATATTTAGCTTAGGTTTTTATGCATTTACAATTTTACTTTAATAATTAATTTGAATACATCATAATGTTTAAAGTTTTAATTATTACGAGTATATTAAGCACTTGACCGCTATGTCACAATCAAGTGCCCGACGATTATGAAATCGTACTACTCCCTCTAGTCCTGTGGATTTCATAAAAGGGAAATACAATTATCTTATTTATCAAGGGAAGAAAAAGTAGTATTTTAGTAAGTTTGCCCTGTGTTTTCCAGTGCTGGAAATAAGAAAGGGTTTTACTTTAAAAAAATAAATAGGTACCATAATGTTTTAAAACATAGCTTAATAATAGCTATATTTTAAAATAGATAACTTTCTATTGCATATATTATATATCCAATATCTAAAGTCAATAAAAACCTGTTTATATGTATAGTCTGATAAAATGGCTAAAACTTACTGTTTATTTTAGGTGATATCTACTACCTAATTGCTTTTTTACATAGCTACAAAGAATTTAAAAACTATGTATTTGTGTTTGATTGATATTAAAATGTAATAAATTGTAAAATAAGCAATCTAAGCAAGTATGTTATAAACATGTACAGATTACTGACTAATGTCGCTAATTACCTTATTAATATGTCTCAATGCATGATAGTCATTAGACTATCTCGGTATTAACTGACCTTTTGAGACATTACTGCAATGAGGCAAAGGGAAACTTACAAAGTACCCATTGTCATAATTTATCCCCTCTTCCATCAAAAAGTAACCATAATAAAATTTAAAGGGTGTCTCTCAACCATAACTAAATTATTTTGTAAAAAGAATGACCCTACGTACAATTGTGTACATGATGAGACATATTCCATAGTATTCTCGTGTAGTATAGTAGCACTTGTAGTAACATTCAGGTTGCGATGTTCCAGGTCCACGTCGTCGCACGTGGGGGCTGAGCCGGTGCTGCCCCCCTCCCCCCGCGCGGTGCTGCTGCTGTACGCGCGCGAGGGGGAGGCGGGGCAGCGCGCTGTGGACTCACTCAAGAAGATGCTGCAGGACTGCGGCGTCGGGGAGGTAACGTGCTATGTATTTCAATTGTTACATACGTTATACATAAACTCAGACCTTGTTGCCATAGAGGTATAGTCGAAAACGAAATGGCTTTATCAGTTTTGACAAAAAGTTCTATCATAATTCAAATTCATTAAGATCGTTATTTAATGTTTATGCGTGAGCTTGACGTCATTGGTTGACCGTAATCAAAACTATGCTTAGATTAAATGTGCAATCTATTTTAAACTTTCACTTCAACGCAATAAATAATAATATCTACTAACACAATACAAATGTCACTATATTATACTGTAGAGTTTGTATGTGAAAAACCATTAAATAATTTAAAACTAAAGTTAACTTGTTACTTGTGACATTACAAGCTTGCCATTTCTGAAAAACTGAAAAGGTAGAATTTAAATATTGGCTGATAAGCCACCCAATTGTTGGCACCTTAAGAGTGGACTTCGGTGTCAAATTAAAATATAAAATATCATAATATGATAAAATACTTTAATCTTCGCTTATACTTAATCATTATTATGTGATTGAATAGTATTAAATAAATATTATTGGCACTAATGCCAATAAAAGGATTCTGATAAATTTATTATTGCTATGTTGACACATGAAATAAATAAAATATGGTAAAAATATTAAATAAATAATATTTGAACTTGAATAATCATACTAAACTTGAAAAATCTATAGTGTTTTCTTTCTTTTGACTCACTTTTAACTCATAAGTGCCAATAATTGTAGGACTTCTAACGACTAGGTGGTTAACCCTAATTTGTTTTATATTATAAAATTACGAAAACTTTAAATTGAAATATGCGCCAATGACGTCATGCAAGAAATGATAGGGATGGACATAGAAGAAAAAAAGAGAGAAATTCATTGGAATAAAAAGTTTTACCGAAAATATGCTCTAGTAACAGTCAATAACGTTGACTTTACTATTTGTTTTAAGAGAACTGATATGTCAAAGTAGCGTCATGCCTTAGCTGAAGTTTTGTTGTGCGATATTGAACCTACACCTCAACAAATCTAAAAGATACAGTATGACGTTTCATATTTTTCAAACTGAAACAACTTTGTTCATGCGTACATTATTCAGTTTCGAAAACCTTTTTCGTAAAACCATAAATTTAGAAAGATTTTATTATTGTATCTAAAAATGTACAATTCTTAATATACAAATTTGATTGAAAATTTTCAAACAAAGCGAAATAACACATATTTACATAGTAAATAATCTCTAATAGTTCTATTTCTCGACCTCATTGCAAAGTCACGTAGTTAGGTCACTGCTCGTAGTGTTGCGACTCTTCTGATACATTTGTATGCAAAAAAATCGTTTACATAACGAAAAATCGAATATATTACTTTCAAATTGTCAATTATCGACACGTTACTGCGCGATCGCATAAATCACTTATTACATAGGTAACCTTAAATAAATTAATTTAATATTTTTAAAGTTTTAGAAAAAAAAAAACTAAAAACTAAAAAAATAACCCTTTATTCTAACTAGGTACACATTTATCATCATCCTAATATATTATTATATCTCTATATTTTTGTTAAAAAAAAAATGTAAATATTAATCATAATTAAAATAAAATAAATTTTTAGAATATTTTATTATTCACTAGTAGTACTAGATCTAATACTACTAGTAAGAGATCAATTTAAAGTTTCTTAAAATTCGGATATTATCGTAATCGATCTCTTAAAGTTCGGATATTATAGTAAACGATTTTTTTTCCCCAACCCTATTATTCAATTTGTCAGAACTGTCAAACTGTATCTTTTAGATTTGTTGGACTTTAATAGTTTTATGACATGCAACTGACATTAACTCTAGAGATGATAAAGCCATTTAGTTCTCGACTATATATACTACAGAGTGCCATGTATTTACGATCTTTATTTATTTAATTTTCGTGTTATTAAAATAATATTTATTTTAAATTTTACTAAAAATAAATAGCTAAAAACGCTATATTGATATCCGTCTTGATATTACATTTTAATATAATACAGAATGCCTGTAAGAAAAATATATACTTACAAAGATTTTTTACAAAATATCCCCATGTAATATACTTCATGTTTTACCATTTGGCGATAAATCCACTTGTAAAAAACATAATTAAACGATCTAATGAATATACATGATGAAATGATCTAATAAATGAATAATGTAATTGTTTTCACGATTAAAAAGTATAATCATACATAAATACAAGTTAATTTTACTACGAAAACAATATTATAATATTATAGCAGTCATTATCACTGTGACTTTAGTGAATGTTAAAAGATGATAATTTAATAAATAAAACAAACTGCTGTGTTATTGTAGCTATACTACGTAAAACCACGCCAACGAAAACAAAGGTGACGAAACGAAGGTGGGGTCCCTAGTAGAGTCCCGAGTAGCGATAATCTGCAGTCAGTTTCGCTCTTCCCTATTTGCTAAATAATTGTATATAGTAGGTATATTTATACGAATATCTATGAAGATAACTGCTGGACCATTGTCTAATATCTACGCTCAGCTGTATTAGTACATCTATGAGAGGTACTTTTACAGCTCTAGAGTTAGAAGGTTCTTAATATGTAGTAGATTCGTTGCTCTTATGAATATTAAGCATACCTGCTGTGATTAACATAAACACTGTTTTATAAATCCACGTATAATATTATTTAGTAAAGAATATAAGTAGTTGTGAGTAGAGTCAATGATCGACTTTATTCAGGTTTAGCTTAGGATTATACAAAACCTGTTCTGCCACTTAATCATTAAACTGGTTTATGTCATATGTATCTCTAGTGTTTTAGATATTACATTATATCTACTGTATCTAATAGTACTAGTACAGTTTTTTAAAATATTAAATATATTTATAATTAATTCAGATGACAAATCGTGAGTGAGTTTGGTGAAGGTCACGGCTAGAATTACAAATTAGTTAAGTACGTATTATCTACTTGTTGTTGTATACATACATTATAATGATACTTATACAAGTACGTAAATGTTGTTAATTACTTTATAATTAAGTTATTTAGGTACTGAAACAGGGACTTCACCTATTTGGTATGTGATAACTCTGTAACTATTTTACTAATCACATTATCTTGTATCCGTACAATTGCTCAATTCTTTTACGTATTTTAGAATAAAATGAGATACTAAATGTCATCCGTATATATAATTAGGTATTGAAATAATCAAAAATAACTTCGAGCAATAGAATATAAGATCAAAAATGTCTATTAAATACAGCTGGTAAATGAAGATTCGAATATCTTGATAATAAATTAATGAATTCGTGGATCAGAATTGTCAGTGTTCCCGTTTCGAATGCAATTCAATCAAGCTGAATTCTTCTATTGATCATCTTTACAAAGTCGTATCTTGCTTCTACTGCCAGGCACGATATGTCCTAAATATTCTAGTAAATAGTAAATCCTTATAAAACTGTGATTTTTACCTCACCCAACAGCTAACTAAGTAGGTAGGTATAAATTCTTTCTAACGTGATATTCACGTGAAAGTTTTGAATATATAAACATTTCTCGTATGCAGTCTAGCTAGTATTTCCCGAGTACCTATACGGGTTTGTTGTCTATATGCAACACATACACACACACACACATAAATATATTTTTGTAGATAGGTATATAAGACTCGCCGTTTTGTATGTAAAAAAGAACCGGTTATTATTTAAAATAAGTAGTTCGTGGCTTGTTTATAAACATATTTTTTGTTTAAATTATTATGAATCCTTTAAACGTAGTCTAAGTGTAAGTTTTGTTTGGGCCTGTTATTTAATTATTAATGTTTTTACGTATTAAAAAAAAAATTGTAAATTAGAAATACTGTGAAAAATATGATACAGTTTTTATATTAGAACCATGGATTTTTTTCAAATGCTTAATTATAATTTTACAACCATGTCACTTACATTTTTCTGATAACTAGTGTGACTTGCCTTATCACTTGGTTTCGGGTTAACGTCAGGTTTTGGGACAACCTGTATATTGGACTGCCGGGGAGGAGGGAGGGAGATTCTTCTTTTCTCATGGACGACCTCGTCGTTGTGACGGGAAATCGATAAGAGAGCGAGACATGACCGCGTAAACTCGAACCATGGGGGGAGAAGTTTATGTCAGTCGGTTGTTATTAGTATATCATGACTCGATATCAGAATGTGTATAACGCGGTGAGTAACGACGTCGTATGTTGTGTGGTCAGATCCTGGACGTGTACAGCGCGGAGTGCATAGCGCGCGCAGGCGGCGCGGCGTCAGGAGCCGTGCGCGCCTGGGTGACGTCACCGCTCGTGCGCGTGCTGCTGCTGCAGACGCCCGCGCTGCCGGCCCTGCACGCCGCCGCGCTGCACCCTGACACGCTCACGTGTGAGTACACCATCTCTACTAAGACTCTTCTTGCCCTCCCCTTCAATATCTACTCTATATTATTTCCATTCCTTCGAACTTGAAGTTGCTTGTCTGCTAACTAGCGCCGCTGGTGCTACATTTACTGCATTAAAGCTGCTCTATATTACGAAATCTATAGATAATTATACCCACTCACATAATTCCTGCAATACACAGTTTTCTAATCTGACAGCGTCATGTATCTATGACTATATGTTATGTGGTTGTCTAAATGTTGGTCCATATGTTTCCAGTACAAGAGCCGCTGCTGGGGCGGCGCGCCATGTACCGGTGTCCACAGTTCGGCGACCAGCTGCTGCAGCTCGCAGTCCGCCTCGTCACAGAAACCGTCGCCGACCATCACAACTACTCCAAGTACTACGTCGCCACGTGAGTACACCTTACTTACTCCACCTGCACTAAAAATTTGCAAACACCGTCAAATTAAATATATCTGAGGGTAGTTGCCAATTGTATAGATTAAAAAAATAACATTTTCATGAATATGAAAAGATATTTGGTCCGGCTCGCGAAGCCATCACATCACGTCCGCGGTTACGTTCTCGACGTCGAGGGCTCAATACGCGCTCCTACAGTGTCGTGTGACGTCACGCACAGTGCAGGCCGACTGAGTACTGCACGGAGCTGTCCTGTGACATGTCACTTCAGAACGCACGGAACAATGAGAAGATAATAGAACAAGACGAAGATTAAACTAGTTACGATAAGACATTGTCTGTCTGTCCAAGGTCTGAAGACAGGGGAAGATTCGATAAGGTTTATCAATCTTAGGTTGGAAATAATCATTTCATATCCCCTATTTCTATTCAAATGACATAACCTCTTTGAAAGTCCATCTTGTGCCTGGATATGGGAAGAATAGTATCGTAATACAGCTGGCAACCCTGGCTAAGTGAACAAGCCTGTGCAGTATTATATTATATTATAAATAGTGGAAGTGCAAAAATCAGTGCAAAAGTTATTTGAAGTTAGACACACATAACCTACAAAGATAATATCAATCAATTATCAACAATACCTGGTGAAATTGTGAGTAAAAACATCCAAATATATTTCACTTAGACGTTACTTCAATACAAATGGCACTCACACATACATAAACAGCTGTTATTTTTTTTCAAAAATTACCTAAATTAACGAAAAAAAATTGCACTCACACGCAGAAGAAAAAAATATAAACAAACTGATTTTGACAACCAGTACTACCAACATCGGCAGAACGATTAGTGGCTGATATTCTCGTAATCGGCATAAAACTAGTTCAAAGTTTGTACCAACATTATAAAAGTGTTAAATATAAGGCTAGACATTTACGAGTAGTTTTTTGGTTATAAAGCTGGTCATTCAAATGGATAAGACGGGAAGAAGAATGAGCTTAGATAATGTAACGCATAGGAAAAAAAAGGTGAACATGTCCACTGATTCCTTCGATCTTTCTTATACATCACCATCATCGAGTCTACACCAAACAAGCCTACCGGATATTACAATTTCTGATGACATAGAATCACTTCAAAATGAAATCACTACACTACGAGCTGAATTACAGAGCGCGCACCTTGAAATAGAGAACCTAATATTAGAAAACAGCGAACTCAAAAAAACATCTGCAGAGCAAGGGAAAACTATAACTACATTTAAAGAAATATGCTGTGGTACACCAAACATCAAACACGTCAAATCTTTTTCACAAAAAAAGAAGCAAAAGAACACAGGTAAAAGCACTACAAAAATTAAGGCGATCCCATACAACGATACAACTGAATTAAAAGAAAATACGGGTCAGATAACACCTAGTGAAAAAAATACTTGTCAGGAAACACAAACAGATGTCGCCACTAGTATTTATAATTATGAAACTAAAATTCTACAAAACAATAACAGCTCAGAAAATGAATTTAAAATAAAAGATTTAAATAACACACAACACAAGGTAGTAATATTTGGAGATCAGCAGGCATACGGTCTCGCTACTCAGTTAATTAAGTCAAGATATAATAAATGGAATGATAAATATAAGATTACATCGATCATCAAACCAAATGCAAGTAGTGCTCAAATTCTTGCGAGCTGCAATGAAGACCTAATCAGGACCTTGTCGCCTCATGATATTGTAGTATTAGCTCTAGGATCAAATGACAAACGACCTTATGCTCTTATGTCTGAGATATGTAACATACTTTCAAAGTTAAGCTTCCTAACAGTCTACATCACAAATGTTCAATACAATCCGTACCTAAATGAAAAGATGATTAATAACAATCTAGAATTAATTGTCCAGAACTACACAAACTGTGAGTACCTCTTAATACATAATCATAAATTTCAGCACAACAATTACTTCAACCATTCAATAAAATACAACAAAAATTACACATCAAGTTTGACCAATCGACTGAATATAGAAATAGATTATAAGCGATACCGCAAAGAGTTCCTTATTCAACGTAAAAGTAATAATATAAGCTTACTTCCGCGGCTTCCCCCTATCAAGATACAAAAATCTACAAAAATTTCACAAACAAAGATTACCAATTATTTTTATAAAATTAATACTACAGAAAATTACAATAAAGATTTGTTTTTTCGTGACAGACTTCCAAAATAAGTGCGTCCCCGTTAGGTTAATTCATCAAAATATAGCAGGGGCATTATGCAAACAGGAGTTTATTGAACTAGCCATACTAGACTTAGAAAAAACCTTAGGTTCAATAGACATTATATGTTTAACTGAAACATTCCTTAAACACGGTTCAGAATCAAACCTTAGGATAAACAATTTTAAACTGGTTTCATTTTACTCACGTCCAAACCAGCGTCGTGGGGGTTCTTGTATCCTTATTAGAAATAACTTACAGTATAAAATATTTAATAATCTTAAACCTGCAATACCTCTTCACTTTGAGTGCTGTGCCATAGAAATACCAAAATTCAATCTCATTATAGCATGCATTTACAGGACACCCACATCAGATATAAATATTTTCTTGTCAAATCTTGAATGTTTAGCATCTAAACTGTGTAAAAATAAAAATAAAAATATTGTGATGTGTGGTGACTGGAATATAGACACATTAAAAATAAATAAAGCATCCATTGAATTAAAATCAATATTGAAAAATAATAATTTAATAAGCTACATAACATTACCAACGCGTAAAAAATCCTGTTTGGACTTGGTAGTTGGCAACATTCAAAACGCTAAAGCAGACTTGCACTGTCTAGCGCTTTCAGATCATGATCTAGCTCAATCATTGACATGCAACTTGAAGGCCAACAGCCAGTTCAAAGATAATCCGAAATTCTGGTTTAAAAGTGTAAGGGATTATAACAAAGAAAATGTAGCCAAATTTCTGGATTGCATGGCAAGTATATCATTTGCTGACGTTTATAACAGCCAATCAACAGACGAAGCCTTCTCTAACCTACATGATTCAGTTACACTCTTTTACAACTTATGTTTTCCCGTTATTAGAGTAAAAATTACCAATAAGTGTGTAAAGAACAGGTATCTGACGAAGAGTATAAAGCTATGTTGTATCAGAAAGCGAACTCTCTATTTGAAATATCATTTAAATAAAGAGAATAAATCGGAAAATAAGAAAAAATACAATAACTACAATAAATTACTAAAAAAATGCATACTCAAAGCGCAACAATTAAACAGTCTACATTACATAAATAACACAAAAAATAAAAGTAAAGCCGCTTGGGAACTTATTAGTAAGAAAACAACAAACATTGTCATTAAATCTGAAATTAACTCCATAGAATATGAAAATAAATTGCACAAGTATCCGAAACAAATATGCAACTTATTTAATAACTATTACATAGATCTTACCAATAAATGTAATATGGCTGACACACAAAACACTACAATGTCATATTCTATACCTCATAACCCAAAAAGCATTTTCCTCACCCCCGTTGACACCGGTGATGTGTATAAAATAATCAAAGGCCTAAAAAATACTAGCTCTACCGGCTACGACGAAGTTAGCACAAAAGTAATAAAGACATGTGCGTTATGTTTAGTAAGACCATTAACATATATAATAAATATGTCATTAACCGAAGGAGTATTTCCAGAGCGCCTAAAGACATCAATTGTTAAGCCGTTGTATAAAAAGGGGTCAAAAACAGAGATGAGTAACTATCGACCAATAACTCTAATTCCAATTTTAGCAAAGGTCTTCGAAAAGATCATGCACTATAAAATAGAGAATTTTTTAACATCGTGTAACATATTAAAGAAGGAGCAATTTGGATTCAGAAAAGAAAGTTCCACTACTCTAGCTTGCTTCTCACTAATCAAGCAGATAACTGACAATCTTAATGCAAAATCAAAAGTAGCATGCATTTTCCTAGACATGACAAAAGCTTTCGATTTTGTTAGTCATAAGATTTTATTAACAAAGCTGTCCACCTACGGAATTCGTGGAAATGCAAATGCGTGGATTGAAAGTTACCTTACAAAAAGACGGCAGTGTATAGAAATAACGAAATTAGATAAATACGACCAAAAATCATTTACTTCTGAATATAGAGAAAATAATTATGGCACGCCTCAGGGGAGTATATTAGCCCCGTTATTGTTTTTAATATACATCAACGATCTTCCTGATGCGGTCAAAACGGAATGTATTTTATATGCCGACGACACTACGCTAATAATTAAAAGTGACAAACAGGCTGATCTGGAGAACGGAATTCATACAGCTCTACATAATGCTATTACATGGTTAAACAAAAACAATTTAAAAGTTAACATGACCAAAACAAATATTATTCAATTTCATACTTTTAATAACAATAACAATAATAATAAGATTGACATTCACTACAATAATTATAATTTAACATTTAAGAATGAATGTGTATTTTTGGGAATAGTAATAGACAAATTTTGCAACTGGAAGCCACACATAGAAAAAATTGTTAATAGGCTGGATAGTCTCATTTTCGTACTTAGACAAATTAAACGGACTGTTAGCACAGATGCGGCAAAGATGGCTTATCACGCTTATGTATCCTCTATTCTCAGATACGGCATAATAATTTGGGGAAACTCGGTAGATATCGATAGGGTCTTTAAGACACATAAAGAATATGTGTACGCGCAATTTGTGATGCTGATTTTCTGGATAGCTGTAGACCACTATTTAAAATGTTAAAAATATTGCCACTACCCTGTCTTTACATTTTAGAGGTATGTTCTTTTGTTAAAAAACACCCTGATTATTTTAAAAAGTTTGGTGATATGGAAAATAGTCGAACGCGGCATAGAGATAAACTCTGTCTACCACCTATAAGACTAGAGTTGGTGAAGCGCAATGCTAATTACATGTGTATTGTAATCTTTAACCACCTACCCAAAAGTCTTAAAGATATGCCACTCTTACTGTTTAAGAGAAAACTAACAGAATTACTGCACACAAAAGGCTATTACAGTGTGAAAGACTACCTTAACGATAAAAATGTTGTGTAATAATTAAAAAAATATAAGGTTTTATTAGTAATGATACTGTATAATATGTAATTAATAATAACAATGTGTAATTTATAATAATAATGTGTAATTTATGATAATAATGTGTAATTAATAATAATAATGTGTAATTAATAAGAATGGTGCGTACGTGTAAATAATATAATGTATAATTGATAAAATATAATTTATAGCTAAAAAAAATGTTTTTTTTTAAATAAGTTTGCACGCCATTGCATGGCAGAATATGTATGCTCTAACACTAGTTTTAAGATCCATTGTTACTACCATATTCTTGCAAATAAATGATTCTGATTCTGATTCTCTGATTCTGTAAAAGCTGTTGGTTTGGGTGATTGTATGAGAAAGATTTTAAACTTTTACGTTTTGTATACATATTACTGTTTTACACGGGTCTTACTCGCGGTATATACTACTTAGCCTAGATACTAATAGGATAAATACCTAGGTTTTTCTCCGACGTTTCGGCCGACTTGCAAGGGTCGTAGTCGCAGTCCTGAGTACTGATTTGGAACTTTAGGCGCTCTAAAACAAAAAGATCTTAGATTGTGTTAAAAAAGCTATTGTATACAGGGTGGCTCATTCAAAAGGGTCAGTATGGGAAAGTCTTAAACTATAGGTCATACGAAGATTTGTTCTTAGGAACCATGACACCGATTTTGATAAAAAGAAAAACTGCATTCATACATTTGAAAAAGATACTGTACCCATCTGGGGAATCGAACCCGGTTATTTTGCAAAAAATAAACTTATACTTTTTCTATTAAAATATCGATTCTGTAGGTCTTAAGCAGTAAATATCTCTATGAAACATTATGTCTTAAATGAATAAAATGCATTGTTTTCACATACTTAAATTTATTATAGTAGGTGTTCAAAGTGGCCACCGTTTTTTTTTCAATACAATATTTAACACGCTTAGGTAACGATCTTCTTATTGCATTTTGTATCTTCATGCAGCCAGTCATACTGAAACGTTCCGTTTTCAAATGAGGCTTAACTTAACACGTCTCTGTGGGTTTTTAATTGATTGTTAGTGTTTGATTAATAGAAGTAAGTAGTTGCATGATAATAATATTAATGTTGATAACAAAACTTCCTTAAAAGTTTAATGCAATGCCACATGATTATGTAACACGGTGTATGTAACTAGTAGAGGGGTACACACAACCGTAGGGACAATTTTACATGCCTGAACTTGTTGAATATTGTAATGGTGGTCACTTAGAAGACCTACTATGATAAATTAAACTATGTGAAAACAATGCATTTTATTCATTTAAGTCATAATGTTTCATAGAGATATTTACTGCTTAATACCTACAGAATAGATATTTAAATAGAAAAAGGATAAGTTTATTTTTGCAAAACAACCGGGTTCGATTCCCCAGCTGGGTACAGTATCTTTTTCAAATGTATAAATGCAGTTTTTCTTATTATCAAAATCGGTGTCATGGTTCCTAAGAACAAATCTTCGTATGACCTATAGTTTAAGACTTTCCCTAACTGACCCTTTTGAATGAGCCACCCTGTATATGTTATAGGCAATGTGTATAATGGAGGTATTCTATACAATACCTAGGCAATGTATAGAATACCGGGGTCGTTCAGGCAATGTATGAAATGAAAATTGAATGAAATGAAATTCAATGTTTAAACTATTTTACACATTGCCTAGGAAATGTATTGAATACCTAGGCATTGTATAGAATACCGGTTGAAGCATAGGTAATGTATGTAATCTGCTTTTCTTCTCTATGATTTAGTTAGATTATATTTAGTTGCTACCAGAAACTTTTATTTTTGGTCGTAGGACAAAAAAACACCAAGATTAAGTACAACTACTGTACGTTAGGTTAGGTTAGAACTGTGACCACCAATGCACGAAGCGAGCGAGCGTGCCGCGGCAGCGGCCGCCGAAGTGCCAGATTTAAATTGTTTACAACAAAAATTCTAAGCTATTCTAAACAATGACATTATTAATTAAAGCAATATGATCATTGAATGTTATGAAGAAAAAAGTTATGAAAAGGAAAATTATGATTATAAACGTTTCTTGGTACAAACAGTATGAATAAAAAAATTATGATCACTAACGGCTATGAGCTCCGTTGGTAGTAATAAAAATTTATGAATAAAAAAATTATGATATAAAAAAAAAATTAGGCGATGTGGTCGCTAAGCGACAAAGCCTATAAAAAAATTAGGCGATGTGGTCGCTAAGCGACAAAGCCTATAAAAAAAAATTAGGCGATGTGGTCGCTAAGCGACAAAGCCTATAAAAAAAAATAAAAAAATAAAATATGAAGATTGATTATTATGAAGATGAACACAAAGCGTTAGTAAGACCAAAAATATGACTTCGAATTTTATGTAACCCAATATGGACCCGTAAATAAGTATATTAAAAGCACTTATTCTTAACGTAGATGTCCATTATACACATTGCTTGATGCGTTTCAGGCATTTAATACAATACCTAGGCAATGTATGAAATGAATCGTATTATACACATTGCCTGATCGTTTTAGGCATTGTATAGAATGACTAGGTATTCTATACAATGCCGGATTATACACATTGCCTATAACATATACATACAACAACATATTTTATGATGATAAGTGTTTACAAAGATTAGTGCAGATTCATTTGTCTCGGTTGTGATGATATATTTTTCTCAGAGCTCTGCTGTATTTTCTGTGAATTAACATTAATAATGGTTGCTCGTTTAATGTGTATAAGCGTTACTCTATAATTTAAACTATTTTGAAATCCGGTAGTTAATGCTATGAATATATTCAGTATTAAGAATTGTGTCATTTGTGTCCTCTACAGATATTCAGATCTGCAGACAGAGGCGCTGGGGCAGCTGGTCCCGTACCGTCGCTACGTGCTGCCGCGCGCCGCGCCCGCGCTGCTGGCCGACCTGGCGCCCGCGCGGGGGGAGGGGGAGGGGGAGGGAGGGAGGCTGCGGGAGGACACGCTGCTGCAGTACGAGCGGGACGTCACGCAGTTCGTACAACACGTCGCTGAGAACCCCAACTACCTCATGGATGAGCTCATGCTGATCTGAGCATGACAGCTATTTCACCTGGTGTGCGATTTACTGGAAAGAGTGCTCGCTCTTGTTGTCAACATTCATGGTTGTATTTTTACGTCATCGCAAATTGAACAAATGCTGAATGTAAAAAGCCATTTGAAAACAGTCACGATCGTCATCGAACATAAACTACGTAGTAAACATACCCCAATTGTTACTATATTACTTTGACTAAAACGGGAATTAATTAATATTCTAAATAGCAATTGTAACTCCTGATATACAGCAAAATATCACCAGGTACGTGACGTCACGTAACTACTGTTTGTGATTTACTACAATATTTGTATTCACTATGTAATACACTTATACTTGATGACAAATTATAAATTCAGTCATTTGTGCTACGTGTAAATGTACCGAGAATACCAATGTGTATTATAAAAGAATTACAACGAAAACACTTGAAAGTTTTTAATAATTCAATCGCAAAATATCACCAAGATGATGACGATCCCACATAATTAAAATCCTCAACTAACTATACTGTAATATTATAGTAAAAGTTTTTGTAATAATACAGATGTATTTATATACTTTTAGTATAAAAATGTTTACGGTTTGTCCGAACAAAATAATGTAAGTATAAATATATATTAGATCCATGACAGTAAATAATAATTACATACTTACCTTAATATGAGTATATCGGCGCAATTAGGAAGTGTTTATATAATAATACGGCGCTGTGAGATGAATCTCGTACAATATAAGGCTGACATGTTGATAGTAAGTAATAGTGCGATGTAGTGCCTCGTTATTTATATTACTTATAACGTTTTAAGTAGTTACATTCGTAAATGTATGAACTGCATTAATTTAATGTCAAATTAGTGCACCTGTCATTAAAGGTCAAGGGTTCGAGTTGTGTTCGTGAAATGTAAAATGATGTTTGTAAAAATGCGACAACGTACAAAAATGCGAACCTAAGATATAAAAACCAAGCTTTTCATCTTAATGATATTATTATAAGTGTTTAGATAATAATGTAAATATATGAGCTAAGAAACAATATAAATATGTAAATAATTTGTTATCTACTTATTAGTGACGCGCTAGGCGGCTATTAGTTGTTAATTATTATTGAATTAAGTTTTTAACATGAACTGTGGCCACAATACTTGATTTATAATTAAGGTGGTGGTTCGCTGCTTCTAACTGAAATAAACTAAAAACAATTATAAAGTAAGAAGCCATCTAGTAATATTGTTTAATCGTTTCAATTGCAATATTTTAATTTACATAAGATTTTGATGTCGTGATTAGGTAAATAAGAGAGAGGATCATTGCCTCTTGATTTAGCAAATCCTTGATACATAACAGTGATTGAAGAGTAGGTAAGGTGGCTAGAGTGTTTGTATAGATAAGGTTGAAAAATCCCTTTTTTCATATTTTTTTATTCATTGTTTTTGGTTAATTTCGGTGAATAAGGTTTGTGAAAAATAACTCAATTGCTGTGGTATTATTTATCTTTGTTCATGTGTACTACTGAATGAATGTAAAAAAACGCATTTTGAATATAACATTGTTCACACAATTACAAACACATTTTAAGGGTTAAGGCAGAATTCGATTTCAAAAATAAATAACACAAAATTGGTTTGTAAATATCATATTTGTATAAATAGTTTTAGTGTTTTATGGACCTCAGAACGTCACGTCTTGAGCAACAAGTCGTCTGAGCTGTGAGCTGGATATTCCACCACGCGTTATGTGTCCCGCTCATGGCGGCGCTAGGGTGGGTTTACAGATTGTAAAGGCATACATTTATGTCGTTTAAATGTGAAATAAATAATCTAGGTATCAATTGTTTTATTGATACAAACACAATAGAGGAGCCTTCAATATAGTTAGCTTTTACAGTTTAAAACTTTAAGTATAAACTGTTTTGTACATATTTTATTGTTAAGTGTTTGTATTTAGCGTTATGTTTGTTACAGTTTGTAATACCTTGTATATATGTTGTTATGTATGTAAGTAAATATGTTGATATTGTGTATAAACATATAAAATACATTATACATACATTTGTGTTATCAACAGATCTATTGTTAATATTGTCATTGCCATTAAAATCGTAAATCAATTACATATTAGTAAGTTCTGAAAATCTGGGATCCTACAGTTGTCTGGTTACAGCTTTATCTGGTGTATACTTAGTACTTACTTATATAACCAAGAGTTGTAGTAATTTACTGATGTAATGTTTATAAAATGACATTTCGAAAAACATCAGATACCTACATAGATCAATTAATATCTAAACCATATTTTTATGTAGTATCGTAAACAACTGAATCATACCCAGCTTGCTGACCAGCATTCGTTAAACCTGCTTATAAGGTCTAACGCGTATAATTTACTTACTGCATTTTAAATATTAACTAATTTAAATATTTTGAATGTCATACGAAAATAAGCTTGTGGTGGGTCATAATTCAGTTGTTTGTAATAGGTCTTCTTTACCTATGAAATTGCCGTTTTTTTCGCCGCAGTCTTTAGCCTCTATTTTATTTTAAAACATGGATTGCTTGTATTATTTTTGTAATTTGATAAATACAGGACATTACCAATAACTAACAAAAGATAATTAAAAAAAGACGTATTATTATACTTTACGTAATGTTGAGAGTTTGCCCCAGAAAACATTTCTTAGAAATATATATAATTTGCAATACCTTGTATAAAAAAATATCAACTTGATTTGTACGAAATTGTCACCAGAGACCAGGATTTAGTAATTTTAATATTATACATATGAAGTACCTATCATGGCCAATTTTAATCTTTAAAAATGTCTTCGACTTATCACAAAAGATCTATAGTAAATTATATTTACAAGCCGCCCTGGATAAGATACAGTGATCCCACTGTTTTGTTCTGTCACAGCCTCACCACATAAAAAAATCAAAGCAATAATACTAACAATGACAAATCACACAAATGCAGTGTGTAGTTAAGTTAGAATTAATAATATGCAATGTGTAGTTAAGTTAGAATCAATAATATCAAAACAAATAAAATCATTTTGTAATTATATTTTGGGCATCGAAATAAAATGAAAATGTTATTTTTTTAACCCCTTTTTATTATTTATGTCCCATTTGTCATTATTGTTTGTTGTTACGACATAATACTAACATTTCCTACCCTTTAGTAATCTTATTAGAAAATGTTTTAGTTCAAGAACATGTAGGAACAGATTCCTCTTACTAAGCAATAAGCATGAACTCAGTAATTCTAATAAGTGACCAATCTGATTATTTTTCACAGTTTACAGTTATTTTGTTTTAATATTCCCTTCCCTAAAGTGAAGCCTTACCAATTACCTTAGTACAACTACTAGATATCTCACTGGTTTTGAATATTGGCGCGCTTCAAACCATACAGCGCATGCGCGGACTGCGACAGGTGAGGGGCCGGGACAGCATAACAGAGATATGACAACACTAAATGTATCTACCTAGTACGTAAGTATAATAAACACCATCGGCCACTTTTGGAAACCAAATGATTACGAAAAAACTCTATCATAATAACAATGTTGTAGGCATAAAAGTTAGGTAGGTACCTACTCACTGTAGTAATATTATTACTACTACCTAGAGCTGGTTATTTTTTTTTACACTAAATTGAAGGTATGGGGATAGAGTTATAAGTATATAATAGGTCAAAACAGAAAATTTGAAAACACAGTTGATGATATACGGTTATATTATTATATATTTTTATTTTTACTACAAAAACCGATTATACTTATCCCTTTTAAGAAATATTTCTACAACAACGTGAGAAACACTACTAAATCGATAGAAATGCTCAGTCAAGTATCTACATGGTGCCTATAAAATATATCTGCGCTAAAATATTTTGTCCTATTTGAGTGGCATGTCCATACTTACTTACCATGCGCAACTTTTTTATCAGCGATTTATTATCAGCCCAGTATTATATAACTGTTGATGTGTGTATGTTCTGTTTCCCTCGCACTCGTGAGCTAAGATAAGCCTTCGTCGTGGGAGCCAGAGCGAGAAGCAAGATATTGCATTAAATTTCGATCCTATTCTGTAATGTTTTGTCCAATCGCGTCCGATCTCTGCGTGTTCCGGTTCTTTGTCATCAATGGGTTGCCGGGCAAGTCCATTTCGAGTGCCATTAGAATATGTTTTACACCATATCAGTACAATATATTAGGATACAGTATACTTTAGAATAAATCTGATGATTCTCTGTGTTTACTGAACAGTAAATATCGTTCTAAGCCGTAGTATTTAGAGCGATCGCTCTTACGCCCTTTCGGCATTAATGAATCGAGCCCACTTCAGCTGACTGCGTCGTACGCAAGGCTACTCTAACTAAACTAGTAGTAGTCCGGCGTTCGAAGGCGACGGTCGGTTGTGGTAGCGCGGAAGTGATATGCGGATATGTTATTGAGGTTTAAAATGTTTTTGGAACGTTTCCCATAGGCGCAAGGGCGAATAGATTGTGTCCGGGTCGGTTCAATATCGCGACAGTTATCAGCGGTTAGCGAGTGCAAGTGGCAACGCCAGTGAGTGCCGCGGTGGACGATACGAGCGAGCTGAGGCTCAATAATGCTCAAATTCCTGACGCATAAGCTGCGAACGCATTCGTTGAATGAGGAGTGCGTTTCCGAGAAGGTGGGTGTTGACGCGAACCGGCGAGCGATGTGAAGGTCACAACACCGCCACCAGAAAATGGCCGCCGACCGAGAGAACAAAGAAGCGGAACGATCGCCGGCTCCGCAAGCGCTCCGCGCTGTCTTGTCTAGTCTAAACATTGTACAAACTGAAGCCGGGTTAAATATTGCTTCGGTCTAGTCCTGTTTTAAACGTACATTTAGTATCGGAGCCGGTGAAATCGTTGGCTAAAGTGGCGGTGTGTGCCGGGCGTATGATGGCCGACGTCGGCGATTGATCGGATGTTTGTTTGTTGCAGGTGGAGGAGCGTGACTCCGGCACCGAGTCGGACGACGAGGCCGACCGCGTCGACCCCGGTAAGTCCTGCAACACTCCTCCTCGCTCCTCCAGCCTCCTCGCTCTGAGCGCTGGCCGGCTAATCTCTAGCCGGCCGGCATACTATCGAATAACTGAACATTTTAATAACACAAAGTTTAATATTTCATATCGAGTTAATAACGTACCATTACGTTGGTCTAATCCAGAATAATTGAAAATCGATTTTGCAATCCGTCACACGGAACGTAGGAATCTGTGTTTGATAACACTCAGGTGATAATGTCATGGAATAAAAACAATACAGATTGTAGGTAGGTACCTTGTTACCTTGTGTATATGTTAATAACTAGTGTTATTAGAATGTTATTAGCATACTGACCCACCCAGGTGCGCTCTATTGTTTGTTTTATGTTGAAAAAGTTTTGCTTCAAATACCTATATTTCTTATTGGACTTTTTTCTGATACATTCTTGTACTTAATATGTATCAGCCTACAATGTAGTCCTCATGCTGCTACAGAGTTAACAAACCTGTGTTTGAAGAAAGTACTGTATTAATCTTTGTTATTGACCTTGAAGTGTGACCTTGAACTTTTATCGATAAAAGCTGAAATATTAAGTACTTTAAAATATCTCGGCTAAAGTAGTTTGCTAATTTGTTTTTTTGCTTA
This sequence comes from Schrankia costaestrigalis, assembly GCA_905475405.1. Classification (NCBI taxonomy): domain Eukaryota; kingdom Metazoa; phylum Arthropoda; class Insecta; order Lepidoptera; family Erebidae; genus Schrankia; species Schrankia costaestrigalis. The sequence goes on from FR997833.1 coordinate 458,478, forward strand.
TTATAAGTACTACTTACTTTAGATTACAGGTGCTCTACCACTATTTTGAAAATAAATATTAATTAAGATTTTAGGTACGTTAGGTAAACAAATTTATAAATCAATGGTGGTCGCTGGTCGCTAGGTATTCAAAAGTTATTACGGTCCTTCGGAGCAGATAAAACATATTGGAAATTAACCTTTTATTCTATTTTTTTTATAAGAGACTTCCCCCACTCCTATCAAGCCCTGTGTCATGAGGACATGAATGTACAAACATACTTACATTAAACGTACACAAAGAACACTTCCTGACCCGGCTCATAATGCTGTCATTATTCTTCTAATTACGCTCATATTTTATTACATCGATATGATGTAGCTTAATTTATCGTAACTTTATTAGACTGTATGTCATAATATTAAAATTGGTAACACCGTGGAGCCACCGGATGTCATAAATTATTGTTTGTAGAGCCTTGCCTTTCTTGATTGAATATAATTTGTACACATCTTTCCGAATACCTATATGTTATGTTTATTTATTATGGCGTCATGAACATAGTTACATATTTTGCCAGTGTCAAGTGAAATACATTACATTCAGTAAGTAAGAGTATAAGTTTACACATACAAAAAAACACAACATTAAAAAGACGATGCTTCTCTTTTCATTGCCGTCCAGGAGAACTTCACCGGAACGCGTATGATGGAGACAGGAACAGCTTGATCACGACGCCGCCACCAGCTATTCACCAATCACTTGCATATTTAAACATATTTATTTACTGACGATGAACTTGCAAAACAAAACCGCATCTTTTCTGCATCACAAAATCTTCAAAAAATCAATTTGTAAAATATATAAATGACAGCTCAACCTCTCGTCATGGCGTCCAGTCAAATTCTCCCTTCCGAATACCTAAGTAGGTACTATTTTCTTGCCTGCCATTAAGTACTCAAATATTATCTATTGTGAAATAAGTTCTCTAGGCTACCGTTGCTATGGTATCGCCCTGATATCCGGCTGTTAATAGCAATAAATTATTGACCGATTTAATTGTGGCCGACTTGAAGTTATATTTCCTTTAAAAAGTAAAACAGGCCTACCCTTAAGTCTTATCCGCAAAAGGAAGTATGTAGCAAAAACTGCTGAATCAGCCGAATCTACTAGTTTAAGAGCTATGGTATGGTGACTTTTGTGGGTTCAGTCCGATGCCGGAGGAATCTTCAAGACTTACTAGGCTGCGCTGCAGTTCGCCCGCACTAAAATATTCGCGAATTCCTTTTTTTACCTAACCATTTTATTGTGAAATACCTAATCTTCCGGCATATGTGTATGTTCCCCTCTTTTATGATATCGGATGCTTTATAAATATATAGTTAACCTGCAGACACATTTGACTAGGCGCCGGTCTACTGAAGGCGAGCGACGGAGTGAAATCATTTCATGATTACCGTCTGTTGCCTTCATTCCTGGACCGCTCACTATTACTATAATGAAGCGGTGGTTTTATTTTAACTCTTTTGAAGAATATTTGTCTGATTAATGGAACTGTAAGATGAACAGTCAATCAAAGACGAACGAGAGACGCACTTAGTTATCTCGTTGATTAGATCAGTTAATTTCTTAAATAGTTATTATCATTATTTTCCTTAAAGACGGATATATTATTCTCTAAGGAAGTAAAATAAATTCTGATGCATATGGGCCCACTCAGGTACTCTACACTCATTGCATTATGTACCTACTATCTTTTCCGTAGAATACTATAGTGGCATGATAGCTAAAACCAATGATATTAAAAAGACAATGTCTACTAACTAATATTTTTATAGACGTACTAATCTTGCGAATTAAGTATTTAAGACAATAGCAATGTTTAAAAAAAAAAAAAGCACACTTTGTCTTGTAACAAAGCTAAGTGCACCTTAGTTAAAAAAACAAAATGGTCATCAATTATATTAATATGCATTATATTATTACAAAACAACATTATTGTGTCTGCTACATATTTGGGGCTCCTAATGATATTTAATATCTCCCGTGATGACTCTACTTGTGCTTAATCAAAAAGTTTCGTTATCATTTTGTATTGAATTTATACCTATAATGTAACTTCAATTATTTTCTTAAATTCAATATTTGTTATAAAAACTCACAACTAGATCTATTTCAAGCAATGTAAAGCTGTGCATTATAAAAAGATATCTTTGTACAATAGTTTCTTTCGTAGGCGAGAATTCATTTTAGGTCGTTAAGCAAATAAAGTGAACCTACCTATAACTGGTGTATTAAAATTTTAATAACTTGATAGTTAAACTGTCGTTCAATAATTATAATAAAACGATATTGACGTGATTGATTGACAGTCTTCATGTTATAGTACCTATGTTTGTAATTATTTAAACTACGAGTACTTGTAGGTAGTTATCCATGACTGCTTACAAATTATAATCAATAATTGCATATCAAACGCGTTATAAAAATACTCATTTTAATAAAAAATACTGCTGGCATTTGCAACACTGTAAGCACATCATGACATGGCTAACTATGAATTGATAGTCTTTAGATACAATGTTTGTTGCTAAGGTAATCGAAGTTAGCACCTAATAATTGTTAAATTGCAATATAGAGTGCTTAGGCAGAAGAATAGGGTGAAAACTGCAGCTTAATACTTGTTGAATAATTAGATAATGTGCAAGACAGCTGCTGGTAGTACTACTCACTAGGTAGAAACTCTTCATGCGTACACCATCAACTTAAATTAATTATATTACTTTAATATCTAGTATTTTTTACACTTAAGTTTAAGAAAGTAATCAATATTAAAATCATACAACGTGCTTGTAGTTCATGCAATGAGATATTCACTATAATAATAGCCAGTGACAAAGTAGATACCGCTATCTGTATACCTAAATCTAAATATAAATAATATTATTGATATTACGTAACAAACAAATTACATTTTTTATAATTATATTGATACAACGTATTCATGAGTGATAGGTAATAGCGCATTCGACATACATAGGTAGATATAAGAATAAGTAAAGTAGGTAGGTAATGAAAGTATCAGTTGTAGGCATTATGTGACAATTGCTTACTATCTGATCTCGTGTTACTACACGTGGTCCCCGGTCGCGTGGAAACCTTTAGACATATTACGATTGCACATTATTATTATATTTATTTAGCTATTTGCACTAAATATTATAATGTACCTAGCACTAGATATAACCAAAATATTTCATAAAGTATTATTTCACTAGCCACATTAATAAATGACCATGTTTAAAACTTGTACAATAAGGTTTTCACTCTCTTGCTATTGTTATAGAGTTTCTCTCTCATTTTTCTTGTTTTACAGAGTAGGAGGTAATCTCTTTTCTTCTTCTTATATTTTTAAAAATATATTTTCTTAGGCTTCTTCGTTAGACTTTGACTTATACCTTAGAACGAAATGGTACATAGCGGTAATTTTGTGATTTATTCTCTTATAAATAATTATTGTTATGCTTCTACTTTATCTGCACCTCCTGTGTGTTGTAATGGAGGTCCGGTATTGAAGGTATTGAGATTTCTTAGACGATCTTCAAAGTTTCCTGGGAATGCTTAGTTTATTATACACTACGGATTTCTGCTTACACCAATCAATCAAAACCTTTGTATATTTAGCACCATTCATAAGTACAATTAAGTGCTAATACTTGAGAGCTTATCACTCAATACGTACTCCTGCCTCTCTTACTGAAAGGTGAACAAGTGCCATTCAATTTATTTATCATATTGAATGTGGTGACGTCAATGAAACTATCACTAGCTTTGTATTATTAAAACTTGGTTAAGTTATAACTTCTTATCTTGTACCAATGTAAGGGCATCTAGGCCAATTATTGGAAAATAGAAGAGTACACTTAATATTTTTTTAATGTAATTGTTTGTGCATTGGTGCGATATAGTGGTATGGCGTGAGCGCAATATATTTATTAGTATATTATTATATGTGGCCGCGCAGTCTGGCATTGCTCGGTGTTGTTATCGTGTCCGCACGCAACACTAATAACGCTAATAACATAATACATTTGAGAAGAGTCCGCTACACACGAAGTAAGGAAATTTTTCCACTACGGTGATAAGACCTACACAAGATTAAGGATTTTAAGCATATCTACGAGTATAGTAAAATTGATATTATCTAAGCTATTTACCACTTGAGTTGTTTTCCGTTGAATTATTGGAAATTGCTTTGACCCAATATTGTAGGTGCAACGACGTTGTTTAATTAGATCATTTTCTATGGGTCAAATCATACTACAGCAGAGTCGAAGCGCATCGAAGCGTCGATCCAAAACTGAACATATTAAATTCAACCTTAACTCCACAGTGTAACGTACACATTACTTCGGAGATTTTAAAAATATGCGCGCATTCTTCCGAATGCGCCCGAATGCGCGCGTCTGCGCTTGACAAACGCTGATTGGTTTCGCGCACAATCTTAGAAGTAATGTGTGCGGTATACCGTAGAGTTATGGTTGAATTTGATATGTTTAGTTTTTGGAATGACGCTTCGATGCGCTTCGACTCTGCTGTAGTATGATTTGACCCTATATTATTTGAATACGACGTAGCCCTTTTAATGACTTGTATGTTTCTTTTTTGTTACGCACAATGCACAATGACACCATATCTTCTGTTCATCTCATCTCTTATATTATCTTATTTAAGCACCGTGATTCGAGGCACTTTTATTATTGTAATAAAAATGTCGACATGTTTTAAATGTTAGCAAACCGAGGCTTAACATAAATATCTATTACTAGTAGTTAGGGTACCTACAGCTTACAGCCTCCTCTAAAGTCTAGAAGGCTGATCAAGGATTCGACATCTCTGTCACTTATTTGTTTGTGACTGTACGAAACGCATTGCCCGAATTTTAAGTACGCACTATGAAATAGAATAGCGATGTTATTTAGACTTAGCCCATCATAAGCTCCATATTTTATCTAAAGAAATATTTATAAACAAGTTTAGTGGAATAAACGTCCCTGCAGTAGGAAAATAATGGTCTGTTAGAATGAATGGTACATGTAAAGTAGATAATTTTCCTGGTTTAAAAGATGGTATCTGTCTAGTATTGTATTCAATCCAGTTTGTATCGTGCTCAAGGTCAGTTGTGGTCACTCTGTTTGTAAAGCACACTGCACACTGGCGACATTGTCGGTATGTACTGTTTCTATAAACTCGTCTATGAGGACGTGCCCGGACTGAAGTTTGGTTGTTTTACAATGATTAGTTGACCCTGACATTATACTACAAATACGAGGGGTAACAGCTGCTCAAGCTTCAGGGCTATGAGGTTCGTCTAAGTTCTAATCAGTCAAGTACAACAATTCTTTGAAATTGTCAGATATTTCACGGGGTGTTCATGCGTTTGTGACCGCTAGTGTTTGGGACCATGGTCCAAACCGCCCGATAGTTATTTTTTAATTGGTCGTTTGGAACCACGGTGCTAATCGCCCTAAACTTTTTTTGAATTGATCTTGATGATCCCAAACGCCTCAACCCATTTCACGAGTATGCACTAAAATATGTATAGTGGCACATGTTTAAAATGATGTTGGTATGTTCACTTTGAATCTACATGTTAAATATTACTTCATTACCAGGACCAGAATTAGGTATATTGAACATTTTAGTTTATTGAAAAGATCATTAAAAAAATAATCGTAGTAGTTATTTTGTCATACTCATGTGTGACTGTTAAAATACGAGTTCATTTTATTATTTGGTACACACAGCAACACATCAAGTTAAACATTTTCATTTGAAATTGTGTCTTATTTCAAGGTATTAAGATACATGAGTGTCTAGCTTGATTAGTTGCTGTGTCTACATCAACGATGTAATTGTTATAATAAACTGTACATTGTTATAAATAACTACAAACATAAACAGTGCTCCAGATGTTTCCCTTCCTAGTACGATGGCACTGTGTACACATACACACTGTATACACCACTACAGTGCTCGCACAGTTATGTTTACCCCTGATAATAACGTATGTACCTACCTTATCTACTATATATCATATTCATATTTATCACACAAACGCACTCGCTATGTTTTAAATAACTTCATATTTTGCTCTTTAATATTATTATAATAATAATGAAAAATATTTTATCAATTGACATGTTTGTTATGTATTATACAGCCTTATCTCTATACAATAACTATTTTTAACTTTACAATTGTTTATCGATTATTATTATAATTTTGTTGTTAGATATACAATGATAAAGCTTTTAGTAATAAATAAAGAATCATTATTCATTACATTTAGGATGAAAACCTTGACATACTACGCTGGCACTGGCTATAGGGCTAAATATCAGCTTTTGTCCTATTTACACGTGCTATTTATTTACATTTCAATAATTAAGTCAGTTTAATGCTTAAAAAAATTAATAATATTGTCGTTAAAGTTGTGGAAGAGAGCTATCGCAAGATCCTTAAGTTCTTTAGCTCTCCTTGGTGTCGAGTGCCGAGTCTCGTACGGTATAAGGAAAGCTCTTTAACAACGCGTTTGCGGTTACCTCCACTGTCCGCTATGTTTTCTCCTTTACCTAGCTTAGTTCTATCCAAACAATTTCACCTAGGAAATTCGTGCTCCAGTTATAAGCATATTCGTGCTCTAGTTGTGTAAAGTTCTCTTCAGCCCTAGTTTATACGTACACAAGCAGAAATGAACTAGAATACCCTTAGTAACTTTTTTAATGGCATAACTAGTAGTCAAATAACTATTTCTGGTCATCTCGTTAGTCGAGTAGGTAAAAGAATTTGTTTCCTTTACCTTAGGTCTTATTAGTTGTCTCACGTGCACAAATTCTAAATATACTTATGTATATTATTCAACAAATTATTATAATAAATTCATGATCAAATTTGGTAGTACCTGGAAGTTCCACAAACATTGCTTATAGTATATAGCGATAGTTATTTTGTCATTCATTGCTCTACATAAGTGACTGTTTCCTTCAATAATATTGTTGAATACTTCGTTGAATGTATATTAGTGAAGTATGTCATTAGATTACAAGATATCTCTTCTTATCCACCACAAGCAAATTATTCCGTGACGTAATCCTATCTACATATAAGTAATCTTATTTTTATCAATAATATCATGTTTTGTCATCTATGTACTAAGTTATCACAGATTAGACATTTGTTTATTAGTTTTATTTAAAATGTCGTATTCTGACGCTTTTGAAGGTCTTTGACAGAGCTGACCATTGCATTATTTGCATTCTCCTACAGAAATGAAAGATTTCTCGGTAAGTCCATCGTCTGTTTTCATTGATGGAGAGCAATCTGAACCAATGCTTGCAACTTCGGGAATGCACCAGGATCACAATTTCAATACAAGGTTCTTTAAAAATAAGTATTCTATTGATACATAAACAAAACTTATTTCCAATAATTACCAATAGTTTGTATTTATTGCGAGACCAATACATTATTATGTAAATAATCGAGTAGCGTATGTTAAACAAGGAATAATATTGCTAGAGTGTTAAGGGTCGCGTTTTCTCTCGGACATCAGTCGAGTGATAACCTGAACTGTGGGTAGGGTAACTATATAGTAACCGATTATAACTGGTTTTATCTGCATTACTGGTTTGTATCAGCATTATCTCTGCAAGGTACTTACCTACTTACTAATCACTGAATTAAGCTAACTATTAGAAATTTAAACCTAGCGTTTTATTTTAATTTACCTGTTTTACTGTACACTCAGCAACAAATTGTTAACACAAGTAAATGTATGCATCCAAAAAGTCAAGTCCAAATTTTATCAATTATAAGGGAGCTACTGCATAGGCCTTCTCCAAAGCTTTCCACTACCAATGAGCCTTTCGCATGCATAAGCCTGCCACCGCCTACCAGCCCTTGATGAGGAACCAGTATCAGGTTCAGTACGCGGTCGCTTTCATAATGTACTCTATGATGAGCATCCATATTGTTCACTTTAGTATCTACCCCACCAAACCTAATACTGAAGCTTGTCACCTGTCAAGCAGATTGTGGTTCTAATTCTAAAAAGGACAACGTATGTGCGAGTCCGAACCTAGCTGATCCTTGTTGTCCATTGATTAAATGTCTATTAAGTTCCTCAGATCCAGGAACCCTTTTGTAATAAAGGAGTATCATTTTTAAGTGTCAAATATAATTAGGATAATAACAATTTTATAAGGATACCTAATTAAATAAATTATTATTAAACAGTTACTGAAAACTGTTCAGACTATAAAGCTAAAGTGTCAGTACAAATTAGGTTTATTAATATTAATTAGTTTATTATTATTAATTAAATAATATTTTTATTTGGCAGTTTTTCAAACTTATAACGTTACCTTTGAAATTTATAATTTACTCTATGCTTCTATTTACTCAGATTTATTAGTCTACTTGCTAAATAAGCTAAAAAAAGTAAGACGGTATTTTGATTTTATACATTTATTATGTTATACAGACGTGTATCCATAATCAGTTTTGATGTAGATTGATGTACGGTTTCTTTGTTATAAAGTGCTCGTGTTATGTTGTATTCAGGTGTTGTTCGTCTCTGGTAAACAAGTGTGTGTTATCTAATTATGTTTTGATACTAATTTGCTATCGCCCCGAGATAACCTCTCGCGTCTGCCTTATCAGCAGAACATTCAGTAGCCGTTCTGTCGCGACACAGACATGTATATTATAAAATAATATTGTTGTTTATAAGTTCATAGTTATATCTACACTTGTTTTTATACTCTAGATAAATAGGTGAGTTTATTTTGTCCCCTTTTTAAAAATTACTGGTACTTACTTTTTAAAGTTGAAACGGTTGAAATAAACTTTGAGGTTAAGTTGCTTTTTGCTCTCACATGGGTCAGTCAGAGTATTTCTGATAGTGTTGCTTAAACGTATAGCAAGTTTAATTATTAATTATTATCATATTTGTCAAATATTACATAGGTTTAGTTCAGAGCGATGGTTTACTTGCACTCGTAGATTAGGTTCGCTTTATCTTAACAAAAATAAAATAATAACGTCTACAGGCGTCATCGTTGTTTACTAATAATAGTATTTATTTCACTGATGCTAATACCATAAATTCTAACTTGTTTTTATTAATGTAAATTATTATACGTATGCATTGCACTAAATGAATACCTACTGAATCAAGACACTAGGCAATAGTCTATTTGGATTAATAACAATGGATATAATAAATCAAATTAGGTTTCGTTGGTAATCTATCTACAATAGAAGGTAGAAGGACGTAAGGCTTAATGTATTTGTCTTCCACTCCTATGATCGTGGTTTTAATTCCCGCACTAGTCAAACACTTATTTACATTAACAAGGTCTGATTCTAATAGTAGATAAACCTGCTGCTCCTTTCCAACAGGCTTCATGGTGGTCGGAACTGTGAGTCATTTTATTAAATGAGTAAAGTCTTTGCTACACTTATGTTTTTAAGTTTTATAAGCTCTTTACAATCAGTCATAGCTTCCCAAATTCCCAACCCAATTATGCAACAGTTCAAATCCTACAATATTATAAGAATGCAGATACCTACTACACGTACTGGTCCAGTGGATTCTATACCTGATGAGGTTAAGACTAGCAGTAAAGAGAAGTAAATTATTCGACAGTGAAACCTCACCCTACCTACCTAACCCTCGTACCTTACCCTTTGCATAAAACTGCATATGATGCTACGTTTAAAACTTTATTTTAATTACAGATAGAGTAACAGTAATAGCATAGGTAATAGTCTACCTTTCATAAATAATAACACAACACAAGTTCTACAATTACAATACAAAGTAGGAGCTCAACTATTAAAGAATCAATAACGTTCAAATATTCATGGACAGTTTGCAAATTCATGTGCACATAACAGTAGCTAGCTCTACATAAATATTATTGGATATAAGTAATACTAGTAATATTATGTGGTGTCCTTGACAGTGTACAGGGTGTGCTAGTGTTTGCGTACGCTTGCGCCGCGCCCACACGTAGCCATGCGCAAACGCGCAAGCCTTACTAAATATTGTCTTATTATTGTGCGCTGTGACATCATCGGTACAAATAGTCTCATTATTGTAATTATTTCTCTATTGTACTTTACGGTGCGTAGGTTTTTGTTGAGTATCTTTATTGTGCACCGCTTACAATGTTGTTACCAAAATTCTTCCATGGTTTATAAGCTATTGTTTTAATCGGGATCCCTTTTTTTCTCATAATGGTTTGTGTCCTAATTTAAATTGTCATAATAAATAGGTTTGGCATAATTATCCTTAAAATAATAATAGTTTGCCATAATTGGTTTTTAGCATACTGTGTTTGTTGGTATAATCGCGTTTTCCATAATTTCATTTGTACTAATATTGTTTGCTATAATCGTCCTCAGTCATTATATTTATTTGCCATAATAAAATTATTATTAAAACCCCGACTTAGAGCAATCCGACTAGGGTAGTGTAGGTTTATTCTTCAAACCATCCAGAAGTAGGAGACCCGTAAAGCGAGATTCCGTATAGCTTATTAGGCGTTAAGTCTAATGAAAATATGGCAAATATTAGTATAGCATATGAATAAAAATTATGGCAAAACATTAATAGGATTTAAAAAATTATGATTAAAAAGTTATGGCAAATGAGTATTATGCGTAACTAATGGTATCCCAAAAAATATTATGCAATGTTAAACCCTATTTCTAATAATACAAAAACTAGAACTAAGATCAGTGAAGCTAAGTACGCAATCGTCAACTCGTCATTAACCTAAAAGCCCTCGATGTAGAGACAAATGAACATAATTAGTTCGAATGAGTCGAAATAATTAACCCTTGGTGATCTGCCCATTGCTCCTTCAAGCAACGAGGCAATTCTGAACAGTATTAGGATCACCCATTTCTTGAGAATCATATCTATTTTAAAAATACTACAAAGGGCATTTTAGTTAAAAGCCAGGCATTGCCTATAGTAATGATAATAAAAATCTAGTAAATCGCGGACTTAAATTTCCGTACCATTTCTTTTGTAAATGTAAATTGAATAAGGTTGATGGGTCCGAGTTTAAAATTCCTCCTGCACTGAATGGTATACGCGTCGTGCGTCGTTAAAATTATGAATAAAACATATGTCCAAAAGTGGATAAATTAATTGGTGGCCATTTCTCCGAAGCCTTGCGGTACGACGGAGATGGCTGGCCGGATGCTCTCTCTATAGGGCTGCCACAGATTTAGAAAGTTATTTCAATAGTTTAAACTCAACTTAACTGTCCCAAGTACCTATATTAAGTTTAGTTTCTTATTAATAAGATAACCAATATTTCATAGAGGTCTCTACCCAATCCCTATCGTTGCATACATGGACGACTAGAAGACCATAATTTGAGAGTGTGATAAAGCTTGAGCCATACCGAGCTCATTGATAACATCAGCAAAATTGGTAAAATACTGTGATTTAAAGAAAATGATCGGTATTCCTCTCTAATAAATTTAGTTACGTGAATCAGCAGTCCATATTATTTTAACTGCACTAAAAGCAATACTTGACATATTTAACAAGTTTTCAATTGATTTTATATTTATCAAATTTAAATTATAAGTATAGTTGGTACTTTGGTAGCCCTGTTACCCGGTCGTGAATCGTGTTTCGCTCCATCAATTGAAAATTGCGCAGTGAATGGGCCCCCTGCGCGCGCCTGTGCCCAACATGGCGCGCACGTCTCTCTCTGGCGCGCAAAAAGCACGCGGCGGACAGCGCCTACAGCGCGTACCTACACATGACTGCTGACAGACCACGACACACACATAAAAACCTACCCTTGTAACTGTATCACGTACCTACGTACTAAACCGTGGTGGTCATTATATACAGACATGTCAATGATGCTACGCTGGGTTACTACTCTCAAGCACTTATTAATTTCTAACTTTGTATGGTTTCTTTCGACTATTACGAAATAATTGAGTCTGCATCCTGAGCCATAGGTCTCGGTATTAGAATGTTTATGAAAATCATGGCTGACCATGTAATTACTTAAATTGCTTTGTAAATTTATCAAACTCGCTATTAGTGCGGGTAATTTGGCGAATGTCCGCCGGTGGTGATTATAGTGGCATTAGACACAGTGCTTAATGTTTGTTTTATAATTAACTACATTCCACGAGATCGGCGCTATTTACAAGTTAGTGAACTTTACCGAGCCGCGTTTCATAACTAAAGATAATATAGAGTCATGTACAAGTAATGGTTTATGCGCTCGCTCGATCATTCGGTCAGTTCGTAGGCGTATCATTAGTTCGCGTATGATCGGCCGCGCCGGCTCCGAGGTCAACACAATAGCATCGATAACTAATTCTAACAAACAATGCGGTGACCCAACCGGCTTATGTTTTGTTCTATTGTGGCTCGTGAATGTGTTACAAAATATTTAAACTGGCTTGTTTAGTTGTTTAGGAAATGATCGCCGGCACATGACCGCACTAACAATACGTCCGCACACTACCTCCATTTGCACACAGTTATTAATACAGAACTGCATACTCTATTTTACAACGATGTTTGAAATTCCACGTCACCATTATATAAAGTGTCTTGCTCTGAGAGTTGTCGTTGTGATCGTGACTCTAAGTTTTAGCTGTTTAAGGTAATAATTATCTAAAGTCGTACACATTTGCACTTTTTAGGTAAATCGAAATAAGTAACGTTGTTCCCAAATTCTTCTAATTTAAAACCTGTTCTGGTTAACAATTGTTCCGAAATAACATTGTTATTGCCTCACTTATGTGCACAGCACGTGTACGTATTTTTGGCCATTGTTAAGATAATTTCGTTAATAGTTAATAGTCTGTACACGGCTAACTGCAGATCTACAACATTACGCCAAGGTATTAGTTCCATTTCGTTATCTAAATAACAAGTTTTATGCGTCCTCGGACCCACGACACGAACTCGTAGATCACTATCTACAGTTTTGTTATGTTACCACACGTGTAATGTTACTAAATAACTTGGAACGTATGTAGTTTAAGTTTCTTTGAAGTAGGTACAACTTAGTTTAATAAATGCGTTAACGTACCATTTAGAGATATAAGCGAGTCTTACTGATGTAAACTGCAAACAGATTTTAAATTGTAATGTAAGTCCGAAGTAACTCGTAGCCATGTATATTTTATTTGAACACTTGAAGCAGGGCGTGCTGTGCATCTTGGATACTTACTAACGTCCATGATGAATAAAATGGTTATTTTAAGTTTCCAGAAACAAATAGTATGAGGAATAATAGTGTTCGCGTGCTCTGTGGGCTGCCCATTCGCGCAAGATTGTGAGTTGTTTGTCCAATAGGCGAGCTCGGACACCCCCGCCCCCTCCCCCCGGCTCCCCGCGCGCTCGCCTGCGCCCGCGACACGATCAGCTGGGCTCGTAATCGACGCCTAATCAAAACTTGTACCAGTGATAACCATATTGCGTGGTCACTTGAGCGCTGCCACCACACGGTGAGACTCATTATATTCTTACTGTTATTTCTTACGATTTCGACTAATACACTTGTTGTTCTCTTATATTGATGATATATAATATGTTTGAAAATGAGTAGCTAGTATTATTTTTTCGGTATCCATAATATAAACAAGATGTCTGCTTATTAAGGTAAAATATGCCCTTGTATAATGTAATGCTTCGTAGACAATTCTTGAGATATATTTATTTCATTGAAAAAGTCTTTACTTCTACTTATAGAAAAGAATAGAGTGAATAATATATTATTAGTATAAGTAGTTAAGTTTATTCTTATACATCGGAACAAGACTTACAACAGATTATCTATGAATAACGTTAAAAGTAACATTTATTTTTATGCAAATAGTCAACAAAATGTAATAAGTAAGCTGTTCCTACATAATTATCTTAATCGCTAGATACAATGCATAATTTTCTGACCAGAGCAAATTTTATTGACATCAATGCAATATTTGAATAGTAATATTATACATTAAAATTTGATGTCACATATTGAATTCACGTACCGCTGTCTACTGCCAACAGGGTACTGTTTATACTTCAGACAATTTGATGATACTCTCATATATTATATGCGAATTGACGCGTCAATAAGAAACGTAGATTATTCGCCAGCCTGACGGTCGGTGATAAGTGATTTCCGTCAACATATCTCGACGAGTGCTATTAATTTAAGTTATGTATCGTGCACCGGCTCTGCATCTCCCCGGGGCCGGTTCTTACTCGAATGTATTTTTTACGAGACTCGTTCCGTAGTAATGAGCAACCGTACTCCTACCCGACGAGGGTTTAAATCGTTACATTTTAAGTGGCGCGGAACCATAAAATTTGAAACCTGTTTAATTCGATCAGAGCGAATCTTGTTACATCCGTTCGCTTAATTATTGCTGATATGCGAAGGTAATTGGTGTCGCTCGTTCGTGTTACTTAGTCGCAAGGAGCTGACTAGAACAAGAACCTGTACCATCATAACTATTATCGTGTCAGTAAATCTAACAAACTTGTTCATGGTGGAGTCGTGTCATGCGAGACTGTCACTCGTATTTCACGTCTCAACATCACGTATCAGTTGGTCGAGTATCGCATGATATAATGTCACATTCAGCTGAACGCCTGTTCTCATAAATTAATAGTCATGTCATTACATAAGCAATGACTATATAGTTGTTTGTCGTAGGTCGCGATCCTTTGCTATCAATTATAAAATATATGTGTAAGTATGCACATTGCACGTAGCTGTGCTAGTAATTGCACTGACTTTGTAAGACTATGACAGTCGACGTGGAGGTATCTATCTATTCTATCTAACACGAGTACATGATTGTTTGGCGCATGCGCAGTGCACAAGCCCCGCGTGAAGGCTCCATTAAAATATAAATGGAGTATTTGAAGACATTTGCTGAAGTGAATGAACTATCACGTTCTGCCAATTGTAGTGAGCTTGTGATCATGTATCTCATGTACATAGTACATACAGGCGATACTATCTTTATTTACAGTTAGGTACACTTTATATTGTGAACGTGTTCAAGTTTGTTCTGATGCGCTTTGTACGAGTATTGCTATTGAATAGCATAGTAGTTAGTGTGTAACCACACATTACCTCCGCGGGTAGGATATCTTATCTATTGGGCATTAACAAACACCTATCCTATGTAGTCTTCATGGTTAGATTGTATTATCTTTTCTTCCTTAACAGCAAAATATTTATAGGAATTTTTGGACAGTCAGTAATTCAGCGATGTGTGTGTAATAACAAGGTCGCGATTGCTAATCAAGCAATTATAAATTATACGGGATTGTAGTGTAGGAACACTACAATCCCATAATAATATGCGATTGTTGCACTGTTATTAGTAAACTCTAAAACACGTATAAATTATCAGACAAAGTTTTATTATGTAAGTTTTAATAAATATACTTCGCTCAATCTAAAAACTAGACCACTGGATGCAGAGAATTGTTGTATAGGGTCTAAGGTTTGCTTCATGCTGAGCCTGGTTGTTCTTTGTGTAAGTATGTATTTTAATTTATTGTCCTAATGCTCGTAGTATTAGCAAGCTGAAGTGGCAATGGGCTGGTCATATATGTCAAAGGACCGACGGCCGTTGGAGCAAACGTGTCCTAGAGTGGAGACCGCGACTCGGCAAACGTAGTGTAGGACGCCCCTCAGTTAGGTGGACCGACGACCTCAAAAATGTCTCTGGGTCGGGCTGGATGCGGAAGGCGCAGGACCGAGTTCTGTGGCGCGTGTTGGGAGAGGCATGTGCAGCAGTGGACTGCGATAGTCTAGTTGATTGAAATTGAAATGCCTCCGAGAAACAGTGCATGATCCCTAGTGCACAATGCACTGTGCATGATCCCTAGTGCACAATGCACTGTGCATGATCCCTAGTGCACAATGCACTGTGCATGATCCCTAGTGCACAATGCACTGTGCATGATCCCTAGTGCACAATGCACTGTGCATGATCCCTAGTGCACAATGCACTGTGCATGATCCCTAGTGCACAATGCACTGTGCATGATCCCTAGTGCACAATGCACTGTGCATGATCCCTAGTGCACAATGCACTGTGCATGATCCCTAGTGCACAATGCACTGTGC
Source organism: Schrankia costaestrigalis (assembly GCA_905475405.1). Classification (NCBI taxonomy): domain Eukaryota; kingdom Metazoa; phylum Arthropoda; class Insecta; order Lepidoptera; family Erebidae; genus Schrankia; species Schrankia costaestrigalis. The sequence goes on from FR997833.1 coordinate 474,660, forward strand.
ATGATCCCTAGTGCACAATGCACTGTGCATGATCCCTAGTGCACAATGCACTGTGCATGATCCCTAGTGCACAATGCACTGTGCATGATCCCTAGTGCACAATGCACTGTGCATGATCCCTAGTGCACAATGCACTGTGCATGATCCCTAGTGCACAATGCACTGTGCATGATCCCTAGTGCACAATGCACTGTGCATGATCCCTAGTGCACAATGCACTGTGCATGATCCCTAGTGCACAATGCACTGTGCATGATCCCTAGTGCACAATGCACTGTGCATGATCCCTAGTGCACAATGCACTGTGCATGATCCCTAGTGCACAATGCACTGTGCATGATCCCTAGTGCACAATGCACTGTGCATGATCCCTAGTGCACAATGCACTGTGCATGATCCCTAGTGCACAATGCACTGTGCATGATCCCTAGTGCACAATGCACTGTGCATGATCCCTAGTGCACAATGCACTGTGCATGATCCCTAGTGCACAATGCACTGTGCATGATCCCTAGTGCACAATGCACTGTGCATGATCCCTAGTGCACAATGCACTGTGCATGATCCCTAGTGCACAATGCACTGTGCATGCTCCCTAGTGCACAAGTTGTCTTCGAAAAAACGCGACCAAACATGATGCTGGCTTATTTAAATAATTCTGCTCACTCATACAGCACTCTGTCAATGTCTGTATATATTGTATGTGTGTTTGTTCAACAAAAATAATGTTAAATTTGGTTGTGTAATTCATGTTACTCTGAAATATAACTGTAAAAACAAGATGTCACAGTTATGTTAAGCAAACATATTTTAAATACTATTGATTTCAGAGTGATATTGTTTGCGACTTATCTCATCGTATGATCATTATGTATATTCGCAAGAGTTTGAAGGAAATAGCTTTATTATTTTGATTCAGGTATATTCTCATCAAAAATCATCAAAATATTTCATTACGTGTTACATATATAAAAACGTGTATCAATTAGTTTATCAAAGTGACCTCACGCTAAGCTAAAGGCAGCAATGGTGGTAGAGGCACGTGCCAACGTTTCCTCAATGGACGTAGTAAAACATAAATATATTGCTAACTTCCTCACATGTTTATATACATGAACACATATTTAGTTACATTAACATACATTTTATCACAAGTCACATATATTCAAACGTGATACACAAATCACTGCCTACAAAATGTAAAATAGGAAGCGAATTATAAATAGTCGTATTAGTGTCGTACATTTGGCATCAACACTGTTGTGTACTATGTACTATAGTATCATTAGTACTCATTACTACTAATATAACTCGCTCATCTAATATTATAATACCTTTACTTCAATCAAACGTACCGGAAATATCAATCGAGAAAATCGTCTATTCAATGTCATAGGATTTTTGTTCTTTCTTTATCACTGCCTCTTTGGTAGAGCTGTAGCATAGGTTCGAGGTGATTCAGTGTGCCAGGTGATGCGAAACTCACTTTAGATAATTATATTTGCGATCTACTAAAGACCGTCTTCAGCTTAGATGTACTTAGTGTACGTTAATTTCGCATTAGATTCCTAGAGCGTCAGTAAACTCTTAAAATTAAAAACTGTATTTAAAAATCTGAATAATATTAAAGCACTTATAACAATAAAACTAGGTTAATGCTATAAAATCGTCATTCGATTGTCAAACAAAGTTGCAGCTATCTGTTGTAGAGCAATGTAAAGTAGGTTATCATCAAAAAGTAGTGAAGATTTCTTTTTTTTATATGCGACTGCGAAGTTGATATTGTGTGCAGTCGGAGGCGGCGTTAGTAGCGCTCGGCGAGGTGCAAACACCAGCTCGCAGTAGGCAGAGGCCGTTCAACTCTGAACCGAAACCGGGTCGAGGAGGTTACCGCGCGACTACAGCACAGACATACACAAAAGTGCAACTCTACACAACGCTCAACTATTATATTCACTCGTAATAATATTGTTTACCTAAGAAAAGGTAGAAGTACCTACTTGTTTCCTTTTGACAAAGACAAAGCATAAGCTACGTGTAGATCAGCGCAACTAGCCCTGCAATCTAATAAACAGGAGAAGATATTACGTATGTATACGTTATGTAAATGAAGGTAACTGAAAATCTAGGAAACATACAAACCTCATAATAAAATAAAATGGTCTCGCGATTTCAGTGTTATATAAATTAGGGCACCAAATTTTATTTCAAATGCAAAAACAAAAATCTAATTCAAATCTTCTAAATAACTTAAAAAAAACTGCTATTACTCAAATAGACAAATTATATAGTACTTGACTGTTTCTTAAATCGCAATCTTTAAGATAAATGTAGTAAAAGTAAGTATTATTAGTAGATTCTCATAAAACAATAATACTCGTATTTTACGAAGCGAATACATAGTGTTGACGTTTAAGGCTATTTAAATTTATTTGTTGATGCATAACTAGAGTTCACTTTTCCGTTATACATATTTTTGTATTATTTATGTGTTTACCAAACTAGTATCTGAGCGACAAACAACAAACCTCTCTTAGTGAATAAAGAACAGAGACATTGTCCTGAAGCCCTGTCACCGTTATTCAATCTGGTTTGACTGCGACTTAGATGACATTGTATGTCAATTTCGTTGTCGTTGAGTGATATACGGTTATACTGGCACCATTACTAATACACATTGTGCTTTTCCGTATTCATAACTATGTAGTCGTAGGTACAGTCGACAAAACTGGCGGTCTACCAGTTATAATATTGTAGAACATCGATTTTATGCTAATGTGTAGTCGAAAGGCAGGCTTTGATTGGTGAGAAAGCAGATTCACTTTGTCTAATGATAGTAGGTATTTATCAACAAAACCAGCGTTCGACAGAAATTAAGAATTAAGTAGACTGCTAGCTTTGTCGAGTGCACAAGTTAGATGTACGAGTACCAGTTGATCCTCTGTTTATATAACTACACAGTGACAGAATGCTCCCTCAGATACACGTGACGACATGTCGCACTAATTATCGAACAAAAAATACCTTGTTCCCTCAATATTACTACATTTTTATTAATATTTCTCTCGAGATCGAGTCTAAATGTAATCTCAGGCTCACAGACTGACTTAGAGAAAACTATGTTGCTTATAATATTTTATTGTTTCATATTTGATGCTTACAGATCTAACATCTCTTATAAGTTAAAATAATTTATACTTAAGTATATTTAAGCCCGTATTTATTTTAACATCAAATGAAAATATACATTGATAAAAAGCTGTAGGTATATACTTACATAATGAGAAAACCTTAAGCTGACTTGAATATGGTTACCTCTTGTTGTTTGTTTGCCTCAAATATGGGTGTGTTTAACATTAAACCAAGTATATAATATATTATACTTACTTAATGTTAGTTAAATAAAATAAATATCTATTTACCTAACTTGTTCACCTACGATACTGGACATTATACCAAGTAAGCAATAATACTGTTTTTGCAATTGTAATTAATATGCAACATTGCAACGAAATAGAATAATAATTTTTAACTATTTCGGTTATTTATTTCACACATGAAAATAATATAATATTTCCATTATAGAAATAATTCAAAACACGTAGCTATACTTGTAATGAACCACGTGCCCAATCACGCTGATCGCAAATAGCTACAAAAGCAGTTCAATTATTTATATTATTTCTTTATATCGCCCATGAATTTCCTACTACAGGGTCCAAAACTTAACTAGAGAACGTTTATTAAACTCAGTGTTCAGTTAAATCTTGTCTTTATTAATAGGTACTGGTTTTATCTAAACCTAATCTCAATAATAATAAACATTAGGTTTACTTAAAGGTCTCGCTGCACAGTACATAGTTAGGTACAATAATAACTATGAGATTGTAGTGTTCTTAGATCCGCCAGAAGGCTTGTAGCACATTGGAAATCGCTATGAATACAAGTGATCAATTAACTCGGCTGCAATGTAGATAGTCTGCAATACATTATTCATAACATGCGCCTTAGTCCTACTAGCTATCTAACTCTGAACTAATATAAGATTCATTAACAACCCGCTTAATAGACAAACGTTGCTAAATTAGTGAGTTCGTTGTCCTGAAGAAGTTATGCGAGCACACAGGGCACATGGGCAATACACTACAGTATGGATAATGTAGGTTTGTCGTGGCGCCTACATAGTACAATTACACATAGTTTAATTCATCGCAGATGCTATTCATTCAGTATCTGTGATTACGTACTTCTTCTGCCACGGTTATTATAAATATCTTTACCACGTAGTAAAGATTACTCCACGTTTACGTCTACGGCACAAGCACATGGATACTTTCGTAGCTAAATATAATAAAGTATTCAACTCGTAAAACGTGCGTGTTTTCACTAAAAATAACTTCGTTAAGGTAAATTGCCCTTGATAACTTCACGGAAGCGATTCGGCTTTTAATAGTCCTCACAACTTTTTCTTGCCTGAACTTTACTGCTCGTGTTGCTTTATTTAACGTTTGATTAATCTAATATTATTTCTACAAAAGTTATACTTAATAACAGCGAATAATAATCAGTCTCAATGACGAGTTCATCACTGCTGGTCAGGTCTTAAAGATAAAATGATTCATAGGATGACATTCGTATTCCTACTAAAGTAAAATATTGGTATAGATAGCTCCACCAAATAATGCTTGAATACAACTTTGGTAGTATATAGATAAAGTTCGTCATGCTGGCCCTTATTTTGAAGTGACGCTGTTGATTATGCCTTACAGGGATCACAGTTGAGGCAGTGTTTAGATTAGTCTATCAATCAATCAATCTATCAACTAGCCTATTGCATTTTTAACTTTAAAACTTTCGCGTTTTATTTTATTATTATAATAATACTATCGGGTATTAACGCGTATATAGATTTTTGGTAAACACTTAAATTATTTACCTTGAGCCGCTCGACGTTTCGGCCAGGTTACACCAGCCATGGTCACGAGTAGACTGACTCGTGACCATGGCTGGTCGAAACGTCTAAACGAAATAATTTAAGTGTTTACCAAAAATCTATACGCGTTAATCATAACAGCCCATTATTGTCCCACTGCAGGGACGGGCCTCCTCCCGTGACGGAGGGTCACGACGACGACACCCATGGGATGAGATGGGGTGGTGACATAATGTATTCTTACTCCGTCACCACACGGAGATACGCGTTAATACCCGATAGTATTATTATAATAATAACCTATTGCAGTCCACTGCTGGACATTGGCCTCGATAGATTAGAGATTAAGATTAGTCTTGCTTAAGAAAAATCCCAAGCACATTGTCACTGGGGAACATATCTAAATACCTAACATTAAAACTCCTAACATTAAAATGTCCTGTCCTTGCGATGATCTTATAATCACCAATTTATTACCTACACTTAGATCATCGGAATATACAAGTTAAATATTTTTTTGTTTATACTCTAGATGCTTAATCATTAAAATAATATATGTGCTAATTATCAAACGATTAGACAAGAGATAAAGTCTTCATGGGAGGAAATGAGATAAGTATGGCTGCACTCTATGTGCTTTGCGCCGGTAGATAATTACCAAATAAATACAAATGTACATAAAGATATATCTCACATTTATGTGATTATAAATCAGTTGTACACCGTTATTTAGTGAAAGAAATTGATTTTACAAATAAATAGTGTATTGTCTTTATGCTAAGATTTTACTTTAGTATCGCATACTGACACTAAACAATTGTTTAGTACACATTAATAATTTACTTTAGAGATAATTACAAAAACGATAAGATAGCTACTATCGGTTGTTCTCTATCTTAAACAGACGTTTATATACAGCTATACAGTATATTATATGTGTATCATAGTGGTTGGTACATAAAGCATCTTTGTGTATCGCAAGTTTGTTCCAAGAGAGTGGGCAGAGGTCGTCGAGTGCACGTCGTGAACTTAGTAACAACTATTACAGGGATGATGGTGCAGACTCTGTGTACGTTTAGCGTTCATTTTATACACAGAATGCGTAATAATATCCTTTGCATATATACGCTGTTATCTTCCTTGTGTTTGTGAATAATAAATATACCCCCTTACTTATAAACGCCACTTAAATTTTAGTCAATTGATTAGCTTAAATTCTTACGGCTTTGTTTGGCATAAGGTTGGTTTTTGCTAAAAAAAAAACTCGCTAAACAGTGATTAAATTTTAGAGACTTTTATGAGTAAGGGGGTTAATGTTACACAAAGAGTTCCTATTTTACTATGTACTTGTTTGTAGATAAAAAGCTTAGGTAAGTATAGCTTTCAGGAACGACTTTTTGTTTAGTTAATCTTTCGTTTATAAAATGTTTCGTTTATACTAACAGGGTACACAGGAGTTGTCGATAAGAGTTAGAATGAATGTTTTAGAGGACTAACTACAGTCTAACAGTAATTACTAGGTGTATCAGCCATACTTGAGTATACAAGCTAAACATTCATTATTTCTTTTGTCAGTGATCGATAAAGCAACAATTATCTGATATTTAAAAATAAGAAACTCTGCTTGGAAATTAGTTTAATTATGAGTGTGTTTATTTTGTGTACAACTCTTGGAAGGTTAAAAAAAATATCGTTCTATACGAAATTCTACCTCAAATATATTTTGCACACGGAATAATAATTAAAAATGTCTTATGGAGTAACAAAGACACGTGTATCGTAACTCGATTAGAGATTAATTTAATAAGTAGGTACATACTAAACCATTTCTAATTAAAAATTTAGTCAATGCCATGCCGTAAACTTAATACAGAGTAAAGTTCATATTATTTACCAACTCTATCAGTCTGTCTGTTTTAATGCAACATTAAATCAACGAACTATAAATAATTTATATCACAATTATTAGGAATTAAGACCAATCATAAACATTATTAGGTAAATTCTAACTAATAGACAGCAGTTGGTTAGAGTCGACTAAGAGCTCAGTTTAAAATAAACACCTTTTACACGAGCTCTCATAATGTCAGAGTCTGTAGTCAAGGAGCTGTGCTTAAGGGGATACATTGACAAAATGCACTATCTTTCATCAACTACTACAGGAATATGAAAAGACCAATGAAGCTAGAATTTTGATATAGGTAAATTGATACTTTTAACTAGGCTATTGTAATTACGAAAACGCGATAGCTTGATTTTGGCTCGATCATATTTATTTTTGAAAACACCTCTAAAAAAACAGGTTTTTGCATATTACACGGAAAGTACACTATCATTATGCATATGAATTACTCAAATACATTCGTAACATCAATATTAGTCTTACTGTAGAATATCATTAACATAACTACAACCAATGACTTTTAATTAAGAAAATAAGATTTTAGCAATATCACAGCTCTCTGGATCGTTGCGGGCGCATCGCAATTTCAGACCTTATACCTACTCGTTAACGATTAATACAGAATGAATACGGTCGACGATTCAGTCGGGCGATGGCCCTCTTCGACGCCGGACCTGTGCATGTCGACTCACCGTTCGTACTAAATTTTATCGCGTAATTTTTAATCGTAGGTAAAATATATAGGTTAGGTTTAAAATATTTATACCTAAGTTTTTATTAATACTTTGTTCTCTTTTATAAGTAAACTAGCTGACCCGACAGACTTCGTCCTGTCAAAAAGATTTGTAATGTGGCGGTTTTTGTGCCTACGTATTTTAAAAAATTCTCCTGAACAGAACCGTCAGCCTGGTGATAGGGCGTTGTGAATAAAAAATATAATTAAATAAAACTTATATAAGGATTTAAAAGTAAGTAATCGCTTTATTGTTAATCAAGTGAATCATAATTATTATTATTATCATTGTAGTGCTTTGTGGTATACAATGTTTTTTGTTTGATTACCTGGCGCATAGATAAACAAATCTGATGGTTTTCCAACACGGGAACAGGCAACATACAATTGACCATGTGAGAAACATGGGTTTTCTAGATTAATACCACAAACACTTAATGATTGCCCCTGGGACTTGTTTATAGTCATAGCAAAAGCAAGCCGCACTGGAAACTGTAGTCGTTTAAACTCAAATGGCACATCAGTCGGAATCATTGGGATGCGCGGTATGAGAACATCTTCTCCTTTATACTTTCCTTTGAGTATAGTTGCTTCTATCACATTGTTAAGTAATTTTTTTATCGCTAACCGTGTACCGTTGCAAAGACGCGGTTGGTTGATATTTCGCAACATTATAACCACCGATCCAACCTTTAATTGAAGATTGTGAGGTGGCAATCCTGGCAAATCTAGCGAGTTTAAAAATTCCGGTGGATAGTTGACTACATCATCTTGATTAGTAGCCGAATCAACTGATTTATATATCCTCAATTCGCCTGTAATTTGTTCTTGAATTTTGAAATTTAATTCATTTACATCTATGTTTTTTGCAGCCAGTATAGCTCGTTCGCTCAACCAATCATTGTTTCTGTAATTTTGAGAAACATCTGGAAACACCTTCTGAATAAGTTCATCTTTTGATCGAGTTAACTGACAAAAACTTTGAGGAAAGTTAATGCAGCCAGTCAACATGTCTATAGGAAATTTGCCATTACCAATGTCAATGAGTTGTTTAGAGAATATGTTTCCAGATTGGTCATTTTGCAACTCGACACGCATATTCTTGCTTAAATGAAGTACTTTGACATGTTTCCACAAATTGGAGGACTTTAGACATGCATTGAGTTCATCAGCTGGCGTTGATCGTGGAATCACTGGCAATATTTGACGAAAATCTCCTGCTAATAAAATCATTGCACCACCAAATCGGTTATTATTGCTCCGTAGATCTTTTAAGGTTCTGTCTAAAGCCTCCAAAGATTTTTTATGTGCCATCGTGCATTCATCCCAAACAATCAATTTACATTGCTGCAAAACCTTTGCCATTGCAGAGTTCTTCGAAACGTTGCAGGTTGGAGTTTCATTGTTTTGCATATTTAATGGCAATTTTAGTGCTGAATGGGCTGTTCGACCACCTTCAAGCAAAGTTGCTGCGATTCCCGACGAAGCGAGTGCAAGTGCAATTTTATTTTGTGAGCGAATTGTTGCTAATATTAATGAAATCAAAAAAGTTTTTCCTGTACCACCAGGTGCATCTAAGAAGTAAATCCCTCCAGTTTCATCATTTGTTACTTTTATAAGAGTTTCAAATACATACTTCTGTTGTTCATTTAACAGTGGAAGATTTGTTTGAATTAATTCTTTCAAAGCGTTAAGATCATACAGTCTTTCTCGATGCAACTCTTGGTTAAAAGCGTCATGCATTGGACGATTGGGCGCGGTCAGGCCTAATTGAATTAATAGTTTGTTTGACATTATCAAGCACATGTCCTCAATTGAAATCAATGCTTCATTGTAAATTTCTTCACTGATTTGTATATTTGGATTTCCCATTCTATTCCGTATTTGATACAAAATATCATCACACATATAATCTTTGTACTTGATCCACAAATCAATTGGGTTTGATGGGAAGCATGTAGATATGATTATAGAAAACAATGTTCGTATTTGATGAGCGTGTGATGATATTACAGCATCATTGAGAGTTTGATCCCAATGAGCGTCATTTTCAAGCAATTGCAAACGTTGACAGGCTTCTCTGTAGGATCCACACAATTCACCATCAACAGTTCGTAACTGTTGGAATGATGTTGGACCACGTACATTGACTAATAGCAGTCGTAAATAAAAACATTCATCATTGCTTGGATGTACTGAATAAATCCGGCCAATCGCATCGGTGGAATATACATCTGTATATCCTGGAACTGGTTTTCCTTGTTTCCGTCGTATAAATCTCCTTGAGGATTGATTCCAGGTATAATATTTTGGCATTTCAGAATATAGCAATGTTTGTGCGAAATCATCGTTTTGGCATGTCTCAAAAAAACTGGTTAATGTAGTAGATGGTGGCTGAGCAGCTCTTTGTACTGCGTTCTGTGCTGTAAAATACACTCTTTGTCCATTTTGGATATGTGTCAAAAAGTGTATAGAATCTGTTCCTATTCCTGAAACCAATGAGTACAATGGTTCTGGTGGTGGATCCAATGGTATCAATTTCACTTTACCATTTGCGCAACACAATCCATTGGCTTCGTTTTTGTATTTTAATGCCTTACAGTGTGAGCAAACCGAGTTCATAGAACCAATAACAACACATGGGTAGTTACTGTAGTCAATTGACACATCGTAACTGAAAGCAGCTCGATTCAAACTTGCACGATTATTAGTTGAATGTCGCGCTCGCGCTTCACGCGTTTGTGATATCCGGATTCTTTCACGTTCATTTCCGTCGTCACGTTCTTGTGCAGTACGATTAGATCGGTAATTAGCTTGGTTTGTAGCATTTCTGGTTCTTCTACCTAAATTGCTTCGTCTTATAGGAGGCATATCAAATATAAATTATTTTTTCACTAATCACGAACTAAAAAAAAAAAAAAAAAAAAAAAAAAAAACAATATAATATAAAACAATATATATACAATATACAATATTCTTCACAAAACACGATATACGAATTTGTTTCGTGTATCAGTTGACAAAAGCAAACTCGGTAGCTTAGGTAACAGACAATTTTTTTTTTTGTAAATTTGATATGACTTGAAGTCAAATCCTTTTAAGCCGTACGAATTGTTTTATTTATTTAAAATTTGTATATTAAAAATAATAAAACACTGTTGGTAACGCGATTTTTGTTTGACTGATGTAATGACGTGGAAACTGATGCATTTTATCTCGCGTGCCGAAACTAATACAAAAAAAACGCGAGTTTCGGAACGCGACATTAAACTCCTCCAACTATGTATTCTGTGCTCCAACGCACACACGCACATTGTTTTGATAGATATGATCTTTGACGTTAGGAACACACCTACATTGCTTAGACAACAGTGAGTGCTTGTAATTTATTATGAACTTTATACCATAGCAATAAAGCTCAAATTGACTACGTTTTAGTTAGAAATCATTTGTATGTGAAAAAGAAAAGGGCTAGGCTATGCTAGGGCTTTTCTAGCAAGTTTTTTTTTTTTTTTTTTTTTTTTTTTTTTTTTTTTTTTTTTTTTTTTTTAGGGTTTCTCGCCGTAAAAACCTTCCTTGAACTTCAACGAACATTTAAAAAAAAGATTTGGCCAAATTGGTCCAGGCGTTGTTGAGTTATGCGCTTACCAACACATTTTGCGATTCATTTTTATATTATAGATAATAGTATTATTTTATAATAGTTATTTCGATAACATTGGTTCGTAAAATATTTTTGAAGTTATGTCTTTTATAAAACTTAGGTAAAGTTCGCCATAACTCAACTAAGTACCTAGTTACTGTTGACCCTTTTGATAATGCAAGCGTTTGTTTATATAAGCGATTTTAGACTATATGCTCAAGTGTAATAAGTTTTATAACCGTTTTCGTCAAGATCACGTAATTGAAACGGCCTCAGTGGCGCGGGCAGTGCGGCCCGGTCGCGGTAGTGGCTTGCGTGCACGAGGTCGCGGGCTCGAATCCAAGCAAAAAAGTTGTTTGAGCGATTCACAAATTACTGTCCTGAGTTCGGATGTTCTTTGTAAAAGTCTCCTCGACAGTACGTAGGAGTTGTGTGAAACTGAAAAAATCAAAGAAATAATATTACTCACCTATTTTATTTGCAAGCTTAGGTAGGTAGGTACTTACTGATAAGATCTAAATAATACTTTTTACTTTCGCGGAAACTTTTACAAACATGAAACAAACGAACACAAAGAACGTCCAGACTCAGGACAGTTGTTTGTGGATCACACAAAAAAATTGTCTTACGTGAGATTTGAACTCTCATGCACTCCACCGCGGGAACGTTTACAAACATGAAACAAACGAACACAAAGAACGTCCAGACTCAGGACAGTTGTTTGTGGATCACACAAAAAATTTTCTTACGTGATATTTGAACTCTCACGCACTCCACCGCGGGAACGTTTACAAACATGAAATAAACGAACACAAAGAACGTCCAGACTCAGGACAGTTATTTGTGGATCACACAAAAAATTTTCTTACGTGAGATTTGAACTCATGCATTCCACCGCGGGAACGTTTACAAACATGAAACAAACGAACACAAAGAACGTCCAGACTCAGGACAATTGTTTGTGGATCACACAAAAAAATTGTCTTCATTTTTATTCATTTTTACACAAACAAAAAGTAGCAACAAACAACAATAGGCCTATCGCGAGAAGCGAGTGTTTTTATTACAAAGTTAATATAATACTCTATTTCCTAAGCAATACGGTTATTTTACATAAAGATTTCAATTTTTGCCTCGTTTTCCCCCTCTGGTGGAAAATCACCTAGAGTTCAAATCTCACGTAAGACAATTTTATTTGTTCCATCCACTAATTATTGTTCTGAGTCTGGATGTTCTTTGTGTCAGCTAAGTAAATGTTTGTATATACCCCGCGACACAGGACAATACATAGTGGGGCTATTGTATTTTTTTTAAAGTTCTATTGTTTTGCGTGAGATTCAAACCCGCGACCTCGTGCACTGCGACCGCTACCCCGAGGCGGTCAAATTATTTTTGTGATCCCCAAATCATTGTCCTGAATCTGGATGCGCTTTGTGCCTTCATAATACCTTGCGCGGGTGTAAATTTAAAAAAAATAGGCGCTACATGTATAAACATAATAGACCGGTAGATAGGTTTTTCTGTAACAGAATTTTCTGTTACCTACCGCGGACTGACGTCACAGTATAACCAGTAGTCAAACTGGGCCGAATATTTATTATAAATGGGTGCGCGGTACGTAAACAATAGTAAACATGCGATCTACTTTGTGTTTCCATTTAGTTTTGTAATTGTAAATTAATACTTTTTATTTTTCTATTTTATATTTAAATGAATAGGAAGTGTTCTGTAAAAAACGTGTTGTTTTATGATTGATACATTTAATTTAAAGAAACATGTATATGTTTGTATTTATATCCACCATGTTTGTGATATAAATAAAATACTAAATTATAATATTAAGAAGGTACTACTTAACAAGTCATTCAGTAAAGTAGGTACAGTACCGGGCCGTTTATATTGCAAATCAACCTATAGAAAAATACAATCGTTCAATTTCGGCTTCGTAGAACGTCAGAGAAAAAGTCGATGTGTAATATTTACGGCCGGGTACTGTATTTATTATATTGGCCATGTTTGTTTGAAATTGAATTTATCGATAACCAAAACCAAACTTTAAACAGGTCTATTAGATCTATTCTAACGTCAAAATAAAGGCATCGAGGTCACTTTATGGATGGGTGACCAATCCATTCAAAAAATGACATCGATGTCATTGCTTAAATTTACCTAGATCAAAGTGAAAGACACGCATGGGGTATTACATAAAGGGGGGCTAAAGTTTATTTTCTTTCTTTCTTTCTTCTTTCTAAATTTTCATTATTATTGACCTAAGTACAACAAACCGTTTTCGTGATAAAAAAAATACTAGGTATATTATAATATTAAATACCTAAGTCATTTAGTAAGGTAGGTATTTATATCAGCCATGTTTGTTTGAAATTGACATATATTTAGTTTCAAATTATAACACACAGTCCGCTCGTTACTGCGGCACAGTAGCGACTGTTCCCTCCGCGATCGTGAGCGTGTAGGTATAAACTCACGTTTCGTCCGTTTCTATGAAGTTGAAATACTGTATATACATATTTGTACTATGGCACAGAGCGATAACGTGTCCTTGAGGGCCGGCGGGACGACGACGGCGCACACGGCGCGGCGGCGCGTGAGCGAGAGTATATCCGTCTCATTCGCGCGCCGAGGGGCGCGCCCCTCTGGCCACGGCCGAATTCAACTCGAAAATTTTCAAAGTAGCGTCTTAAACAGTTACATATAATGCAAACTCGTCCAGTTCGCAGTTCCGCCTCTACTTAGTACACATTCACCACTTGAACTATAAAGTCGCGTGTGTGCACACACTTAAATGTGACCACCATTCATTGTATGCTATGTAATGTAACACATATTTTTTACAACCAATTCTCCTATTATGTTTCATTATAATTAAAGGAGCAGTCATTGTGAAAATTCCCACTCTCACAGATAAAAAAATAACATTATATGTTAATTTTGTTATTCTTGATTCTATTGCGAGAGGTATAACGGCATTTATCTGTTTAAATAGAGCTTTGTTTTGTATCCGACGGACTTTAGGCCGCGTTTCCACTGACGCGGAGCGGGGCGGAGAGGAGCGGAGAAGAGCGGTGAAAAGGGTTCAGTGTTTCCACTGACGCGGAGCGGGGCGGAGAGGAGCGGAGAAAAGGAGTTTTGTGTTTCTGAAGCGGTGCGGAGTGGGTTGGAAAGGAGCGGGGCGGGGCGGATAGTGCATACTTTTGGAATAGTGCATTTTTGCACTCAGTTACAGTCAATCTCTCAGAAAGACCGTACGTCATGTTGTCGTTGAAAAAGAAAAAAGCAATAATTTTATATCTTTCTTTAATTGAAGACGAAGATAACGAATCAGATGAAGTAGAATTAACTGTTGCGACTTTTTTGGATTCGAAGAGAAAACATAGATTCTGGATTCGACAACATATAAAGTACCATTCTATGCATGGAGAATTTTCAACATATTTTCAGACCTGTGATGATGAAATGTTCGAAACTTCATATACCCTATATGAAGTTTCGAACATTTCAAGAAAACTTTTCTATGAATTACATTGTCATCCATTCATTCTTCTCATCCATTTTGATACGTATGCACAGAATGACGTAACAACAATGACTGAAGCATTGCGCGCGAGTCACGCGGCGCGGCGGCCGTCGTATGCAGCCCCCCTCCCTCCCTCATCCCGCTTTGCTCTTCGGCTCGTCTACATAATCCTCGCTGTCCTCCGCACCGCACCGCCCCGCTATCCTCCGCTCTGTATCTCAATACTCGTTCTGCTCCGCACTGTATTGCCTCGCTGTATATTTTAAATGAATATCCGCTCAACTCTGCTCCACTCCGCTCGTGCTGTTTCCATTGAAGCGGAGCAGAGATTTCGAGCATGGTGATTGGTCAATTGGTGCACCGCTAAGCTCCTCTCCGCCTAACTCCGCGTCAGTGGAAACGCGGCCTTAATGTGGATCTGTGATTATGTCTTGCTTATGTGAAGAAATAAACTTACCGCTAATTATATCTATATCATCGTATGCATCCTGCTTAACATATCACTGTATAAATTATATTTCTTTAAAAAAATTGATAACGAAATGTAGAATTCATTTTGCTGTACCGTAAGCCGCATGCTACGAGTATCAGGTGAAGGGAAGTGGCAAACATTTCCCAGTTAATCTCTCTCAATATATGCGTGGTCAGACGTTATGGCGATAAAAGCTGTTGATTAATTCCTTACAGGGTCTTTTAATGTTCATGTTTAAGTCTTACTTGTCATAAGATATAACTGTGTATTTCACTGCATTCAACCATCCCACGTATAGTTAGACGACGTACACATATTCGTAGCATGAATGTCTTGAAAGTTAATCCATGTTCAGGCACCGTCTGAAGAGCTTCTCTCGTCTTTAAGAACGCTCGCTGACAACCCTTTGATTGCGATATTCTCCCCAAGCATTACAACAATGTGATTTATGATATTTTACCATATAGGTGATAATATGTATTTACCTTAGTAATTACTATTTAATATGTTGTTACATTGACTCATCAGTGTACCTTTCTATTCTTTGTTGTTATTTTTAAGCAGCTTGCTTTCTATTACTCCATCTGGTGACAGAATAAAAATACATTTGGTGTTGTTACTCCCTATCCAAGTGTCATTATATCATCATAGTAAATCCTCATTAATGTGGCCAGAAATGTTAAGGTAGGTTCATCTCTGGCATTGAACAAAGATTGTCCCCGCAGTTCAACATTAAAATCAAACTATTTAAGTTTTTTTCTACTACTTACCTACAATAGTACAAAAATAATATGTATAGAAAGTGTAGTTTGTAGTACTGACTCAAGGTCACATCTCAATATAATCAAATATGTAAACTATGTACTAATCAGTGTTGTTATTGTTTCAGGTGATTTCTGTACTGACGTCATCATGAAGTGGAACGACGTCACCGATATCAGTAAGCTATTTGATTTAGTTATATTTAACATCATTTACGTTGTATTTGATTTATAAGAGTAAACAACAAATATTAAATATTGTCCCACGAACAAAGAATTGATTCTAATGAACACAGAAGTACTATTACATATTTCTATAATAAACAACTTAATAAAGCATTAGCTACCCTAGATAGAGCAAACCTGCAAAAGTTGCTTTACTAAATACTCTGCAAGACAGATTGATAGGTAGAGTTTTTTTTTGTAAAATTCTGTCACTTACGGCTAGCGATAAACATCGACGTATGTCATCAACGCTATGCATCTTCCTCCAATGCTAAAGCTTAGATAACTAAGTAAATAATAATAGAATAATAATTATTTGGCAATATACGTAACGACAATATACGGCAATTCCGTGTGGTGACGGAGTAAGAATACAATGTGTCACCACCCCATCTCATCCCATGGGTGTCGAAAAACTGACTAAGGGACTATCCGTGAATATTATCTTCACGTAATAAAAAGAAGGAAAACTTGAAACTAAACCCTATACCAATCCGTTTGGCCAGCGTGGTATTAGTAGGCTAAGAAGCCCTCCGTCACGGGAGGAGGCCCGTTCCTGCAGTGGGACATTAATGGGCTGTTATGATGATGATTATACGTCTTTACATTTGTAATTGATGTTAAGTATATGAACATATCGAATACACTCGTATTATAGACACACTTGTCTCTTTAGTTAAACAAACTGAATAAGTAATCAGGAAACACAAGTAAATAACAAAACGATTAGTTACAGAACAAACTAACTACATACATAATCTACTTAAGTGCGTCCTTAACAGTCAAAATGATTACATTTCCTATGTGGTGATCTAACGATGTGGCTAAAAACTGTGGAGTATTCTTCATTGTGCGCGTGGGCGCATCGCCTACGCATTGTAGTCGTACGCAGAACGCGCACGACAACGTGAGGCGTACGAGACTCGTAGTAAACGTACACCTACTGACATTAACAGGGCTGCCATATCCATCAAGACAAACTATATTGTATATTTTAATATTAACGTTATATCCGTCAGGGGACGTGAACTGCTGAGTATAGGCCAGCCTTGTATCATGGGTGAAGATAAGAAGTGGCTAAAATCTGTGTTTTAAGAGGGTTAAGGTATATGTTACGGCTATAACATTATTTTTAGTATGTTTTAGAGTCACATTAAGATTTATTATCCTAGTACTTATTACATGTTTTGAAACATGGCGCTAAAAATAATATTTAATAATTCGTCACTATTATTATATAACCTACTCGTGGAAGTTATGGAAAAAACCAGAACAAATCTATCAAAATAATGTTGACACGGCATCCCTGCTGTTATCGTATTTATACAACACACACTCGTATTGTATTTATGATTGTTTTCTTATGTCATTCCACTGTATTATAATTTCGTATAAACATTTGGCTCAGGGTTTTGATATACCATTACGCCATGATGTGAGATTTAAAAGACCATAACTTGTTCAGCTTAGATTTAGCCTTTTTTTGATCTTATTCATTCTCATTGTAGAAAGATATAATAGAACAATTAGGTCTTTTCCTAGAAGAGAGCAGAGCTTTTCCTATTTGAGTATAAATGTAACTTGACACAAGAATGTCACGTTCATAATATTAATCCTGTTTTAAAATAGTTGTAGAGAACATCGAGACAGAACGCGGAAATGAACTGAACAATATAATAATGTAGTCACATAGTATATGTATACGTAGAAATGTGTTCTACTGCCAAACGACTATTAGCGGCACACAAACCTACATACAATTACATCTTAAACAAAATGTCAGTGACGCAACCGAGCCTTATACGATCTTCTGCAGCCTTATTTATTTAATAGTTATTTGAATAAGTGCGAATGCTTTATTTGGATAATCCTTTTATATGTTATTTATGTAGCCACATGTATATAAAATAATGGCGACTGTCAGGAGACACAATAATCTGATTCACAAGAGGCGTTGTGAGGGAGGCCCTAATACTGTAACATCAGGGGCTAGCTAATGTCAGATCCAATAGTTGAAAGACGCTTAGTTCGGCTTACCGTGATGCCGGATCGAGCGACGCACTAGTTAACTAATACTCGGTCCGACGTTACATTACCTTCTGTCGTATTACATTAGCTTTAAAATTGGACTCTGCGTCAAATACGATTTGTGCAAATACGTTTGTGAGATGTGAGGGTCTCGTACGCTTGCAGCCCGCCCATTGATTTGCATTCAAATCGAGTAGTCTGCCATTCTTGATACTCTACATTTTGTAGACATTGTATGTAATAGAATATATCCGTAGTGAAGTAGCCTAGAATATTCTACAAAGCGATTGTATCTCAATTTTATCTAATAATAAGTTTTATTTTATTGAAATACTTACATTGTTGTAGCAGTAGTAGTAGTAATAGCTTTCAATACTCACCTATGGGGAAAAAACGCGTACATTAAAGTAGACATAACACAAATGTGTCGGATGTTCTTTTTATATTTATAGGTAGAGCTCATGCCAAAACTGAAACTCATTAACCATCCTCACATTATCTACAAGGAAATGTTAATAAATATATTTTAGAAAGGTACCTATGTAAGTAGTTATATATAAATGTAATAAGCGGTGTACATATGTGTTGGCAGAGCTCACAGAATGCTTCGTGAGTGAGGTCGCCGCGACCATTCATTCGTTAACACCGGGACGTGCCGGTACACGTGCTACGCTACTACTAGTAGTCTATCTACTGCCAGATATCGCTTATCTCAAGGTTCGGGTATAACTCATACTACTCATACCACATACTATTTTATTTTGTAGGAAAAAGTATTCGGCTAAAGTTGCCAGCAGTAAGGAAGTAATGTTTATTAACTTTAATTGTGTTACAGCTGACAAGTTTATGGTGAATTACACTGTAAAACAGGTCCTGCTGACAGGGACATAAAACTAATTTATTATTAATTGGCTTCCTTAATAGTAATTTATAAATATTAATTACTATATTTATGTACTAATAATTAGACACCAGATGATATTCTCATTTAAAATATTTAGTAAAATATTTAGCTCGCGAACCTTTTTAAAACTTATACAAAAATCTAGCGCATTCACCTCAAGAGAACGAAATTACCACTTCTTCTCTGACTCTAGTAGATAGAGACTTGAAGACTTTTTGGTTTGAAGGCTGACCAGAGTAGAAGGCTGGCTTTGTAGAAAAGGTGAAATTTGGGTTTTACTTTATCAGTTATGCAATTCGTTAAAGTATAGTAAGTAAGTAAACTATTTTTAGAGTGAATGGCAGGATCAATAAATAAGTTTGGTCGTCTTTGTTTTCCAAAGTTTAGTATGTCGAAAGGTAAACAGCCGGCGCTGCACCGAATCATGTATCAAAATAGGCACTTGGTCAATAGGTACCGGACGTAATAAGCTCGGCGTTGGTACACAATAGTGTGAACGTTCTGTTTTCAGGTAAACAGCTGACACAATGTGTATCGGTTCACCTTCCAGAGTGGTGGTAACATTGCGCCGTGCACTGTAGTGCACATGCCTGTGTAATCGTTCGTGTAATGAACACTTAGGAGTGCGGTCGCGGCCGCAGCTTGCGGTCTACTATATCTTCTCTCTGCATGCGCTCACACCAAACATTGTTAGTGCTATAGCTTGTACTTATATGCTAAGTCAGTGACGTACACAAATACCTAATTGTTCCCCATTTATACAATGTAGCGTCATGTTATAAATATTGTTACTTGCCAAAACTAGTCTTGCTGAAAATTTCCGTACATTAATTTCGTTTTATATGTATTTCTTTAACAAAGAATATCCAAAGCCCAATCACTAAAAGTCATCCTTCTAAAACTGTTATGTCCGGATCATAGGACTCGCGTATAAAGTTCGTGACTGCCGACAGACACGTTTAGCCCGAGGTTCGTAATGATTCGCTGATCACTTTATGCCATGGCTGTACTCTCCCTCTGGGGATTTACTAATAGGTAAATTTGGAATTACACCAATTTGTAAGATAGGTGCGGTTTCCTTCCTTAATTAAATTATACAATTATTGGCAACTGTGTATACTATAAAGTAACATAAAAGACTTCTGCCAAAAATCGGTTGTCACTACAAGGTCACTACAGATTAGGCATCAACAATCGTTACAAATAAATTAATCAATCTGTCTACTACCTGTAACTATTGTCTTCTGACAAAACTTACACAAAAAGAGGATTGTCAAAAACTGAAATAAATCTGTTTAAAGATACCTAATATTAAAAATCTTGATTTAGTATTAATTCTATCTATATCAAGTTTCTCGTATTGGCAATTCGGAAGTTCACCAATTCCTCCATTTTCTCTCTGATAAAATTAGTTTCAGTTTCAAGACGATTTAGTTTTTCACAGAATGTGATGCTCAGGTGCTTTGGCGAAGTAACGCTGGTAATCCTAGCTTAGTGTAGGTAGAGTTGTTGGGAAGTGGGTGGGATTAGTCCCGTGCTAAATGTAAGAACGACCAAATCAGACCGAAAAATGTACAGCATTTTTGTTGATTTCATATTAGCTACATTTATATGTTTTTGGAAGTAAAAGGAACTGTATTACAAATTGTTTGATGTGAGGCCTTTCCTTTATTTAAAGGGCTTTTTTAGACAAACGAAAGAGGGCTGGTTTTAATCAAGTTTTGGTGCTATGGAGTAGGGACTGACTTAAATTACAATATGTAATGTATATTGGTGCTAGGGTAGGTATGTAATGGAGTGCAACTGCCGCGTATAGTCAACGAGATAGACGACTCTAATTAGAGATCTTGTAATGTGTTGAATAGGAACTCAACCATTACAAGATCTCCAACTAGAGTCGTATTCAGTCTCACCATACTGCTTTGTGTTTTAGCACAATTTGTATATTAGTAAAAAAACCTCATATATAGTTTGTGTAATACAATCGTGTGTTTTAATACTTGTACGTAAAGAAATGTTTATCTGAGCGTGACGGGCGGCCATGTTGCGCTCGCGCCCAATTCTACATTACATCACGGACGGCGCAAAAAATCGCGTGCGCGTGCAGTGCGCGGAGGAGCAAGTATACCGTGAGGGGGAGGGGAGGGAGGTAGTGAGGTGAGGGAAGGGGGAGGTGCGGTACGCTTTAACGACCTTGGCCTTGCACGGGCCGCGGCCAAGGTGAGCGCTCAACTTTATACCGTAATTATACATGCGCCCACCAGTCTGCCGGCACACATCATGATTGTTGCGCCACTCTCATCTGCTGGCGTAACATGCATTACATAATTATAACTATATTATTGAACATATTCACGCACCGCACATCCCTTAGTCCTGCTACACTTACTATACATATTGTGTGATGCGTGGTACTACATTATTCAGCTTGTCTATTCCAACTCTAATGTACGCAATAGAAGTACGGGTGTTACTCGCTTGTAAAGCGTTGGCACTTCACGCTCTCTCGTCAAGTGGGTAAGCAAACACCGAGGTACAAATGTCTCGATACTCACCTTAGTTGAGTATAGTACAAACAGGTCCTATAACAACAAGTTTAAACTGTTTGTTGACTAGTGTTGTATATGTCTAAGTCCTCAATTAGTCATGCGACAGGTTTTTTTCTCATATGGAAAGGCTAGTAAATAAATCAATGGGGCTTCTCTAGGTACAGAGTATTAGGAAATACTTATATCAATATAAACGTATCTTCTACTTAATTAGACAAAATATGATTGGTGTCTTCCTATATGTCACATGACAGCGCACCTGGACCAATGTACACAATTAAGTATACCTAGGTACAAAAAACTAGTTTATTTTATTTGAAAAAAAAAATACAAGCGAATTGAGAACCTCCTCCGTTTTTTGAAGTCTGTTGAAAAGAAAGGACCTTGGCATCTAGTGAAAACGTTATTAGTTACTACTTGTCTCCTATCTACAAATTACTGCCTAATTACACTTTCAAAAACAGATATTGTTAAACGTCAGATCGAAAAGCCTTTTCCCAAATTCAAACGAATGTAAACAAAAACTTAAATAACTTTATACTACTTATAACTAAGTTACACAAAAATATTAAAGTTTTTCGTTCACTGGTGTGTATGTTTGGTTGTACGTTGGCGTTTGTCCAACGCTGGGCATGCGAGCTTGGCCACAACTCCGTAGAATATCAAACGAGTCGTATGTTTCAGACATAGTATCACACTTGACGCATCGCCATTTATCTTTATTACAATGCTCAGCGAGAAATCATGCATGATATGAATCTTAATTATAAACTGGAGAAATTGTATTGTTACTCTTTATAATATATTATGTGTGTAGGTACAATATAGGTATGCCTTTACATTAAAATAGGTATATGAATTACTTTATATGTATTATACTGCTAATTATGCTTTTCAAAGATAATTAGGTACATAGTGTATGTTAACAATTTCGCGTATGTTTATTTGCATTATTTGTAATGTTTTAAATCTTCTTTTAAGGAGTCAAGTATGTCATAACTTGTCTATGTTGCTTTGTCATAGTTACATTATTTCTTTATAAATGGCTCTAATTTGACGCCTTTAAACCTGATGGAAAGCTAATTTAAACCTGCTAAACCCTAATCTATAATAAAAGCGACTAATTTGTAAAATCAACTCTTAAGCATGTAGGTATACATCTCCCGCCATCATGTTGTAGTCTACACAGTGTTATGTGGCGACACAGTGGTCACGTCCGTCCCATTGTGGTACATACCACTGGCACATTAGCATACGCCACGCATCGCCACAGACACGGCACGTACGCTTCTTAAGATATATGTGTTTAACTATATCATTATCACTACATACATACCTAAGTTACGCTTGTAGACATTTTATAACATTACATAAATATCCAGGTTTAATCATTCTTCTTGGGTTATCCTTTCTAGGGCTTTCTGGAGTCCCCGACATATGACAGCAGTGAAATCCGTTCGGGATTTCTACATGTTATAAATAAGGGTTAAAATCATTCTAACTGTCAGAACAACTCTCAGTACATTACACTTACTGTACATTACAATATTCCGTTACTTTTAAGACTTGATAGGTGACATCCTTCATAAAGAACAGGTGCGTAAAACGTGGACTAATCGGATGTGTATGAAAATATTTGTATGAATGGAGACGAAGCATAGCCAGTTTGTAGGGGTGGAAATAAACGACATTTTGTAGTTATGATGAATAGCAAATGTATGTATTATTATATGAACAGCAAATGTATACATTTGCTATTCATATGAGTAAAAATAACAACTTCAATCATATAAAGAAATAAGGAAATATTTATTTCAAAAAATAGTCATTCATAATAATGATTTTTTCCTAATAACAAGATTACAACACAAGTTATAGAGCCCTCCACAATATACAATTTTAGTAACAAATAACAGTTGTATGTATAAATGAAATTTATTTAATCTTCGTGACCTTTCATTTACATTTGTAATGGGCGCCGTAATGATTTGCGCGATGATTAATAGTCGCCATTTTGTTTTACTAATAGCCAACACAGATTGTCTGTTATATTGTTTTGTTTTGTACCTTGAACTTGACCGGAGTGTGATGTGGGAACATTATCAAAACATTATATAGTTAGTGTTAAAATTTAATTAGAAACAATTTTTAAACATATAGTTTGCTGAATCTATTCAATGTACTCGTAACGCGGAAATCCTACAATGCCTTAAATATAATACTTGCCTACAGAGTGCCAAACATAACAATAAGCACAATAACTATGAGGCAATGAACACGACTCGGAGATTAATTATAGTCAGTTGTTCAGACTAATTACATTTTCGTTATTATGAAATGATTGATTATTAAGACGGAGAATAAATCAGAATGAAAAATCGTTTCTCGATAAATGATCATTGTATTTGCAATTGTTATTTCTTGATCTATTAAATACATCTCTAAAATGTAGGATATTAAATTATAAATTGGCATTGATGAAGTAATAATGGTAATTGGTAATAATTTTGAATAATTTGCAATGCGATTGTTCTATAGTATATAAGTAACTAATATGCGTATTACATAATCCCTATCTACTATTGAACAAACACCCTCAACACGGTATACAAATGTCATACTACGTAGGTGTGCACTTATGCTATGGTGTCGGAAAAGCCGACTAGGGAAAGTTAGCTGATGTTAGCTCTACATAAACAAAAAAGTGGACAAAGGACTAGACATAAAACCTTATACTTACGAGTGATGTAGATGTCACTCAGCTCTTTCTCAAAGCTCTGGGCCTTTACGAAGCAGACAGTGACACCATTAATATCACTTACAATATCTTCAAAGCTAAAAACATAAATTGAATTTTATTACTTTAGTCTTACTTTACGTGTTTGTTTTTATGCGAAAGTAGGACGAGTAGTCAAACCGGCTGATGGTGATGGCAGGTATGCCCCTACACACCGGCACCACAAAGCATACACCAAAAAGGATGAGAGGGCGAGTCAGTTCCCGCGTATTAAACACAGTATCGTTCTATCACTTCTAAAATGATGACGTAGCCTTAGTGACATTGACATCGCTTCGTATTCTGACAAGTATAACAATGTCACGACATACCTTCATTATTTTAACGAACTAGTAGTAAGTGTACATAATTACAAGGAACCATTTATTAAAATTCTTTCACAGCGGATCAAAACCCCAAAAAAGTTTGTAAACGTGTTCGGATGTTTGCTATTGTCTCACGGTAAGACTACTAAATAGAATTTAATGAAATTTTACAATAATATAGCTTATTCATTAGAGTAACACATAGGCTACAAATTATAAAGATATAATCTACATGAGATACTTATTCTGCGCAGAGGAAGTCGCGTGCTCCAGCTAGTTTAAATATAATTTAGAGAAAGAATACATAAGGTGTGTATGTATGTGTTATTATGTCGGACCGTGATCGTCGTCGAGGCTAAAGCTCTGACATTGACCATCATTACGTCAGGTTCAAGATCAATGCTCACTTTTTGTTGCTCGAAGTATTTTAAACTACTTTGTGAAGGTTTTTAGTGAAACAGGTGTTCGTTTCTTTTTATTTTTTCTTTTGTTATGCTATATGCGACTCTTTACTTCGTAGGCCTTACAAAAGAAATACATTTTTGAATATAGCTTTCCTCGTAAATGACCTGTGCTCTAGTTTCACCTATCTTCGTTAAGCTTGACAAAAAAATTCCGTTTTTTTTTGTTAAATATTTTATTGACGTTCCTTATTCGTCATCATGCTCTACAGCTCTACCTTTATCAATAAATTAAGTACCTTCAACACAACATTATTTTAAATTTGTATTTAGATCTCATGACAAATGAACTCTTTATAATGTTAGTATAGATACACGTATGTAAAATGTAAAAATCATGTATTACTCTGTGTGCAAAAACTTAACAATAAACCAATCCTTTTGTTGACCGACTCCAGTAAGTTCTGTGCGTGTGAGCGGAATGTGAGACAGTGGACAAAGTAACAGATGAACCACTCTATAAACAAAGTACGTATGAACACAAAGCGGCACTGACGTTTCGTGACTTGCTGTGGCTTGAGCTTGACAACTAATGTAGGGTTGACAGTCAACTTAAAACGCACTTTTCAACAGGCATGCAAGCTCTAACCAGTTGTGTTTACTGCTACTGATTTAACGCAACTCTAGCAAAACTTTAGACACTTTTTCTTCTGTCTGCCCTTACTCATTTACTTGGGGTCTTGGGCGCAAATATCCTTTCATACTCTTTTGTTAGCCGTTATATCTTCATTGACTCCCCTTTCTTTCATATCCTCTCTCACGCAGTCCATCCTGACAAGTCTATAACTTTGCGCACTATAATTCATAAAATAAATCTTTTATTTATATCATCTTTACTATCCTTTCTTAATGACTCTTAGTATAGAACCCAATGACACCTAAACAATGAAATCTATAGTCAGCGCCCTAATTACAAAAGTACCTACCACGAAAACTTGTAGAGTAAGGAATGAGAACAAAAGCGAAGTTTGAGTCAAAGAGGTTCTTATGTATCAAGAAACTACAAAGGTTGTTGAGTTAGTACAAGTCCTGTCCAGCGCGATCGTGCCACATGGCTCTAACACTTGTTTGTACATTTTTATTGCGCAGATCTATGTTACAACTGCTATTAAATAAATTTCCGATACTAGTTTTTCTGTATACGTGTTAGGTAACCCTAAGCGCATAAAGCATCGTGGACCGCTATAAGTCTAGTGCCATTTCCCTCCAGTTTGAGCCGTAAGCAGCAGAACATTTGGCATTGTGATGAATGTGGGATAAGATGTGATCGGTGCGTCGTCGGTGCTCTTTCAATTATTTACGTTAGGGCATTGTGTATGGTGTTGTGTTCCGCTGTGAAATTCGCTTTATTATGCTTCACCTACGAACCGGCTTTACTTGACATTAGGACGTGCCCTTTAAGCACGAATGCTTTTTAACGACAATGCGGGTTCCACTACAACTATGGTCTTTGTTTTTGAAAATGCTCTTGAATAGAATATCTTTACAAATGTTTTTGAATAGTCAGAGTGTGAATTCATTTCGGATTTGAAAAAAAAAGACAGTAATCTCCTAAAACAGTTGTCTAAAGTTAGTGTACAATGTTGTAATATTAGTGTAATCTAATGTCAGCGGTAAAATCTTGTTATTCGCAGGTCATTAGCCAGTTTAGTCTCAGCATCCCTCAGAGCGATAGCTCTCCCCCGGCTTTTCTAATTTAGCCGTTGATTCTGTCGTCTATTTTAATTTGTTCCACTGCGCTCAAAATAATCCCTTTTGTAACGATTTTTATGGTTATTTTTAACCGAACCCGTCTCTATTGCATGTTTCTAACCACTTGTATCAGTTCTTTTGTAATTGACTATATATTATGCAAATATGTCGAAGACTGGTCAATTACTACTTTGCAAATACAGTACAAAGTATATTTAGACTTATGTTTTTTTTAGTAAATGGTATTATTGATTTTAATGCTTGAATATGTTTGTTCTATTAGGATAAAATTTCAGTTATAAGCCAGCTTTACGTCTTAATGTTAAATTGTATGTTCATTGATTATGTTCATTAATGAAATCTTTAAACAAACAACACTTTTGTAGTTGTGCATAAGTCATCACATGTTAGGGGCATCAAATGAGATCTATAGATAAGCTGCTACAGGGCATAAAGTGCACAAGCACTATTTTATATAGTATAAAGTACTTATATTAACTTTAATGACGACACATTCAATCGTGTAATGTTTTTAGTAATACTTGATGATACTTCTAAACATTTAGAAATCGTTTAATATTTACATAAATAACTACATTATTGACATTATTTGTTGCCAACACTTAAACGTTATTCGCGTACATGATTGTATATTTGAATAGCAATACATTTTCATTCACACTTGTGATTTAGTAAACTAAGCATGAAGCAGTAGGTATTGTAAGTAGCGTCTGCCAACGACTTAACTGTTGATAGTTCCTATCTAAGTACCCTGATTTGTTCTCCATACTTCCATTACAGCCTTGTTTGCACTAAATTGGGTTTAATTACTTTTTCATGACAATTTCCCTTAGGTGTGGTGTGCATAGCTTAGGCTAACTCTACTCAATCTGTTTTTGTGAATTTTCTGAGGTTTTTTTTATGTTATTTTTCTTTAAATTCTCTTATTTGGTATTTGCAACAACAGTTAGGCATTCAAATTAATACCATACATCAATGTTTTTCATCAAGTATGAGAAAAAATGAAGAGTACTGATTGAAATGAGTTTCTCCATAATAATATCAGTTTTAAATTTAATATCCTGAAATTAATGAGCAGGTATAACGTAATATCATTTCGCATCTGAGAAAGCAACTCAAACCTATCTCTCTAAAGAAGTTTTAGTTCTGGAACAAAGCCAAAAGCATTTGAAGGGAAGGCACTGCTATTTTCTTACCTAAGTAAGCTATAAAAATGTTATCACTCGTAACGTAATTGCACATAATATAAGTGAGCTATGTTTAGTTAGCATGCATCTCATGTGACACATGCGTGGGTACGGCTCACTCGCAGTCGGAACTATTTAAAGAGCTACAAGTAAGAACGAGTCTCTACGTGTAACATTTAGTTGCTATTTTTTGAACTCCCACCACTCTATAGACAATAGAGTTGTGTGTATTCACTGATAGCAGTGTACTCTGTGTGTGTGTGTTTGTGTGTGACGACTGAATCTCTACGTAACGTTTTTATTTACTCTCAGCTAGTCAGACCGGTTTGGACATTATCTGGAGTTTCGTTTCATAAGATATTAAGTTATTTATGTGTCCATACTTTGATTAGTACCTAATGGTTGTAGGTATTCGATTACTTACTTATTTATTTATTTTATTTTTTAAAGATAACTCCCGCACTAGGGATCATGAAGTGGTGCGTGGACTTATTAAACGCCAATTTAAACGTACACAGAATATCTAACCACAGGACATTAGTTTGTAGATCGCACGGCGAATTGTCCTATGTGGGATTAGAACCCTCGACCTTCTGCACACCGACCACTACCACGACCGTAGCGCCAGCTAGACACATTATATTTTATAGTATATTAATTTTAGTAAGTAGGTATTTACATTCTCAATAACTTAGTGAATGAAGAGTACCTATATGTTATTATATTTAATAGACAGATATGACAACATACATTCCTGTTATAAAAACATACAATACGTAGACATAACAGTTGTAGAATGTTACAATAGTTTATGTTACAAATATCTTTGTGTCACAACTTCTCTGGCCCAACCTAACAATACATAACGCCACTTAGTCCTAAACTAAGGAAAGCGTTTAGTAGAGGCACTAGGGACAGGATTATAGTTGCAAAACTTCTGATTAATACGGAATAATACCGAAAAAAATCAGGGAAAATTTCATAAAATCGGATTTAATCAAAATTTATTTAATAAATATTTTTATGTTTTATTTGCTGAAAAATAGTATTTTGCATCGATCATCGATCGTCGATCACCGGCGCGCCGCTACAACTTTGTGCACCGGCCGCAGCATCACGGGCGCGTGCCCGTCTGCACGACTCAAGTCACGACGTGAGTGGTTCACGTTGTGACATGACTCTCGAGTTGTTTGGCAGCGGTGCCTGGTGCGGTAAGAGAAAGAGGACATGCTTTGCGGAGGAGCTTTCCCCCCGCGAATGAGTGAAAGATTCGATCGAATTTTCCGTCAAATATATCGCCCGAATATTAAACTAATCTAAAATAATAATATAAAACTATCGGTACCAGACAAAATGCATAAATAGTTTATTTACAATTATTTATACTTACCTATAAATTATAATTATTCACATAATAAATAAAAACATAAAAATATAAATTTTATAGCACATAAATAATATAATAAATATAATAAAATAAATAAATCACGTGACAGTGCGATCAGTTGAAAAAATCCCAAAGTTCCGGTATATTTCGGTATTATTCCGATTTAATCAACTTGAATTATTCGGATTTTTTCCCGCTAGCATCTATAGACAGGATAAATATACTTTATGATAAATACAAAACACCCAGACCAATGTAAACCCTGATGACCTCGGTAGCAAAACAGTTGTCTTTGGTATTGTCGCCTTGCAAGAGGATTGGAAACCCACTTATTGCTAATTATTATTTGTTTGACGTACTTTGAAAACCAATACTTTTTAGGTTTGTAAAGCCTCCGAGAATCAATCTATGACCTCAATGTAGCAGCTATGGGCTAGGCGGCCGAGATTTCCTGCTGAGAGACCTAGGTATAAACAAATGTGAAAAGAAATGTGACTTTTACAAATATTAGGTAACAATAAAAGTTTATAAAGGTAAAGTATGTAGTTGTTTAGTGAAGGTGAACTAGAATGCGATATGAGTGATTGAAACTAGTCGAACTGTAACCGGACTAACCTGTTTGTACTATACACACAATCACACAAACAATACTACGCTATTCATACATCTTATTTGTTTTTTATACACGATAATATATTGAATATTATTCATATTGAGTATAGGTTTCAATAATATTTTTATTTCATCTTAACATTATACAAATACTTATTAAAAATAATATTAGGTTGGGGAAAAAGTCTTTTCGTATTTTTGTATGAAAAGTCAAGACATTTTTTTCAAAGTTTATTTACATTTATTTACAATATATATGTACCGTTTTGTTGAACAACTTTCTGCCATTTTGTGGGCAGAGACATTATTCCGTTACTGTAGAAACTTTGGGACTTCTGATCAAAAAAACGGGACAAATAGTTTTGGCAGTCCTCTCTTGAAGGTTGACCACCTTACAGAACCTAAAGAATTCTGAAGAGGCCGAAACAGGTGAAAATCTGAAGGCGCAAGGTCAGGGCTATATGGTGGATGCACTAGGACCTCCCAGTCGAACTCTCTTAATTTTTGCGGAGTGGCTAAAGATGTGTGTGGTCTAGCGTTATCGTGATGAAAGACCACACCCTTCCTGTTGATCAATACCGGCCGTTTTCTCTCGACTGCTTCCTTTAATCTCATCAGTTGCTGGCAGTAAAGATCAGAATCGATGGTTTTGCCGGGCGGTAAAAGCTAATAATGAATAATGCCCTTCCAATCCTACCATACACACAGCATCACCTTATTTCGTGTTAGGCCAGGTTTGGCCACAGTCTGTGAAGCCTGGCCAACTTTCGACCACGACCTTTTTCGCACGTTCTTGTCGTACGTGATCCACTTTTCATCGCCAGTTATCAATCTCTTCAAAAACGGCTCGGTTTCATTACGTCTCAATAATGAATCGCAAATGAGTACACGGTTCATTAAGTTTCTTTGAGTGAGCTCCTGTGGCACCCAAATATCGAGCTTTTTTGTATAACCAGCTTTCTTCAAATGGGTCAAAACTGTTTTGTGGTCAATTTCCAGTTCTTCAGCTACATCGTAACTACTAATATGCCGATCTTGCTCCACTCTTTCAAAAATGGCGTCCATTTTATTCGTAACAGGGCGACCAGAGCGAGGTGCATCTTTAACATCAAAATTTCCGGACTGAAAACGTTTGAACCAAATTTGTGCTACTCTTACTGACACTGCATCAAGTCCATAAACATCACAAATTTTTTTCAGTGCTTAAGTTGCATTTTTGCCTTTTTTATAATAAAATTTTAAAATGTATCGAATTTCTTCATTAGATTCACTCATTTTTACGGAGAGAAAAACAAATAAAAAATAGCGGGAAACAACTTTTTTTTATTTTTTTCTTTTCTTTATAATGTAACCTTTTTAATGTTACCAAAACCAGCCAGACACAAGTAGTACAGTCAAAGAAATTTTATAATAAGTTTATACCTAAGCTACGTTATGCGAAAAGACTTTTTCCCCGATCTATTACTTAGTTATGTTCATATTTATAATCATATACTTTCTAAAGAAATCTTAAATTTTTAAACCCAAAGTCAATACTAAATATCTTGGATTGTTGATAATATTTATTGTAGTTTTATATTGTGTCAAGTTTATTAACCGAATGCTACATTTTGTTGACTGTTGACAATAAATATAAAACGTAACTATAATAGATATAGTGTTGCACATTGACCCCAAAAGAACAAGTTTAGCGATCGTTAGTGTCCACAGGCAGGCTATTGTTGGCTCCCACTTTATTCAGATAGCTCCGTCAGTAGTGAGTATAGGCCGGTTCTAGATCAGGGGTGAATTATAAAATGTGGGCGAACGAAAGCTAAAAAAAAAAAAAAAAAAAAAAAAAAAAGTTTGGTGTCTTTTCCTAGGTTTTAGACCATGCCCGATTCATTGCGCTCATCCGTTTTTTGATATCTGTAACGGATCCAAAGATAGCCTATCCCATTAAGTATTTACCCCAATTAATTTAATCACCAACCTCATTACTTGTTCGCCAATAGTTAATTACTGTTGGAATATCAATATCAATTAACCCTCATTACTTAATGATTTTTTTTTGTTTTTATATTCTGTAAATACATCGACGGTTCTAGATCTTTGGTCCGACGAGTGGTGTCTTTTCCTAGGTTTTAGACCATGCCCGATTCATTGCGCTCATCCGTTTTTGATATCTGTAACGGATCCAAAGATAGCCTATCCCATATCTAACCCAACCTAACTCGGTTGAAGGTTATGTTATACTTTTTGATACATGCACTTATTCTATGGTTGAAATAATAGTCAGTCTTATCTTTTATACTTATTTATTTATTCTAAAATATGATTCGAATACATTACTAATTGTCAAATCATTCCATATAGTATTTGAAGTAAAGAGTTCAATAAAATTGTTTAAAGATTGTCCATGGAACTTATAATAGATATACATTATACAATACTCTCCACATACAGCTGTAAAGTTATTTTGAAGGGTATTTGTATTATAATTCCACATTTTTGAGTTCCGTTCAAGGAACATTCTGTGAAAACCCGTTGGTGGTCGTCCATATGAATCAAAGTATTGACCAAAACGATTTTCATCAATGTGCAATGCTACCCAATGGGAGCCCGGTTGATTAGCATTATCCAAATTACTTATAATGTATGATGGAGTTTGAACATGTATTGGTAAACGGTTAGCAGCATACACATTATATCCAATGCTAGGGTGTATTTCTCTTAAACAGTTCTGTATTTCTTTTGTGTTCATTGTGTCTTATTCGCTTAATAGTAGAATGGAAAATAAACAGTATAATGTGGTGACTCTGTATTTAAATAAGCTTGTGAGGTACACGCGTAAATCACACATTGGTAATCAAAACTAGACACAAATTTTAGTAAGACTTATTAATGCATAATTTTATTTTTTCATTAAAACAAATTTAATGTTAACTGCTATAATCTACTGAAACGTTGCGATTTTTATCTATTTCTATTACATTATCAAATTCTGCATACACAATGCAATTAACTGTTTGAGTAAGAGCTGATTCAAATCGAGTAGTAGTGAGTATAGGCCGGTTCTAGATCAGGGGTGAATTATAAAATGTGGGCGAACGAAAGCTAAAAAAAAAAAAAAAAAAAAAAAAAAAAGTTTGGTGTCTTTTCCTAGGTTTTAGACCATGCCCGATTCATTGCGCTCATCCGTTTTTTGATATCTGTAACGGATCCAAAGATAGCCTATCCCATTAAGTATTTACCCCAATTAATTTAATCACCAACCTCATTACTTGTTCGCCAATAGTTAATTACTGTTGGAATATCAATATCAATTAACCCTCATTACTTAATGATTTTTTTTTGTTTTTATATTCTGTAAATACATCGACGGTTCTAGATCTTTGGTCCGACGAGTGGTGTCTTTTCCTAGGTTTTAGACCATGCCCGATTCATTGCGCTCATCCGTTTTTGATATCTGTAACGGATCCAAAGATAGCCTATCCCATATCTAACCCAACCTAACTCGGTTGAAGGTTATGTTATACTTTTTGATACATGCACTTATTCTATGGTTGAAATAATAGTCAGTCTTATCTTTTATACTTATTTATTTATTCTAAAATATGATTCGAATACATTACTAATTGTCAAATCATTCCATATAGTATTTGAAGTAAAGAGTTCAATAAAATTGTTTAAAGATTGTCCATGGAACTTATAATAGATATACATTATACAATACTCTCCACATACAGCTGTAAAGTTATTTTGAAGGGTATTTGTATTATAATTCCACATTTTTGAGTTCCGTTCAAGGAACATTCTGTGAAAACCCGTTGGTGGTCGTCCATATGAATCAAAGTATTGACCAAAACGATTTTCATCAATGTGCAATGCTACCCAATGGGAGCCCGGTTGATTAGCATTATCCAAATTACTTATAATGTATGATGGAGTTTGAACATGTATTGGTAAACGGTTAGCAGCATACACATTATATCCAATGCTAGGGTGTATTTCTCTTAAACAGTTCTGTATTTCTTTTGTGTTCATTGTGTCTTATTCGCTTAATAGTAGAATGGAAAATAAACAGTATAATGTGGTGACTCTGTATTTAAATAAGCTTGTGAGGTACACGCGTAAATCACACATTGGTAATCAAAACTAGACACAAATTTTAGTAAGACTTATTAATGCATAATTTTATTTTTTCATTAAAACAAATTTAATGTTAACTGCTATAATCTACTGAAACGTTGCGATTTTTATCTATTTCTATTACATTATCAAATTCTGCATACACAATGCAATTAACTGTTTGAGTAAGAGCTGATTCAAATCGAACTTCTAACCTTACACTACCATGCTTAATGAGATTCCAGTGACTCATAGAGTTTGCTGATAAATCAGGCGTTAAATCAAAAGCTAGCAGACAATACCCTTTAGCATATTGTTCTCTAGATATACCATTGCCTTCATTAAGAAAATGTATGCCAGTTCCTGTAAACAACGTGTGATAGACTGCGGTAAATATATTACTCTCAAACGATGGTTGCAGGGCTTTTGAAGGAATTTGTTGCCCATCAATGTATAAACAAAAAGTATTCATATCATAAGAAGGTTATCTAACTCGGTTGAAGGTTTCTTAGAAAAACTATAAAAAGAAAATACGTAAGTACTTAGTAACATCTTGATAACAAATATTAAATAATGGTCTGCACCATTTGTAACTGCTCATCAAGATACTTAACTAATGGTGTAGATAACTAATTATATATAATTATATTTTGATAATAGTTAAAAATTATCACTTAATGGTACAGATAAGTTACAGTTTGTATAAATTATTTGAAAATTGTTATTTAACGATAAGTAGTTGTTTGATCAGAAAATTAACTAACGACCTTGATAAGTAACTATATTTACTAACGATTGAGATAAGGGCAATTAGTGTCCCTATATAACAATTGAAACGCTTAGGAATACTTACAGTTTCGAACTAAAATAATTTCTGGTGCTGTGAAGTGAAAATACTAAGACTTATAAACATGGAAGTAAGTTAATTTATTTTTATTAAGTTTTTTTTTTTTAAATACTTAATTTTTTTTTTTTTTCAACTTGCGTAGTTATTTTAATGGTGCATTATATTTGTTACAGAATAATTTTAATGAAGAATATACTTTTAAAGAACATTATTATTACGAATCATCAGACGATGGAAACCATCCATTAGTAATTGAAACTACATCAACTTCAAAAAGGAAATCTAATGATGATGATATAGAATCATATTTTAACGTCCCAAAAATAAAGAGAAAAAAGATATCATCCACTGTTAGTAAAACTAACAGTGATGGTAACAGCACCGTTTTATGTTACAATTTGGACGATGCCAACAAGAAATCGCATCTAATTAAAATTGAGATATTTGATTTAAATAAAATAAATAACATCGAACAAAGGGACCATTGGAAACATGCTGAATACAGAGTTAAATATTATGCTGATAATATGAACAAGAATTTACAAACAACGAGAAACTTAATATTAAACATAACGAAAGAAATTTCACAAAGGGAAAATTCAAAGAAATATCATTTCAACAATAATAATTAACAAATGAATCTTAATAGTTTTAATGGATTTTTTTTTTTTTAGAAGTGATTAAAATGTAATTTATGTTCTTAATAACTTTACCTGCTTTTAGTATATAAGCTTCACAAACATATTTTAATTCTTAGTTTTGTCACAAAGCCTAAACTGCAAACCAAGAAATGGATAATCCCAATGAAGTTTGTGTTAGTTCATTTTTCAATGCTACGTCTGATAGCACAAGTTTTTCTAGTGAGCATGATCAAGAACTATTGGATATTTGTGAAAAATTAGAAGTATATCCTCTGTTAGATGATAATTTTGATGACGCTTTAAACAATATCTGTGAAGAAGTTGAAAAACAGGAAATGTGAGTACTTATATTATACATGTTTTTACTATTTATACATACGAGTATGTTTGTTTTAGAATATTTGTAACTAAAATATTTATTTTTATTTTTTTTATAGTCAACAACAAGCTGGAGGTTCATCTAGCAAACGTAAAACAAACAATTCAGTTCACAACATGTCTAAAAAAGCAAGAATCAACGATGAAGCATCAACATCTATAGAGGCATCTGGAATAAGTAATGATAAGGTAAACTGTAACATTTGCAATGTTTTAGTCAACAAAAAGTATTTTGCAAATCATTTAAAAAGTAAACTCCATATAAATAATGCTTTAAAATTACATAGTTCTCTAAAAAATGTGTATGTTGTGGAATCCGCTTTCGGTCAAAGAATTATCTCATATAAAATTCACTGCAAAAACTGTGAAAATATGTTGACGTTTCAAACAACAGAACAGTTTTTAAATTCAATGAAAAGCGATATTTTTTCATTAATTGATCAATCGATTCAACAACATACAGTTTTTAAAGTAAATTTTGTTCTACATGCAGATTTTATTCAGCAAACCAAAAATATAACAAATACTTTTGATTTTCAAACAAGTAATTTTATAATATTTCAAGGGGATGATTTAAATATTTTCTTTACAACTTTGTGTAACGCTTTAAAAAACTATGTTAGTGCCTTTGAAAAAAA
Organism: Schrankia costaestrigalis; assembly: GCA_905475405.1. NCBI lineage: Eukaryota > Metazoa > Arthropoda > Insecta > Lepidoptera > Erebidae > Schrankia > Schrankia costaestrigalis. Next base: position 511,422 of record FR997833.1, read on the forward strand.
AGATAGCGGTTGGAGTGTAACAGCATTTAAATCTTTAGATATGAACATTAACAAATTTAATCCTTTACGCGGTACTTCATACATTGAATTACCAAAAGATATACGTTCAAAAAAGGCTGTAATAAATGTACAAAATTTTGATAATTTATGTTTCAAATGGGCTTTACTTTCTGCTTTATATCCTGTTAACACAAACACTAATCGTGTACAATCTTATAGTATGCATTCAAATAAATTAAACTTCAACGGTACATCTTTCCCAATAAAATTAACTGATATACCAAAAGTTGAAAAAAATAATAATATTAGTATTAACGTGTTTGGTTTAGAATTAGAAAAAAATAAGCAATTTCATAATGTAGTCGGACCTCTATATATGACAAAATCACGTAAAAATACGCATATCAATTTATTACTGTTAGCAAACGGAACAAATAAACATTATTGTTATATTAAAAATTTATCTCGTCTCGTTAGTAAGCAAATGTCAAACCACCAGCATGCTGTTTTCATTTGCGATGGTTGTTTATTATATTTTCCTTCAACATCTAAATTATCCGAACATCAACAGCGTGATTGTGCTCAAATTGTAACTGAAGTACCAAATGCTCAAAACATTGTAAAAGACTGGTTTGGCCAATCAGACTCAAATGACACAGTAAAATTTAATAATTACAATCGAAAAATTAAAATACCTTTTGTAATTTATGCTGATTTTGAAGCATTTCTTAACCCAATACAATCATGTTCTAATGACCCATCCAAACCTTTTACATCTAATATTCATAAACATGAAGTGTACAGCTTTGGTTACTATATCAAATGTTCATACAATGACAGTTTGTCCAAATATGTAACATACAGTGGACCAAATTGTGTAAACGTATTTATGAATAATTTATATAGAGACTTGGAAGTAATATGTACACAAAATAGTCTTAAAGCACCGCATACACAATTGACATCTGAAAATAAAATTACAATATCTACCTCAACTAAATGTTTTATATGTAAGAAAGATTTAAATGGTGAAAATCATTATCATTATGATCAGCATACAGGACATTTTAAAGGAGTTGCTCATGAAATATGTAACAGTAAATTTATTCTACCACGACATATTCCAGTTTTTTTACATAATTTAAGCAACTATGATTCCCATTTTATAGTTCATGCTCTTAACTCTTTTGACGGAAAAATAGATATTGTTCCCCAAACAAAAGAAAAATATATTTCATTTACAAAAACCTTAACTATCAATTCAAAACAAGTGCAGCTAAGGTTTCTTGATTCTTTTAAATTTTTACCTTGTAGTCTTGATCAGTTATCTAAAAATCTAAAAGATAATCAATTTATTACTTTACGACAAAATTATCCAAATGAAGAAGATTTTACACGTTTGAGGAGAAAAGGTATCTACCCATATGAATTTATGACATCAAATGAATGTTTGAAACTGAAAACACTCCCAAGTAAAGACAATTTTTATAGTTCTTTGACTGATACACAGGTATCAGGTGAAGACTATAGGCATGCTACTGATGTTTGGCAACATTTTAACTGTCAAACTATGTCAGATTACTCGAATTTATATTTAAAAACTGATGTTTTGTTATTGACTGATGTTTTTGAGAACTTTAGAACTTTGTGTTTGCAAACTTATGATTTAGATCCAGCTCATTATTACACAGCTCCAGGACTTAGTTGGGAAGCAATGTTAAAATTTACCCAAATCAAATTAGAATTATTAACAGATTTTGAAAAAATCGCTTTTATAAAGTCGGGTATACGTGGGGGAATATCACAATGTAGTAAACGTTACGCAAAGGCTAATAATCCATTTATGTGTGACTATGATAAAAATAAAGCAACATCCTATCTAGCTTATTTTGATGCAAATAATTTGTATGGATGGGCAATGTCTCAATATCTTCCTCTTGGTGGTTTTGAATGGGTGAGTCCTGACACTAATTTCAATGTACCAGATAATGCAAGCCATGGTTTTATTTTAGAAGTAGATATAGCCTATCCCATCGAACTTCATGACTTGCATTCAGATTTACCTTTATGTCCTGAAAATATATGTATTGGTAATTCAAATGATATCAAACTATTACCAAATCTAAATAATAAAGTTAAGTATATAATTCATTACAGAAATTTAAAACAATGTATTGATATGGGTTTGAAAATAACAAATATTCATAGAATATTAAAATTCAATCAAAGACCATGGTTACAAGAATATATAGAGTTAAATACAAATTTACGCAAATTAGCTAAAACTGATTTTGAAAAAGACTTTTATAAATTAATGAACAACTCTGTTTTTGGAAAAACAATGGAGAATGTAGAAAAAAGGGTAAATGTGAAACTGATGACTCATTGGGAAAATCGGGGTAAGGTTTTAGGTGCACAAGACTTAATAGCGAAACCCGAGTTTCATAGTTTATCAATATTTTCAGAAAATTTGGTAGCCGTACAGTTACGTAAAACCAAAGTAATATATAATAAACCAATTTATTTAGGTTTCTGCATTTTAGATATCTCTAAGACCCTCATGTATGACTTTCACTATAATTATATGATAGGTAAATTTAAAAACAATATCAATTTACTATATACTGACACAGATAGTTTAATTTACGAAATTTATTCAACCAACTTTTATGAAGACTTAAAACCGGATTTACCTTTATATTTTGATACATCAGACTATCCAAATGATAATATTCATGGTTACCCAAAATTAAATAAAAAAAAATTAGGGTTTTTTAAAGATGAAAATAATGGAAAAATTTTCAGGGAATTTGTTGGATTAAGGTCAAAAATGTATGCGCTGGATGTAGATAATAAGTTTATTGCTAAGGCCAAAGGAGTCAACAAAAGTATTATAAAGAAAATGAAAATGGAAAACTATAAATCTTGTCTTTTTAATAAAAATATCCAAAACTGTAGTATGCTTAGGTTTAAGTCTATAAAACATATAATTTTCACACAAAAAATTAATAAAATATGCTTATCAAATAGTGATACAAAACGTTACATCAAATCAAATAATGTAGATACATTAGCTTGGGGTCATTATAATATCAAATAATTGTATTATTACATATATTTTTTAATGGTTTGTTGAATAGAAATGTGAATTTTTTTTTTTTTTTTTTTTTTTTTTTTTGGTAAACTATTAATTACATTAGGTATGTACAATTGTATTATTAAGTTTTTTTTTGTTTAAATTTAAGATTGTTTAATAATTATTTAATTATAAGTTAAAGCATGTCAATTATTTTGTAAATGTAATAAAAATTTAAATTGGAAACTTGTTTAAAATTCCAAAAAAAAAAAAAAAAAAAAATTTTGTATAATTAAAATGTAATTAGCGAGTGTGACCTGTATTGTTAATATAGAAAATTAAATTATTTTATGTAATTATTGTTTTTAGTAAATAAGTACTAACTATACGTATATTTCTCTAAAAAATGCTTTTATTAGAATGTATATTTACCCTAGGTCATTTGTTATTTATTTTTAAAATATATATCAGGTTTATTATTTTAAAAAGTTTTTTTATTCTTTCCTTAACCTCGTCGACAACACACGTTTGATCATCATGTTTCATTTTGTACATCCATTTACCGCTATAGTTGCTGGTCCAAGTGGATGTGGGAAATCTAAATTCGTAACTAACTTCATAGATTACTGTAAGCAAATGTGTAGTACAAAGTACTCACAAATAACTTGGTGTTACGATGAAATGCAACCTCTTTATAATTTAAAGAATGTTAATTATCATCAAGGAATGCCTGAACTTAGTATGTTTGATGGTACGAACCCCCAATTAGTAATAGTTGATGATTTAATGAGGGAATCTGATGGTCGCATTGTTGATATATTCACTAAAGGCAGCCATCACAGGAACTTAAGTATTTTTTATATAACACAAAATTTATTTCATCAAGGAAAAGGGCAAAGGGATATATCTTTAAACTCAAGCTATATAATATATTTTAAAAACCCTCGAGACAAATCACAAATCCGATACTTAGCACGACAAGTATCACCAGATAATCCAAAGTTTTTAGAAGATGCTTATAAAGATTCAACAAAAGAAGCCCATGGGTATTTAATGATAGACCTAAAACAAAACACTAACGATTTATGTCGTTGCAAATCAAACATATTTCCTATGGATGGATATTGTACTGTGTACATCCCATCAAAACGGTTTAAATATTCTAACAACCAAGAAATCTCCATCATTTATAAATAATGCAGCGAAACCTAAAGACGCATAAAGATTTATTAACAGCTCTGCATACACTGAAACCAAAGTACCAAAAAGTGCTTTTAAAATCATGTGATGAACATGAAATAAATTGTATATGTGAGTGCATATATAATGTGTTACATGGAAATATAGAATTAAAAGAAAAAGAAAAGAAAAAGTTGCAAAAGTATAAAGATATTCTTCGAAAATTAGTGCGCAAGGGAAAAACTATACTTAAAAAGAAAATCATTGTTCAAAAAGGAGCCGGTTTTTTACCAATAATTTTAGGCCCAATTCTAAGTGCTTTCATGAGTTCACTTATGTAAAATAATAGTGATATTAAATTTAAATACAGATAAAAAATATGGAGAATGCAAAAAAAATGTTACTCATTGAGCCAAGTTTATTAGATAAATTAAAACAATCTACCACTACAACTGAAACCCCTATGTCTCGTTTGGATGCGGATATGCAAAATATTTTAAATAGCAAAATGGATGATCGAAAAAAATGTATATTATACTTACAAACTCTTCAGAGATATCTTCATATTGCAAAAGATGATCGTAAACCTTATGAAATACCAATTATCAGTAAAACATTAACAAATGAAGATATGTTAGATGAATCTTCTATTTTTGATTATAATATAAAACATAACATCGACAGCAAACATACAGTTTCTACTGATTCTTTAACGAGTAAGGTTGAACAAAGTAAAAGCGCTGATTTGTCATCGAATTCCCTTTATAAAACAAGTCAGATACTGAAGACAATACCAAAAACGTATGTAAAAAATGGTGAGCTGTTACTAAACTTAACTTGTTTGAATAAAAATAAAATAAGGTGGGATAATGATGGTACAGTCGTAATAGATAACCAAAAGATCCCTGACAGTAACATAATCGATTTGGTTAATGACGCATTGAGACCACTTAAAAAACCTAGTCCTGTTGGTTGGAAACTTTTTTATAAGGCTTTAAAAGAAATTAAAATACCTTTAACTTATCTTGGTAATCCAAAGAGAATAGAATATATTACAAGCTTACAAGAAAATACACCATCCGAAGAAATATTTTCGACACCCACTAGTGGAGAGAAACATACAAAAAAAATAAAAAATAAAATAGTTTGGGATAAATGGACACCTTATTAGAAATTAGCAAGATTTACTATGATCCATCACACCCAGCGAGTTATAGTAGTGTTGAAAAATTAGCTAAAGCAGTGAATGGAAAAATGAAAAAAGAAGAAGTAGGGAAGTGGCTTCAATCTCAAGAGACTTATACATTACACAGACCTGTTAAAAATCATTTTCCAAGAAACCGATACATATTATCCAACATTAATGAATTATGGCAAGCTGATTTAAGTGATATGAGGACTTATTCTAAATATAACAATGGTTACAATTATATTTTGTGTGTTATTGATGTATTTAGTAAGTACGCCTACGCTAGGCCATTGATTAAAAAAAATTCCAAAACCATTAAAGAATGTTTCGCAACCATTTTTAAAGAGGCAAATACACTTCCTACACACATACAGTCTGATAAAGGTACAGAGTTCGTATCTAAAGATGTAAGATCTTTTTTTAAAATAAATAATATTAATTATTATACAACTAATAATCCAGATATTAAAGCAAGTATTGTTGAGAGATTTCAGAGGACAATTAAAATGAAAATGTGGCGTTACTTTACATATAAAAATACATACAAATATATAGATGTTTTGCAAGACTTAATATATTCATACAATCATAGTTTTCACTCTAGCATAAAGATGGCTCCGTGTGACGTTAACACAAAAAATATAATGACTGTTTGGAGAAATTTATATTACAAAGACATTAACCAAGAACCCGATAATAAAAAAACATCAAAATTTCATGTAGGAGATTATGTTAGAATAACTAAACACAAACATATATTTCAGAAGGGTTATGAATCTAACTGGAGTGATGAAATCTTTGTTATTTCATCAGTGATAGAACGGTATCCTTGGTTGGTGTATACCCTACTAGATTTACAAGGTGAAGTAATTGATGGAACTTTTTATGAAAAAGAATTACAAAAAGTAATTTATGACCCCACAATGGAATATAAAATAGATAAAATAATTCGTTCCCGGTACTCTGGTAACAGAAAGCAAGTGTTAGTGAAGTGGAAAGGTTATCCAAATAAATTTAACAGTTGGATTTCTTTATACAATTTAAAAAAAATATGAATAAAAACAGTTTTTATTTAACTTTGTTAAGCAACAGCTCTATGGAATATTTTCCTGACAATAAAAGTACTATTTTTTCTACTAAGTTACCTAAGTCTATTATTTTAGAAGGAGAATGGTTAGTTGGCGTTGTTGAATTTCAGTATCCTTGTACCATGTTTACTGTTCAAGATCACGAAAATATTGTTTATATTAGCAAATGGATGCATGTACCTGATAATCATGAACAACAATCTATGGTGTATTATAAAACACATATACCAGCAACAAATTATGACAGCATTAATCATATTTTAGTTGCATTGAACAATATCAAAGAAAAAATTAAATTTCGTTATGATGACATATCTAAATTTGTATCAGTATCTGTATCAGATGAATCAATAAGATCGGTAACACTATCACCTAAACTAGGCATTCAGTTGGGGTTTGAACCAAATCGAAACCTCGTGCAGAAGAACATGGGAAAATGTCCTGCTAATTTGCATTTAGGTTTACCTTCACAACTTTTTATTTACTGTGATATAGTTGAACCACAAATAGTTGGTGATGTTATGACACCTTTACTGAGAATCATACCACTAGACCCTTCAAAATACATTTACGGAGCAAATAAAATGCATGTATTTTCACCACCACACTATTTACCAGTAATGCGTAGAGAATTTGATACTATAGAAATAGATATAAGGACAAGCACTGGTCAAAGTATACCATTCCAATTTGGAACTGTGTGTATTAAACTTCACTTTATAAAAACATAATGCATTCTCAAAATAATAATAACATACCTTGCCCCTATGAACATTATTATAGTCATCAAGCTGGATCTGGCATTGGAGTAATATATAAAGGGGTACCTTATCAAAGAGGCCATGGTATTGGTAGTTTTCTTGGAGGATTATTTAGATCTATTTTACCATTACTGTCTAGTGGAGCTCGCGCTGTCGGTAAAGAAGCATTGAATACTGGAGTAGGTATTTTGTCAGATATGGTTACGGCTCAACCTATGGAAGATTCTATAAGAACACGCTTAAGGGAAGCAAGCTCGAATTTAAAACGAAAAGCAGATGACAAAATTGATAAAATTAATATGCGTGGATCAGGATATATAATGAAACGAAAGCGTTTATCAACAATCACTCCTGCATTGACAGCGAAAGTGAAAGCTTTGAAGATATCTAAATTAAATGAAAAAATAATAAAGGATATATTTTCTAATTAATCATGTCTTTTTTACATAGTCATTCTTGTGAGTGTATTAAGTCAGAATTAGATTTATTTGCATTACCGGCAACTCAAACTAGTATCGAAAATGGTATATGGATTCACTACAAACCTATCTCGTCACTGGCTGATGATGGCCCCATCGAATTTCAAGTACCTGGAGCTGGTGATGACTACATTGACTTATCTCACACTTTAATTCATCTAAAAGCTAGGATATTGAATCAGGATCATACAAAATTGACTACGTCTACTATTGTAGCACCGACTAATAATTGGTTACATTCATTATTTAATCAACTTGATGTTTATTTAAATCAAAAACTTGTATCGCCACCCAACAACACATATGCTTATCGCGCTTACATAGAAAATTTATTAAATTACGCTCCAGCAGCAAAAGAATCTCATTTAACTTGTGGTTTGTGGTATGAAGATACCGCAGGAAAAATGGATGCAGTTGACGAAAAAAACACAGGATTTCTTAAAAGGCAAGAATTGGCAAGCGAAAGCAAAGAAATAGAAATGATCGGGCATCTACATGGTGATTTATTTAACCAAGAAAAATTTCTGATTAATGGTGTTGATATGTGTGTTAAGCTTATTCGTTCAAGGGAAAATTTCAATCTTATGGCTTCATTAAGTGACTTGAAATTTAAAGTGCAAATAACTGATGCAACGTTAATTATACGTAGAGCACGAATTAACCCAACAGTATTACTCGCACATCAAAAAGTATTAGCATCAACTACAGCTAAATATCCGATTACGCGGGCTGAAGTCAAAGTGTTAACAATACCATCAGGCGTCCAGGGAAAAACACTGGACAATATATTTCTCGGTCAAGTACCTAAAAGATGTATAGTTGGGTTTGTGAATAATGCAGCATTCAATGGAAGTCTTACCAAAAACCCATTCAACTTTGAAAATTATGATATGAATACTTTTTGTTTATACATTGATGGGCAACAAATTCCTTCAAAAGCCCTGCAACCATCGTTTGAGAGTAATATATTTACCGCAGTCTATCACACGTTGTTTACAGGAACTGGCATACATTTTCTTAATGAAGGCAATGGTATATCTAGAGAACAATATGCTAAAGGGTATTGTCTGCTAGCTTTTGATTTAACGCCTGATTTATCAGCAAACTCTATGAGTCACTGGAATCTCATTAAGCATGGTAGTGTAAGGTTAGAAGTTCGATTTGAATCAGCTCTTACTCAAACAGTTAATTGCATTGTGTATGCAGAATTTGATAATGTAATAGAAATAGATAAAAATCGCAACGTTTCAGTAGATTATAGCAGTTAACATTAAATTTGTTTTAATGAAAAAATAAAATTATGCATTAATAAGTCTTACTAAAATTTGTGTCTAGTTTTGATTACCAATGTGTGATTTACGCGTGTACCTCACAAGCTTATTTAAATACAGAGTCACCACATTATACTGTTTATTTTCCATTCTACTATTAAGCGAATAAGACACAATGAACACAAAAGAAATACAGAACTGTTTAAGAGAAATACACCCTAGCATTGGATATAATGTGTATGCTGCTAACCGTTTACCAATACATGTTCAAACTCCATCATACATTATAAGTAATTTGGATAATGCTAATCAACCGGGCTCCCATTGGGTAGCATTGCACATTGATGAAAATCGTTTTGGTCAATACTTTGATTCATATGGACGACCACCAACGGGTTTTCACAGAATGTTCCTTGAACGGAACTCAAAAATGTGGAATTATAATACAAATACCCTTCAAAATAACTTTACAGCTGTATGTGGAGAGTATTGTATAATGTATATCTATTATAAGTTCCATGGACAATCTTTAAACAATTTTATTGAACTCTTTACTTCAAATACTATATGGAATGATTTGACAATTAGTAATGTATTCGAATCATATTTTAGAATAAATAAATAAGTATAAAAGATAAGACTGACTATTATTTCAACCATAGAATAAGTGCATGTATCAAAAAGTATAACATAACCTTCAACCGAGTTAGGTTGGGTTAGATATGGGATAGGCTATCTTTGGATCCGTTACAGATATCAAAAACGGATGAGCGCAATGAATCGGGCATGGTCTAAAACCTAGGAAAAGACACCACTCGTCGGACCAAAGATCTAGAACCGTCGATGTATTTACAGAATATAAAAACAAAAAAAAATCATTAAGTAATGAGGGTTAATTGATATTGATATTCCAACAGTAATTAACTATTGGCGAACAAGTAATGAGGTTGGTGATTAAATTAATTGGGGTAAATACTTAATGGGATAGGCTATCTTTGGATCCGTTACAGATATCAAAAAACGGATGAGCGCAATGAATCGGGCATGGTCTAAAACCTAGGAAAAGACACCAAACTTTTTTTTTTTTTTTTTTTTTTTTTTTTTAGCTTTCGTTCGCCCACATTTTATAATTCACCCCTGATCTAGAACCGGCCTATACTCACTACTTCCGTCTGTCCGTGCTATACTACTTATATACATAGCGTATCTGTTAGTAAGCTAAGCAGTACGTGTGTAACCTAGGGTCACATCACTTGTCACTCCTTGTGCCTGGCTGCCCGGGGCAGTCACGTACCTACTATTGTACAACCTTTTGTAAGAGCAACCTTATTGCGCTATGTAAATGTTGTTTTAGATTAAATCTCTGTTTCTGTTCATATAAATAGGTAAGATAGATATAATTATAAATTCAAATGTAAAATGCAGAAGAAAAAGAGGTAATGTGATTATTAGTATTGAGGAACAGTACAGGTTATTTTCTATATTTAACTAAATAGTTTAGTTAAACTTTACATTATTTGTCCATAAATTAAATTATTAATGATTGAAAGTGTTTTTCTAAAATATATTATAATTTTAATAATAGATTGCTAGTGAAGAAATAAAGTAGTGATTATATAAGGGTTATGTAAACACGAGTACATTGTCGAACACAATATGTAGAGTATAAGCGCCAAGAGGTCCGGAGCCGCACAGATCTCGTACGCGACCCTAATCAGAATCACTTGAGGTGATTAATGTGTTGAACGCAAACGACTCGGAGGTGACAGGATCAACACGGACCTTCATACACTTACGTGAACATTTGTTGCTGACTCATTATGTACTTACTTATCTTTAAAATTAATATTAATGGGAAGTGTTCCTCACTTCAAGTGTTCATCTCTTCTGAAACAAAAGAAGGAGAACTTGATGTAAAACCTTTAATCAATACTTGTGGGCAGACAGCGTGGCTAACTGGCGTGTAATGGCTAACGCAGAACTGGACGGCATGGCAAAGTATTTTAATTTTTACTAATGGAAATTCAACCGTACTGTTACAGAAATACGACATAAATTGCTATGCTTTAAAATGATGTCGCGGCATTGAAAAATTTTCAGCCGTCCAGTTCTGCGTTAGCCATAATACTCTGTGTGTTCTCTCATTCACTAAAGGAAACCCATTAGGCAGTTACGATGATAGTTTTATATCTTCCTCGTAAATACAGTATGTACCTACTTATATCTAAGTACAATCTTACCAGGACGTAATAAACAGTACACACTAATGTTATATTGCATAATAGAACACTCTGAGGCGAGCACATGATATTAGACGCGGCAAGTTCATGAACAACCCCACTTGCCTACCCCTCCCCCCTCGGCCGGATCTACCCAGCTGTCCTGCACCCTTCCTGCGTCTGTGCACAGCTTCCGGCCTCTCTGCCTCAAGTAGTGCTTATTATAAGTTTGCGAACAATTCCTACCTAGTTGAACACTTATACATATTAACTTGAGATCTGGAGAGTACTTTGCACAACTACTTTTACTTGTTGTTTTAATACTGCTTTCAAACGGCTCTCTACTGTACCAAGACTGCAATTAAAAATTTAGATATAAAGGCTTCATTGTGTTAGCAAACAAATAAAACTCAACAATTAATTCTACCGCAAGTGTAGAGTTAATACTCGTGCTCGTAGCACTGAACTTTGTCTTAAGTCACACTCAACATTATTGATGGATAATAAATAGGTACATATCTTATACATGTATGGTGTTCACCCAAACATCAAACAATGAACCTTCTATCGCAGTCCACTGCTGGACATAGACACACTCTTACAACATGCGCCACAGAACACGGTGCTCTGCCCGATCCAGATGAGAAAATTCTCACGGCAATGTATCAACTAATAATATTTCTTAAGTAAGTCTGTAATTATCAATATGCAAACAATCTTTATAAGCAATCACTATTACCAAAATATATTTGGCGGTGCCTTTAAAGTTACACGTGTCTATTGAAACTTCGACATTTCGTAGAAACACAAATATTTTGGTAAAGTTAGCGAGTCTCTCGGTCTGTTTAGTTGATAATTCAATTTAATGTTAAACTTATTTATTTTTAATACGAATTTTTGATCAAATCAATAATATGTTTTATCGTAAACTTTAATAATTTTAGAACTGATACTTTCTTGCGATAAAAAAGAATAGTCAAATAAACAAGGCTTTTATTTCACTGAAATTTATTATCTTATTCTATGATCTGTAAAAGAGAATACATCTTACATAATGGCTCACAGATGTAGATTCTCAATCAAAGAACAAGCTTAATTAGTACAAGAGTCACTTTGAATATAAATTGATCTATAAATACTTAGTGTAGCGATTAATTACCGTCGTAGAGTTAAACCACGCGGCCTATAAATGAGCAAATATAATGATTAATTAGTGATGTCTCACGTGTACTATGTGACTCTGAAGTATGTGTTCCAAGTAGAAGAACTAAACCAATTTGTTTATATTTGTATATCCCATAACTCTATTTTACGTGAATAAAGATCATTTCTTTTCATTTGCAGTCTCCGGAGACACGGCGGATTAGTTTCACGTTTCCTTCGCTGAATACTTACTGTGTATGTTAACTTTATTTCGTGTAAAGTGACAAATACACACATCACTCAATAAATACGAGTATAATAAGATGCTATATAAATGTACCACGTAGATCAAATTGGTTGATAAAAGTACTGACTTCGCTTTGCCGCAAAGCAATTATTCTTATATCTTATCACGCCTTTAGCGTCCTACTGCTAATAAGGGACTCCTCTATCTGTATTATAGAGTAACTTTGCCACTAGTACCACGCTGGGCAGATTAATTGAGATTGTTATAGGGTTTGTTTCGATATTTCCGTTGCTAGCAAAAGTACTGTATTTGACAAACTTTTCTTTGTCAAGCACAACAGCACCCAACGAAAAATAAGAAAGGGTGCCTTCATTGTATATTTAGTCCATTGTTATCACATGAACTGAAAAAGCTATTTTAATAGCAGTATTTATTTTAATCGCCTTTGCAATATTAATACTAGTACATACTTATACAAGTTAGCGTTAAAACAGTTATAGTAGGTATATGTTAATCATGAAACAGATTCTTGATCTATTATGAGTGAGTTATGTAATTAAAACATGCAATCAGGTACCTACCGTGCTGTTAATTGTAAATATGTCGAGGAAAATTGTTGTATTGACCTAATATGCGGTTTATAATTATGCATATACAAACTAGTACTATTATTGAACCTAAACGAAATTAAAGCAGCTTAATAATATTGTATATTAGTCGACATGCAACTTTTGGTACGGTAATTCATTTAATATAAGTTAGCTAATGAAATTAAATTAACTAATATAATAACTAAAGTATGATATACGTAGATACGGTATTTAATATTTATGTCGTCTTTACACATTGTCTAATTATCTATGTATTATTGTCGTAGGTATGGGCGGCGAGGCGTGTGCGTGTGCGCCGACTCCTCCGCGACTCCTACCAGACCCTGAGCCAGACCACCTCTACGACCATCACTCCTCAGAGGAAGAACTAGAGGTACGTCACTCTTGACTATCAGTCACTTTGCTACAAGCAAGTGTTGCATGCTGACGTTGAGTTTTAGCACGTTCCAGTCTAACTGCATCGCATATAATTCACATTATGATAATTTTTATTTCACAATCAGGTATATTAAATAGAAGACATTGTCCATTGATGAATATCTAGTTAAGCAGCTGTTAAATAACAACTGTCTTAAACTGTATTTACCTTGTAATAATACACGTTTTAATCACTAACATGAACACTGTACAACAAACTAGCCTCGTTTTATGAGATTATTGAGTAAATGTATACTTAAAAGGCAGGATAATAACATAGCAGCCGAGAAACCGGTCCAGTGTTTCCTGTGTGAGGTGGGAGGCAACTCACAGCTTATTACTAGACAGAAAGTTAGGGAAACCTGTCCAACGACACAATATTTAACTAGAGACATTTGCGACACTTGTATGACCACTACGTTTTCTTTACTGAGTTAATTGACACTCATTTATGTCAACTTGAAGAAAAAAGATCTTTCTGCTTAGAACTAGTTATAAGGTAGTTTAATATAAACCCAATGAGTTAAACCTATCATCATCATATCAAACTGCAAAACTAGACCTCGTTCAAATATTTTCTCTCCCTCGCATAAGTTAAATTGTTACTGTTCGATCTTAACAAACATAACTAATGAAAAAAATTATATACACATAGAGAAAATATCTATAATTTCTTCTCTTTGTAAGAACCAATATAATATAAATGGGTTCAGTACCAGAACAAGTTGACAGATTGAATACACTTTAATTTAAGTAGTACGATGTAATAATTGAGACTGGATCTAGGTCTCGCGCACTGCACCACGGACCACTTTGATCTAACACTGCGTTCGTTTATTACAATATTGTATTTATCTTATCTTGTATAGATCATAAAGTAGCTTGAAATTCCTCTATAAAAGTCGATTATTTGGCGCAATAAGCAAATACTATAGACAACAGAATTTAATTACCTTTATGTTACACATATTAGAATTAGAATCTGCTGCGGATTTCTTCACGTTTTGATATCAATGAAAATAACTTAAATTCAAATATTGTTATGAACAGTAATCGCAAAAATTGACTTTACGTGATAATCATTATGATATTCAACCGATTCAAGTGTTTGCATTACTTAAAGCATTATTGATGACTATGATTGTGTGTAAAGAAGTAATAAAAAACATTGTAATGTGTTGTATTAAGGTTTAAAGTTTAATCTATCCATGTGGAACTACTCCGAGGGTTCTTACCAATTACCAGCACGCATGTTTTTTTATTAAAAAGGAACGCTCAATTGAGTAGTACAAAGAATGTAACAAAATGTTCTCAAACAAAAAGTACGGGAGACAATTTAATCTCGCTGCCTCCTCGCCTCTCGGAGCGTGACTTCAAAGTGTTCTCTACAAAGCATTTGTTAACATCTACTAAATTACTTGTATTTTAACTTTATTTGATGTATTTTAAGTAGAAACCTTGTAAATCTCGAGAGCTTTATTTAAATTTCACTTATTTATCCTAATTATTACAAGACAAAAGGTTTGCATCTCCTAAAGTTGTACTGAATAATATAAATTTTTTACAACTATCGCTATAGTAACGAAGTTTTCGACTAGGAAGGTTGTTCTTAACTCCATTATTTATTTAAAACGTTTTTGCTCAAAATTAATTTGTTGTTCATGGCAGGCTCAATGCCTTAAGGCATTTTCTTGCACCCAAATTTTGGGTTTTAGAACCTTCTCTACATACATATATTTTGCAACATTTTAGCAAGAGACAGTCTCTACCAAGGCAGATCATAAAATTCTCTGAAAGCTTAAACAACAAGAGAACCTACATTTTTTTTAAATAAAATCTTGACACTATCCACACCGCCATTAAGTAATTAAATTATTTTCCAAAGAACTACATAATCAACTAGAATATAAAACAATTGTAGCAAGCGTAGAGTAATGTTATATACTCGTATAAGTATGTATAAAAAGAAGTAACTGGTAGGATAAGACAATGGTATCTTGAGACGTAATTGTTCGAGCTAAACGTTGCTACTTTTTGCTGACGGCTCTCCTTTCTAAGCTGATCAACTCAACACGATGCTTTTTTGTACTTGCTTATTTTCTTCTAATACTAGTAAATGAAATATGTAGTTTAAATAAAATATTAAGTGTATTGTAATGTCTGTAACTGAGACGAAAATTGACTTAAATTAATATTTCGTTAAGGGAGGAAACCTTAAGTTTAAAAAATGAGATATGAATTTTCTTAAGACCTTGTCGATCGCACCGAGCTAATTGTAATTTAGGTAAATGTTCAGCAGATATGATAAATTGATTAGTTGTTTATACAACAAACAAGTTACTTGTTGCTACTTACCTACTAGTTGATTTGTTTTGATAGGTATTGTTTCTTAAAAATAATAAATCTTGGACTCAATACCATGAGCTCTCGTAAGAAAATATGTTACTTTGCTTAAGCAATCATTTATGAACAGATTGTAATTAGTGTCTGAATGAAACAAGAAATAGCATGGTGGATTACCGGGCTATTAAAAATATTACTTAGTTGTTACTATACGAAGAATTTCCTTACGAGGAAAATGAATTTTTTTCGAAATTGTAACATTTAAATAATATAAAGATCAAATTAATTTGTAATGATGTTAATCTTAATAAACCTTATGGTTAGCTATAAATGTCGTGTAAGAATATATAAAATTACTACTTCCCTGCCAACTCATAACAAATGGTATTAAAACAATTCCTCCACTTACAACGAAATAGAGCTAAGAAAATAAAAACCTAACTAAGTTTTTTGTGTTGTAACCGTTTATTATATCGTCGTGTAGAGTAATATGAACATTTAGTCTACCCTCTTCATATAGGCTCAACTTAATTAGGAGCTTGTTAAATGGTCGTGTAAAGATGGCGCAGTATCAACCTCGTTGTGGCTCGTATCACCCGGCAGTGTCCAGGCCCGCATGCCACATTAATTCGCCGTGACACGCCGCTACTAAATTACACCCGTAGACAACCTCCCTTCACCTCTTATCACCCCTCCCTTGTACCTCTCCCACCTCTGTTCGTGCTCTCAGTGGTCGTCATGGGGGCTATTCCGTAGACACTTGATGTATACCTCAATATTTTCAGGAAAACTTCTATTAACGATCGGTCACGACGAACATTATATAGTACGAGTCTTTGTGAACTGCGTAAGACATACAATACTATGTGGAAAAGTATTATATTAATTAATAGACAACTCGACTGAAGGAAATGTTAACAAAATAAGGACATTCGCAAGTGATATACAGTCTCCCGACAATGGTTTGTGTATCGCACATTCTGTTTGTTTTATTTAGTAGAGATAAAAGTTTTTAAAAATTAATTCTAAAAGAAGTGCATTCCTCCATGTAGACCTGGTAGAGAGCACCGTCTTCCTTAGTTACTGTAATTGTTTGCTGTTATCTCTATGATATCAAAAATTACCCTCGTCGTTCAATATTATATTATTTGGTCAACTGGTGTAAGCATTACGTAGACAAATTATTTTCGTGAGTGTAATCCTCCATCCAGTTCGTCAGAAAAATATGACATAGTATACATAAGTAAAAAACAAAATATTATGCAGTCATATCATAACGAATATATAAAAGTAAGTAAGTATGCGACAAGCGCAGGTGAACGCCCCCGGGTGAGCTAAAATTCACGAGAAAAAACCGACCTCTACGTACCTACGTTCTAGTAATTTTGGACGTTTTTGCTGCAACGTTTTTGTACGAACCAATTATGTAATGCTACCGAGACGAGTGCATCTCGCTGTTTTTATCATTAATGAGACTGTTTTTGTACAAGATAAGTTACCAATTATAATGTCGCATCATGTCCGGTGATGTTATTCATGAGTGATGTTTAAGTCTTTAAATCAGATTGAACAAAAGTCTGTAATCGTTCTGTATTGTTTAAAGGTTGTACTATTACACATAAGGTAATGTACAGTAAGTATTGTGTTATGTTTGAAGTGCACAGCACGATCATCTGTCGTCTTCCATTGTAGATGAAGAGACGTCGTCTGTGTATAGTATAGAGTAGGCTGCGGCGTTTATCTGCCGCGAGTATAATGGAGCTATCAACTTGTCGACAAGTTCTACATCGCGTTTCTATACGTCGCGTCGTCGGCGGCGTCTGTTCACTCGCAGACCTCCTCTCTGCATTCTCTGCACTGGGCTGGGGGCACTAAACGACACGCCATTGTTACAAACACAAATATATACCTACATAGTAGAGCCAGGGCTATATCTCTGCATAGTGTCGGGCGCGAGGCGACCGGCCTCTAATTAGATTGCGAACCAGATTTACCGCTCCGGTGGCTTGTAAACAAATTAGGTTATCAAGTCAATATAATTATTTTCAATTATAACGCGGAGTATGTGGAGCGCGCAAATAGTGGATCGATAGAGCGCCTCGCCTCGTGCCCGTCTTCAGGTGACGCTCGCAACAACACAAAACAATCCAACAACTTTTATTCATATATCTCCGTCTGCCGACTGCATAACATTTGTTTATCTTGCGCTTGGCTTGAAATTAGAAATTCTTTTGTCTCCGCACTTTTTTAATTGCAAAAAGGAAACGGTAATGGCTTTCTAAAGAAAGAAAAACGTCGTGTGATAATATTAAATGCGTAATAATGTTTGTTCTCTTAGTCGACGATGTCTCGCGATGTCGTACACAACACGTGCAATAACTTACTCGCCTAGCTTGCCGTGAAGTAGGTATATAATGCACCTTGTCGCGCACATTACTTAAGTTATTCCACATCCTGACTTGTTGTTGAGACTGCTGACACTCAGTATTGTTGTTAGAAATGTCTGAAACTTAAAGCGTCACGGAGAGCTGTTAATGAATTTCGTGACGTAGCGTAGGTAGGTTCCGACCGCAGTGGCGGCTTATAGGGTCGGGTCCAAGTTTAGGTAACAATAAAATGCCTAGCCGACCTCCTGTCTCTGATATATTGTACGACTTACACATTACACTTACTTTTACCACGATCAATGTCTTACAGATTAAATATATCAAACTGCGTAGCATAGACCAAGATGAACATTTGTGTAAATATCTAAATGTCAGCCATTCTCGATTTCATATTATGTAAATCATGATGACTCCACGCGGCCTCATAAATGCCTGATATACAAACAATAGCGCGTGCTCCATGCATCACTTAATCGTGTGGAGGCTGCATGGAGTGCCACATCCTCAACTAGAGCTCGCGACAGGTCATCAACGGAGCCCCGGTGGCGAGCGCGGGGACGGAGAGCGGCGCGTGTGGCGCGGCGGTGGCGGAGTCCCGGCGGCGCGGGGCGTCGTCCCCGCCCCCCGCGGCGCCCGAGAAGCGCAAGTGGCCGGCGCAGCCCTACCTCGAGGACGAACTGGCCGCGCGCGCGCCCTCCTCGGACGACGACGACACTAAGGTACTCCACACTAACATCATCCACATCTACATTAGTAGCATCTCCTCGTGTGAGCCCTACTAACACTTACGCTATATGTTGTTACAATATGACTGCCACACTCTTGTCTTTCTAATAATAATGTATTAACATGTAGGGGTACTATTTTCTGCCTCGATGCTAAACGTTCTTACTTACGAAACCTGACTCTATTCGTTCTAAATTTAATATTATCTGGTTTGTTTTCACATAAATATTAATAGTTAATTGTTGAACTTCCAGGTAGAGACTCCAGTCCGGTTCCGCACGTCCCCGCCGCTGGAGGCGCTGAAGCCGCGGCGCGGGGGAGCGTGCGTGTGCGGCAGTGCGGGTAGTGCGGCGGTAGCGGGTAATGCGGGGACTGCGGGCAGCAGTGCGAGCGGCAGTGCGGGCGCGCCCCCCTCCCCGCGCCGCCGCCGCCTGCCGCTGCCGCCCCCGCGCCGACACCGACCTGCGCTCGACTTTGACAAGATGCAGCAGGTACTGCTCATACTATACGTGGTGGACATGAGAATGGCGCATACTTTTAAACAAAATCTAGGGCACGTGAGGTCACAAAAATGAAGTAAAGTAACAACAATTTATTATTGTCAAAAGATCAAAATAATATGTCATTCTTATAATCATTAACTCGCACCAATAGGTTCGTCCTGTAATAAAAAGAGGTTAAAACAAGTGAAAATTTAATTGATCACATTTCCATAACGAATATATTTCCTGCTTAGTTATAGTTATGCCCTATCTTATATATTAGAAGGGATGATGACAAACTTAACTATACTGATGGTTTATGTACATTTATGTAGTATAAATATGTAGTATATAGATGGTTTATGTATGTATTACAGTAGGTATATTATGTAGTATATGAATAGTTTACGTATGTATTATAGTACATGTACCTACCTATATGATATTGAGATATACATATAATAGATAGTACAATTAGGTTGACGAAATTACATTACACAAAAATAACTACCTACACCATTAAATTGTTTTTATTTTACGTTATATATCATGTCCATCCTAAGGTTGCCTGGAAGAGATCGCACTTGGCGATAAGGCCGCCCATTGTACATTTACTGTTGTGTTGTATTTATTGTACCTTTATACCTAAACTGTATTTATGTAAGTTGGTGTGCAATAAAGTATTATCTATCTATCTATACTGAATATAGTGTAACTTAGTATTGGTAGCGTTAAGAATGAACAAGATGATGTGATGAACGATAGTACAACCTAAACAGAAGCTAGTACCGGTCCGTAGTACAGCTGGTACAAGTGGGGACCTTGAGCGAGTAGGTCAGGGCACACGCGCGCCGCATACTAATGCGTGACCTCTGCCGCGGTCACCAACACCCCAATATTATTACATACCTACTCTATTTTTGTTTTATACCCACCTGACTTTTGTTGTGTTAGACATCGAGTGTTTAGCCAATTATTTGGACTTCCTTGATCTTCATACAGAATTTAAATGTGATGTTTTATAAATTGATTTATAATTACTCCGTCAATGTTGACGTTTCCTGACTTCAAATATATAATTCCTCGTCATCTCAGCAATTCTACCTTCTTTAATTCTTAATTATTGATAATAATCTCTGACCGAAACTTGATTTGCGTTGTTGCGCTGTCTCAATCTTGCCTATGACCTCGTACAATTTGAGTAGAGCATTAACTGTTACACTTTAAATGATATCGTAACATATTGTTTATGTATAGTTCATACATGGTACTGCATAGTCAGAAAATAAAGGACTGTTAGGTGACAACATTCAAAATTCAAATCAACCTATGAATAATTTTTAAACTTCGCCACTAGGGATGTTTGATATTTGATTACTTTCCAATATTATATTTGTTGCTCTCCCATATAAGCTTTCAGTCATGTAAACCTCTGGTTGCCAATCTTTACATTTGATTTGCGATGTTTATCATAGAGACGTACAGGGGACCATTATGGTACTAGGTTCCACTAGTAGCCTTACCTTAGGTATATCTATGTTCACGAGGGATCGGGAAAACTTTAACTTGACCAATAGATAAAGGCATTTCTGTATCTTACTTATTTTAATTAGTACAGTCTACAGGTCCAATCATACTGAAATAAGCTAAGTAGTCTATATAATACTTATTTAGATCTAAACTCCCGATATAACTAAGTAACTTCGATTAACTATCATAATTAATTAAAATTGTGAAATAAAGTGTAATCTTATCATTTATCTTGTTATCTGTTAATTTATTTATTTATTTAAAACTTAATGTACAATATCATGCACAAAGGCGGACTTAATGCCAAAGGCATTTTCTACCAGTCAACCTTAGGATGATGCAGAGACAGAGTAATGCAATGAAAGGTGGAACAACAAGCTTTAAAATTATTATTATTATTTTAATAATATAAACCTACACATATAGATATTAGAATTAATGTCTTATTGTTACCCCCCGTTAACGTTGGTATTTCCAATATGTCACATCCTTATTAATATATGGAAGTATAGTAATTATATATTAATATGTAGATGATAGAAGCAGAACATAAGCGTGATAAACGTTATTGATCGTATCTACGTCCGGTGTCTCTTTATACTATACTTTGATCTCACCTGATACAGGTATGGATTTGTTAACTTTGCGATTATTTATTATACTCGTACTAGAGAATAAGGATGGTAACTACTACACACAGGAACTAACATACAGGGTCATATAATGGAAAGTGAGGAAGTCTATAGAATTTAATAAAACTGTACTATTTTAAAACCCGTTCACGGTAACGTGGTTGATCAATTTCGTAAAAACTTTTATATTATAAAAAATCATAATAAGTTTTTTTACTATATTGTATAATATAGATGTGCATAACATGTTGTTGTGTAATAGTTACTTAACCTTGAAACTAGATATTTTATTATAAAATACGATAATGGCGCATAATAAACGCACAAATATTTAGTGATGATTTAAAATATTTTGCAATTTGATAACATTGTATTTTTTTATAAATTAGATTATACTAAGCCTACTAATACCACACTAGCCAGACGACTTCGTGTAGGTTTAAAATAAGTCAACCTTTCAAAAAGATATATTTTACGTAACCTATAAGATGGGGTGGTTAATGCATCTATTTAACTCTGTCACCACATGGAGAAATTTAATATAAATGTAACAAATGTTGCCAGTCCAAATATAAGTTATAAATGTGTAATGTTTAGCGACACATCGCACATGTATCCACATCACACAAACACATGTGGCAGCGTTCTCACGCACGTGAACGACTACCTCTAAGTACTGTATATAACCTCACATGTATTATACTAATATACAACTAGCTTACTATGTACTTCTTAGTAAGTGGTTTATAATTACACAAGAAACTGCCGCCTGTGATGGCGACGCAGCCAGATGTGATTAGAACCAGATGGATTACATTGTATAATATAAAAGTATATTTATACATAAAGGCACATGTGCCTCCACTAGTTTCGAGATGTTAACGTTAAGTTATAAAACTATATTTAATTCAAAAATTACTTTTTAATCGAGGCCACTCTTTTTCAACATAATAATTTGTTATTGCTCATGTCACGTGATTTTTTATAGGACCTCCTTCGTAGGGGTGAAAGTTCTATTTCCGTACATATTCCTTGTGGACAAATTGTACACTTCTTTAATGTATTTCTCATTTCTAATGTCATCAATAAATAACATGGCCATGGCTTTGTTTCTTATAATATTTAGCGAATAATCTCTCGCATAACCTCGATAGAGCAAAAACTACCGAGCTTCCTCTGGTAATGTACAAATTACTGTACTACGCTGACTAGTCAAGTTGGTATATCATTTTAAATCTAGTTACCTTTCTCTACTATCTATGTTACTTAGTAAAATGAGATAATGGTATTTAACATGTAAATAATTCGGACTGTTACCACACCGGTCGTCTTCGCAGGCTCTTAGACTTAACTTTAACCTTTAGGTCAATTCTCGTAACTATTAAATTCGGTTAACTTAACTTTTAGTTCTCAAATTGTCACAATAGGAAAAATAGGTAGTCTTGTATTTATATAAATTTTTTTAATGAAATGTAATCGTACTGTAATTAAAATTAAAACGGCATTTTTGTATGTTTTAAAGTGACAGTTCATGTTATCTTCTCCATTATGAAACGTCAAACTTGACGTTCATTTTATCATTTAACTTATTCTTAAGTTTTACTTTAAAGAAATGTTTAAGGAGCAGAATACCACTTTTGGGTTGATTAAAAATTAAATTTAAAAAAGTTAATATTAATCATTCTTATTGTATGTTACGAGAATTGACCTGCTTATCTTTTTGTCAGAGCGCAAATCACTCACGATCAGTTTCCTATATTATTACATATTTGGTTATCACAGTTATATATTAGCTGTATACATATTATGGCTGTTGCACCTTTACTGATAAGCTGTCAGCCCTTATCGGCGCGCGGGTCAGTGACCTCAGGCATGCGGGCGAGTGCATCTTGCGTAATACATCACACAAATATATACTGATATATTTGACAGATCCTTATCAAAATAATAAATAGTAAAGTTATATACAAACACACCTACCTACATGCAGTACTTACTATGGGAAACTAATAGGTTAAGCTCACGCAGGCAAATATGCCTCTACAGGGCGGAGCCTACTCTACTGTCGTCGGGTGTAGTGTGGTGTCGGCTTCGTCCATGTAATTGTTTTGGAAATGGAAAGACTACATGTAGTGCCCTACAAGATGTAGTCTCCTACAAGATGTAGTGCCCTACAAGATGTAGTCTCCTACAAGATGTAGTGCCCTACAAGATGTAGTCTCCTACAAGATGTAGTGCCCTACAAAATGTAGTCTCCTACAAGATGTAGTGTCCTACAAGATGTAGTCTCCTACAAGATGTAGTGTCCTACAAGATGTAGTCTCCTACAAGATGTAGTGTCGTACAAGATGTAGTGTCGTACAAGATGTAGTGTCCTACAAAATGTAGTGTCCTACAAGATGTAGTGTACTACAAGATGTAGTGTCGTACAAGATGTAGTCTCCTACAAGATGTAGTCTCCTACAAGATGTAGTGTCGTACAAGATGTAGTGTCCTACAAGATGTAGTCTCCTACAAGATGTAGTGTCGTACAAGATGTAGTGTCGTACAAGATGTAGTGTCCTACAAGATGTAGTGTACTACAAGATGTAGTGTCGTACAAGATGTAGTCTCCTACAAGATGTAGTCTCCTACAAGATGTAGTGTCGTACAAGATGTAGTGTCGTACAAGATGTAGTGTCGTACAAGATGTAGTCTCCTACAAGATGTAGTGTCGTACAAGATGTAGTGTCGTACAAGATGTAGTGTCGTATAAGATGTAGTGTCGTACAAGATGTAGTGTCCTACAAGATGTAGTGTCCTACAAGATGTAGTGTACTACAAGATGTAGTCTCCTACAAGATGTAGTCTCCTACAAGATGTAGTCTCCTACAAGATGTAGTGTCGTACAAGATGTAGTCTCCTACAAGATGTAGTCTCCTACAAGATGTAGTCTCCTACAAGATGTAGTCTCCTACAAGATGTAGTGTCGTACAAGATGTAGTGTCGTACAAGATGTAGTGTCGTACAAGATGTAGTGTCGTATAAGATGTAGTGTCGTACAAGATGTAGTGTCCTACAAGATGTAGTGTCCTACAAGATGTAGTGTACTACAAGATGTAGTGTCGTACAAGATGTAGTCTCCTACAAGATGTAGTCTCCTACAAGATGTAGTGTCGTACAAGATGTAGTCTCCTACAAGATGTAGTCTCTTACAAGATGTAGTGTCGTACAAGATGTAGTGTCGTACAAGATGTAGTGTCGTACAAGATGTAGTGTCGTACAAGATGTAGTGTCGTACAAGATGTAGTGTCGTACAAGATGTAGTGTCGTACAAGATGTAGTCTCCTACAAGATGTAGTGTCGTACAAGATGTAGTGTCGTACAAGATGTAGTGTCGTACAAGATGTAGTGTCCTACAAGATGTAGTCTCCTACAAGATGTAGTGTCGTACAAGATGTAGTGTCGTACAAGATGTAGTGTCCTACAAGATGTAGTCTCCTACAAGATGTAGTCTCCTACAAGATGTAGTGTCGTACAAGATGTAGTGTCGTACAAGATGTAGTCTCCTACAAGATGTAGTCTCCTACAAGATGTAGTCTCCTACAAGATGTAGTGTCGTACAAGATGTAGTGTCGTACAAGATGTAGTCTCCTACAAGATGTAGTGCCCTACAAGATGTAGTGTCGTACAAGATGTAGTGTCGTACAAGATGTAGTGTCGTACAAGATGTAGTCTCCTACAAGATGTAGTCTCCTACAAGATGTAGTGTCGTACAAGATGTAGTGTCGTACAAGATGTAGTGTCGTACAAGATGTAGTGTCGTATAAGATGTAGTGTCGTACAAGATGTAGTGTCCTACAAGATGTAGTGTCCTACAAGATGTAGTGTACTACAAGATGTAGTGTCGTACAAGATGTAGTCTCCTACAAGATGTAGTCTCCTACAAGATGTAGTGTCGTACAAGATGTAGTGTCGTACAAGATGTAGTCTCCTACAAGATGTAGTGTCGTACAAGATGTAGCCCCTACAAGATGTAGTCTCCTACAAGATGTAGTCTCCTACAAGATGTAGTGTCGTACAAGATGTAGTGTCGTACAAGATGTAGTCTCCTACAAGATGTAGTCTCCTACAAGATGTAGTGTCGTACAAGATGTAGTGTCGTACAAGATGTAGTGTCGTACAAGATGTAGTCTCCTACAAGATGTAGTCTCCTACAAGATGTAGTGTCGTACAAGATGTAGTCTCCTACAAGATGTAGTCTCCTACAAGATGTAGTGTCCTACAAGATGTAGTGTCGTACAAGATGTAGTGTCGTACAAGATGTAGTCTCCTACAAGATGTAGTCTCCTACAAGATGTAGTGTCGTACAAGATGTAGTGTCGTACAAGATGTAGTGTCGTACAAGATGTAGTGTCCTACAAGATGTAGTGTCCTACAAGATGTAGTGTCCTACAAGATGTAGTCTCCTACAAGATGTAGTGTCGTACAAGATGTAGTGTCGTACAAGATGTAGTGTCGTACAAGATGTAGTGTCGTACAAGATGTAATGTCCTACAAGATGTAGTCTCCTACAAGATGTAGTGTCGTACAAGATGTAGTGTCGTACAAGATGTAGTCTTTAACAACATGCTTTCTCAGTTCACTATTAAATCAGTAACTGATTTTTATAAAAATGTAGTCTCCTACAAGATGTAGTGTCGTACAAGATGTAGTGTCGTACAAGATGTAGTCTTTAACAACATGCTTTCTCAGTTCACTATTAAATCAGTAACTGATTTTTATAAAAAAAAATGTTTTTATGCATACACATTTTATTCAGATGAGTTTGACTAATCATCCTAAAGGTTCAGTAAAAAATATCTAAAAGATCTAAAATAAAGTAAAATAAAAAAACCTGAACTTACCTACGATCATAAGAAACTGTCAAAACAAAGTAATTTAAAGGACATGTTCCCGCGTTTATAAAAAAAAAGTTTTTTTTTAAATCGAAGAATGTAGTGTGGCCCAGTTTATAATTCCAAAAGGATCTTATTTTTCATTACTTTAAACGGAATCCCAAATTAATTAATGGTAAGCTTATAATTTGAGTTTTGTTGGGGGTGTGCTGATAATCTGGTGCAGTGCTAGCATTTGGGCCTTGCCCCTACGTATGATTTATCCGAAATCGTTATTCTGTTATTACTACGTCTAACGCTTATTAATAATTATAATAGTTTATTAACATTCATTCATTTTATGCCCATGAGCAAGATACGTCACACAACTGATCTATATTAAATTTCATACACATTTACCTAGTAGCCTCGCTACATCTTATGGTTATAGACGAAAACCTTTCTTATTTACGAAGTAACTTAAAAAGATTTTAAAAGTTGCGTAGATGAAAGTAGTGGCGTGTAAAACTTAGACCCACATAAACTATCAACCAATGAACTAATAACTACACGCCAAGAAACTACTTCATGCCTTCTTTGTTGGAGATAGCCTGTTTACCTATAAAGGCTTCTATAGTTCGAGTTTTGCTGAATTATCTTTCTAAGGATATTTATGATGTTTTCAAAGGCTAAAGTTTAACCAGCTGTCAGGATATCCTTGGAGTAAAAAGGTATTATGACTACTAGGACTCTACTTGATAGCTAATAGTAAAGTATTGTATGTAACGTGTTGTGCGTGGTCAATGAGTGTTGTCTCATTGAGTGCGTGCTGTGTCTGTCTGTGTGTACAGTGAGTGAGTATCAATGAGCGACATTCCGTGCGCGCGCCGAGACCAAGCCCCCCCCCCCCCCCCCTCCTCAGACCCCGGCTAGGGACACGCGCAGAATTATAACTCTACGTTTATGCTTTTTGCTAACGCTCGTGTTTATGGTTACCATCAAATAAATAAAGGTCCGGACTTTACTAACATCGCTTTAATGATGGGTTCTAAGAACTACGAGTATGTTAGTACTATTCAACAATTTAGGAATGTTTCAGGATTCTATATGCTTTGAAATTAAATAAGGATGTTAATTAATCCTATCCTACTACCTACTAATATTATAAATGCGAAAGTTTGTGAGGATGTATGGATGTTTGATACTCTGCCACGCAAAAACTACTGAACGGATTTTGATTAAATTTGTAATATAAGTAGGTAGTTTAAAGTGTAGAATAAAATGTAGTCTACCTATACCATGCGGGTGAAGCCGCGGGCATCAGCTAGTGTTTTATAAAGGTACTCGTAGATACGTTAAACATACATTTAACATTAAAAGAACATTATTACTATTAAAATTGTTACAGAACAAAATAGCTTTAAATTACAAAATGCCACCGACTCTTTTCTAATGCCGTGGGTGTCAGAACATCATCAAAAACTTAGACATAAACTTAACAAGGCTTTTCGAAACTTAAGTAATCTTTATTGAAATTCCTGTTGTTTATTACAAAGGTACCAAACCAATGAGTGCCTAATTAATTGTTACCCTTATGCCCGATTTACACATCGACAAGTACAGTAGCGAGTTAAGTAGTATTTTAAGATTAAGTTGATTTAAATAGAGTTCTATCCTATTTTTGGGCGAGTTAAGTACGAAGTAGCCCCCTCTCTCGCGTCTCGCCAACTTAACTTGCCAAAAAATAGGATGGAGATCTATTTAAATCAACTTAATCTTAAAATACTACTTAACTCGCTACTGTACTTGTCGATGTGTAAATCGGGCATTACCGTCAAATCAAATCAAACTGTCAAAATTATTGTCTGTAACAACGAAATTCATTTCAGATCTATCCTCAATATCTGACCGTATCAAATACTAACTCCACTGTCAACTAAATACTAATTTCCGACGTCTGGAATGCTTACCCGCGATGTTTTTGTTCTCGTCCATCCAGTGACAGTGTGACTATATACGGTAGTAGTAAGCGAGTTGTGCGAATGCTTTCGCGTCCTCCCAACTTGTTTGCTTGCGGAAACCAAGTTTTTATAGCTTTTTAATAGCTTGGAATTAGTTTGATAGGCGAGTATTACTACAATGATTTCGCATCGTGAAAAACGTTTCAAATTGCCTCGCAAAGTTGTTTATGAATGGTGAGGGATTAGACTGCGGAAAGTTGTGATCACCTACATTAACGTTACCGCTACAGTTTCAGAGATTGATAGCTACAATCTGATAGCGTTTGCTGTTTGCCCTCCTTGGAGTTTCACTGGCAGCTTTATGTAAGACTGTTTTCAGTCAAAATATTTTCATTTAAAATTAACTAATTTAAGCACAAAACAGACACAAATAGAAGTTGATACCAGCAGCATACCTCTTATTTGATTACGAGAGGCTGACTCTACAATTTATTAGCAAGAGGATACAGCTGGAAATTAATCTTCTTAAAATAGCATAATAATATGTTTAGATTGTTCTGTGCTATGTTTTCAATCTAACGATTTTCTTTTTATCCAACGGTTACTGACGACATTGCAAATGCTACCTTTCACCAAAATCTTTGTAGGGTCTGCCTATGTTAACGTTAGGACTCACATCTCGAGAGAGTTGCCATCGATGTTAAAATACTCAACGGACTTCTCCAGGACCTTATTATTTTAAAGCAGTCCCACATAATCTAATTTAATTAGGTTAAGGTCAGGTAAACAATGTACTCATAAACGTAATAATTGCGTTTAAATTAGGGGTGAATAAGAGCTTTTTGGAATCTCGATGCTTCCTGTACAATTTAGGAGTATAGTTATACTAAATGACTGGTTGTTTGTGTTGCAGCTGAAGGTGGGTGGTGGCGGCGTGCGGTCGTGGCGCGCAGTAGGTGGAGCACACGGCGGGGAGCTGTCCGTGTTCTGCTGGTGATGGCGCGCCGGACACTGCAGGTGAGCGTGCTGAGGTAGCAGCAGCGGCTTGCCTGTGCCTGGGCATATCTGGCGGCCATGAGCGGCGGTTACCACCTACCCTTGCTCGTCTGACGCCTTAATCCACTATTAACTTCTCGCGCAATCTTGGCCAGCCTAAATTTAGCTGTTAGTGACGTTCGAACCGCATGAGCAGGAACTAAAAAAACCCAAGCTCAACCTTTAAGATGTAGCGTCATCTACCGTCTGACTCAAGCGAACACCTACACTACGTCCTGAATCGCGATATCAACATTCGCACAGCGATTCCGCATATATACAACGTCCAACGAACAACCGTTGGGCAGTTGGCTCGCCAGGCACGATCACCCTCGCTTGGTCGGAGGATCCCCTCCCTTTTCGTTGGAGGCGTGGTGCTGTTACGTCACCGCGACCTCCACAAAGATTTATGTAATTTTAGCTAATTGTCAATTTTCTAATTTGAACGATGGGGTGAATTTAACAGTATTGTTTCCAAACTTAGTCTCTTGTCTTGACTGGTGGTTCTCTCATCCAATAATAGAAGTAATTCCAAACTTAACAGTCTTTTCAGTTTGCTAAGTTATTCCGGGAATGAATTGGGTGATTTCAGGACGTGTGTCTGGTGATTGGGCACTCTCCTGCAAATATTTTGGCATTCTTTCTGCCTCCAAGGATCCTCTGGTGCATAGTGGGATGTGTGTTGCACCTACCTTAAAAAGGTGCTTGTTAGGCGGACCAATTATGCTGCTTGTGAATTTGCGAATGTTGTCTCTTATTTGTTTGAAAAACTGACGGGGCCTTTTTATAGCTACCGAAACTGCATTCTTTGTCTGCCTGCATCTCTCACTATTTTTCGATTCTATTAAGTGTTTTTTGTTCTGACTGTGTTGACGCGCTACTTTCTAATTTAGACCTTGAGGTATGGGTAGTAGTGGTTCCGAATCACAAAAACTTTTAAACTAACACCTAGGACCGTGTGAATGTTCTTACTGTAGATAAGTCAAGCTAATTAGACGACGTGCTTGTCTTCGCATCCTGGGGGGACGCGGTTCCATTTGGGCCTTGTGCCCTTATAGGTGTCTTGGTCGCGACCCATTGCGATGGGTCGGTCGTTGGGTTGATAGCCACCCTCGAGTCAGCCAGCCGGGTGATTCTCCGTTGAGCCCAGCTAGCTGCCTACGAGAGGGTGGTGGTGGTCCTTCTTCTGCCGTTGGTGCTTGCGCCCCGCTCTAGAGAACCGGAATCAGTTCCCGAGAGGGGCGTTTACATGCCCTCCGTGCGCGTGTCAATGGTTCCACTTCCTGAAGCGACGCAAGCTGACGTAGATGGGGGAACTGGGAGTGGTCTGTTCTGGAGAACATTCCACCTGCCATGGTCTTCGAGACTCTCCCATTTCAGGTCTCTGTAAATGGTGTAACGCAGGTATCTAGGCGCGTCCACTGACAGACGGAGGCAGGCGTTCTCCCTCTGCTGTAGAGTGTTCCTCGTTGTGGTGGAAGTCAAGTTGTACCAAGCTGGCGCCGCGTAGGTGATCCGCGACCTTATGTACGTCTTGTATATGCCCAGCTTGGCACGTAGGGGAAGCTAATTAGGGCTAGCTAGAAGCTAGGGAACTTATCATAACCCAAAGTGTCAGTGTCATGCTATATCTAAGATTAAGTTGTTGATCCAGGATTCTACAAAGGTGTGTAGAAAAGCTGGTATAATAAGCCCTATTAAATGCTTCACAAGTAAAAATTAATAGGAAGATTATGTTAGATAATGTTAGGATTTTTTTTGTTATTAAGTGTTAAAGATAAAAGTTTAAAGTAACATTTGTATAATATTTTAATGTTAATGTTGCAGACTATCAGCACGGAGACGAGCCCGGCGCATTGCGCGTGTGTGTCGCCGGCGTCCGTGACGTCACGACGACACACTCGGCCAGCCGTCTGACACTCGCTAGTGCACTCAGTGCTCCTGACATGTGACGTCATCACCCGACGTGCTCGGGACACGTGACGTCACGACCCAGTACTCGCCGCAATGCGTCGCAGACATCACTCGCCAGTACTTAAGTTGACTCAACGTCGCTCGCCACTACGACAGTCTCGCTAGTACTCGTACCGCGACGTCGCCCGCGTCCCGACGCGCTGTGTGTTGTATATCTGTCTGTAATCATCCCCGTTAGTGCAATAACAACATTTCAACCTCCCTGTATATTCACAGCCTAGACCTCCGTACTTACTTGTAGTCGGGGCGCGGCACTCTCCTGTCCTAGCCACTGTACTACACACGCCACTCATTGTGTACCTACAGTAGCTGAGGGTCAGGAGACATCTAAGCCAGTCGGTTCTCACTGACCGCCACTATTATCCGCTAAAGCACAAACATACTTCACTGAACTTGGGAAACAGAACATCCAAAATGTGAACAGCATAACTGCACTAGTCCTTTGAACGCGACACAATTAGAAAAGGACTTTCTAAAATAGCACAAGAATTGTCTAAAATATTCTCAATGTCACCTTACAACAGCTTGATTAGCAAAATATTGTTTAAATATTTAACCAGCAGTATGTTGGTATATCCTGAGCAACAACAGCTCTGTTATCTTGTCAAAGCATTACGCTTTAGACAGGAGAATGTTATACCTTTTAAACTATAAGTAGAATTAGACATTGTGTTATAAAACTTTGTGGATGTTTTCTTAGATGTATGGGTGTAAGTGTGTAGTAAGTGTACGATATATATATATGAGTATGTGTGTGTCGGTGGATGGTAGTGTCGGTTGGTCCGTCTCCAGTTCCTTTACAATGTTGCACTCTAATAATGATCAAAGTACAAACTTACTTAACTATTTAGTGAACATAGCGCGGGAGCCGTGTCATGTCATGGCGGCCCCCGCGCCACAAACACTCATGTTTTTCGAAGAATTTACTCGTTTTAAATAGTGTGTTTTTATCCATCAGTCCGACTGTTTGTTACTCGGTAATTAGACTATCAGACGATGCGGGATATTGAATAATTAAGTTAATGTGGGAGTTGCGGGAGTGTATATAGTAAGGTACGATGTGTACGATGGTATTCTAGTTGTCTATGTGATAGAGACGATGTTCGACTGGACTGAAGCGAGCTTGAGCTCCGTATTAGAGGTGTGACGTAATTACGATTATCTCCTCGAGTTTTGATCTCGAATTGCGACTGACACGTCCTACGTTGTGTCGAGGAGCACTGTACTGCATGCACTGTGCGTACAGTGTACGTACTCGACATGTACTATGACGTCACAAAACGTGATTCCTTCATAGATTAACGTTTATATTTTACCAGTTTTAAAATGTCAATTGATATGAAGACGCTTAGCCGCGGAGGTAGAGTAGAGGAGTGCCGCGCGGCTTCGCTCGTCTCGTACAAGCTACATCGGTTGTACTCTAGTTGTAATGTTATGTTAGTAGTTTTTAGCTGAGCTAAAACATTCTGTTACTTGTATTGTGTTATTAAACTAAAACATAATGATATGTGGTGCGAGTGGATACAGTGAACTTAACGATAAAGACATTTAACAAATTTTCAAATTAATATTATAAAAAGTACTAAGACTTTTTTTAAAATCGCTTGGATAAAGATATTGTATGTACATAGTATAAGTGCGGACTTAGATGTAGTAGGTATAACAAATTGTATGGCGGACTCGATCTATCGTTAACTACAACTCTTTTTAATATTGTGTTATTTTTTATTTCTGCTATAGTTTCGTTACATACATATTCATTGTTATCGATCCCGGCCTGTGAGCGCGAGCCGCGAGCTCCCCCCTCCTCCTCCTCCCCTCCCCCCGGCATGCATCAACCATGGCAGTACAGCGAGTGTGGATCTCAGTGAACGTCGCCCTATATTATCGATATAATGCTAAATAAATGCACTCGCTGTCGCCAGCCGCCGGTACCTATGTTAAAACCACTTTATTCATTATTGTCAATGTCTCTTATTGTTATAATTAGTTGAGTATGTGTCTATTGTAGCGCCCCTCCCGCTTGTGCTTGTATTACATCGCGTAATCACGATGTGGAAGAGCTGTCGTAACTTCCTGACTAGTGATATTAGGAGTTATTGTGAATAATGGACATTTTTGTAAGGGGTTTTGTAGGGGCTAAAGTTGTCGCTAGTCAGGTCGATGTGATACAGCCGCTACGATATGAGCCTAATACTTTTGTACAATTAAGTTTATGTTACTGATACTTTATTATTTCGAATTAGGAAATTAAATGTTTAAAATGATTATGATCTGAATGAGATAATATAATAAAGCACAAGTGGTAGAGGGCGCCACAAGCGGAGCTCGCGGTCATGTTGTTTGCAAAAATCAGTGGTGATATTTTACAAAATAATTTATATTATGTTTTTATATATTAACAAGCGTAATAAAGAGTGAGCAAAAGCACATCTTATATCAATGTTTTATTATCCTCATTTGTTTGTGATGTTTATTACCCTACAATCTTTGATCAACGATACCCTAGATATCCAGTTCGATTGACAAAATAACGTCGCACTGATTGACCTACGTCAGTATGAATCAAACTCATTAATTAAACCTGAAGAACTACGTAAATCATTATCTGATGACAAAAAACTACCTACTCAATACTCAAAGAATATTAGTATGCGTGTAGGTACTCCGACTTGTAGAAGAATGTTAGTAGCATGACACCCGGTAGTGAACACGAGATATTCTTGTAGGTTAAGATGATTTCATTCAGATGAGACTAGTTTTACCCTAACTCTTACCCTTGTCATTATCTTACAAAAATTTTGTTTAATTGCGTAATTTTGTTTATTTATAAACTAGACAAATCCGAACCCTTCTATCGGCAGAATGTCCTTAGGTGAAGCGTTTTCAATAAAATGTTGTAGAATCATGAAAAATACCAACTACCCGCCAAGCATGTCAGAGTATCCGGCCAAATATAAACTAAGTACATTAAGCGTTATCTAACTCGGCCGGCCTAAACTTGTCGCAGATGGATGCGCAGATGTCAGTTTTTCAAAGTAGTGGGTTTATATTCCTGACATGCGTGAACTTCTCTGATAGCTAAGGCCGGCCAAGTTGAGTAATGTACTTAATAGAAAAAGTAATACACAAAATACGAGTATGTTCGTCTTGTTGGCGATATTCTTGACGATAAAGATCCCACTTATTTAAAAAGTACTAGTGTAATTTGAAGCTATGTATCGCTTGATTGAAATCCAAAAACTAAACCTACGGGCCAAGGATATAATTTTTATACTTAGGGTAAGTAAATAAATAATTAGTCTCGATCCAATTCCGTAAAATTTTCGAAAGCGAAGAGTTCTGGGACACTTACCTAGAAAAACTACAGATTCCAATTTTGGTTATCGTTATCATTATTTGAAAGCATGTCTCTGATGTAATTGGTAGTGAGTATACAGAGCTCACAATATAAATAATATTACTTGTTTGTCTATTCTGCTAAATACGCTAAGTTGATCAAAATGTGGACTCCGGGACGACTCCGTTATAAAGAGATGTAGTAAATAATCATAATATATATATATGTCGGCGTTAGCTTACGGTGGACCGTTCTACGATAGATCGGTCAACTCGAAGTAACACTTTTAATACACGTAACACTGTAACTACACTGAACACTACACTATATTCGAAATAACACTACTCAAACAAAACGGGTAACGGTTCCTAGTAAGGAGCACCGATCACGACCGAAGTCAAACTGTAACTGACTGGCGTCTTCTCCCTCCGACGCGCCCCACCTAGGCTCCGTTGTAGCACGAAGCTGCTATACACGTATAGACGTCATTGCGACAGTGTCGCCTCTACCGGAATTCGTGCTGCGCTTTGTTTATGAATCAAATTAAGTACTGTTTCCGACATAGTAAAGTAAAGAGCTTTTTCTTAAATGTCGACAATTCATGAAAAACGATTTTGAAAATTTTGCTATCGAAACACACAAGCAGTCTTTTGGGGTCTTTTGAAACTAAACTCGATTTTATAATTAATTTTTAGTTGGGTTAGAGTGGCATTTCGAGTTAAACGATCAGCGCTAATAGAACCTATCATTAAACCATTGTTAAAGTAGGTCCTAACTTAAAATTTCTATCAAGACGTTTTAGCGGGTTTTGAAAATACAGTATCAGGTAAGATAGACATAGATATACAAAAAAAATTTAACCAAAGAGTCCAATTATCGTCCTTTCTTTGTCTATTATTACTAAGCTTTCCGATAAATTAGACATGTGACACCTGGCACATAACTATATAAAAAAACAGTATTATCAAGTAATTTATCCATATTTTACAGTGATAACGTAATCAAAAGAAGAAATACAAATTAGAATATTAAACAGAATGGACACTTTAATATATATGAACAGACCTTTGAGAAGGAAGACGCGACCAGTTCCCATGGCGAAGTATCTAAGACCTGATGTGGGTACACTTGCCACTACGCTTCCGCTGCCTCCACCTCCCGGTCCAGGTGCTTCACTGTGTCATACCAGCAACATGCCAGCTCAAGAGATAAGCTTCGTGAAACTGTACAGTGACTGTGTAGAGTATGCGATCAGGAACGAGCGAGAGATGCTCAAGAAGAGGCCCAAGTACAACAGTCCGGCGACCAGCAAGGAGTGCCTCGCCACGCTCTACAATGATGACCTGTGCGCACAAGAACATGACGTATTCCACGATGTCAACCTATTTACCAATAAGACACCTCGGGTCAATCTCGTGCTTGAATTAGACTATTAACTGCTAGTTAAAAGTTACATTCTAAAATTATTTTCTAAATAAATATGTAGACAGTTAAACACATTTTATTTGATTGTACGAGTTTTATTGAAATGATTGAAAAAGTTTATAAATGCAATAAATTATAATACACGTTACAATACATTCAAGTTTGATAGCTATGATTATTACTTTTGACATTGATTAATGATTTAATGTTAACACAGATATTAAATCTGAACTTTATCTTGTAAAATTGTATTTAATTTGTATACATCGAGAACCAATAAAAACACAAGCAACACTTAAGCAGTCAGATTTGTACTAATTGTTTATAATTGTCTTAAAATAAAATTTGGTTGTTGGAGAGATTTGTCTCATCATGATAGGAACACTAGCTTCAGATGCAGGTTACAATATTACATCACGGGACTACAGTCCAATTCATCTTAACAAACTAACATCATGCTTAACATATACTTCAGCTTAAAATATGATTATTAACTAAAAATCAGTCTATACTATTCTACAAACGACTTCTCTTTGAGAGTTACACTAAAATATTTAAATAATGTTCTACTTTTTTTATTAACTTTAGAAGTTTTGTCAGAGACAGAGTTCCTCCTCGTCGGGAAATTTTCTTTGGGACTTAGAGGAGGTGCTATGTTACATTTATCCATGTCAGGAAATTTACTTTTCTTCTCCCGCACCATACGAGTTAACCAATCAGTCGGAGGGTCTTTCTTTTTAACCGGGGACATTAACTTGTGGTGGGGAGCTTCACCGTCCAACACAAAGTCGGGCAAGTTCTTAGTGGGTGTCGTGAATGATATTATTCTGATCCTCGAGGGACTGATATATTCGCCAGATCTGTTGTGTTGTGCGCCCGGCGAAAGCGACTTCATGCCTTTGGGCGACAACATTTTACAGTTTTTGGTTTCGTAATTCTTGGTGGGAGTCATGAAAGAAGAGCCAGCTTTCGGTATATAGCACCAGTCGTTGGAGTTGTCCACGTGACACTTCTTGGCTGGACTATCTTCCAGGACGTCGCCGGAACGTTTGATTCCAGAAGGCAACAGTTTAGGTTCTTCTTCAACAGTATCAAGTCTCAGTCTCTTTATAGATACTTCAGCTTCGTCGGTGTCTTTGGAAGCATTCATTAAATCAGTGAGACATCGCTTTGTCTTCCTGATGGATGAGCAGCCGTGAGGTCGGACGCGCTTGGCGCTGTATGAGCCGGGAGTTGTTATAACTTTACGTTTTATAGAGCTGGGAGTCTTGTCGAGCGAGCCCCACTGCGGTAAGCTCGTGATGTCGGTGCGAGGTACTACTTCCGCTTTACCTTCAAACTGTACATCGGGATCTGGAAACTCTTTACCTATCCTCCATATCTTGTGGCGTGCGTCGTCGCTGCAGGTGACGATCTTCATGTCGCCCTGCTGGCACCAGGCGGCGCAGGTCACCTCGGCCCAGTGGCCCGCCAGCTTGACGACGGGCTGGGAGTACTTGACGTTCCACACGTAGGCGTTCTTGTCGCTGCTGCCGCTCACGAGGTAGCTGCTGTCCGCGCTGAGGCACGTCTTGATGTAGAACGTGCTGTTCTCGTGCCCGATGTAGCGTTGCTCCGGCAGCGCGTTGTACGTGGAGATGTTGAAGCAGTAGATCACGTTGTCCATGCAGCTCGCGTACAGTCTCATCCTCGCCTCGTCTATTATGAGGTTCGTGTAGCCGTTCTTGGTCGAGCTGCCGCAGTAAGGGATCGAGTGTTTAGGTAGCGGTTCTCTTTTGTAAATATTGTAATTCTTACGTAGATCCCACACTTTGATGTTTCCGTCGCATTCGCCGCACGATATCAGAGTCATATCATCTTGAAACACGAGTCCCGTTATACTGATAGCTCGATGATTGTCTAGACGCGGTCTCTTCCCGTGCGAGCCTGGGGTTTTAGGGTTAAAGCTAGAGTGACAGTTCATTAGGCAGTTGTCAGGCTTGAGTACTACAGACGGCTGGTTGTTGGCGCGTATGTCCCACACGAGTATGTGACCGTCGCGGGCGCCCGTCGCGAACACCGAGGGCTCCGTGGGGCGGAACACGGCCGTCTTCACGGAGCGCGTGTGGTTCGAGAACACGAGCACGCGCTTGGGTGATCCTTCTGCGACATCCCAGAGACATGCTGTGTGGTCACCTGGAATAATATTATAACTCTTCTCAGATATTGTGATAAGTTAAAAACTTATGGAATTATAATTTTAATGGCAAACATTGAGTTATGGTACCAAATTTCAGTACCAATGAGCACATAGTTTCGTTTTATAGTACACACAGAGTTGTGGGATTACAACCATTCTTCCCCTCCCCTCTGGACTCGTAGAGAATAGACGTATTTCTGTGACTGGTTCTTATTAATTGAAATAAAGTGGTTTCCAACAATTAAAAGTCCATACAAGTGAATTATTCTGTGAATTAAGACAAAACAGAACAACAGTGAATAAAGAAACTAGTGAATAAATAAAAATACTAGCTGCAAACAAAGAAATAAAATCACTAAGTGTTCGTTATATTTGAATGGAGTAATCAGCAGACATCAATACGAGTGAGCGAGAACAGTCACTGTGCGACAGAGACGAGTATATATCCGTTAATCTGTCCCCACGCTCTCAACACGGTCTAGCCACTCACAGACAACGACACACCCACTGCTTGCTGCGCCTACGCCGCTCCGCCCCTTTATATATTTTTACCGTCGGAACATTTAGGCCTAGAACTAACTACTATGTCCGTAAAAAGGTCGCCCCCAAAATCGCAGGGTAACTTAAACCTACTTGATACTGATGTTACCCACTACAACTCTGATTCGGCATTGAATACAGCAAGCTGTATGTCCTCAGAAGACGACTACTTTAATACCACCAAGCGTCATAAGCGTACTTTCGACGACTTTACCTCTCAGGCAGGGTCGTCATTAACAGAAATCAAAACAATGTTCGATGAGAAGTTCGAAGCATTAAATACTGCATTACTTACAATTGTGACACAAAACCAAACCATACAAAATTCAGTCGTAAGTATGAACAATAAACATGAACAAATACTCACGAAAATAACTTCACTCGAAAATGAAAATAGTAAATATAAACAAAGAATATTAGATCTGGAACACAAAATTGAGAGGCTGGAGAAAACCGACTGTAGCACAACATTGGAGATCCGCAACGTCCCAAAACAAACACATGAAGATCAATCTGCATTAGTCTCACTCATGGGAAATTTGTCTGTGGCAATAGGTGAAAACAGCAAACTAGAATCAAGGGATATTCGGGATATCCACCGCAAGAGAAATGGCGCTATAGTTGTGAAATTTCAGTCAACAATCCGCAAAGAAAATCTATTCTCATACTATAGAAACTTCAACAAACAGAAAAATGAAGCCAAGCTCCTGTCACTTAACACTCAACACCTTAAGCTCACGGGACCAACCCAAAAAGTATATATCTCCGAAGCCCTGACCTCCAAAGCAAATCGCCTATTCTACCTAGTGAGGCAGCAGGTCAAAAACAATAACATTACGTCAGCTTGGACAGCATACGGCAAGATATATGTAAAGAAAAATAGTGACTCACCCATTACTCGTATCTACGAGGAGGAGGACCTCACGAGCCTGCTATGACTAACCAACCGGTACCTTGAGTCAAAATTATTATGCTATATAACCCTACCTAAGCTATTACCTATATTTTTCTTTACTGTATTGCATGTTATTTACAAAACCACCTTAGTTGTAATTTCACTATTTTTATTACTTTTAAATCTTTTTGTTTACTACATAACGTTAGGTATTAAGTTGCACATTGCCAGATCTAATTGTATCAACACTTATATATTAATGCACTTCATTCACAAACAACTTACACGACACACACACCACATTCCATACATAATTCAATTGCGAGGTTATCTTACATACACTATGTTGAACACTGGGCAAATTTTCTTATATTTTTATCACATATCATATGAGCAGCTTGTAGGTCTATACTCGAGGTTTGTTATTCTTAGTTTTAAATACTCCATATTATTATCATGTCACATAAATTATGTGACATGCACATTTTATCTAATACATAGGTACTAAAAATAATGCAAAATATTGAAACAATAAGCCTCGACCTAGACACCCTACAAATAGCCAAACCAATTTCCTGTGATATAGACAATGCCAAAAGTTATATACTAAACTGCAATAATGTACTTAATCTATTAGCTCAAAACATTCGTAGCATAAATTGTAACATGCCCAACTTCATCACTCTCCTACAACGGTCTGAAATTAACTGGGACATTTTAGTCCTTTCTGAGTGTTGGCTTCATTCTACCATGTCTGTACCTAACCTGGACAACTACTACTACATAGCCTCGACGTCTACTAAATCACAAAACGAAGGTGTAGTCATCTACTATAAAAAAAACCTCGTAACTAATCACGAAGAACCTACTATTAACGACGCAAACTGTCTCCTTCTAAAATTAAACAATGATACATGTGTCATAGGTATTTATCGGTCCCCAAGTCAATTAAACACCACAAACTTTATAAGCTCATTAGACTCATTGCTCTCAAGACTAAGTAATTTTAGGAACATTGTCCTATGCGGTGACATTAACATCGACATAACTCCCAATAGCACCGATAGGCGAGCATATGAGTACTTAAATATGCTGGCCAGTCATGGTTTACTTCCTGGAAATACGTTACCCACACGAAACCACACATGCTTAGACCACATAATAATAAAATTAAATAGACGTGCCAATGCTAACTGCCTGACCATAGATTCCACGATTACAGATCATGAGAGTGTCGCCATCAGCTTTAGTACAAATGCCCTTCAAGAATACCCAAACCAAAATGCTTCACAGATCGACTTCAAGGGCCTTGACATTTCTATGCAAAAATTAAACGTGGATTCTATCATCAACTGTAAGGATACTAACTCAGCGACTGATTATTTGGTGTCATTCATATATTCTGCTATCACTAAAAATTCCAAACAGTTAAAAATACCAAATAGGAAACGAGTCAGTAAGCCATGGGTTACTAAGGGTTTATTACGTTGCATGAGGAATAGAGATAATCTATACAAAAAACTAAAACGGGATCCAACTAATGATGTCATCAACCTCACCTACAAACGGTACCGGCAATTCTGCACTAAAATTATAAAATTAGCTAAACGTAACTACGAAAGGGACCAGATAAAAAATGCTAGGGACAACAAAAAACGGCTTTGGGAGGTAGTCAGACAAATAAGTGGCACAAATAAATCTAAACTAGAACACTCCTCTAGTCTAATATCCAAGAATAATCCAGCTAGTAGTATAAATTACGTCAATAAGTATTTTTCAACCATTGGTAGTAACCTAGCTAAACAAATACCATGCTCATCTAAAAATCAGTCAACAGTATTAAATCTCTCTACCTCACCAATAAACTCTATGGCTCTATTACCTACCGACGTGAGTGAGATTGTTAATATTATTTTAAGTTTAAAGGAAACCGGTGTCGCAGGTTTGGATCTGAT
Source organism: Schrankia costaestrigalis (assembly GCA_905475405.1). Classification (NCBI taxonomy): domain Eukaryota; kingdom Metazoa; phylum Arthropoda; class Insecta; order Lepidoptera; family Erebidae; genus Schrankia; species Schrankia costaestrigalis. The sequence goes on from FR997833.1 coordinate 553,362, forward strand.
TTCGACTAAAATAATCAAGAGGTACTCGCAAATACTTGCTGTTCCCATTACTCATATATGCAATCTTTCACTATCAACGGGGATTTTTCCAACAGCCTTTAAGACAGCGCTTATTAAACCAATTCATAAGGGAGGGGCTCGGGACTGTGTTGGGAACTACAGGCCGATTTCTATTTTACCCACGATGTCAAAAATCCTAGAGCGTCTTTTAAACACTCGTTTAACAACATATCTAGAAAACAATAACATTCTCGCTCCTAACCAGTTCGGATTCCGTCGTGGCAGATCCACCAACGATGCGGTACACGAGCTTTTACAACCAATTATCTCAAATCTGGATAGAAAGAAGAAATGTGTTACAGTATTCTTGGATTTGGCAAAGGCTTTCGACACCGTCTCGACTCCCCTCTTGATTGAAAAACTTGAACGAATTGGTATTAGAGGAGTCCCATTGGAATTATTTAAAAATTATTTGACAAACAGATTGCAAAGGGTAAAGATTGATCAGGTAATAAGTGACGAGCTCCCTATAGAATACGGTGTGCCGCAGGGCAGCATCCTTGGACCTTCACTTTTCCTGATCTATATTAATGATCTTTGTCTGACACGTATCCAGGGGGGACAAATAGTAGCATTTGCTGATGACGCGGCTCTCTCTTATGTGGGTGACAACTGGGCTGAGGTATTTGACCTCACTCAGAAAGGAATGGACAAAATTAGCAAATGGCTCCAATCCAACTACCTGACACTGAATGTCCAAAAAACAAAATATATGGCGTTCTGTCACAGACGTAACCTTTTACCTCCCTCTTCATTCTCCCTTGTCTACCACAACTGCGGGCTTGATGACTCTTCTTGTTCCTGCCCTTTTATTGAAAATACAGACTGTACTAAATATCTAGGGATAACAATTGACCAATTTATTACATTCAAACCTCACATTAACAATCTTGTAAATCGGCTGCGAAAGTTAATTTACATTTTTAAAACGCTTCGTGGAGTGGCAGATAGACAAATTATAAGAAGTATCTACCAAGCTGTTTGTCAATCATTAACTGATTATTGTATAACTTCCTGGGGTGGAGCAGCCAAGTCACACCTTATTGAAATTGAAAAGGCTCAGCGAGCAATCCTCAAGGTGGGAGCTGGCTTACCATTCAGACATCCAACTGATGAACTGTACAGATATTGGGATATTCTAACAGTTCGACAATCTTTCATACTGCGCACAATCATGAAACAACATTTGGTGATGCAGTTTGATCCAAATTTTCGAAAAGACAAACGCCGCAAACATCAAGTATGTGATAAGCCAATATTTAACACAACTCTAGCACAAAAACACTTTTCTTTCTTAGGCCCCTATCTTTATAATAAATTAAATCGCATACTAAGTATTTACTCTCTTACAAATAGTAAATGCAAAGTGACTGTCACCAATTATCTTAAAACCCTTAACTATGAAGCCACTGAACAAACGCTGTCAATCATGAAATAGCTCTGTTAGCAGTATACTAAGTAGTATCAACACCGGTTATTTCTCTCAACTTGCCCCTTACCTCTTCATAATGCATCTCTGTTCTCGCGTGCACACACACACACACACACACACACACACACAACACGATACGGCAAAAATGCCGTTATTTATCTATTTATTTATTTACTTCTTATACATAGAACACACTCTGGCAAAAGTCACTAATTATTTCTAATTTTTTTTTCTTTTTTTATATACAAATTTTTATGTACAATCGCTAAAGCGGAAATATGTTTATTTTATACTCCTCATACTTCAAAAGGAAATGTCCAGTACCCGCTCAATAACCCCTGTGTTCTAGCGATGGGAGGGCCCCAGAGAACCGGTCATACAGATTTGCTCGCAAATCAGCAACTGGCTCTGGTCTCTCACAACGTTAGCAATTATGTGATTGTTAAGTGTAAGACTTTACATTTTTAAGAATGTTGTGAAGAGAGAATAAAGAATTTATTATTATTATTATTATTATTCTGATTAAACTCCAATAACACTGCAAAAAGTTTTGTCAAGACAAAAGTTAACAGCCAAAAATCAACTGGGTGCCCCCAGGGTCTCTGATGTGTATGGATTACGTCACCTGGTGTCACTACGCACCCCTAAACAATATAGAAAAATATACCAAAATAAAACAGTTAGTGGCTGTTAAGTTGAAAATTTAAAAACAAATCTAAAACCTAAATTACCACATACTATAGGTAAGTATTAAGTAACCCATAACCAACATATTTTCATATTAGGTTCAATTTCACGTATTATGCCTCTACAGAGGAAGGACCCTGCCCTTTCGTTTTAGAGGCCTTTAATCGCGGACCAGCACCCGCCGGGATAGCTCAAGTAATGCCAGACTTCCCACTTTCCTAGCCATTAGATTTAGATGAATAATGATAACCTCTTTTCAAAGTAAAAAGTCATTAATTAAACATACCAAAATTGATAAAATCCATTTAGCAGTATTATAATTTCAGTATAAAAGTACTTTAAATTTAAATTATTGTACATGTTCAATTGCTAAAATATAAAACTATGTAAGTAGTAGGTTTATCTACAAAATCATATAACTCTAGTCATGATTTTAGGTAAATACATATGTTTATTTGTTTATACCTGTTAGGTACAGGTGTACTTATGATAGTCTTAGACAGAGTGTTCCAAAACCGGACGCCAAACCGAAACCGGGTGATGAGGGCAAGTCACGCTGGTTATCAGAAAAATATAAAAAAACTAAGTTGCATGGTTTTAAAGTTACAGGCAATTAAATGCCTTACCACATCTGCTCATAGTCCTTGAGACTGATTGCAAGATCTTATAATTAAAAAAAAAAAAGTTGCATGGTTTTAAAGTTATAGGCAATTAAATGCCTTATCACCCGGGTTTTGTACACCATGTTACTAAAACATAATATTTCACTCCCAAACTATAGATTGGGCCCAGTATCATAGAGTAGAGTTTGATATTCTTAGGCATAAAATACCTAGGCTCAAGAAACAGAAGAGGTTTATGTAGTTAAATAATAAACTTGTGTAACAAGAGCATTATTGCTGTTTTACTAACCTGAGACAGTAACAAAGTTCATGTTCTGGGGCATCCATGCCAAGTCGAAAACAGCATTATTGTGACATTGAAATCCCTCTAAAGTGCTTGCACTGCTCAAATTGGTGGTGTCCTGGAATTGAACAAGCGAGACATGTTTCAACCTGTCTATATCAATATATTTTGAGTCACAGCTTTAGTGAAATATTTACCTGAATGGCGACTCTGCCATCTTCATTTGCAAGAGCAAGAATGTGTTCATAACCGGAAGCCTCCGAGAATCTGCAAGCGAATATCGGCGGATCCTGGTCAAAACTGGCAGCAATATTTGCATTTTGCAAGCCGTAGAATGATTCCTCTCTGTCTACCACTAGCCGCTTCAAGATATTGTCATAGTTCGGTCGGCAATCTGGAATAGACGTAGGAAACAATAATATAGTAGCTTTAAAAACATTGGATTACCTCAGACTCAAATCAACTTACAAATGCCGAGCTGACGATCAATCAGGCTCTGTATGTCATTCATTTTCAGACATAATGAAAAACACGGGCTTATTATGTTGCAATAGTATATAGTAAGAACAGATTACTGCTGAAATAGTAAACAATTCATTATCATCAAATAACTTAAGACAAAAATATTAAGATGATTAAGAATACAGTACAGTACAGGCCGTATGCTAATAAATATTATACTCTTTGCCGTATGCTGTCACTGGGACTGCGCGCGCGAAATAATTTGACAGTGACAAAACAATAACAAAAGTGACAATTTAACCATAGAGTTTAAAAATATATTCTAAACAAGATTGACTAATTTTCATAGTTTACTTTTTTCGGCTCGAGTTCTCATTACTGCTTCTGTACGGTTCTTCACCGATCGGATGAGAATCACAAAAACAAACTCAAAACAAAAATTTGGCAAATTTGAGACAACTATAAAAGGCACTGTGTCAGTTAGGCCCATTCAGAACGATATTATATTTTTACAAAGAGGCGTACGTATTGGCGCTCCTTTAAATAATCGGCTATATTTCTTGATTGCGTTGGATTATAAGTTTCTTGCTTTTTTTACAGCTCTAATGCCCGATTTACACATCGACAAGTACAGTGGCGAGTTAAGTAGTATTTTAAAATTAAGTTGATTTAAATAGATCTCCATCCTATATTTTGGCAAGTTAAGTACGAATTAGCCCCCTCTCTCGCGTCTCGCCAACTTAACTTGCCAAAAAATAGGATGGAGATCTATTTAAATCAACATAATCAGCAACTTACTACTTAACTCGCTACTGTACTTGTCGATGTGTAAATCGGGCATAAGAGGCAACAGACTTTAGTACATATTTGGTAAAAATTTCAGCTTGATACCTCCACGCGTTCCTGAGAAAAATGATCTTGACAGACAGACGGACAATTAAGTGATCATAGAAAGGTTCCGTTTTTTTAAATTTCTCCGTACATACGTACACGTACACACAGCAACACATCAAGTTAAACATTTTCATTTGAAATTATGTCTTATTTCAAGGTATTAAGGTACATGAGTGTCTAGCTTGATTAGTTGCTGTGTGTACATACGTATTGTAGCTAGTGGTCTGCGGAGTACCTGGGTGAATCCGCCGTTTTGATTCTTTCGAATATTTTTACAAAAATTTTTTCAAGTGCTCGGAATTGCGTGCAAAAGTGCTTAATTTAAATGTTATTAAAGTAAACATTTAAAATCTGCAAAAGGCACTAAAATCCAACAAGCGAATCACAAGATATCGATTTTCAAAGTTATTACACGCAAATGGCGATGACGTCTAAACCATGGTAATGACTTTTTGAAATTGGTAATGACGATATGTAAATGGTAATGACGAAAAAGAATAAAAACAATTATTTTTGTTGTAAACTATTATAATCATAGAAAGAATATAACAAATCAACGATTTCAACATCAGTTATAAACTACCTATTTGAAAAAAACTTAACATAGGTACATCATTCTTTAGTAAAACCTTCTTTGGAACATGATTGATTTATTGAAATTATTAGTTAGTTATTCTTAGAACTAGTTGAATGAGATCAAATAAAAATCTTATCTTGAATCAAATACTTCCCGCTATTCTTCACATCTTTAATTATTCTCTTCGTCTGGGCCAGTTCCCATCTTCATGGCGTAATGCCTACGCTCGACCTCTCCATAAGATTTCAAATCCTACACCTATCTCTTATTATTGTCCTATTAGCATTCTTCCTTTCTTGTCCAAAGTACTTGAAGCTGAGGTATACATACAATTATCCGGATTCGTAAATAAAAACATTTTATTGGCTCCGCTCCAGTCCGGGTTTAGACCTGGTCTTAGTACAACCTCAGCCCTGCTCAAGGTGACGGGGAATGGAGGAAGCTAGGATTGCAGTGTTGGTCCTTCAACAGTTTTGTGTATTCCTCTGAGCTTATGGTGTTTTTGTGAGCTTTTAAAAAGCAATGTATCATAAACAGCTGTCGGACGCTGAGAACTTTGCAATCCTTGTAAAGGTCCTCTGTCGGGTATCTGAATGGTTTCTTTGTCATTGTTTTAAGCACACTCCGTTGGGCTCTCTCAACTTGTATCATGAAGGTCTTGGCCGCACCGCCCCAGCAGCCTATACAATAAGTCATTATGTCGTCTAAACTTGCAATTTGTGGCGTATACTTGCCTCCGCCACCCAAATTGGAGATTCATGGAATGTTCATAGACAATGTAAATCATATACTTAACCATGCAGGCGATGTGGTGATTATAGGGGATTTCAATTTGGGCAACATTATCTGGAAAAGTGCTCAACATAACCCTCATAATATGGTTCCTACTAATTGTAAAAGCTCTATCGAATGTGCATTAGGTGATTGTATTAATATTAATCATTTAAATCAAATAAATAATATTGTGAATAGCAGTGGTAAAATACTAGACTTAGTTTTAAGTAGCTTATCTAATAGTTATGTCTCTCAATCTATCGACTGTTTGAGCAAACCGGACCCTCATCATCCCCACATTACTTGTTGCATTGCTAGTGTTAATGGTATAGCTCCATTGCGTGATGCAACTGCAATAACTTGTAATTATTTTAAGGCCGATTATGTGGCTATATCTAGTGAGTTGGAGGGCATCGACTGGGATTATCAGTTCTCTGATTGCATTAGTTCTGATGATATGGTGTCTGCATTTAACGATGTATTAAAAACCGTAATTGATAAGCATGTACCAAAGTACAAAACCAAGAATAAAAAATATCCTGCATGGTTCTCTCCTTCATTGATACGTGTGCTCAGTGATAAAAATAAAGCTAGAAAAAAATACAGAAATTACAAAAACCCACGCGACAAAATTGAATTTGAACTTTTTCGCGACAGATCAAAAGTGCTCATGATTAAATGTTATAGGGAGTATGTGACACGACTCGATAATGCTTTTACCGCTAATCCAAAATTGTTTTGGAAATTCCTCAACAGTAAACGTGACGGTGTTAGCGAAATACCTACAGAAATGCATTTGGACAATCTTACTGCCAATTGTGGTCAAGACATCGCTAACCTGTTTGCTTCTCATTTTTCATCGGTGTATTCGAACAGTTCTCATAACCATGCTGGCCCTAACCCTGTGCATAATACACATAATAATTTTTCCTCCCTTCACCTACACGAGGCGGATGTATTGGCTAAGTTGAAGAACATTGATACTTCCAAAGGGCCGGGTCCGGATGGCATTCATCCTGTATTTTTTAAAAGGAATGCTTTGGTTTTGGCCGCCCCTCTTTCCACTATTTTTAACCACTCGCTTCAACATGGTACATATCCACTTTGTTGGAAAAACGCTAACATAGTACCTATATTTAAGAAGGGTAACAAGAGCGATGTCAGAAACTATAGACCAATAGCCATCTTGTCTTGCCTGTCTAAATTATTCGAGTCACTCATATACCCAACTGTCAGCCGTTACCTCGACGATTTTATTACACCTCATCAGCACGGCTTCAGAAAAGGTCGCTCTGTTCAAACAAATCTCGTTACCTTTATTTCCAACCTTTCTCATGATATTGATCACGGGCACCAAGTTCACGCGATATATACCGACTTTAGCAGCGCTTTTGACAAAGTAAGTCACGGTCTGCTTCTGGAGAAGCTTGAATGGTACGGTATTCACGGCAGTCTTTTGGCATGGTTTGGGTCATATTTAAAGCATAGGACCCAATCGGTTGTGGTAAAAGGCTACCAATCAACAAAATTTAGTGCTAGCTCAGGTGTGCCGCAGGGATCTCATTTGGGACCACTACTTTTTATAGCATATATTAATGACATTACACAACACATAAATCATTGTAATTACGAACTTTTCGCTGACGATCTCAAGATTTACAGAAAAGTAGTGTCTGACTCCGACACTACACTCATCCAAAACGATTTGAATAATATTCAAATGTGGTGTACGGCTAACAGCATGGTTTTGAATTCTCAAAAGTGTTTTTCTATTCGCTACACTAGAAAATCTAAATCAATAGTATCGGCGTACTCCATAGATGGCAACATTTTAGCCGAAGTTGACGAAATAAGAGATTTGGGTATAATTATTGACAATAAACTGAAATTTACATCTCATATTGACCACGTCGCCACCAAATCAGCTCAGTTACTAGGATTCGTTCTGAGGAATTCAAAATTTTGTAAAGATAGTACTAAAATAATACTTTACAATGCACTAGTTCGTAACAATCTAGAGTACTGCAGCGTAGCATGGAACCCTCAGTACGTTACTCATTCTCAGCGTCTTGAGAGCATTCAGCGAACCTTTACCAGACGTATAGCATTTTCAGCACAAGGTATATATCATAGATGCCCTTAAGAACAACGTCTATCTTTTTTCGACATGCAAACGTTGCGCGACCGTCGCCGTATCCACGACCTTGTATTTCTACATAAATGCATGAACAGTGTTGTTAAATGTGAATCATTTTTGGAACGCATTCCACTGTCAGTACCTTATAAAGTTCCCAGGCATCCAATCAAAAAACTATTCCACGCGACCTTTAAAACTAATCTGGGCAAACATTCTCCCGTTGCAAGATTGTGTATTCAATACAACGAATTTAACGCTAAGAATGCCCAAATTGATGTTTTCTCCAACTCACTTTATTCATTTAAACAACAGTTAAAAAGCTGTTGCATGTGCAATGTCTAAATATAAATACTTTGTTTCTTTTTTATATTTTATTAGGAGTGATTGTCTCTTTTTTGTTTTTGTCCCCTTATTACGTTTTAGTTTAGATTCTTTATATTTTGTTTTTTCCTTATTTAATAATTTTCTATGTATAAAAGCACGAAATGTAGCGAATGATGCGTATACCTGTAACTGGCATACATATATAGCCAGAACTATTACCTAATTTTAAGAAAATGTTTTATTTGTATGCTGTTGGTGTACCTTACTTAAATAAATAAATAAATAAAATAAATTATGGACTGTGTCAAAGCGTAGTATACAGTTTTAAGTGTACCCAAGGGAGCAGAGTCTCGAAGTAGCCTCATAATGTTTGCCGTTTTGCGTACACGTTTAGCTAAGGAAGAGATATGAGCTTTAAAATTTAGGTTCTGGTCAACAACAACTCCAAGATATTTAATACTCTCAGTTTTGCTGAGTGCTTCACAGTTGCAATTTAGCTGCGTTCCACAACACTTGTGTAGTTTAATACTGAGATAGTTGTCCGGGGCCGAAGCGGCTGTCTTGTGAAAGCATATATACTTCGTTTTCTCAGCATTTAGTGTCAAAAGATTGTTGCTGAGCCAGATCGCCACCTTTCTCATTCCTTTCTCTGCCGCTTTAAAGGCTTCTGGCCAAGACGAACCCTCATACAAAATCACTGTGTCATCTGCGTAGCAAATTACGTCTCCATCAATTTCTTTGTGCATATCATTCATATACATGATGAATAGAGTTGGGCCGATCACGCTGCCTTGTGGGACGCCAAAATTTACCGTACGAAATCCACTTGTGTAGTTACATACTTTAACACATTGCCTTCTGTTCATTATGTAACTTTTAAGCCATTCGAAGGCCACTCCTCTGATGCCGAAGCAGTTCTCCAGCTTTTTTAAAAGTATTGGAAAAGAAACAGTGTCGAATGCTCTCGCTAAATCGAGGAACACACCTACACTGCTTCTATTTCTATCAAGCTGGGATGCCACAGTTGAGGTGAGCAGTGAGACCGCTCCATCAGTTGACCTCCCTCTTCTAAAGCCAAATTGTCTATTTGTTATTAGGTGGTTAGACTCTATATACTTTACCAACCTGTTGTTAACTATTTTTTCCAGTAACTTAGAGAAAGCTGTTAAAAGCGAGATTGGGCGGTAACTTTCTGCTAGTTCTTTTGGACCGTTTTTATAAATGGGCGCAATACAGGATGTCTTCCAAATGTCAGGGAAAGTTCCTGACTCTATGCTTTGGTTGAAAATCGTGGTCAGTGGCAATATAATATCGCTCCTAATATCTTTAATTAGCCTGTTAGTTAACCCATCAATACCTGGAGCCTTTTCATTTTGCAATGATAATATGAGAGACTCTACTTCAGTTTTGTCAGTGGGATGCAGAAAAAAGGAACGTGTTAATAAAGAATCTGGAACCTTGGCTGCTAAGTCTTCTTGACTAACGTCTAGGCCATTCTGGATGTCGCTGGCCAGTCTTTGTCCAACCGTTGAGAAGTAGTTGTTACAAATATCCAACTGCTGCGTGAATTCTCTGTTGTTTAACGATGATAGAAGTTCGGTTGGTTGTTTGTTACTTTTGTTGAGGTGACACGCGTTCCTAATGATATTCCACATTTTCTTAGGGTTTTTGGTGTTACTCGAAATTTCCTTACTGTGGTACTCAATTTTCAGTTTTCGTAATAGGTCATTGCAAAAATTCCTGTAACGTGTATAGATTGTGTGTAGAAGATGATCATTAGGCAAACGACGTGACTTTTGATGCAATCGATCTCTATGTCGCATGCAACGTATCAGGCCAGGTGTGATCCAGGGATGAATGCTATATTTTGAGTGGCTTATTCCGACTTTATACGTGTGCTTGCTAATAATCTGTTCAAGTCGACTACAGAAATATTGCGCTGAGTCATTCACATTACTGTGCCTCAAAATCAGTGACCAGTCTTCTTCTGCAAGCTCAGTTTTGATTGCGTCCAAGTTTTGTTTTACGCTCGTTCGGTCCAGTTTTTCTTTGTGTTTTTGGTTAAGAGAAAGACCGAGCAGTATCATATCATGATCGGTCACGTCGGTACTACTCACCACACCAGCAGCACCGTGCACTGTGTTTACAAAAATATGGTCAAGACATGCCTCGCCTCGTGTAGGTTCTGTAATTGCCGGGAAGAGTCCATGTTCTGCTATTAGACACATATATTCATGGTCATGGCTACTGGTATCGGGCATTAGGTTTATGTTCATGTCACCCGCAAGTATCAGTGTTTTTGTCTTACTAGAAAATTTTGATAGTATATTATCAAGCGAGCAAAGGAAATTGTTTAAGTTTCTGTAGGACGGTGGACGATATATACCTAGAATTGTAACACCATTTGCCAGTTGCAGTTTCAAGTAATTAGCGTCGCGTATACCAGGTTCGCAGACGTCAACATTTAAAGAGTCCTTTACGTAAGCTATTACTCCACTGTTTTGGTTAATTACTTTTCGAGTATTGTATGACGTGTACGACGGCAGTTGAGGAATCACAGAAAAGTCGTCAAGCCAACACTCAGTCAGAATAATAACATCAATTTGTATAGCTATTCGGGTCAGTGTCACAGTAAATAGGTCAAAGTTTTTGTTTATGCTCCTTATGTTTAATGCTAGTATTTTAAAATTGTGCAATGATGTGATTTTCTCTTGGCAATTTTCAGGCGCTTGTAATGCATAACAGTTTATACCCACTGAATCTATCTCACGAATAATTCTATTGTCAAGCATGGTGACAGAAGTGCATTTGAAATCCAGTATAGGTTGAGACCGTGATGCATAGGTATGCGCATACATAGGAGTATACTAGTAGTTGACAAAATACGTTTATTTTATTTGTGTGTTCTTTTAAACAAATATAATATGTGAAGAATAACGCATTCAAGTAAAGTACTGTTTGGTTAATTAACGTTTGCAATATAGAGTTCATACTGAATGCGCTAGCCTTAAAGCTAATTGCGAATGGTAATGACGTTTGGTGCGTGTTATTTCAAATAAAATAAAAACAAATGGCTATATAATATTTTAAATACTGGCACCTTACGTAAACACATGCTAGAAAAGACACGTAATGAAAAAAAAATCGCAGCAAATGACATTCATTTTTTTATTAGCAGATGTTTGCCAAATGTGAATTTCCGCGGATTCACCCATCTAATCACAAAAAAAATCGTTTCTCATCAATTTCTCGTTTATAATTTTCAATAATGTCTTAAATTTTATATTACTAGTAATTTATGCCCTTTGGAATTGGATGGACATTTAATTTTGTGTAAATTTTAAAATACAATGTCCTTCTTCTTGACTTCACAAGTAAGAGTGAATCTGAATTGAATTTGAGTGAAACAAGTTATGACAACATTATAATACTCTATGGTCTTGATATGGCTTTGCCATAGATAAGAATTATATACTGGAAAGGCTTTGCTTTACTTGCTATTTTGTTGTCATTTTACGAACGAATGTGATTAGAAACTGAAATTTATGTTTTTACGTTTAATTAACTAGCTTATTAGAGAGTTTTAAAAGATATATTAATTAATGTATTGATCCCGCGCATGTTTTATCAATTACCGATAGTGTTAACACAATAATAATTGAATAAGAAATCTTTACTCATGTTGGTGGATTTGGTTTAGATTTTGTCGTCATTTCTCGTACTTTTGTTTTACCGAACACTTTGCTTTATAGAGGAGTAAGTTTATTTACTCTATAATTTGTATGTTATGTAGATAGGTTTGACATTTGGTCGACATACTAAAACGGGCTATTTCACTGTTCCAGGTGCTACCGTGCATGGAATGTAAAAATTCTGCAAAAAATGGACTCCTTACTTCGGAGGTACCTACTTGGGTACGGCAGTTCAGCTTCGAGCTCCATGGTAGTGAGAAACGTGCGTTGCAACTTCGTGACGCTACTGGGCTGCGTGACACGACTGCTGTCGGCAAGCAGTACCATGATGTGGCCAGCACGCTTTCGTTCCGTCAGCCTCAGATTGCTGAATCCTGCGACCATCCCTTTATGAACACCATGGACGAAATATCTTATTGGATCTTTACCAAACGGGCACCTTGCCTTATGGACTATGACAATACTAACAAAAAGCAAAATGAGGATATAGAATCGAAATCAAAAAGTGTTCTTAGTGCCGTTGAGGTGCCTTCACCTAAAAAAAAGAAGAGAAGAAAGTTATCACTTCTTGATGATGACTCAGGTTCTGGGGAGAAGCAAATGCATGTGTACTTTGATACTTGTCCTAACAAGAAGCATGCTGCAGTAAGTAGTTGTAAATCTGACACATTAAGATCAGAAATTGATTTTAATATCAAAGCTCCCTCGGTTCAATGTAAATTTAAGCAAACAAAACCTAATAAGAAAAGCATAACAGTTGTACACAAGAAGAATAAACTGGTAACATCTACACCAAAAGTTTCACAGCTTAGAAGAAGTCTGCGTCAAGCTCAACAGAGCTCTAACAATAATAGTCAAGTAAATGGTTCCTTTGAAGTGTTCAATACAAGTATTAGTCATGTTGATGATCACAAGCAGAGTGCATTACATAAAAAAACTGTTACAAAGAAAAGTTCAACAGAATTACTTGCTGGAGGGGACCAGACTACTGACAATAAGAAACATATGGCTACTAACACATTTGACAAGCCTAATGGACAATTTGAAGATCTGAGTGATGTGTCTGGGTTTACTGCCAACTATATAAGGTCTACTAAAATACAATCTACACCAAGAAAGTTAAGGTGTAAGAACAACAGGAACTTAGTGAAGGAGTCTCAGGACATTACTCAAGAAAATGAGACTATGGTAGTTTATGTAAATAAATCAAATAACATTCCAAATAATGTATGCAGTTCGGACTCTGTCAATGTTGTCAACTTAGTAACCACTAAAAGAGGGAAGTCTACTAAAGTAAACAGATCTACTTCTCTACTCAAATTCATAGACTTGAAACCTATTAAAGATGAAGTGACTGTTAAGGTAGATAGTCCAAGGAAAAGTAAACCTAAAATGAATGTGTCTTTTCAATCAAGGAGCAGCTCCTCTCGGTACCCTAAGAGGCACAGAAACAATTTAAGGAGACAAGATAGTCCTGAACAAACTTTTAAAAATGTTTTGCAAACAGCAAAGAGAAAAATCAGTAAAAATTCCAGTGATTTTAATAACTCTGATAGAAAAGAAAATACTGAGGAGACCACAGTATCTAGGACAAGGAGTGGCAGGAATATAGGTTTAACCTTGCGCCAGCCAGGAAACTCTGTGCTTGTTTTGAGCAATTCTTCTGAGCATGTCAGTTCTATGGCCAGCATGAATGTGGCTAGCGTTAATGTAACCAGCCCTGGCAAAGAGCAGCCAGAGCGGAAGAAGAAGCGTGCTACTAGACCCGTACGTTCAAAGAGAATGAGTGATAAACATGGAAGTGAACTTGTACAGAGGGACTCTTTAAGAGACAAGAGTGGTTTTACTGCTTGCTTCTCTGATAGTGATAATGATAGTGAACCCCTCAAACAAAGAAAATTTTTTTGTGTTTAAATTAGTGTTTAACATTGTTCCAGTTTATGTAAATTTATAAGTAGATATGATTGTCCATAGATGGCACAAAATAGACTTATGACAACAGTTATACTATTATGAATTTGTTTTCAATTGCATTTACTATATTAATGTTTATTCACAAAAAAATTAGGACAGCAGTATGAAAATCATGATATTTAATTTATTACTAACACGAATAGTACTGAGAATTAAGCCCTGTGTAGTGGGGCATTTACAAACATGCATTAATGAGAACATACATGAATATACAAGAGAACAGGGATGCTGCAAGATAATTTGCTTTCACATATAATTAATTATGAAATATATATAAATTTAATAATTAAAACAAATTATGTTATTTTTTGTGTATAGATTTGTGTTGTTAATGTAACAATAAGTGTCAGAAGTATCATCAAATTGCTCAGAACCTATGAAATATTTCTTGTTAAAAAGTTACAAATGGCTAGCGAAAATATATTACTTACTAATTCAATATTTTAATTTTATGTTATTTTTCAAAGCTCCCTTTTTTAAATTGAATCATCACCTGAATGTGGAGTTAATTTTGTTTTGTATTTTATAACTTATTCCAAAGGCATATAATATTAGACCTTTTTGTACAGTTGGATTAAGCTAAGGCTTTCATTAAAAGAAAGTATTTATTAAAGCACAACAACAAACCATGTTCAAAACTCTAGGGGTGTCTTAATTACAAAATGCGTAAATGGTCATTTCAATGATAATATCTAGCAAGCTTTTTTTTGCTGGATGTAACAACTTTAATATTTTCTTTTAATTAAGACTTGATGACATTTGACATGTTATGGAAGCAGTATAGAAGTAGGATACCTAGTATCTGCTTACATATTAAATCTGAATATTGTAGGTTGATTAATAATGACTGGTTACCAGTCTGGTATTAGCAGGCCAAGTAACCCTCCGTCAATGGTTCTGCGGTGGGACATTATTGGGCTGTTATGATGATTACAACATGGGTTTAAAATTTCATAATATTTGTAAACTGCTTATACAATAGATCATTGATTGTGATGACTTAAGTTAATAGGTACCTAAGAAATTCAGATAAATGTTCAATGGTAAGACTCAAAATAATTACTGAGTGCTCTTGTATATGTATGTCTATGTTAAAGAGTAGATATCTGTATAGTATACTCATATTAAAACATTCTGTATAACATATTACTTTATATGTATTCGTGATAATGATAGTGGCATTTACAACTAATATAATGATTGACAGAACTGTTGTTCTGGTCTAGTAATAATTTTTATATATTTATTGTGAATGTATGTGTTAGACAAAACGGGATATTGATTGAAAAGATTGTTGATGGATTTGTGTAAAGGTAGATGGATAGAGAGGAGAAATGTGCAGAATATAAATTTTGCAAAGTGCCATTGTATAATATTAATATCAATAGTTGATAGATATGTTTGTAAGTTTATCCATGACTGCGGCGCACTGACGGTAGTTCCCTTCTATAATTGATCACAATTTACATGCACAAGGTTTACAATTTAAATAAAAATTAAACGTAATGTATACAATAATGTAACTTGTAATGACTCTGGTCTTTTTAAAGTCAGCCACTAGGTTAATTTTTGATGTCGTAATGATAATATAGAATCGTATTAATAATTTTAATAATGTCATTGAATATTATTGCATAATAGTTATTTTGGTTTTTTTTTAATAATTGAAAAAAGAGTCTCATTTTATTAAAATACATTTATGTATCCTCTCCATTATAGACTGAACTAAGTATCTCTGGCATTATATTAATACTGCATTAATGTATCAATTGTTTTGGTAGGTATAGGATAACGCCTGCTTTTTATTTAGTTTATCAAATTTTTGTGTTTTATATTTTGTAGCTTTTAGGCCAGGCGCGCACTACGAGTTTTTTGCCGCGCGGCAGTAAAGCGCAGCGGTATAATGTCGCACAGTAATACTGGTGGGCTGCGGTGGCTCTGCCGTCAAGTGCGCGCAATACAATGTAAAACTGTTTGGTACAGTATTACAGTGCGACATTATACCGCTGCGCTTTTCTGCCGCGCGGCAAAAAACTCGTAGTGCGCGCCTGGCCTTATGTATTTAAAATTACATAGTAAAGTTAATCTTAAATGTATTTTCTCTTACAATCATTTAAATCTAAGTATGTCTGAAGCGAATGAAATTACACCCTTTTACACCAACAGCGCAGAGCGGTAAGTATCCTGCCTGTGCTTTATTTGTAAAGCAAATAATTTATCTAATAAGATCAAATTGTTCGTCTGGTTAACATTTTGTTAGTACTAATCTAACCACAAAATATTTAGTACTTGGTTGCTGGCGAAATCCTTAACACCATCACGATTAATGTCCTCCTGGAGAACAAATACTGCAACATATTCAACCTACGTAGGCGCCAACTTGCGCAGATGTCAATTCTTGAACTAAATGGCGAGGAGGACGTAAAAAGCAGGTAGGTATTTTATTTGTTTCTGTAGGTACGTGAACTTCTCTGATCTAGCTAGGTTCAGGTCGGCCTAGTTAGTTGGCCTTTACTGTAACTCACGAATAATCTAACCTTATAAAACCTATCTCTACTTAAAGCTATCACTATAAAACCGGTTGACCCAAACTCTCCAAAGGTCACGTCCAAAAATAAAATACAGCTACATAAACATATTACAAAATAATGTAAATAATCAGAGGTAGGTATTAATTTTCACGGAATGGGACTCCGAAAATCTGGATCCATACAATCTTAGGAACTTCACCTTCATGGGCGACATTGAGCTGCATTCATGCATTACAGAGGTGAATACACCAGCTGAACTTTTAGTTTTACTTTTAGTGGTGGTTCGCTGTCCAAACCTGGTACACCCGTGTCTTCTAAAAGGATGACAAAAAATGCCAGACCGATGCTAAGACATTCCTTTAGGCTGTGTCAGAACAGATAACATTGGACATTGGCCTATGTGGCAGAAAAAACGTCAACATTGCATAGTATACCTATTGGAAAACATATAAATGTACAAAATGCAAAGTTTTTCTATGCTACAATGATAAAAGAAACTTGTCTCGTTACATTCCACGACTAACAATAAAATATATAATAACCTCCTTAGATATTATATAGGTAATGTTCCTTTTCTACTTAGTTATGGACTGCATACGATACCTACCATAATGTCCGACCGAGATTTTGTCTAAGTGCACACGAGCCCATATATGGAATCTTAGTTTTTTTTCTACATGAAACTACTTTTTTATTTTTTTTCGATTTTCTTGTCTTAATATTATTAAAATAAAGCAATATCCACTAAGAAAAATTTTTTTTTTCATCTCCTTAATAATTCATGCAGTAGAGGGATAAGGATTATTTTTTGCTAAATAACACACTGTAGGAAATAAAAGAAAACCCATTTATTTTTATAAAGGGTTTTTCAATCAAATGGCGGATGGCCCTCAACCAAAGACATTTAAGTGACGTGCCTCAGGGGCACCCCCTTTGGGGTACGAACCTCGACCTGGACCGTCACGTGATGGTTTTTCTTATAGAACACGTTTAAAACTTAATTATTGTTTCTAAGTAACAGAACTATTTCATTTAGTTGATAACATGTAATAAAATCGCGAATAATAACTTGTTGTCCAATATTTGTCCACCAAACTATTATAGTAGGTAGGTACCTATAGCTGCTTTATTACTTGTTCTGTGGAATGAATTAAAATAAATTAACTTAAATGTTTTCTTGGAATTACTTGATACACAAATATAAAAGGCAAGCGACGAGAAAATGTCAAGTTTGATCAAATGGATTTCACAGACAAAGTCGTGTTAATAACAGGCGCGAGTGCCGGGGTGGGAGAGCACACGGCTCTATTGTTCGCCAAGTATGGCGCGAAATTGTCGCTGATAGGAAGGAATGAGAAGAACTTGCAGGATGTAGCAGACAGGTGTGAGAAGCTGAAGGGAAAGAAGCCTCTAGTTGTAGTTGCTGATGTCGGCACTGACGAAGGTGTGGAAAAAATAGCTAAAAATACACTGGAGCATTTTGGACGGTAATTGTTATTTACTATCTGATTCAATAGGACTGTATCTTCATCATAAAGGTCATCTATACTAATATTATAAAGAGGTAAAGTTTGTGTGTTTGTGACGTTGTAGGGGGTAATCTCTAGATCTACTGAACCGATTTAAAAAATTCTTTCTCTGTTGAATAGTCCATTTATCGGGGAGTGTCATAGGCTATATAGTATCACGCTATGACTAATAGGAGTGGAGCAGTAATGAAATATGTTTAAAAAAGGGACGCGTTTATTTCGCCGCCTAACGAAGTGGGCACGGGTCAGCTAGTTTATTATCCTCTAGAGACCCAAGAATAGAAATATCTTTAGAATGCAATTATTTTTTAAAAATGCGTTTTAAATAATAACTCTGTGCATATAAAAATTAGTGAAAAAAATCCTGTACTTTTCCAAAGGTGCTTTTCCTAATGTCCTCGTGTGAGTACAAGCGGACTGTGTCCTCGTGTGAGGTCAACCTTAAATTAAAGTTAGATTGTATTCAAATCAACTATAATATTTTAATTACACATTACATCACAGTAATTGCAGCCTTCTTTTATTTATTAACAAATTGTACTTTAGGCTGGTGCTATAAATGCAGATAAAAGCACAGGTAGGGGAATGTGGTCTGAGATGGCATAGCGATTGAAATGGCATAGTATTTGTATTTTCACAATTTGCAGTTCAGTGGAGCCACCAGTATTGTAGGTAAATTCCTAATGCATACGCATCGCGATAAGTCCGTTGTCAATGCACCACGCCGATTGAAACGAACGCCACGTTTGTATTTGTAAAATTAACATCTTGAAAATCAATTTTTTTGATGAATTCTTCGTCGCGATATCAGAAAAGTCACATTATACATTATTTGGCCAATTGTGTATATTGATATGGGATAATGGAACTGCGATGTGTTTTTTATATTATGTACCCCCAGGGTGAGATGGCATATGGGTATGCAGTCTCACCTATAGATTATGTTGACGAAAGGGAATCAGCTCGCAATTTAAAAAAACGAGTAAGTCATCCGATTCATCAAAATTCAGTAGGTGCTGTATTCCTAAATCTTCTAAAACTGTAAACAATAAAAATAATCACATTAGAACATGAAAAATAGAACAAAATCAAAGATGGACATACAAAATCAGTCGGTGTTCAGACCTGGTGTGCTCGTACGAGAACATTAACTTGTGGTATTCAGACCGGGTGTACTCGTACGAGAACATTAACTTGTAACATAATTTTGACCTAACTTTTTCAAATTATTTTGAAAAATATTTACTAAATATGTTTAATTAGATATACACAAATATAATTGTTTGAAATTAAAAATATATAATTAACTTATTGATATAGATTGGGTTGACTAACTTAACCGCGACATGATGCGGTCTGCTGGTTAAAATAGTTTTCATCGCACTGACAATTAATGGCTATCTGTCACTCACCCGTCATTTTTATTACAACGAATAGTTCGTTCATAAACTATTTTAGTGTAAAAAAATTAAAAATCAATGTTACATACCGATACAGAATTTTTTGTTTTCTATGTACTCAACCGAACCCGCGGGGTCTCTAGAGGTTATAAAACTTTTATTAATTTTGGGCTTGTATACTCGAAAACGAAATGGCTTTATCAGTTTTGACAAAAAGTCTATCATAATTCAAATTCATTAAAATCGTTATTTAATGTTTATGCGTGAGCTTGACGTCATTGGTTGACCGTAATCAAAACTATGCTTAGATTAAAAGTGCAATCTATTTTAAACTTTCACTTCAACGCAATAAATAATAATATCTACTAACACAATACAAATGTCACTATATTAAACTGTAGAGTTTGTATGTGAAAACCATGAAATACCATTAAATAATTTAAAACTAAAGTCAACTTGTTACTTGTGACATTACAAGCTTGTCATTTCAGAAAAACTGAAAATGTAGAATTTAAATATTGGCTGGTAAGCCCCCCAATTGTTGGCACCTTAAGAGTGGACTTCGTGTCAGACTAAAATATTATAAAATGATAAAAAACTTTTTCATTTGCTTATACTTAATCATTATAATGTGATTGAATAGTATTAAATAAATATTATTGGCACTAATGCCAATAAAAGGATTCTGATAAATTTATTGTTGCTCTGTTGACACATGAAATAAATAAAATATGATAAATATATTAAATAAATAATATTTGAACTTTTATAATCATACTGAACTTGAATAATCTACAGTGTTTTCTTTCTTTTTACTCACTTTTAACTCTTATGTGCCAATAATTGTAGGACTTCTAACGATTAGGTGGTTTACCCTAATTTGTTTTATATTATAAAATTACGAAAACTTTAAATTGAAATATGTGCCAATGACGTCATGCAAGAAATGAAAGGGATGGACTGGAATTCATTACAATAAAACGTTTTACCGAAAATATGCTCTAGTATCAGTCAATAACGTTGACTTTACTATTTATTTTATAAATATCTAACGACTATTTGCTAATACAAGAGAACTGCTATGTCAAAGTAGCGTCATGCTTTAGCTGATGTTTTGTTATGCGATATGGAACCTAATAGTTTTATGACATGCAACTAACATTCACTCTAGAGGTGATAAAGCCATTTAGTTTTCGACCATACAATAATAAATTATCTGCAACAAAAATAATAGGCTTATTTTAATGAGCTTCTATACCATTAGGACTACTACTTTAGGAGTTGGATCATAGGTTTGATGAAGGAGGTAGCACTCACTGCTTGACACGCAGGTATTGTGAAGAGGTTCATATATCTAGAGTCCTAACCACAAGTAGCTTGGTCCTTGTACCCTACCCGATGCTGATGCGCATACCTTTTTATATTTTTTAAATTTAAAAGAAATACGAAAATAGAAAATAAGTACATAAATTGCAATAAATAATGTAGGGGCGGTGGCAAGCCTAAATCGGGGTAACCGGCCTAAATCGGGTATGTGTTTAAATTTGCGCGCCACTATTACGACGCGCATAAGGTACGATGGCCGCTCCACTCGCCAATCAAACGCAGTCACCTCAAGCGAGCTGTTCCGACGTAAGTAAACAAATAAGTTTATTGACTATTTCTATTAAAAAATGTGTTTAACTTTACTTAGTATTACTAGATTTGTTTGAAAATAAGTACCTAATTTCTAGTTTTGTTGTACCTACTGTTACGTTGTATTTATATTTATTAAAGTGTAGTGTATAAAGTATTTATTTTGAGGTTATTGGTTTGTCATAATAATGACCTCGAAAGACAAAGCGGGTGTACCCGTTATGCCCGGTTTAGCGATATAATGATATTATTGAACTATATGTGAATTAATATTGAACTATTGTGTAGTAATTATTGATAAGGTGCTATATGAATAGTTAATTGTTGCAGATGGTTAATAAATACGTTAGGAAAACCTCATATGCATCCTGGGATGAAACAACAATGAAACTAGCTATGGCAGAAGCCCAAAAAACTTCTGTCAAGGCAGCCTCTAAAAAATATGGAATCAACCTTTCTACACTGCAACGACACATTAAAAAAGGATGTCCTAAAAAGAGTTTAGGTCGATTTAAAACCGTGTTCACCGAAACCCAAGAAGAAGAACTTGTTGAGTATTTGTTCCATCAAATCCAGAAAACAACAAAAGAAACAAAATCAGGGTTTTTAAAATTTGTGTACCAATATGCAGCAAGAAACAATATTAGTAATCCCTTCAAGAATGAGGTTGCGGGAGAAGATTGGTATGAAGGATTCAATACAAGACATCCTGATGTCACATTGCTCTTTCCTGAATCAACATCAATCGTGCGCTCTAGAAGTTTCAACAGACCACAAGACAAAAGATTTATCAATATTTTGCTGTTAATTATTTCTTTGATTTTATAATTGATAAAATAAAACCACGGGGAAACGGCCATAATTATTATTGATTTGAGATAGGTATAATTAATAGCAGGTTGGTATATTATCTATAGTAGGCAGATATATTAAGCAACAATTAATTTGTAAGGTAACAAATAAACATTAATTAAGATTATCATACTCTTTAATTTTGATTTTCCCTTAGCGTACCCGTTTTGGGCTAACCTGTTACATTTAGTTGGGGATTAAGGTAGTGTGCGGCCTGGCTATGTCCTGGCATAGCTGGTATTCATGAGCAGCGGCGGTTACCACTTACCATCACTCGCTAGCTTGTCTGTCGCCTCCAGGAAATTAAAAAAAAATCAAGTGAATACCTACCTACGACTAATAATAATTTGTTTTCAAGTCTGGACGTATTAGTGAACAATGCAGCTGTCGGCGCTCGCACGACGCTAGAGCTGACTGACATGGAGACCTTCGACCGAGTGTTCAACGTGAACATCAGAGGGGTCTACAATCTGACGAGACTGTTCGTTCCGGCGCTTATTAAATCTAAGGGCAATATCATAAACGTGTCTAGCGTGATGGCTACTATGGTCACTAAGGGCAACTTGCCGTATAGTCTCTCTAAGGTAAGTTATATTTTCATTCGACGAATTCATTTTCACGCATTGAAGTATTTGTATTGAACGTGTAGTTAGATATGATGCCTATTTCTCAATTTACACTGAGCTGGAACAGTTACATGCCCGCAAAACTTTTAAGGAGAAATCACTATAAGACACAGAAAGGTTAAGGGCATATTTTTTTTTTTAAATATGCCCTACACATTTACACAACGCCATCTAGTCCCAAACAAAGCAGAGCTTGTACTAAGGGTACTAGACAACGTATAAACATACATAAATATTTTTTTTCTTACATATTATTCATAGACACTCAGACTAATGCAAACAATCATGTGCATGCACACAAAGATTTGCATTGAGCAGAAATCGAGCCCGAGACCTCTGAGTAGCAGTCATGTTTAAATATAACCACTACGCCACCACAGAGGTCGTCAAAATCATATGACTACTAGAAGTGAATCGTATTGACGCGTCTCTCTTACACACACTTACACTTAGTCGTGAAGACTGAGTGTGTACCACGCACGACCCATGTACCACTCAGTACAGTTGTGTAAGCAATTCTTCTTTTTAACGCCATTTATTGTTACAATGAGTAGTTAAAATAAATGCTTGCTTCCATTTTTCAGGCAGCACTGGATCACTTCAGCCGCTTAGCTGCGTTTGAATTAGCACCAAAGGGCGTACGAGTCAATGTTGTGAGCCCTGGTATCACCGTAAGTACATTTAGATATACCTACCCACAGTTGTTTTAAAGTTTTTTTTTGTTATGAAATCAGATGGTTTCAAATGAGTTCATAAAATAAGTACCTGTGGTAGGCATGTTACCTAAGATCAACAAGTGAATATAGGTAAATTTTTCAGGTAAGCACATTCGTGCAACGCCTAACAGGTTTCTCAGACGAGGAGTACCGCGACTGGTTGAAGACAGCAGAGCGCAGCATCCCCCTGGGCACGGCGAGCACGGGCGAGGACTGCGCGCACACTATAGCGCACCTCGCGAGCGACGCGCACTGCCGGGTCGTGACCGGCGCCGTCGTGCCGGTGGACGGCGCTATACAGTTCCAGGGAGCCGGCTCCAACAGCGAGGTGCTCCGGGAGCAGGTTGAGGCCGCTAATAAATAAACTTAACACATCGCGCAATCTTAAAGCTCGGATCGTACACGTGACATTGATGACTAATATACCTAACAAACAAAAAACAGCAACTGCTTTTTCCATTATTCCTGTCATTCTAAGTATTCTAAGCTCAGCGATGATTCAAGAGTTGTTATACCTCGACGCTCAAGGCTGCACTTACTTTTGCCGCATGGTATAATGGCTTTCGTTTTTTACAGCTCTTACTCGGTCGGTCTGAAGATCGTTATCAGAGAAGTTCGCGCATGCACAGGAACTAAGACGGAAACTTTAAGCCGATCTACTTAGATAGCGCGTTACCTGCTCTAATTTATCAAGGGAACTATATTTTTTGTCACCAAAATTTATATTTGTCATCAAGTTGTATCACCTAATAAATAGATCTATCGCCACGAAATATTTTCGTTCTCAGATAAACAAAGAGTGTTCCCAGGTATGAATTACCAAATTATTGTTAATATAATGTGTAAAATATGAGATGGATTACCAATAAAATTGTAGTGCATTGCATGAATATAAACTTCGTTCTTATAATAATAGTTTTATTACTTAGATAATAGCTTGGTGCTCAGAATGGTAGATCTGTCACCAAATAAATCGATTAATAGATCCCTGACTGCGACTCCTTTTTATTTGTTATATTGTCACCAATACATAAGTTACATTTTATTTCGTTCAGTTATTAAAATCATGTATTCGTTACCAATTTAATACATCAGTTTATAATTTTAATGAAAATAGTTCAAAGGTAAGAGGAAGGGAAGGGTTTTTACTTATCGGCCAGAAAAGAAAAAGGGGGCGCCCTTCAAAATCCAAACCAGCGCTGATTATTCAGTGATTGTTATTTTTAACAATAAATATTGATTATTTTGACTTTAATTAAGTGTTTTATTTACTATTCAGCTAGAAATTTCATTTAAATATATTTATACTACCTGTGGAAATTACGACCCTTGGGGGAGGCACATGGCCAGTTAAGTAGTAGACTCTTTTGGTTGAAAGGATGATGACGACCACCCTACATTTTTAGACCTTTATGAAATTTTCTAGTGATACATATAATATATGATTTATTGGTGATCTCTTTAAATTAGTTTGCTTAAATACTATTAGGACAAACCTATTCTAATACATACAAAACCATTTATTTGGTACTTGACCCCATATCTCCATGATTTTCGGTAATTTATTGTGGAATTGATTTTATATTGTTTGGTGACTACATTTTGGTGACAAATCTACTATTTTGAGGGCAAACCCTATTATTTAAGAAACACAAAATGAATTAAATTGGTGACAGCTTAAATCATACCCATTTATCAATAAGTATACGTGATAGATTTACACTTCGATAAGGCCTTTCATGTTCTTATCATTATTATTACATTATCTATCACTATTGTTTCAGTTATCTATTTCGTTGTTTTTTTTTTTGCAAATTTAATTAAAGTATTTGTATGTGAATGTATAACCGTACATTATAGGTATTACCAGTACCAATCAGAAGACTTTTATTCATATTACGTTATTATTTTCCAAGATTGAGGAAAACTGGATATCTATTATTTGTAGACAGTTGACGAAGACTGTAGCTATTGTTTTATAATAAAGGCAATTTCACCTTCGAAGAGACAATATTTATTTCAAGTTCGCTCTATCATTAAGATTAGATTCAAAAGTCAATTAAAACAAAATTTTAATCAATTAAGCGAAACAAACATCACATCTTTTCGATAATTTACAGCTCAAGGCTTTTAGGTAATTTAATGTCTTCTTCATCATAGAAACAGTTGTGTCTTCAATGAAGAGGTGAAAAGACGTAAGAGTTTCTGTCTTATCAATTATTTATCATACAGAAAGTGTAAGAATGTACCTACTTATAATAATAATCAGTTTTAAGTGTGAACACTATATAAACAACAATAAATAGATATCATGATAATATAATTGAATAGACAAATTATATCTTATCTAACTGGGGAAACGTGTTTCCGCAACATTTTATAAATTTTAGTAAAACTTGTTTTTGTCCAAAATAAACCAAGACATTTTTGATACAGACAAACGTGTCAATAATTTGGGACACATTTATGAGTAGGTACATTAAATTATAATTAAGTCTTCTGTTGTCTAACAATTTCACCTTCATCAGATTCTTTTCTTTGTTTTTCAACCGACTTCAAAAAGGAGGAGGTTCTCAATTCGGTTGTATTTTTTTTTTTGTGTTTGTTACCTGATTTCTCGAAAACGGCTAGACCGATTTGAAAAATTTTTTTTTGTTCTATTGGGTATACTTCCCATTTGGTCCCATTGTCACCAGGTCTGGATCTGGATGACAGGATCCCAGAGAAATCGAGGGCATCTCTTGAAAATTGTAGGGACGCATTGTGTAAAATCTTGTCATACATGTGCATCTCTGTCGTCACTACCAAATAGTCAATAGTTAGAACTGGTCAGATCTTGGAGACCACAGAGAGTCGAGGGAACACCTTAACGGTATATAGCAGCTACCTAGTGTTTGGGCTTATTTTAATTGTATTGATGAAAACCTTACACAAATATAATCTGATGATAAGGAAGATTGAGGGTCGAGGGAACTCCTCAACGGCATATAGCAGATACCTTGTGTTTGGGCTTATTTTAATTCGTATTGATGAAAACTGTACACAACTTTACACAAACATGATCTCATGATGAAGACAGCTTAGAGTCGAGGGAACTCCTCAACGGTATATAGCAGCTACCTTATGTTTGGGCTTATTATATTCGTATTGATGAAAACTTTACACAAACGTGATTTGATGATGGAGATGACAGAGAGTAGAGGGAACTCCTCAACGGTATATAACAGCTACCTTGTATTATTCGCTTATTTTATTAAATTGAATGTAATCGCAGGTATGGTTTAAGACTTGAATGAAGTTCTTATTTAAAATTAAAATAGGAATTAATAACGGATTTTAAAAAGACAAACAAATTATTGAATTGCATTAAATTTATTTTAAACTTATTCTTTAGATATAACAAATTGATAATAATAACTATTATATTCATTTTTATTTTAATTTACTTAATTATTATTTATTATTACCAATTAACCACGCCGAGACGGTGACTACGCTTTTCGATGTTCTCCCTATTTAAAACTTTTGCATGTAGGTCCTTTTTTGTGAAACTTGATTTATACGTTGTTCACTAGTCTCTTTTGAAATGACATTGGAGGTAGATTTCCTACATTAAAAGGCGTTTCTCCCTTTCTTCGTTTGTTTAATTCAATCGGCGCTGTCTCATATAAGCAGCGCGTTTCGTAGGTCTACCCATATTCAGACAAAGTAATGTCCCACTGCAGGGACGGGCCTCCTCCTGAGACGGAGAGATAATTGGCCTACTAATACCACGCTGGCCAGGCGGATTGGGATAGGGTTTAATTTCAAGTTTTCCTTCTTTTTATTTCTCAAAGATAATATTCACGGATAGTCCTTTACTCGGTTTTTACGACACCCATGGGATGAGATGAGGTGGTGACATATTGTGTTCTCACTCCGTCACCATACGGATTTATAGAATTGGTATTCACTAAAAATTTAGAAATAAAAGTGATTTTTACAAAAAAAAAAAGAACCGACTTCAAAGACAAAAATTGTACTAAAAAGTAATAAATAATTACTTGTATTTTGATTTTACAACATTAAATCAGCCATTCTTTTTACGTAATTTAAATCTAAAGAATAGGTTCTTTTCATTATTGTGAAAGTATTGGTAAGGATATTTCTTGAAGAGTCTGTAAATATATTTATTTGTAGATTCTTTAAAAGATAATCAAATTATTACAAATAATGTAATATTATTGTTATTTTTGGAGTCAATTTTATTTAATAATGTTACATTCAATTTAATGAGGATTGCAATATTCCAATAGTTTGTTTGTATAATAAATAATATTCCTCACACATTCACTTAACGCGATCTAGGTAGAACTTGTACTATGTATGTATACTAGACAACTATTTTTGTTGTTTTGTTTTGTTGTGTTTTTGTATTGTATTCATTCGTATTAAAGCTGTTGAGTCGGTCGCTCGCTCTATCGCTGAGCAAAGTGCATACGCAACAAAATCGTCGTACGTGCCGCGAGGTGTGTTTCGCGATGACCTACTTAATAACGTAATAATGATGAATAATCAACGTTAACAATTGATATTAAGGCGAAGCTATACTTATTTATAATTTATCGTACAAAATGGCTGATAAATGTACTATAAAGATTAAAACCGATTCGGAGCGCATGCTATTCGATGCTTACAATAAAGAAAAATGTGATCGTGAAAAACTGGAGAAGCTGGTTCTAGAAATGCAACATCAGATCCAGAGTCTTCAAGAGCAAATATCCCAGAAAAAAGAAGATCAACCAAAGGTCACCCACAAAGGTACTATCATTGAATACTGTACTGATGAAGAGGACCTAGCTAAAGAAACGGGTTGGATTAGAGCGAAAAGTAGAAAAAAAAGGAAACTGAACACTTCTCCATCACCGCTTAATAAATCTAATTCTATACCCAAAGAAGAATTTCAACCTCCAAAAGTGAAAAAAATTCCTTCACCTCCTCCTGTTATAGTAGATGAAGTAGAAAATTATCAAAAATTTTATGACTTCTTGACCATTAAACTCTCGTCTGAGTTGTTTACTCTAAAAATGCTAAGTAACAATAGCATCAAAATAAACTGTATCGATGAAGAATCATACAAATGTATTATTAACTATCTATCTGACAACAGATTACTTTGGCATTCTTACGAGAATAAACAGATGAGACCTATTAGGGTCATTGTTAAAAAACTGCATTTTACGTGCGAGCCACAAAGAATTATTGAAGACCTGCAAAGCCAAGGTTTCAAAATCGAAGGAGCAGTAAACAAACTTAGGTGGAAAGATAAAACGCCACTCAATATGTTCATGCTCACCTTCAACAACCAAGAAGATATAGACAAAATTCATCAAATAAAATACATTATGGGATGTAATATCGAAATTCACCCATTAAGAACCTCGAAACTGATACCACAGTGCAAAAGATGTCAAGCCTATGGACATACTCAAAGTTACTGTTCCAAAGAACCAAGATGCGTCAAATGCACTGGTAAGCACTTGACTGCTGAGTGCAAAAAAACAGCGAACGAAAAACCTAAATGTGTGCACTGTGGTGAGCCACACCCAGCGAACTACAGGGGATGTATTGTAGCTAAGGAAATACAAAACCTTAGAAACAAAAAAGAAACACCTCTTGTTAAAAAACCTGAAACCTCTGAGAACTTTGCTAAACATTCTACGCGCACAATTAATGCAAACAACCAAAACAAATTGTCCTTTGCTCAAGTAGTATCACAAAATAAAAACAAAAATAAAAGTGAAAATTCACCTGCTGACGACAAAGTCTGCGATAAGTTGGACCAAATTATAAAATTTATGTCATCACTTGATGAAAGAATAAAAAAACTCGAAAGCTGCGCGATTGTTGCAGCTCCACAAAACCGGTAATAATGATTAAGTCTCTCAAAATTATTCAATGGAATTGTAATGGATTACTTCAACACCAAAAAGAACTTCAAGTAATCCTGGACACAGAAAACATTGATATTTGCCTTATATCAGAGTCACACTTCACAACACATTCCTTTGTCACTTTTAAAGGCTATAAGGTATACAACGCAACGCATCCGAATAACTGCGCAAGAGGAGGTAGTGCAATTATAATCAAGGAATCCATCCGCCATTATGAATTCATGAAAGTAGAAAGCCAGGCATTCCAAGCAGTTGGCGTATGCGTTACCACAAAACGCTACCCAGTAACAATAGCTGCAATATATTGCCCACCAAGATATCAGTCGAAGAAAGAGGACTATTTGAGACTCATAAACCAATTAGGAACTAGGTTCTTACTTGGCGGAGACTTCAATGCAAAGAATACCTTCTGGGGATCGAGACTAACAACTACTAAAGGAAGAGAACTATTGAATGCACTAACTGACACAAAATGTGACGTGATTTCTACAGGCACACCTACCTATTGGCCTACTGATCCTAGCAAAACTCCAGATCTCATAGATTTCTTTATTTATAAAAACATTTCAAGAAATTACTTAGAAATAAAAGAATGTCATAACATGAACTCCGATCATTCTCCAATAATATTAACGTTATCTAATACTATACTAAAAACAGAGAACTCTCCCAGTCTAACCAACAAGTTTACAGACTGGAGCAGTTTTAAACTAGATCTAGAAAATAGAATCAACCTTAAAGTGCCAATAAAAACTTCCCAACAACTAAACCTGGAAGTCGCTAAATTTGTCAATGATATTCAACATGCTGCTTGGACAAATACTCCCGCAATCACGAAAAAACATAAGGGACCATCATATCCTTCAGACATTATTGACTTATTGCGCACAAAGAGAAAGCAGAGAAAAATCTGGCATCAAACAAGATCCCCACTAGACAAAAGGTTACTCAACAACTTAACTAAGTTACTAACTCGAAAAATTAAACATTACACCGACACCCAAACAAATAACCATTTACAATCGCTAACTGCAGATAAAAGTACAAATTTCTCTTTATGGAAAGCAGTTAAGAAAGTAAATAAAAGAATTGATCAAATTCCTCCGATTAAAGATAAAAATGGCAAATGGGCAAGTAATAATGATCAAAAAGCAAAAATATTTGCAGAATACCTAGCAAATACATTTCAGCCATTAGAAGCTCAAGAAGATGATTTGTCACCCAGCTATATAGTAATCCAAGATGACGAAGATATAAAACTTGTTACTCCAAAAGAAGTCACAAAGGAAATACAAACAAATATTAATGCAAAAAAGTCACCTGGATATGAACTTATCACTGGTGAAGTGCTTAAAAATCTTCCACGGAAAGCAATAGTTAAGCTTACAACTATAATAAATGCTACATTTAGACTTAAGCATGTCCCGGATTTGTGGAAAGTTGCAGAAGTAATTATGATAGCAAAACCAGGGAAACCTCCTCATGAAGTTAACTCTTATAGACCTATATCACTGCTTCCAGTTATATCTAAGCTCTTTGAAAAACTTCTGTTAAAGCGTCTGATTCCTATAATAGAAAAGAAAAAAATAATTCCAGACCACCAATTTGGGTTTAGAGAAAAACACTCAACTATTGATCAAGTGCACCGAATAGTAACAGTCATAGAAAAAGCTCTTGAAGAAAAGAAAGTATGTACTGCTGTATTTCTTGACGTTGCACAAGCATTCGATAAAGTTTGGCATGACGGCCTTATACTGAAGCTAGAAAATTGTTTGCCAAAACAATACTCTGATTTACTTACGTCTTATCTTTCTAACAGAACCTTTCGAATAAGGCAGCAAGATGCTTACTCTGAAATTAAAGAAATAAAAGCAGGTGTTCCACAAGGAAGCGTCTTAGGTCCTGTGCTGTACTTACTATTTACTAGTGATATTCCAGAACTCAATAATAATACTATGGCTACTTTTGCCGATGATACTGCAATTCTGGCTGTTGCTGAAACCCATCAACAAGCTGCAAAAAAAATGCAAGTCTCTGTTAATAATGTTCTAAAATGGACAAAAAAATGGAGAATAAAACTAAATGAATCTAAATCTGTTCACGTTGATTTCACAAACAAAGATTCGAAAACCGCGCACCAGGTATATATAAACAACAATCAAGTACCATATGCTAATACGGCTAAGTATCTAGGAATGACCTTAGATGCAAAGCTACGCTGGAAAGCTCACATAAAGAAGAAGAAAGATTATTTGGACTTAAGATATAGAGAAATGTATCACCTTATAGGCAGGAATTCAACCCTGTCTATCCAAAACAAGCTTCTTATATACAACCAAATCTTGAAACCAATTTGGACCTATGGTATACAACTATGGGGATGCGCCAAAAAAAGTAACGTTCAAATAATCCAAAGATTTCAAAACAAGGTGCTGAGGAGCATAGTAAATGCGCCTTGGTATGTCAGAAACTGCGATATTCATAGGGATCTCAAGGTGGATACCGTCGATAAAGTCATTTCAAAGTTTGCTACAGCCCACGAGTGGAGGCTTCATCACCACGTGAATGTCGAGGCTATCCAGCTCCTCGATAACACGGGACTGGTGAGAAGGCTTAAAAGGACTAAACCGTTCGAGTTAGTGTAGTGATTTTAGTGTTAGTGAAATAAGTGTTTAGTATAAGTACTAAACTATCGGACACAAGAACAAAGTGCTTCCCCTTAATAATAAACTCTAAGATGACGTCAATGGATAATCACTTAGTTGTAACATATTGTAAACGTTTAAGTTAAATTAAAATTACTTATTAGTCTTAAGACTAGATTGTAATATTAGTATTGTATTTTATTCTTTTTAAATAAAATGACAATAAATATAAAAAAAAAAAAAAAAAAAAAAAAGTGAATCATAATAATATAATGTTATACTAATATATCTGGAGAATTGTAGGAAAATAAAATCTAAAAACAGGTTAAACACGTTATAAATTTAATCAAATATTATTCACAGCTATAACATTATAAGTATTAAATTCATTCAGTACAAAAATAAATACAATGTGTTTTACATGCAGTTTCATCAACATCTATTTCCCTGCTCAATTTCGTTTAACATCATCAATTTGCTTAGCGACCAAGTTGCCAATGTTGCCGTACTGCAGGCAGCCGTCCACCTGCACAGTGGTGCCGGTGACCAGGCGGCTGTGCTCGCTGGCGAGGTGCACTATCATGTTGGCGATGTCCTCGCTGAGGCAGGGCTCCCCCATGGGTATCGCCCGAGACGTGTTGTTGAGCCAAGCTTTGTACTCTTCGTCAGAGTATCCCGTCATGCGTGTTACGAACTTGGAAACCTGGAACAATAAGCAAATTAAGTAAAAGGGTAGATCTCCAGAGGCATTTTTTATCGTGTCGGAGTGGAGAAACCCATTTTGAAATCGATAAACGTTTTCATTAAGTTTTTTTATGTACAGTTTGGTGTCTAATCTATGTGGTGCAGGGCTGAAATTATGAATTAGTTGTTTATAAATATTTAAAAAAAAAACATAAACCTTATAATCCTGATTGCTCTGGGTTGACCTAACTCCCGATTGAATGAGAAAACATTGTGTAACTTTTTATTGAGAAGGTTCATATGTCCGATGTTATTTTATATTACATAACAAATAGTTAATCTTCATTGTAATATTTTTTTTAAAATTATATTAACAATATTTTTGACACAATTTAAATTAATCGTCATGACCTGGCATGTTATCTCATCGCTCTGTGCTGGAGTAAAACATCGCGCTCATCCCTCGTTTTACGAAATAGTAACTCTATTCCCCTCCCCCGGGATAGTGGCTGTAGTGGTCTAACCACCGAGGAAGATACGTGTGTGCCACGTTCCCGCGCTCCCACATTGCGAAGGTAAGTTTATGATTTATCTGGGTTTGGTTCTCGAATTTGATGATTGATATGGCATGTTTTTAAAATTAAGTAGTAAGGTTGTAAATGTGCTTATTAAGTGAATTAAGTGATAGTTATGATGTTCTTCATGAGACGTAAACACAACTTCCTACTGTTTTTATTTTGGGCTACATTAATGCTTTTATGACTTGTTTTGATCGCTATGGCTATGATTGCTCTGTCTAAAAGACCAGAGCGATGATAATTTGTAATAATTGTACGTTATAAAACTACTATAAGTAATAAATTACATATAATTTTTACCTACAAAGCTTAGGTATAACTAGAAAAATCCGAAAAGAAGAAAGACAATGGAAAAAATTGGTACTCTTTTTTTTTTTGTTGTTGAGGACAAGTAGTTGGTCTCTGACGACCGCTACTACTTTACACGGGCTGTGGTGGGGCGGATGGCCCTCAACCAAAAATTGGTACTCGATGCGGGACTCGAATATATAGCGTATAGTCCAGAGACGCGGGTTCGAGTCCCGCATCAAGTACCAATTTTTTCCATTGTCTTTCTTCTTTTCGTACTTTAAGTAATAATACCAGATTGTTACAACGACAAATGTCACGACTCAGCTGTCAAAAATTCTGTGACGTCACGCTCACGACTCATCTGTCAAAAATTCTATGACGTCACGACTCCCCTGCAAAAATATTTTCCCGCCAATATTCTATGACGTCACGACTCATCTGTCAAAATTCTATGACGTCACGTGTCACGTGACCAAAATTCTATGGCGTCACTAGTCACATGACTCAGCTGTCAAAATTATTATGACTATGACGAAATTATCAAAATATAATATGATGGAAGTCAAAATTTCAAGTTTTCGGACGTTTTCCTTTACATGCACTGGAACCTTGCTTCATGCCAAATTTCAAGTTTGTATGTAGACTGGAAGTCCCCTGTAGCTTTCTGCCCTTTGCTCATCGAAAATTTGCGACATAAACGGCTATATGTCTTGATTTCGTTAGATTAGAAGTTTGATTTTTTTACAGCACTAAAAGGCAACAGACCTTAGTATTTGGTAAAAATTTCAGCTTGATACTTCTACGCGTTCCTGAGATAAATAAATGGTCTTGACAGAGAGACGGACAACAAAGTAACAATAACAATAACAACACCAAATTGTGATGACGTCAGGACTCGGCTATCTAAATATTATTTTTCCCGCCAAAATTCTATGACGTCACGACTCATCTGTCAAAAATTATGTGTTGTCACGACACATCTGTCACAAATTCAATGACGTCACGACTCAGCTGTCAAAAAATATTTTCCTGCCAAAATTATGTGACGTCACGACTTACTTATCTGTCAAAAATTCTATGACGTCGTCGTATCACTAATAATATTTGTTGAAAATTTTAGCTTGATACCTCCACGCATTCCTAAGATAAATTGTCTTGACAGACAGACAGACGCACAGACGGACAACGAAGTGATCATATAAGGGTTCCGTTTTTTCAAAATCGGTACGCTGCCCTAAAAATGAACAAGTTTCCAACTGATGAGCTCTCAAAAAGCTCTAGATATATCCCCTAAACATAAAATCATATAATCTTGTAACATGCAAGACTAAAAATGACTAAATAAATAATATATTAACAATTTTATTATACTTGTTTCACCATATATGATCGCTCTAGCGCCTATCATGATTGCCCTGGACGCGAAAATGTTTGAACTTAAATATTTCCATAACTGTTTGTCAAAAATGAAGGCCAATAGTAAAAATGTAGTATTTTAATATCATTATTTTCAATGAGATACATAATTACCAAAAAATATCAAGATCTGAAAAGCACCAGAGCGATCACACGAATACGCCCGATTTAGAGATCGACCCAAAAGTTTCCTGAGTCGTAAATACGTAGTTTAATACCAGATAAGAAGGATAGTTTAGGTACTACTACAATAAATTAAATTAATAACATTTATTCAAATTGTTGTAAGTCTTTTTTTTTCAAATTAACATCTCCAGAGACGTAGTTTTTACCTAAAGTAGTATGTCATTCAGACGTCTTTATACTGGCTTGTAAAAGTGTCACATTAAGGTGCTTACAGGTAAGACGACACACCAGCATTTGATAGGACGGCTCGAGTGGGTGTGAGCCGTGGATTTTAGTCGGCACACCGTACCCACCTGCCCCGCTGGGTCATAAGACGAAGGTGGAATGGGCCTTAAAAGGTATCTCAATTTGATTTGTAAGTTACACGCAGCATAACAAAGGCTTTTCTTCTGTTTATAACTCGTGTATACATAGGTATATAATTATGTAAGTGCTTATTTGCTTACCGTGATTCCAGGACTGACAGTGTTGACCCTGACTCCTTTCGGAGCCAGCTCCAGTGCTATTAGACGGCTGAAGTGGTCTAATGCTGCCTGGGAAAATAAAGAAGAGATCGTTTTCATGGGATATTTGGTGACAACGTTTTGGGTCTACCTGAATAATGCATACTATTCTGCTCATAAGTTGTTGTGTTTTAATCGAAAATCAGTCGAAATGTAGTTAGTCTTATAGTTTGTATTGTCATGTGTAGTGCTGCAAGTATTATTATTTATTATATTTATTTAAGATATCATTAGGGAACACACACCGATGTCTGTTACAAGGGATCATGGTTTCCCAGTGTGGTTCTCAGCATCATTGATAAGTATTTTTAAGAAGAAACAAAAGGCATGGGTGAGGTGGAAAAAACATGGTTACATTGCGGACTATGAAAAATTTACGGATCTACGATCCATATTCAAAAGAAACTGTAAAGCGTCTTTTTCAAAATATATTTGTTCCATTGAGGACAGTTTATGCTCGAACATTAAGGATTTCTGGACTTATATCTCCAACCGTAGAGACAGGACGGGGATACCTTCCCAGGTTGAATATTGTAATGTGCTATATAATGATCCACAATCAATTTGTAATGCGTTTTCTAGTTTCTTCACGTCTGTTTATGAACCGACTTCTTCTACTATCTCCAAGTGGACTCCACCACCTGAAACGTCGCATAACGACATTATATCATCACTTAATATTTCAGAAGATTCAGTGATCAGAGAGTTGAAAGCCCTAGATCCGGGCAAGGGACCTGGTCCTGACGGAATCTCGGCGTACTTCTTGAAAGGCACTGCTGTGACCATTTATGTGCCTTTAACTATACTTTACAATAAGTGCCTAGATGAGGGTGTTATGCCGGAGGAGTGGAAACACGCTAATATCACACCTGTGCATAAGAGCGGATCCAGGAGTAATGTTGAGAATTATAGGCCAATTTCTATTCTTTCGACCATGTCGAGGCTTTTCGAGCGGCTGATACATAACGAGCTTTATCCAGTTGTACATAACACCATCATACAACAACAGCATGGTTTTGTAAAGGGTCGTTCTACAATAACAAACTTGTTGGTATTTTCTGGTTTCCTTTTTGAGAGCATGGATAGCGGCATTCAAGTGGATGCTGTCTATACTGACTTTCGCAAAGCTTTCGATAAGGTTGATCATGAGTTGCTCCTGGATCGATTGGCTTTCAATGGCATTAGAGGTGACCTTCTGCGCTGGTTTACTTCATATATTTTCAATCGCTGTCAGAGAGTGGTAATCAACGGCTATTGTTCAGGTGTTGCTCGGGTTACGTCTGGCGTCCCTCAGGGCTCTATTCTGGGTCCATTATTATTTATATTATTTATAAATGACATTGGAACTTGTTTCAAGAACACCAGATTTCTGATGTACGCAGATGATCTAAAAATTTTTAGACCTGTGAGGGGGACACGGGATTGTGATCTGCTGCAGGAAGATTTGGACAGACTGGCCGAGTATTGTCACTCGCGAAAGCTTCAGTTAAGTATTCCTAAATGCAACTACCTTAGTTTTACTAAAAATAAGAATTTTGTTGGGTCATCATACTCATTGGGTGGGGAATCATTAACCAAGTTAAATTCTGTCCGAGATCTAGGTGTAATACTTGACTCCAAGTTGTGTCTGGATTTACAAATCGAACAAATAGTTAACAAAGCGTACAAGATGTATGGTTTTATAATGAGGTCCACTCTTGACTTTAAACGGGTATCTTCGTATCTTTGTTTGTTTAAAACATTAGTTCGTTCGCAACTGGAATATGCTATACCTATCTGGAATCCTTTCTACAATAAATATACAGATATGGTGGAGGGTGTTCAGCGCAGGTTTCTTCGCTCGATGCACTATAGATGTCACAAAGTCTACTTAGAATATGATGAGTTACTCCACAAGTACAATCTTTTAACGCTCCAGTCTAGGCGTAAGCAGCTGGAGGCAATTATTTTATACAAGCTTGTCAACGGTAGCTTTGATTGTGTAGACTTGAATAATGTACTTTGTTATGCTGTACCCAGGACTGTTCACAGACGGCAAGTGCGTACTGGTAAATTGTTTGCTACAAACACCTGTCGAACCAACACTGGTCTTCGATCACCTATTCGACGCATGACAACTGCATACAATGAGACATTTGAGCACATTGATATTTTTAACAGTTCCGAAGCAAAGTTTAGGGTTCTTCTGTTTGACACCCTGAGACCTGTCAACTGAAGTTCAGTTACAAAATATATATATATTTTTTTTTTTTAATTCAATATTAGTAGGTTTATGCGAGTATAAGAAAAATTAGGATGCATTCTTTACTTGAATTAAAACAGTAACATATTATTCTAAGAGTCAACATACAGCATATTATATATTATATATTTATGGTAATCTGTGAACAGCGTTGTGGGCTGCATTATTGTTTATAAGATTTTTTTATTATTTTTAATGTGTATATCTATCATGTAGCTGTTTGTTGTTCCAATTTTAAATAAAATAAAATAAAAAAATAAAATAAAATAAAAGTATTTACGGACTAAAAACGGTTAACTGAATCAATCTCAACAATACATGAAACAATAAAATACTAGCAGGTTACGTACGTAGTTTTACTAATTGTAGGTATGGTATGAAAAGTTAAGTAGGTCTCTACAGTAATACAGTTGTTATGTTAGTATTTACCTTAGCCATTCCATAAGGCAAGCTTCCGATAGCAACAACAGTGGCTGACACACTAGATATATTGACAATGTTGCCCTTCGTCTTGATAAGATGTGGAGCTAGCTGCCTAGTTAGGTTATATACTCCTCGGACGTTTATTCTGAACACATTGTCGAACGTTTCCATGTCAGCGGTCTGTAGGCAGGCGCGGGCACCAACCGCTGCATTGTTTACTAGCACATCCAGTCTGAAAATATATTGTTTTTGTAAGTTGAGGACAATTATTATCTAGCAGAGAAATTTAAAGCCTACTACAAGGAAGAGCTGATATTCAGTGATTGAAACATGACTGATGAATACCACACTAGTTACGCGGATTGGGATAGGGATTTCTTACCTTTCACTGATATAATGTTTATTGAATTTGGTCATCGTCGGATTTATTATGTCCACAGACCAAAAGGGGTGGCGAAATTTCATCACCATCCAATATTGTTAATTATTATGGATTTATTGATAAGGCTACGTGTATCAGGCAGGTCACACGAAACAAACTTATGATGGCAATCATGCACTTTTTAAGCTGTAAGTCTAAAATGTCAAATAATACTATACAATAATAGTAGATTGCTGCCAGATTTCGCATCACTTAAATTTATTTCTACATGCTAGGTATCTCTAATGCGTAATATGATTCAAAGCAGGTGGTTGAACTGTGATACGGACGAAAACATGACTTAAATTTAAAAGTAACATTGTATCAGTAAACAAAAAAGCTAAATAAAAAAGAGTTTGTCAAGAACTTTCGAAAGAAATGATAAAAAAGAATTGTAACAAAGAACTATGACTTAATTTCTTCAATCATTCAAATATCATATCGGGAAATTAACTTCAAGTCAATGTGTATAAAGCACTCTACAATCTTCTTTAATTTCGAGATAGTATACTAAAGTATATCAAGACACTCACAGTTTTATCTCTGTGAGCGCTTGAGTGTTTATACAAGCAGAGTAGGTATATTACAAAGCATACACGTGCAGGCATTTATTTATCAGGATTGTTTAAGATAAGTTTTTATAATACATAAAATAAACTAAATCTATGCTAAATAAAGATACTATGTTAACCGTATTTATGTATTTAGACGTCAAATCGTGTGCAAACCTAATAAATTCAGATTTTTTATTTACTTTCCTCAACGAGTGCATTGTTTACTTTGACAAAATCAGCTTTAACGTTGACCGTTAGAAATTAAAACACACTTAGAAATGTTTTTAAATAGTGAAGTGTAACAGACATGTTTGAAATAGTAGGTGATGTAATAATAAACAAGGACCTAAAATTTTACCTTGCGGGACACCTAACATTACAGGGCAAGTCTGAAGACCTCAAAGTAAAATAGTCGCAAATATACTACTGTAATATACTACTAATAAATATACTACTACCTAAGTAATATAGTGAAGAGTTAGGGAAGAATCTTGCAAACTGTAATACATAAAAAGTATAAATGCAAAGTGTTTCATCACTATGCAGTCTAATGCTTTACAAAGATCAGAGAATGCACCTATAGCATTGCAAGAGTTATAAATGTATTTGAGTAAAGCTACCCCTGGATCTGGTGAGAGCCATACTGAAGCCTATTCTGGTTAAAATGTTTTAATAATAATTGTTAAAAAATATATAACCTAAAGCTGGTCAGATTGATTTAGGCCTTATTTACCAGGACTGGATGCAATAACTGTCTTAAAAGATCTACTACATTATAATGTATACTACAAAAACCTAGGTATTTATCCTAACAGTGTCTAGGCTAAGATAAGACCTAATCTTAGCATTCCATGGATTCTCTGTGCGGGTGCCGGGTCCATCGCGTGATAGAGGACGGAACACTGGCGTAACAGCGTCTGGGACTTACGACCCAGATGTAGGTTTAAGGAGGCCCCCTTACAACGCGTTAGCGGTCACCTTCACTGTCTGCCATGTTCCGTCCTCTACCTATCCAAATTTGGTAGGAACCTAACAATGCCGTTTTGGACACTCGTGATAGTAGAGAGCTTACTAAAGTTCTCGGCAGTCCTAGTTCTTTTAATAGATTGTAGAGGGATTTAGCTGGTGTACCCCTCGCACCTATTTCCACGTCATACAGAGTAACCCTATAGCCATTTCTGGTTATCTCATTTGTCAAGTCAAAGTATTTATTTGTCTTAATTGCGTGGTCTCAATAATAAAAGAAAAAATCGTATCAATAATATAATAGCATTTGGAATAAAGGAGGAAGAACACTCAAAATATAATTTGATAGAGAAAGTTATTAAATTAATTAGAACTAAAACGGATATACCTATTTGTGTCAATGATATTAATACTGCATACCGTTTAGGATTAAAAAACCCTGAAAGTGAAAAGCCAAGGCCTGTGCTTATTTGTTTCTTGAACTTATGGATGAAAGAGCAAGTAATGAAAAACAGAAAGAAGTTGAATGAGATATTCTTATCTGAAGATTATCCTAAAAATGTTTTAATAAAGCGGAGGGCTCTTCAAGAACAGCTTAATGAAGAAAGAAAGAAGGGGAATTATGCGGTTATAAAATATGATAAATTAGTCGTAAAACAATCTTCTCATAAACAGGACAACCGCAAACGCGAAAGAACAACATCATCAACATCACCACAAATAAATATCCAAAATAGCAAAACGAACACAAACAAAATAACTAAAATAAACAGATCGAATGCTTTCGACGTAATGAGAGTTAGAAGCAACTCTCTTACTGTCGCTTCTACTTCCAAAAATGGATAGGAAACTGGCAGCCGGATAAACATGAACATAACACAAACTAACAAACATATAACATCAATAAAAACATCCCCCAATCCGGCTGGTCTCCGTGGGGAATTAGACCAAAACCCTCCAATTGAAAAGAGAGAACAACAGAAGTCATTATATATAGGAACATTTAACGTAAGATCATTAGCATCAAGAGAAAGGTTCATAGAACTTATGTACAAACTACAAAATATAAAAATAGATATTTTAGGCTGGGCCGAAGTGAGGCGACTTGGTTGTAATATTGAAGAACATGATGAATATGTATTCTGCTATAAGGGTGAAACGCTGGGTCTGCACGGTGTAGGTTTCCTAATAAGAAAAGAATACAAAAGCAATATAGTAAGTTTCTCAGGCTTGTCAGAAAGAGTCGCGCTACTTCAACTAGAGTTTAACAAAAAGACAATATCAATAATACAGACATATGCTCCAACTTCAAAAGCCTCCCAAGAAGAAATAGAAGAATTTTATGATACCCTGCAAACAGCGCATAGTCAAGCTGGTGATAATATAATTGTCATCGGAGATTTTAATGCCAAGGTGGGCCTAGCAAAAACAAATGACGACATAATACTAGGAAAGTTTGGCTACGGTACAAGAAACGAGAGAGGAGAAAAACTTTTAGAATTTGCACAAGAACATAAACTATCAGTAATGAACACATATTTTAGAATAAAACATAATCGAAAATGGACATGGATTTCACCAGATGGAAAAACAAAGAATGAGGTGGATTATATTCTGTCTAACAAACCAAAAACAATAAGAAATATAGAAATACTGCATGGTTTAGGGTTCAGTTCAGACCACAGATTGGTAAGAGCTACATACCTTCTACAAGCTAATAAAAAATGTAGGAAGTCATTTAAGTCTTGTTTAAACACACTCAAAACAGAAGAAGAAATAACAGCTTTCACTAGAAATTTAAAAATAAACTTGAAAGAATTAGAATCCTTTGATGAAGATGAAAGCATACAGTCTTTATATAATAAAATAGAACATGGAATTAAACAAAGTATGTCCATGGAACAAAAAGAAAAAAGACAAAACACCATAAATAGAATCCTCACAAAACCCACAATAGAACTAATGTCAAGGCGCTCAGAATTATTAAAAATAAAACAAAAAACTAAGGAAACGAAGGAAGAGTTAAGTTTGATATTTAAAAACACTCATAAAGCCATCAAACGGGACTATGCAGAGTACAGAAAAAAGACAATAGAAAAAAGCCTTAAGCAAAATAGGAGCACAAAAAGAGCATATAAACAACTAGACACACATAAAGATTGGATACAAAATCTAAGGGACCCTAAGAGAACTACAGGCACTACTACAAGGAAAGATATTATGAACTGTGCTACAAATTACTATAAAGAGCTATATCAATCTAACGACCAACCCCGCACAATCATTATAAACTATAACAAAAATATTAGTGATATCGAGTTCGAGATCCCAGAAGTAGATACGATGGAAGTAGCAAAACATATCAAAAACCTCAAACCAGAAAAGAGTCCAGGACCAGATGGTATACCAAATGAAACTCTAAAAATAGGAATCTCTCTGCTAGCACATCCATTGGCATATTTATTCAACAAAGTTATAATTACAGGACACATACCAGAGCAATGGAAAAAATCAGACATAATTCTGCTTTATAAGAAAGGCGATCCCTGTCAAATAAGTAACTATCGGCCAATCAGCCTACTCCCTAGCATTTATAAGCTATTCACCTCAATACTGGTAAGCAGAATGAGTGGCAGAATCGAAAACCTCCAACCAGTAGAACAAGCGGGTTTTCGCCCAGGTTTTTCAACGGTTGACCACATACATGTGATACAGCAAATAATAGAAAAGTACAGGGAGTTTAATACACCAGTATATATAGCCTTTATTGATTACGCAAAAGCTTTCGATACAATATCACATGATGCCATCTGGGAAGCACTACAAAACTCTCATATCCATGAAAAATATATAAATGTAATAAGGAATATATACAGTAATAATAAAAGTTGTGTGAAACTAGAAAAACGTGGACCAGAAATACCAATTCTACGAGGGGTGAGGCAAGGAGACCCCTTATCACCCAAGATTTTCATAGCTGTGCTACAAATCATTTTTGATAATCTGAAATGGGAAAGTGTAGGA
Organism: Schrankia costaestrigalis; assembly: GCA_905475405.1. NCBI lineage: Eukaryota > Metazoa > Arthropoda > Insecta > Lepidoptera > Erebidae > Schrankia > Schrankia costaestrigalis. Next base: position 596,436 of record FR997833.1, read on the forward strand.
ATAAAAATATGTGACCGGTACCTAAACCACCTGAGATTCGCGGACGACATAGTTCTTCTGGAAGAAAATAGTAATAAACTAGAATGCATGATAAACCAACTAAGTAAAGAAAGCGAAAAAGTAGGTCTCCTGATAAATAAAGATAAAACAAAAGTTATGACAAACAAATATAAACATCCAATAAAACTCGAAGGCCAAGAACTTGAATACGTGAACGAGTATATATACCTAGGAAAACAACTATCATTTGAAGACCGCAACGATGAAATAGAAGTAGAACGGCGTGTAAATATGAGTTGGAAAAAATATTGGGCACTAAAAGAGATTATGAAGGGTAATTATCCACTCCCTCTAAAGAAAACTGTTATGGACACATGCATTTTGCCAACCCTCACATATGGCTGCCAAACGTGGAACTATAACACCAAAATAAAAACAAAGCTTGTAAACTGTCAAAAGGCAATGGAAAGGAGTCTTCTAAAAATAAGAAAAATACACAAAGTAAGAAGTACTTTAATACGAAAAAAGACTAAAATAATAGATGTCCTACACTACAGTTTAAGGCTAAAATGGAGCTGGGCTGGCCATTTAGCACGGTACAGTGATAAACGATGGACAGTTGAAATAACAGAATGGAAAGGGCCAAGCGGGAAAAGAAGAAAAGGGAGACCCATAAAACGATGGAGTGATGATATTATAAAGGCAGTGGGAAGGGAGTGGATTCAACAGGCCGAAGACAGAAAAAATTGGCTCAAATTGGAGGAGGCCTATACCCAAATAGGGGTTCCTATCCTAGAGAGTATATTATTTTAGATATAAATACATGTAATAAGTTAGGTGATGGGAAATAAAAAGGTTTTATTATTATTATGTTTCTCTTTTCCATAATACTCGGGTCTATTGGAGACCCGGTTCTTTGGAAGGCATACATCGGGCCGAAGCCAAGACGAAGAGGCCCTTTAAGAGTTATTTATTTAATCTGGTAATGGATACACAGGGCAGATACCATCTCTGAACGCACAATATGATACATCCAGAGATGGTCCCTGCCGAGTGCAAAAACTATTGTAGTGCATCTCTAAGGATGCGATGGAAATTTAAATAATAGTCTATGGATGAGTATGTTCGGTGGATAAGTTATTGGGCTATGGAAGGAGACTACCGGATACCTGTCGTGATAATCAGTCTCTATATTATAAAAAGACAGGTAGTGACTTGCCACCTCGTTGAGTGGGCCCCACAAAACGGCCGCACGTACAGTGCGACAATGGAGCAACATCTCGTAGAGAGGCTATAAGCTGCGGAGAGGTGAGTCTGCGGGGCGCCAAATTCCGGTCAACCGTTCAAGGGCCCCCGGCGTTATGACATTTTACACTTCCAGCTTGGAGCATAGGATCCGCTCTTGCGTATTCCAGTCCTGGCCGACCAATGAAGGTAAGCCAGGCCATCAAGGAATCAGGGTCCGTGGTGTCGCCACTCACCAACAGCTCGCCACAAGCTGCCCCTGCGGGCTTATTATTATTATTATTATTAATTGCGTGGTCTTTAGGGATGTTAGTTTCCCACGGTACCGTGAGCTCAATAAGTACTACTCGCTTTTTCAATTTTGAGTAGAGGAATATGTCTGGTCACAACGGCGACACGCAGATATCCTCCGGGATTTTGTAGTGTGTTTCATACGTGTCAACCAGTAGAGTCCAATCGTCTGCCGGACTCAGGACCGAAAAAGGCTTGTAGGTGGTCTTTTTAGTAGTGCCTTCCTTAACAAATTGGATGTTTAGTCTTTCATTCGTAGTCAGTCCTTTTCTAGCTCTGGCAATCGACAGACTGACTGCCTCGCGTATAATCCCTAGTACTTTGTCGTGACGTTGCGAGTAATGACCCCTATCCAAAAGCACTTTGCAGCCTACCAATAAGTGTCTTGCCGTACCAATTTCTTTGCCACATTCTGTACATTTTTTGTCCGTGGCTTTTCCCCATCTTACAAGATTGCTTTGATCGGGGAGAGTCAATTGGAAGGCGTTGAGGTAGAATTTAAGTAATGCTGGTGACCAGTCGTAAAGCAAAGAGCGCCACTTCAAGGCTAAAGGTATACAGTAGTCCCCTAGAGTAACCCATTCATTTTGCATTTCTAGGTTCATTGCGTGCACTCTGTAGCTGTTATTCTCATCTTAGTTTAAGAAAGATTTTATAATTTCTTTGTCCGATTGACTTTCCGTGTTTCCTAGACCTACTCTACTAGTTTGTGCGCCTATCATGAACTTTTTGTGGAATTGTAACTGTGACTCGAGCGCAGATGAATTTTTATCAGTTGGGATGGATTTTACAACTGATAAAAATGCAAGTAAGACCCGTATAGAATATAGTATTTCTTTACTACATTTTATAAATTGGGAAAACTACCTAATTCAAGAAACTATTAGTTTAACTTATAGATAAGGAGCTAATATTTATGTCTATTGTATCCTTAACTACCTTTGAAATTCCCAATACATTAACTGAATTTTATAATTCTTGAGATTGAAAGGAGTTCTCTATCTATGTTGTAAAGGCTAACATATTTGAATATATGTACAATTATATGATAATTAGTGTAGGTGTTGAATAAGTATTCAATGTGATTACTATACTTATCCTATATGTAGAATAGAATAGAATATTTATATAATTTATTTTATATTTATTTTATTTGTAATATATTATGTAAACCGTACACCGTACCTGTAGCAGTGACAAGTTATTAAAAGTTTTAAGCGACTAATATAGTAAGTTGTCTTTTATAATACCACTGCGATATCCAACAATGTCAGTGTAAAATTCATAATAATTTCTCATTTAAAGTGAATAAGAGAAATGTTACAAACACTGTAATACACATGTTATAATCCAACATCCTCATTTAATGTTATAAGTGTTCAGATAACTATAGTCAAGTAAGGATAACTTTTTTGTGACTGATATGCAGTCTCAGCTTTTTATCATAAAGTAGTTATCTACTTTTTAATTGTTTGGTAGAAGCCAGTATTGGGTTAAAAATGATTAATTGATAACAGAGTTACATATTTATCATATATTTTACACATTTCATATAACATATTTTTATGCCTATTACAGGCCTCTAATTCTAAATAATATTAATGTAAACTTAATTCTATTAAATAAACTTGACTATACTATCACACCACTCTAACCTTTAAAAATGTCAATAAGCTGTCTTCTTGATTGCCTTATGTTATATGCCCTGATGGAGTAGGGTGTTTCTTCAAAGTTGAGAATAAAAGTGTTCCATCCGCTTTACTACTTACTATTGTAAGAATAACAAAAGAAAACGTAGGTTTTGGGGCCTTTTACTACTAATTTAACTAACCATAAACAAAATAAAAATAATCAACGTATTATAAGGGTATTTCTTCGATTGGAATATATTTTCGTCTGTTTTATGATAAAAGTGATGAAACTCGTGGCACGGCAAATATTTATCACTAGATTAATTACTTAATTATGGCTCGTAACATATACATGAGAGGCATCAATGTAATGTTAATAGTTTAAGAAATATTTGAAAATATTTAAAAATAGCCGTTGAGGGCAATGACGACTGTAGATAATAATGATAAATTTGATATAGGAAAATGACTAATATTGAGGATATTGACTGTGGGCAAGGTATAGTAGCCAAATAAAACAAAAGGCAAGAATCAAAATACTGTAATTATGTTGAAATAGCCTCTCTCAAAATATTAGTTTTAAAAACAACTTCGTTACACAACATAATCGTTTGTAAGTATAATTGAACCTATTGATTATAATCAACAACAACACTCGTAAAGTATTAATTAAATAAACATAATGCATCAAACTATTGCATCTATAAAACTGGGATCCAGCTGTTTGACCAAAACGATTGTTTTGCCAAATGATCATTTTACAAATGAATTACTTTATTATATGATCAACACTTACATTTTCATTTTACTAATTATTATTATACAACATGAACATTTAGCAACAGAGTTATCAGATAAAATACTTTTGGTTTAAAAACGTTTGATAAAATGTATTAAAGGACAAGTATTCGTTTATTAATAAATATAATAGTGATTTATGGCTAGGTTAGGTTTTGATAGTTTAGCACAGCGCACGAGCCGAGCGAGCGAAACGAGCGTGCCGCGGCTGCAGTCGGCGAGCGGCAGAAGCAACTTTAGGGCATTTTTTTCAAAATGACATTTAGATAAATGCTTAACTTGCAAAACTTATTAAGTATAGTATGATGTTTAATTACAATAAACCGGTGTCTATTATGTTATAATTTGGAACTGCTATCTTATCTTATGCGAAGCTTATGGATGAAGGAGGCACAGGACCCCACACGGTGCCAATACTTGGAAGAGGCCTATTTCCAGCAGTGGACGTCGATTGGCTGATATGATGATCTTATGAACTTGATTGTTACATTGAAATAAAGTTCCCAAAGTCAAGTAGCATAGTAGTTTGTGAGCAATAAATTAAGGCGATTGTTTTCAATTTTAGTTTTAATCAAGTAAAATAAATGTATGTACCTTCCAAAATGTTCTATGGTCTCTTTAACAGTCTTCTCAACTCCCTCGTCAGTGCCGAGATCAGCTACGATCGCGAGCGGCTTCACACCTTTCTGCTTCTCACATCTGTCCGCTACATCACGCAGATTCTCTTCGTTCCTGCCGACTATAGATAGCTTCGCATTTAATTTAGCGAACAGAAGAGCTGTAGCTTCCCCTATACCGGCACTTGCACCAGTAACTAACACCACTTTGTCTGTGAAATCTAATTCCATTTTTGTTTTGTTTTATTCTGAGCACGTCTAACTGCTTTAGCTGTTAGTTAGTTACTGTATGTATTGTGTATCACTAGAATAGAGATAATGTTGATTGTTTACTCGTTACGCATAGGCACACATTGAACTTGTAAAGCACTGATAATCATTGCTCTGGGCAAGACAAAGTTGCCTTGTAGAATGACGGACAAAATAGCTGTTTGAATAGAACATATTTTTATTGTTATTTAAGTTTATAAGAAAAACTGAAATCTACAGCGCCATCTATCATAAGACTCTTATACTAATACATACAAAAAAGCTAAGCGTTACACTCTCTTCATTGTTAAGCTATTCAACACTAGGTGGCACAAAATTGTTATTTTGTCGCGCTAAACTAGTGTGACACTATTGACGAAATGTTTTTTTTAAGCTTATATTTATAAGCTTAAAAAAAAAACAGAAAAAAACATCAATAGTGTCACACTAGCTTAGCGCGACAAAATAATAATTTATTTACCCCTTATTAATTTATAATAATTATTAAACCCGATTAAAAAGGTACTTGCTTACCGTTGAATAATTATTATCTATTGTTAAATAAATGATTTAAAAAAGAGTATATAAAATACCTACGTAAATAAGTATAAACCACAGTAAGCTCGTAATGAAGTTTATCTCTATAGCTGTTGAGTGAATTACAGTTCAAAGCAGGTGTTAAAAGTTGAAATAAAATACAATGTAAATAATTATTTAAATAGAATTTAGCAAGTAAATTGACAAGAAAGTTAATTAAAAGGCAGTAAAATAAACCCCACATCGCTGGCCGGACAGAACTGAATCTCGAGATAATTTATTAATATCTTACTGGACACTAATGGAGAACCTCCATTACCAAAATACCTGAAAGTTTGTAAGTTACAAAATGACGTTTCATTTAAGGATCTAGAATAAATAATTTTAAAAGTTAGGGCCCATGAGAAGTTATTTATATAATTTGCAAACGCGGTACTATTAATTAAGTATAAATATTATTATGTACATTTTATTTGTGAACTAATTCAAATAGGCAAAGCTCTGTATAAAAAAAATAGAAAATTATAATCTATTTTTAACTTGTTTCTCAATAAACTCATACTATGAATAAATGATAAGGAATATCATTAATTAGTTTAAAAGTATTTTAATTGTACTTACGTATATTTTTTTGGTACGCACCTTGCGTCCTTCTATGAAGGAATTAAACACTTTGCAAAAGCATTACTTTAAGGAAATAATAATAGAAACGTCGATATTAACAATGGAGAGATGTCAACAAGTCACTTGGATTATTCCACGTCGATGCATATCTTAATAACACACATTTCTAAAGCGTGGGAATAGTATTGTGAGTTCGATATGTTTAGTGACGGATAAGTCAAGTGTCCTTTGTAAAGGTGTTCAAAATGTTTGGTCCAGCGAACTTAAAAACTAAGTTACTAAATAGTGTAGAATTATAAGAATTACCTCATGTTTGGCAGATGAAAGTACAGGGTACAGGTACGTGAGAATATATTGTAGAATTATTTTATATTTTTTCTTATGTTAAATATTGTATTATAAAGAGATGTCTTAATCTAAAAGTGCTTTAGCCGTGCATAAGCTTTTATTTAAATACACAAAATATTTTTTGTAAGCCTAACGGTTTTGTTGTTCTTAAAAATTATAATGATAAGTCACGTCAGTGTTCTAGAATTTAAAAAAATAAGGAAGGCCGCGGGAAACAGCTCTATTTAAAAAACATCTAGGGAAACGTTCATTCAATCAAAGGAACTTTTTTTATCAGTAAAAAAAGAAAATATAAAACATTAAAATTGCTATTTACTTGTAATTTGGACAAGTAAACAACAATTTTTATTACAATGGTTTATCTATTCGACAACAGATGGCGCTGCGAGCGACACAAAGCTTGATCACATCAATTTCGTATAATATTTTTCTTTGTTTTGTTAAAACATTTTTTTGTAATACGTAAAAATATCCAACAAACTAAAATAATATATTCTTGGTTTGTATCAACGTCAACGCTGACAGCTAAAACTGTGGATACGTGAAACATGATATTGGTACAAACGAGAGCTACTGTTTTTAAAACGATGTTTTGTCTTGTTATTATAAAACTGATCTTATTACTTTACAAACATTAGTTGGTGTCAGTTACTGTTACAACACAAATGTAGATAAATAAGGAATCGATATGTTTTTTAGAATAAACAGCACTAGGAATACTTAGTACACACAATAGGTTACCTATACCTACTTATTACAAAATAGTTTAAAATTGGTCGCACCTTGTTAGTCTATCCTTTATCCATGAATTGTAAAAATATCTATAAAATAGTTATACCACTATTAATACCTAGATATTATATTAGATAATACTTAGACACATAGTTATTTTTGTTAATTAATTGAAAGCGACACAATTATTGCCTACAGATATAAAAATATCCCAACGAAATTAAATTTATTAGAATTTATCTACACATTTACCCCCTTACTCATAAACGCCTCTTAAATTTAATCACTGTTTAGCGAGATTTTTATTACGAAAACCAACCTTATACTAAACTACGTAAGAGTCTATGCTAATTAATCAATTGACTAAAATTTAAGAGGCGTTTATAAGTAACGCAATCAAGCTGCATAATTGGTTTTACAACTCTTATACTTTTCGTTAGTATTAGGTACCTAAACTTATTTGATATTCACAAAATTAAATTCTTCTAAACATTGGTCTAAGTACTAGACATTGGTCTAAGTCTAAGAGATGGTATTTCTTTGTGGGGTTTATACAAAGCCCACAAAGAAATACCATCTCTTAAATCACTAAGTAATAGTCATAAATTAGATAATATATTAATATTTACACAAAACATTTATTACGTTAACGAATAATTCTATTGTGGTATCTAAAGGCTATGTTTTCATTCATGTTTTCATATTGGCGGAAGAGGCCAATCTGCAGAGATGAGTCTTTGCTTGTTAAGCTGCAAAAATCACTTACGCACTTACTAATTAAAAATCGCAGCTTTAATTAAAAGCATGCTCAGATGCACTTTGCTACAAGATTCAAGTAATAGGTAGGTACATAATTATGTTAACGAAGCCCTGCAAGTAATTATACATAGGTCAGTCAAACTGGTTGTCACATGGTTCTTACATTAAGTGATCTTACTCGGCCACCACACTAGCCACACGCCACAAGGAATGCGTGTATTACAATAGAAAAAAATAACAAAACACCATGTTGTATGATCACTAGTTAAACTAGATTTTTTTGACTTTTACTTTTATCGAAACCACCTGGGTTTCGATTGCTTCAAGTTTTATTAACCCATTTGGTTTTAAAGATATTGAGTAAACAAAAATACACCTACACTAGAACTGTGAGTAGGTACTTACACCTAAATCTATGTAGGTATGCAATGCAATAATGCAATATTTTGTTTGTTTGTTAAACTTGATATTCTCGGGAAAAAAAGTTCGAAATGAAAAATATTTTTGAGTAGAATTTTTGTTTCTTTTTTTAAAAAGACACTCGCACTAACGATCGAGCACTGTGTCGCGGGGATTTTTACAAACATGATTTTATCCAACACGTAGAACATTTTGTGGATGATATTATAAAATATATAATTATCTTGCACGGGATTCGAACCCGCGTCGTGCACAACAGCCGCATTTACTACCAATTCGCCGCAGATGCAGTTGAATCCAAGCTACCGATATTTAACGAGGACAGTAAAAGCTACGGCTGATAGGTACTTACTAAGCGTCAATGAAATGTGTCACTGAAACTGAAAAAGAACTAAACTTAATTACCCACTGCTGGGCAAAAGTCTTTCCCATATTATTTCACGCGTTTTTGTGTGTTGCAGCCAGTTATTGGTAAAACCGACTAGAACACCTTTTCACTATAAACATGTTTATACGTAGAGTCCAGTGTGTGTGTGAGTGTGTGTGTGTGTGTGTGTGTGTGAGTGTAAGTTGATATCCATATTAGTAGGGAGAGACGGCTTGTTACTGTAACAAGACGAGATGAAAATATGCTTCGTGTTTCTATTTTACGATACATGCACACTTTTAGAGGGTCCCTCAGTTATTTTATAACTTATCGTAGTAATAATAATATTATTTTTCTGCGTGATGACGGATTCAGTAAACTCACATAGCGTCTTATTTCAAGGTTATCGTAAAAATATAAGAACTAAGTAAGGGCAATTTAGGCGGCAGCTGTGCGTTTGTCTAACGGCAAACGTACCTATGTTCGTGTTTTTTTTATACAAAATGCACAGTGCGGCAGCCGTGCGGCGTCCGTACCGAGTATTTAGGTATATATCTAGTGTCGAGCCTTCGCGGTACGGCAAACGCAAACGTGAGTAAAATCTATTGTAAGAATGAAATGCTAGCGTATATCCATGCTAACTTTATCATTTTCGTCTGACTAATTTAGTTTCGGTTAGTTTTTTGGCAGGAATCACCGAGTTAATATGTTCGTGCCCTTTGCGAGGTCATGCTGTTTCACCACACAAAGGAACTTGTCCCACCTCCTTTTCCAAGTCCTAATTAAAACAATTTTTAACATAGATATATTAGAAATTATATGCAATAAATTTGGTACAACAGAAGTAACATTGTTGTGTACGTACGGACAAATTACCTACATTAACCATCGTAAGATCTTGTACCGTTGCTGCTTTACTAAAGATTGAGGAATCAATTATTAAGGTAACCCAACACCACGCAATGTTCACGACGGATCAACAGGCTCATCATATTTTTTATAAAAGTAGGATCTGCCGAAAAATTTGTTAATGAATGAGTCCCCAAACATAATAATTTAATGAGATATAAATATGGGTTGAGTAGTTGAGTGATCACAGTGACGGTGTGTTCATGGTAGTGGACTCTTGCTTATGAAACTACTCCTACTTATGTAAGTGGTAGGATGTTTGACTACCAGCTAATTGAATTAAAGTAATTTCCTACTCAAAAGTATTTGGTAATGTCGTTAGGGGACTCCCTACTAGGACTCACAAACTAGTCTGTTACATTTTAAAAAAGGGCAGATGCTTTTACAGACTGTAATGAAGAATTAGTGCGACTGGAGCCCAAAATCTACATTTAGCCAAATATAGTAATTTCTAGATACAAATATTTAGTTTCACTACAAAAATACCTAACGTATATCTTAAGAGAGTTAATAACATCAGCTCTATTGTATTATTTTCTCACAGTAAATTATATCTCTATGTCTGTGTCGTCATGTAAATGAAAAATATAATAAAAAAGTTATAGTCGCCATAATTTTATTAGAACAAATAATAGAGCTGGATATAATAAATATATATTAATATATTTTATACATAAAATACACCTTATGTTATGAAACAATCGTATAATGTCTTGTCATGTCAGTGTTGTGAAAAAAAGGGTTTGGCGACTATGGTCTAAAACGAAAAATGATGAAGTATAATAACGTCAACTTGTATACCAATGTCGAAATATAAAAATGCCAACAATAAATTTTGTCAAAGTAGAAAAATGGCAAAGTATATTTTGGTCCTCGTGGATAAATGGTGAAGTATAATAATGCCCACTTAACACTTCTGCCAGATTAATTTAATGGGATATCATAGAAATATAGAATCTTTTTCATCAAAAAAGAATAGACGCAATTCCGACATACTTTTTGATAAAACATACGAAAAGTATGTGAAAAGTTTATCTAGTAATGAAATTTCCCCATTGCAACTTATTCAAAAAATTATTTATTTGAGGTTTAAATACTGTTCAATTCATTTTTTTATGTTACCTAAAGATGTTATGAGTTTAAAAAGGGTTAGGTTCATATCGACTGAGTAGTAAATGGTCTTTACTTGAAAATTGTCTGAATTTAAGAGTAATTTTGTTTTTTCAAAGAAGTTTTATTTTTTTATGTGATAATAAATATATATTGAATAATATGTACTTTTTATTTTTTTATTTTATTTAATATTTGGCAAGTATTTATATCTTACCTTGTGTGTGGCTAAAAATAATTCATTGAATAGGCTTTTTATCCTTTGTACCTACTATAATTTTCATAAATAAATGCGAAACATTCATTTCAATTCTTAGGCATTACCTCATATTGGCTTAGTATTTGTGACTTTTTTTTAGGTTGACATTTTTATAGGTGGACATTTTCATATTGTGGCATTTTTATAGGTGGACATTTTCATATTGTGGCATTTTTATTGGTTGACATTTTTATACATTGATTGTGGACGTTATTATACTTCATCATTTTTCGTTTTAGACCATAGTCGCCAAACCCGAAAAAAAGTAAGTGTTCTAATTCTGTCTCCATCTGACTGATAATAAAATAGGAACACTCTTAAAATAAGAGCGGTGACATTTTGTATTTTTAGGCCGTCAAAATACTATCAGTATAAATATTTTTAATTTATTATTATACTAAAAATTTAATAAATATTTAAGTATTGTTCTTATTCGTTGTTACAACTAAACGCGATATCAAACACAAATATAATTCAGCATAATATTCATGAGATGGCCGCCCGGGCTCCACAAGTAACAGTCACGAGGTCAATATGACAAACAGCTTTGATAAACGTAATTGTGTTATAATGACATCTGCCTCTATTGTAGGGTCAATTAATTGACTCTTGAAACATCCTTACGTCTCTACAACATATGGGCTACTATAGTCTCGTTTCATCTAGATTATTATGAGCATATTTACTGAGTTTTGTTATGGTATGTGCTAGAATCGACTGTTCATGCATCCAGTATGTATCTTAGGGACTTTTACAAGACGCCCAAGGAAATTATTTGTGGATTGTAGTGTTTTGTGTAGGAATCGAACCCACCACCTCATGTACGACAGCTGCATAGCGTCATAGAAAGAATTCAATGATATGGTTTATTAAATATCCACTCAGAAAACTTGATACTCAAGTTTTGTTTGTTAGGTATATCTTAACGGTCATACGGGTGGACTCATTTTTAAATTAGTATGCTGTAGATATGCTGCTGCAAAAAGGCAAGGTAGTGCTTCAAAAAACCGAAACAACTGGCGTCATCGCGATCTTCCGAAAAAATATTTTAATATCACAAAATATTATAAGCAAACTAGCCGGATTAAAGTAAAGTAAACAAAAGAAGCAAGTTATTTGTTAACAAGATCGCGCGGTGAAAGGGTTGGCGGTGTGTGTGCACAAGGCGGGGTGGGCGTGGCCTCGGCGCGGCTCGTTTGATCTCAAGCTAACCCCCCGCCTACGACAGCGCGTCGGAAACGCATCGGGTTACAACTTCCTCTGGAACGGGTTTCTGCTTTGGAACTTGGAATCTCGAGACCGATGTGTATACGTCAGTCTTAATTATATAAGGAATGCTTTTATTGCAGATATAAATAAAAGGTGATTCGTTTGTTTTGCGGTGTTCGGGAATAAAGGTTTGCTCTTTTATAAGACATCAGGTAGTTGTCTATTAAAATAATCTTAAGATTATATCTTTATTTGGTATAAGTACGATGATTTAGTTTGTTTTAGGCTTAAATCAATTACTTTTCTTGAGTACTTGCTCATTGCTCTATAATTTCCACTCTTTTTGTAAATTGACTTTCTCCGTAAACGATTTCTTACGTTGGCTGAATGTGTTAATGTTTTAGGCACGGATTGTCATAACGGACATAGTCTCGGTGTAACATTTTGTATCAAGTTTTCAGTCTTTTAAACTTGGTCTTAGTCCGTTTTTACGACTCGGAACAAATAGGGATGGTAGCTCTAGGATAGCAAGATACAAATTGAAAAAAAAAATCCTATGTTTTCTTATGTTTACTTTTTCAGTGTTAATGTGTTGTATCTAAAAATATAATATAGTTTGCGGATATACATACATACACTATATCATACACATGCGATACTCTACAAACAAACTCAAATTTAAAGGAAAAAGAGCAAAGTAAAAGATGTTACTTTTTAAATAAGGGCCAGATTCAGAGACCGCACTTTGACTTTACTTTAGCAAAGTCTTGTTATTATCTCTGAATTTGAACAACATTAAAGTAATCTTTTCGCATGAAAAGTTTACTTTGTAGTAATAAATAATGAAAGTAAACTTTTTCATGCGAAAAATTACTTTAATGTTGTTCAAATTCAGAGATAATAACTAGACTTTGCTAAAGTAAAGACAAAGTGCGGTCTCTGAATCTGGCCCTAAGTGTACATATAAGTATGTTTAAGGAGAGTGCGCAATCTTAATGTACATCTAAATTAAAAATTAAAACTCAGCTCGTTTATAATGAGGATTCATAGTAATCTTGTATTATAATTTAAATAATTTACGCCATGTTTAAAAATAAACACATACATTTATAGTGAGGTGACAAGTAATATGCGCGCGCACCTTCGTTCGCGAATTATTTATTCGTTTTGTAATCATCTCAGCGCAGCACGGTGCCTACAATGAACTGAAACACTTTACTAAACTTGCCATTGTAAATTCAACCTTACACATTTGATAAAAAGTATCTATTTGCATATCTAAATAGTTGGTTACTAAGTTAACTTGTAACACAAAAGATACTGAGCTTTGTCTTAGAGTGTTAAGATTGGTTTTCGTTTGTTGGTTTCGCTGTGTGGAAACAAGGGTTTCTCGTCTAAATAAATTGTCGTCGATATATCCGTGCGTATATCACGCTGCTTACACCTTACAAGGGTGAGCGGATACGTAGGAGGAGGTGACTATGGCTTAGAGTTTAAATGGGTATCAGAGATTTAAAGTAAAGTTGAATCTTATTTTGCCCTTAATGCAATGTCAGCTGCTGAAATTATCCTAAAATACTCCATAACTTGGTAATATTTTTAAATACTTACATCTCTACTTAGTGTAATCAATTTGAATTAAATTTTAATTGAAATAGTATTATCTCTACTTTTCTTAATATACATAAATTAGTTCTGCTACCTCTCGAGTAAATAATCCCTATCGTAGTAATTGTACGAAATAATATACATAATTACTTACAAAACTAGCTTAAATAATAAATTAGTTGTGGGAATATCGCACTAAACGTTAATAAGAGAAATCCAAGTAAGTCTCAGAAAAAGTAATCATTAATCAAGTAATTGTGCAACCAGATATAATGATAGATATATCTATTAGTTAAAATTATGTCTCAATATACGTTCTGCCTTAGCTCTTAAGCGGCGTATCAAAAGGGATTAAACACGGCAATAAATATGGTCTCCGAGATTATTATAATTTGTATAACAATATATAATAACATTAAAATAATAATAATGTTCGTCCGCCACATAATAGATTTATCTTGTGTCGTTGATCAATATTGTTGTTGAAATATAACTAGATCTAATGACGCCGACTGATTTAGTCAACTAAGGTAACTGTTATTTTATCTAATTTGTAAATATGGCCAATTGCCTCGGCTGCCATAGCTGTGTGGTGACGGAGTAAGAATACATTATGTCACCACCCTATCTCATCCCATGGTTGTCGTAAAAACCATTGAAGGGACTATCCGTAAATGTTATCTGTACGAAATAAAAAAGAAGGAAAGCTTGAAATTAAACTCTATACCAATCCGACTGGCCAGCGTGGTATGAGTAGGCCAAGTATCCCTCCCTCACAAGAGGAGGAGGCCCGTCCCTACAGTAGGGCATTAATGGGCTGTTATGATGACCTCGTCTGCCATGTGCCAGGTTGTGAGCTTTTATTCCATTTATATTTTGATCTAACTCCATGTAAGTATTTCACAATTAACAACAAATTATATATTTATAAACCTAGCATAATGTTATATAATATATGTAATAAGTATTCAAGTTAGTTTGAAGATGTCTATCAGTGCATTAGTAAACTAAATAGATAGCAATCATTGTCGTTTGACATTATGTTACGATACAGCTCGTATCTGAGCTCGTTGATCTAGAAAGTTCAAGCTTGAGTCATTTTCATTGATAGGTTATATGTTATTAAAAATTGAGAAAGTTCTTTGCTAACCTGAAGTTCCAATTAAAACTAAAAATTATAACCCTTGCAAACTCATTGTAAAATAATATTGGGAATTAATATTTATTATTCACTATTAAATAGACCAATTAAATGCAGATATCCGATACCGGCAAATTGCATCGAATCCTACCTAACAACTTACTGGTTGTTTATTTATTTTTCTAATGGATCTCCGTTAAGGGATGCACGAATTCACATTTGCAGAATTATATAGTGAGGTTCTGCATGCCTCTTCATTTACAGAAGGTCGCAGCATTCACAATATGCAATAAATGGATGCTTACAATCAATAAGTTCTTAAAATACTTGTTTACGATTTATTAATTTATTACATCAAAAATGAGTTTACAAAATCTTAATAAAGCGTGGTATTCAGCTCGCGCCGTTTTAGGATATGTTTGACATCTGACAATGGGCGCGTTTAGTTCATGCTGCGCGTATTCAAAACGCTGACTGTACCTCCAGTGGGTGGTTTATTGTTTTATGAGCAGCATTACACGCTTCTTCCCGCTTTGTCCCAAACTTTACGAGGGACAATGACGGGACAAATCGTAGGAATTCAACTCTGTTGTCAGATCATTGATAGAGTGCCGTAATCTTTCTTCCTGTCACATATTTGTATGTCTTTGTTTGTTGCACACGTGATTGCTATATCACTAATAAACGTGTTTCTCTATTTTATATTATGTTCTTATAAAAAAAGAATAGCTTGAATGTTTTCATGCACACAGGTTTATAACCTGTGATGACATTATATTATTTGAAACTTTTGTAATGTCTTCGATTCTTGTTTTATTTTAATTATTAGACATTACATCTTATTTGTTATTCAAGCCTTCTTAATCAGTATTATTTAAAAGAAACTTTACTTACTTTGATTTAATTATTATCATATCCATAGCTTTTTAATGTCATTGAATAAAAACATTGCCACTGCCTTGTTCGTATAGTTTAAAAAGTTATTGTTTTTAAAAATCATCTTCTGATATTTACCGCTTAAAAGTATTTCCGCGCCATTTATCAAATATTTTATGAAATGTTGCAAATTAAAAAATATATAATTTTGTTAAAATGAACAGATTATGCAAATTGATTCGTTTATTATACGTATAATGTTTAATAAATCACACGGATTTAATGTAAGTTTTGGCTATTAAATATCATTAATAGATAATCAAGAGCTTTTTTGTTGCTTATTGAGACGTTACGAGTATCATAAGCCTAAATATAATTAATGAAATGGTGTCCGTTTTCAAAATATTAACAAGTTTTTGTTGCGTGGGAGTGACAAATTGTTGCTGTAGCTATATTAGCGGCAGACTCGTAATTCAGATCAATAATAACTGTACTTCGATTATATCAATTTATTACAATTTCAAATAAGCTTTTTACTTGATATCTTATGCGACTATTAACTTTTCTATGTCAAAGTCAAATATTTAAGTGTGTTTGTAATTAATGTAGGTATATTATTTTACTTTAAAGCATTTATTTATCTTTATAAATTCGTTTATTAATGAGTTTATTGATAATTTAATATTTGATTCTGCAGGTCACAGGCCTCCTCTTTGAAAAAGGGTTATTTGACCTTTTTATATGACGTGGGTACATTGTAGGCCAGACTGATTGGCGTTTTTATTCTACAGGGTGTTTGGTACATCGTTTGCCAAATTGAAATAGCTAATAGAAGAGGTCATTACCCGTCATTCCTCACTCACCTAGCCGGTTTTAACCTCAACATATTTTAGATATCGATGTAAAGCTATTTTTAAAAGAAAACCCAATATTTACCATGAACACTTAAATTTAAAAAAAAAATTCTTCCGTGAGTCCTCATAATTATGTTTTGTTTTAAAGTTTAATACTAGGAGCATCAAATAAATTCATAATAGCTCACCTAAAACGTCAACTTTTTGTTTATTGACTTATTATAAGTATAGAGACAGGTAACATTTAAAGATATGATCAACTTCACAGTACAATAAAAAAATAAATAAAAGAGAGAAAGTTCTTCCATTTTCTGAATAAATGCCTTACTTTATCCTCTTTTCATTGGTATACAACATGTTATAAAATAGTAAATAATTTTTCTACAAAACATGTGTAATACATAATTCGAAGTAAAGAAAACACGTTTGATGCCTAACATTAATCGTAATTTTTGACGCTATAGTAAATGGTGAATTTTTTTTTTTTTATTATAAGTATTAAAATTAACTCAAATGTGATAAGCTAGACCCACTGCAGTGACAAAAAAGCTAAAGTAACTAGGTAAGTACGCTAGAATGTATCAATTATAGCAATTATAGCTAGTAAATTTACATTTGCTTATTCATCAAACGTGTTTTCTTTACTTCGAATTATGTATTACACATGTTTTGTAGAAAAATTATTTACTATTTTGTAACATGTTGTATACCAATGGAAAGAGGATAAAGTAAGGCATTTATTCAGAAAATGGAAGAACTTCCTCTCTTTTATTTATTTTTTTATTGTACTGTGAAGTTGATCATATCTTTAAATTTTACCTGTCTCTATACTTATAATAAGTCAATAAACAAAAAGTTGACGTTTTAGGTGAGCTATTATGAATTTATTTGATGCTCCTAGTATTAAACTTTAAAACAAAACATAATTATGAGGACTCACGGAAGAATTTTTTTTTTAAATTTAAGTGTTCATGGTAAATATTGGGTTTTCTTTTAAAAATAGCTTTACATCGATATCTAAAATATGTTGTGGTTAAAACCGGCTAGGTGAGTGAGGAAAGACGGGTAATGACCTCTTCTATTAGCTATTTCAATTTGGCAAACGATGTACCAAACACCCTGTATAATATCTCAAAAGCTTAGGATCACGTATACACAAACACACATACCCATACATGCACCCATTACAATAAACTATAACATTATTATAATAAACAGAACCGTTACTATTAGTTAATAAATATAACATTACTCTTGCTCCATTAAATCAATAACTAATAACACAAAATCTAAACAAAACTATAGTTGCGCAGTTACCATAAATAACTCTCGAACGTTTCTAAACTGTATTTCTGTGAATTTTGACATTATGTGTTGTTCCTTGTGGCGTTTTGTCACTTTGCCTATTGTCTTTAGCCACCCGCTGGCGAAGTATTGTTACATTTGTATTTGTTTAAGTAGTTGTACGGTGAAGCCATCGATCACTCGTAGTGGGTGCTACTGAGCGGTTACAGTTTGGACTTAGGAGCCGTTATGTCCTGCACAGAATTGTCCTCGGGTTAAATGTGGCCTTCGACGACTTACTGTGCGGATTTTACTGGAACTTTATTGTTTACATTCCTTTATAAGTAATTTAATGTGGGCTTTTAGTTTAAGTTTGTTCTAGTAAATAAGGTAATAAATAGATTTTCTTAAATCTTATCCTTAGCGTGGTTACGGAGAAACAATAGAATTGGTGTTGTTACTCTGTCTTATCCCATTGAATGAAAGAGCTGGAGAAAATTAACGAGAGAGAGAGATTAAACCTGACCTTTAGTAGATTAGGTATGCAAAGTGCGTTTCACTTAAATATGTTAGATTGGTAGAAACATGACGTTTTATCATGAATGGGGCGATTTCAAGTGATGCGTGTTGGAGAGAATATCGACCTACTATTACAAATCTAGCACTGCGAATTGGTTTATTTCGATAGTTAAGATAGTTTTTTGAAACCCGTGGGACTAGAAAGGGTGGTGATTATATAATATTAATTCGTCACAACTTAGCAGTACCTAGGAATATAATCAAAAAACATCAGCTAAAAGAAGACACACATGTACAGGCCCTTCAAAACGTGTCACCACGCACGGTCGTATGCATACCTCATCAAATAGTACAATCATAGTAGCATAGTAGTATAAGCATAATCTATAAGTATTTAATTATTAAAAAAAAATAAGAGCAAACAGTGCAACAATTTCTTCAACAAAAAATTAAAAGACATAAGAAACAGAATAGTTAATAAAGAAAAGTAGACATTCTCTGGGCCTTATTGCATACAATATCAGCTCGTTATTTCTTCTCAATTGTATGACGTGGTCGTATTGTCCACACAGTGGCTCTCAATGCACTCCTAATGCTTGTTTACTATTGTTTAGCGCAAGAACAAAACGCATACTGTGCGCACCAGACGCTACGGGTGTTGCCAGTGCGCTTTCCACGAACGAAAGTTGACGGATTGATTTTGGAACGATGCCATCGAGCAGTGGATTGATTGCCATCTACAAAAAATGTAAACTTAGAAAAAAAAATGCTCCTTCAATTTTTTTTTCTTTGTTGATGTTTGTGATATGACTAACTCTGTCGCAGCTCTGAATCAATAAGCAATGCAAATTAATACATACTAGGTATATAATTAATTACTAAGTACTCTATTAATAGATTGAACCAAGTAGAAGCTAAACCGTAATCAGCAAAACGTAAAAAGTTACTAGGTAAAATTGATATCGATCTTTTGTAACATAATTCGTAACCAAATAAACTACTGGTATTCTGGTATACTTAATAGGTATAATTAAAATAAGAAGATCACAACACTTATGTCATATCAAAGATGTTTACACTGTGCCAACGATGACCCTGTACCAACGTTAAACTGGCTAAATAACTAATCAGATCAACAACATACCCTTTAGTTACGTAATGTTTTAGGTGTCACACAAACTATTAATCAATATTAATGCACGTTACACACATTCTAACATCACTTAAAATATCACTAAAAACTTTATTTAGGCATAAAAACAAAGTTTTGTCCCCTCATTGATTTATGTTGAGTGTAAAAGTCCGGTTTTACGGTTAACTTTTATGATTTTATTCAGGAACTTTACGTTTTAGAACTTATAAAGAGAATGGTGTCGACGTGAGAAGATTTTGAATAAATAATATTCAATTGGGTTAAGTTCCATCTAAGATTTATTTACTTTTTATATTTTGAGGAAATATTTACTTTGAATAATTTCCAAGTCATTTAGATTACATAATTGTATTCCCATGGATCATCTACAGAATACGGACGAGATAGGTAATAAAATTAATGCATTACATATTTATAATGATGTCTATATGATAAACTTCGGAAACTTCCAAATATAAAATCAATCGAAATAGAGACCTTTGCGTAGTGATCTGGGTACTCCAAAAAGACATAGAAGATGTTATACTTATAAGAACCGAAGACCGGTAAGTCAAACGAGATAGATGTAGAGAAATGTCACATGTTAACGCGATGTCTATAGTTCATTATATCAGTCAAAATACGTTGATTGTTGGACATAGGTTGCGCTTGTGTCACCATTGATCTCAGGCGATCTCATTTTCGTTAAGCATAGAAAACTTATAGATGATCGATTTTTAATTATTAAAAGCTTAGGAAAACGGAAATTAGGTAAATAACCTAAATAAAATTGTAAACTCTTTCAAAGTAACTTATTTAAACATTATAAACAAAACAAATTTCACTAAAAGATCTCCCGTAGACTTGGCACAACAAAAACTTGATATTAAAAGCAACAAATCACAAAAACAATGCGACTTTACTTCACAACCAAAACAAATTAGGAAAGACATTGTCACGAATAATATACCATAGAGCACCATAGAGGGGCACGGCCATTGTATATTGTCACCATTCAGAGGCACCATAAACCAGCGGGTGTAGGAACATGCCAAATATATGAGGGCTGTAAAACACAAACAAACTGACTAATTCTAATGTTTTGTGTCTAATTTGCTATATTTTCTCTTTATAGAAAGACACATTTCTAAGTTTACGTGTATATATTTGTTTGAAACATAATTCCAGCAGTAAGGATCACGAAGTACGTTTAGGTACAAAACAATAATTTGTCGTGACTTGACAAATTAACTTCGTGAAAATGATTTATGTAATATTCTATATCAGATACTTGATTACAGATATTTTAATTTCTTGAAATCCCTGATCATTCTTACTTTGACGAATTTGATAAATTTGATTATTTTGGCCGACTGACAACTTTGTACCAATACAAGGCGCTCTCATATTTTCACGTACCTCTACCTACTTATATTTGTTTTTTAACTGTTGTCGAGTTAAGAAAACGACCACTGGTGACCCGGGCAAGCTTATAGAGGCAAAATACGGTGGAGACAACAGTAGGTAAAGTATTTATCAGTTATTATGTAAGCTTGTTAATCCAAAGCGCCTTATCTAAACTATATTACAAAGCAGTGTTTTGACCCTAAACAAAGAAAACAATTAAGTACCAAGAATAAAATTAAATTTATGATCTAAGATTAAAATAAGCGACCCAAACAAAGAACAAGGAATATTTTTTTAATGCAAGAGTAGCAATGACTGGCCTAGTTTCAACCAAACTATGCTGTAAAATAAGGCTCCTTTGTGGCCAGCCTTCTTGAAAACAATGCGAACAAAGTTCTTAACAAAATATTATTGTAAACAATTGTAAAACATAATTTATAAGTGAACCTAAGATATTTATGGACCTATAAACTTGGAAGAGTTGAATGAAATTTAAATGTTAGTAAATATTTTGTATGGTAACATTTTGTTATGAATATTAAATAACTTATTATGTCGCGTGATTTCTTGTTACCGTTTGAATTACTTATTAGTTATTCAACAATTTCTGTGCGAGTTGTGACGTCAGTTAATGAAGTTTTAACATGTAAAATATTTTTGAGAAATAAAGAAAATTAGAATAAAAATTGTTATTGATCATACTACTGCTGACTGATGCAATAAATTATACTGTACTTGCTGTAAAAAAGGGGAGAAAGATTTCAAAACGATTGTATTTTTTATTTTAGGCTTATCTCAAAAATATGTTATTTCTTGACCAATATAAAAAGGGTTTGAAAGGGTACTCCGTTGTTCCGAGAAGAGAAAGAATTTCTGTGAATTATCCATGTAAACAAAACTTGATACCTAAGTATTATAATCAGCTTGAACACTGTTTTCACAGTTAGTATTTTATAATTATTAATTGTTTAATTACAAATAACTATGATTCTGCTCTACAATAAGGGGCCTGTTCTCTACAGTGTAAGGTCATGGTCCTGCCCCATCAGTTTCAGGGTCTGCAGACGCGGAAATCTCGCCTTTACGAACACTGTGGATTTCAGTCGGTACACGTACTTTCACCTTTTTGGGACCCAAAGCGAGAGGACGACCTCGTAAAGGATTCCTGCCTTAAGAAAAAAACGTATATTGAGTTAATGAATAAATAACAAAATATTACAGTGATAAATAATAACAAAATAGTACAGTTTTGTAATATTATAAATAACAAAGTATTACAAAATCTTACTGTCACAAATAAACCGTGACTCTATTACACAATAACGTATAAAATATAAAGTTATTATTATAAATAGATAGTAGATTGTGTGGAGGGGATATATTAAGTAGAGGTAGGATATAAATCAATAACCGATGTAAGAATTATATCCGTTATTGCGGCTAATGATGTCCGGGTAAATAATTACAGACGTCTCAATTTGTTCTTAGAGCTAGGGATGGCACTTAGTCATTAGTATTTAAATAAATTTATTTTATGCTAATATTATAAGGAGAAATAATTTGTAACTGCTGTGCAGAGGCTAATCTTTGTAAGTACTGAGATAATTTTTGAAAAAATCCAACAACAGTAACAATAGAAGTGCTTTAATATTATAAATATAGTAAGGGAGGAGGTAGGTCATGCCAGCAAGAGGCTGAGTAGCGGGGTACTATTGTTGTGCGTGCTTATTGTGCCTGTAAGCAGTAGACTAGAAATTACAGTTGGATGTTTCAATAAAAAAGCGACTTAAACTCACAGTCACGAAATATTCAATAATATCCGTTGTCATGATTTTCGCAAAAATTTTCTTAGTCTGACCAAAGGAAATAAACCTAGTTGTAAGTAGTTTTTAAACATGCATGTTGGTCAGCCCTAGTGACATGGTATGTGATCAAGCTGCGCGCGCGCCTAATCACGATCTATTGCCGCGACGGCTCGGGACTTTTCGGCTCGCTTCGGCAACATAAATCACACCATACGCGAATGTAATGATCAGCTTAAACAAAAATAATGGTAACACTTTATTTATGCCCATCGACCAAATTAGGTACACTATTATCGTTTATATTCTATGTCATGTTTATGTTATTCTGTGGTAATAGCTGGATTTTTCGTGTTTTTATTAGCGATTAACATATTTTGTTGTATTTTACGGATTTAATTTGATTTTGGATGGGTTTACTGTACCCGTGCAAAGGTAAAACTTGTTGTTCTTTGGGTTCCAGGTCCTTGGCCAGTTATATGAAACCGTACTTATACCTACTTAAAGTAGAGTGCTCGTTATCGCTTTTGGAACGAGCAGCTTCTGACTGATTTAGTAAGTTGTTGTTGTTTTACAGCGGAAATGTCAGTCCTGTATAACAACATGACATTCTGCCATAGAGTTATTTACGCGTTATATTTTTCCTAGAATTTAAAAAAGAGTGGTGACTGGTATCGAAAAGTTCCGCATTTTAATGATTACCTAATCTCGTAGCTGCAATAGTCGAATTATTAACTGAAAAATTACCTACATCCCAATTAAATTTTATAACTTTAAGCAGTGAGGTTTTAAATCTTGTAATTAATTTTGTTTGCGAATGCGGCTTTTTTTGTTTTGATGCTTATGATAGTTACGACATCACTTCTTCTTAGAAATTGTTCAAAGCACATTGAGAATAAAACTGTAAGGATGATAAAGAATGTCAATATGAAACATCATTATGTTTCTTAATACTGTTTACGTCATAACAATCAATAAATATTCTACTATAGGGAATGCATTCCTCTAGTGACGAAATAATTCTAATATGTACTATGTTGGCAAGACGAAGTTTTCATAGAGAAAACATTGAGTTACACTTTATTACACTCATACTTATGTGTATACATATTCTTATAAAGTAAATTGATAAGCATCTGATTGTTGATGTTATTTTGAACACTTAAATATCCTCTGTACATAGCCCGAGGTCTCGCTACCGTGAATATTTTCCTAAATTAAGTTACCTTCGTCTCGTGGCACCTGTTGACGTATCCTACGGCGAGTGAGGGCCTCTCGCGATAATTGATGAGCGCGGGTCTCTCGGACCCCTGCCGGGAGCGAAGGGTCACGGATCACGAATGGATCAAGTCATAAGAATATGGCGATTTTGAATTACTGCAGTCACACACCTCTAAAAGATAGGATGTAGTACATTTATTACTTATTATTCAAAACATATGCAAAGCTTGGATGGAGACGCCGAGTGAGATACCAGTCTAAAAATAAAAGTTGCTTTATTTGTCACATTGAAAAATATGCAAGATTTTCTATGCAACAAAGATAATTATAAGAATTTTTTTAAAATAATTTGTATGAATAATTTCAACGACAGAAACTATAAAGTAGAACATCGTTGAAATACATTTATTCAGTGTGATACAAAATCACAAATATGTATGTTCGCTTGTACATTGTACCACACAGCGAGCCCCACATACCGCGGGGCGTATCTTCGCTTGCCAAAATAAAACATTAATATTATAACATACTAATATACAAAGTTACACCTGCCTTTTAAACAAAAACATATTTATAATTAAAACAATAAAAAATACTTTGATGTTCCGTATCTTTGTGGGAAGTTAAGATAACTATATGTCTAATATTTTATAATAATTCTGTTGCATGTTGTAAATATTTCATATAATCATGCGGTAAAATAAAATATAAGCAAGGTGAAAGCAATGAATTCATCTATTTTATGTAATATCTATGTGTTGGTCATTGATTTACAAAAAACCAAAGATACACACTCCACTTCCCAAAACCGTCCGCAACAAATAGGCGCATTGTGCACGTTTTTTAAATTAGTATCGCGTTGTTCTACCGGCAAACGTCAATCATTTAATTTTATTGCTTTATGTGCATTACTTTTTAAATACAACTTTATGTCATGCGTGTAAGATTGAATTTGAAAAAAAAATATGTTTACGATATTACTATACGTATTTATTGCGTATGTTTAATTTGGTGACACTTTTGGCTGTTAGTTTTGTTTGAAAATGTGCATCTTGGGTTTTTTTATAAATCAATGGTGTTGGTACGTTAACTTGAATAAATATATCTAACTTAAAAATAAGGGTTAAGCCGATGTATCTGTAGCTTCCTTCTAAAATGTTTAAATCAAAGCAATTTCTAAGTTTTCTAGTATGTCACTATAACACGTACGCATATTTTGTAATGTTCAATTTTTCACCTTTTCATGGAACCTCTAGCACAGTTATTGTTTATGTATTTATTTTATCTCTTTTGTAAAAATATTTTATTAATTTAGTAATCGTCTTTGTGATGCTATATGTACAATGACGTTGAGATCGAATCAGCCTCATTATCATTGCATCAAGTTTATAAAGTCAGACTTGGTGCAAAAAATGACTATGATAAAATTACACCGGACAAGTAAAGAACCTAAATTCAAAACTTTCTATCACAGTGATAAATTTACTAAACAGAAAATTAGGTATAAAGATAAGGTGTAATAAATGTATAATTGATAATATGTATTTGTTTCAGGACACTAAGCGCTACATGGTCTATATTAATTATTAATATATTTTGGTTTAGTGATTTGCTCGGTAACTCCAATTAACTATTATGTGTTATGCGTATGATCTTATCTGTGACATTTCTAGACGATTAGGACTTATGCGTCTCACTACCCAACAATTGAACACCAACAAAACGCGTACATATACACAAAAAAGAAACCAATTATCGTCATCCAAACTAACGAGTACAATGTCTAATGACTTACTAGGCACGGAGGGGTCGAAAATTACCGGTACAAAAGACTCGCGGCCCGCGCCACGGGGCGCCTGTTATACTTGCAACTCACGAAAATACTTCAATCAGAATACTTTGAACTCTATTTTGTTATCGGTAAGGTGTTTTTGACAGTAATGCATTTTTGGGTATTTTGTATGAAGTCTTTATTACAAAAATATACATTCGTTAACAATTGTAACGCGTTTGTTAGTGTTCAGATGTTATCGGGGTCATTTTGACCCCGCGCGCAGCGGAGGGTTTGTTCCGTAAACGTCAACGGTGAAATTATGTTTTCGTTGCAATTTGTCATGGTTTAGCTTTTTAAATAGTGATGTGTTTATGATGTTGTGGTAGAGACAGCCAAGATCATAATAACGTTGACTTATGTTCATGTGTCAGGAATAATTTAAAATGCAATTAAGTATCAAACAGTGAATATTTCACTGTAATTACTTTAGTTTACTAAACATGTCTACATCGCATCAATCTCAGGCCTGAATGAAAAACAATTGGTGCTACTAATAGTCTGGTACAGCCAGTCCTTGTTATATTTTAACTGTGGTACAGGTTTTGGTTTTGTTATGCCACTGGATCTGAATAATTGCAATCAATACCATATTCTACTACTTATGCTGCACTCTTTAACGCATTTGGTTGTTACAACGAGTTTGGAGAGTGTAGTCTTAAAGCAGAAAATATTATTTATGTTAAAATTACGTTTTTTTGTAGTTAGAGTTGTTTAGAATAATTATTTAGTTACACATTTCAAGGCGCTACTGAGAGCCAGCGGCGAGTAGAGGACAACTCGTTCACACCACAGAGGTAGAGGGATGCCCAAGCTGGACATACAAATTCATATAATACCTAACTACCTCACTTATAAACTCACTTGGTGTAGTTTTCCTCAGTTTAGTTAAGGTATAACAGATATTTTCGCAGTGGAAAGTCATACTTAAGCGGCAAGAGGTCTGACTCCCTGACTAAACAGGACGTGCTGGTATACCAACTAAAACTTACTTGTCGGTGATTTTTAATTAAATTCTTCAATCAGCCAGCTTTAAACTTTTAAGACAATATTGTTTGCTAAACGTACTCGTATAATGCTCAAACATTTATTTATACATTCATTGTCCTAGTTTGACTTACGTTTTTTCTTTTTTACTTTTATAGAGTGCTTAATATACTACTATATTTTTTTATATAAACCTTTAAAACAGTTTTTTAATGCCCCATATATTTTTTTATATTTGTTTTATTATAACGTTATCGCTCACATTGTGTTTTACGCGTAATATAGTAGTATTAATGTGCGCTGATCGTTATTATCATGCGCCAGGACGCTTTGTACACGCGCTTATCAGTTTTATAGTTTATGTCAAGTATGTAAGAAGTATGTAGTGTGTGAGCTTGATTACATTGGCTACGAGGTTTCAAATCCTACGCAGGGCGATTATGATTGTGTGAACCAGAATGTTGTTTGTCGAGGCATGACCTTATTATGCAGGAATTGCCAATTCTGGAGAAATTTAGTGCATGCCTTTTTGATCTTAAGTCTAGTTTCAGTTCGCTCTTCTTTTTCGATAAGGATAACTTACCATAGTGCTTTTTAGTGTTAAGTTTGCAGACCATTAATGACCTATTCAGGAAATTATATTTAATAAAACTTGTAATGATTATACTATAAACTTCTTAGTCTATTCTATTACAGGAAGTATAGTCAATAGAATGAATGACTCCTTGTTATATAGATACACCCTATAAGTTGCTCCTACATCATTACAGCTAGACAATCAAATTCGTGACAAAATTCACATTTTCCAAGTTGGTCCCTTTCAGAACATCACAGGGTCTACAGCACTTAAACTTTCAACCAATAAATGTCAAAAATTAAAACTTTGTACTAAAACTATGGCGACAGTTAGAATTGATGGCCTCCATAACATTTTTAATGGCAATATACTAGTTTGAAAACCATTCCGTTCCCACTGTTTTCAAAAAGTTTATTTACACTAGGAATCTTTGTTTGGTCAATGTTTTTATTGTGTTTTTAAAAGTAATAAAATATTTTTAATGTCTTTTATCAAAGGTGAGTATCGTCACATAAAATAGTATATTGCAATTTTGTGTTTCTGTGTTTCTAAGGGTTTGTGTTCATTGATAGGAGGGTAAGAACAGTGTGATAACGGATGATGGCTTATTAACAAAAGGTTCAAAAATGTACCAAATAAACACATTAGACGTAGCGACGAAATCGTAAGTTCTCATTCCTCATTCTTGTTGAAATCGTAGCCCTGTAATTTGACAAATTTCTGTACCATTCTACCCAAATACAGAAACATTTGTACACTTCTGTTTGCAGGTGGATTTAGCAGACACATTGTTTGGTATCAAACTAGATTGCCTCTCGCAACAGAATTTTATTTTATGAAAATTACTTTATCGCAGTACTAGCTGAAACAAACCTACTACCTAATGTTTTTTTTTTAAATAATTGCTTAGTTAAAAGAGTTTTCTTTAGTTCATCCCCTGCATTAATCATAAGAGCCCATTAGTGCCTCCCGTGACGGAGGGATACTTGGCCTACTAATACCACGCTGGCCAGACGGATTGGTATAGGGTTTAATTTCAAGTCTTCTTTTTATTTCGTACAGATAACATTCACGGATAGTCCCTTAGTCGGTTTTTACGACACTCATGGGATGAGATGGGGTGGTGACATATTGTATTGTTACTCCGTCACCACACGGAACTGCATTAATAAATAACACTAAAGCTTTTCACGTGCTATACTGACTTCTTACGACTCTTAC